>PVNU02002353.1:0-1200000 GCA_003013855.2 Liriodendron chinense
CAACTAACTGGGCTACATGCCCTTCCACTACAGTGGACATGCTAATTAATTGTTGGTTAAGATGTTGGCAAGATTGAAAGGTTGAAGAAAGAGTTGTTTAAGTCCTTTAATAAGAAGGACTTAGGGCACGCTCAACAAATTTTGGGCAAGAAGATTACTCGTGATAGGAAAGCCAAGAAGTTGTGGTTGTCACGAGGTAAATATGTTGAACGGGTGCTTGAAATGCTCAGTATGAAAGATGCAAAGCCTGTCAGTACACCGCTTGCAAGTTATTTCAAGTTGAGTGCGGAGAATTCTCCTGCTACTGGAAAAGAAAAATAAGAGATGACGTCAATTCCCTATTCTTCAGCCGTGGCAAGCTTCACGTATGCTATGGTTTATGCAAGGCCAAACATTGCTTGTGCAGTGGGTGTTGTGAGTAGGTATCTTGCTAATCCTAATAAAGAACATTGAGCAGCGATCAAGTGGATACCCAGGTATTTGAAAGGCTCATCCAAAGTGTGTTTGTGTTTTGGAGGTGGAAATCCTATTTTGGAAGGATATACAAACGCAGACATGGCAGGTGACTTATATGGTAGAAAATTCACTTCTGGGTATTTATTCACTTTTGTAGGGGGAGCGGTACCCTGGCAATCAAAACTTCAAAAGTGTGTTGCTCTCTTTACGACAGAAGCAAAATACATGGCCGCTACTGAAGCTGAAAAAGAGATGTTGTGGATGAAGATATTTCTTTAAGAATTGGGCTTGACTTTTTGTGGGGCTCCGCCTAATGTTTGTATATTCCCTTTCTCACTATTGGAATAAAATTTTGGTCATTAAAAGAAAAAAGTTGTGCATGAAGGAACTTTATTGTTGGATACCTGTGTAAAATAGGGGCTGCCAAGTATATCGGCCCGGTCTTTATTGTTGGTCATTTATCTCAAATCTATGGGATCCATTTGCCCTTTGCGCCATCAAAGGCCCAACCAGCTGGATGGCATAAAAGAACCTACAGGTGTGTACTTTCATCATCTGGTAAGTATTACAGTTTGTGGTTTTTTACCAACGGATCCCACTCGTCCATTCACGGTGGGCCGAATCTCATGTTCAATGTGGGACTGCGGACATTGATAATCCCTCTGACTTGGATGGGTGGGATCCATGATTCACATTCGTACCAGTGGTAATAAAAGGGTTCAGTGTACTTACAATGCTTAAAAGGTCCTCAGCAAGGCTTGACTCGGAGGAACAAGCGTTCCCTCGACCACACACAATCTCCAGAAGTAGAACACCGAAGCTATATACATCTGACTTCACCGAGAAGTGCCCATGCATCGCATACTCTGGCGCCATGTATCCGCTGCATATCATCATTGATAGAAATCACCCTTGATTCTAAACTGAGTCAAGAGCATTGTGAATTGGTTGGATTTCAACCGATCAGTTTCGTTCTGAATTGGTTGGATTTCAATCGACCAATTTCAATGTGATTTCTGAGGACCCATATTTTAATTGCATAAATGAAGTGAGCTTGAAAAACTTACTAAGTCCCAGCTATTCTCCTCGTATTGCCTTTAGTTTGGTCCACCCCAACAATCTTTGCCAGACCAAAATCTGAAATTTTGGGATTCATCTCGGCATCTAACAAAATGTTGCTAGCTTTGAGATCCCGATGAATAATCCTGAGTTGGGAGTCTTCATGAAGCTAGAGAAGACCGCGTGCAATCCCTCGGATGATTTTGTAAGGTCTTTCCCAATCTAAAGATGCCCTTTTAAGTGGATCTACACAAGCATCCAAACAGGCCAACGGTGCACGATGGGATCATTCATAGAAAACATCGTGTTATCTAGGCTGATACAATTTGAAAGATGCTAAGGCAATTTACTGACGAAAGATTGAATTGACAGTCTGAGGTACGTGTCAAGGAGGCATTGGTCATTCATCAAGTGGGTCCCACCACGAACACACCCTAGTTCTGAAAAAATCGAGAGCCACAAAACTCTTCTAGTGGGCACATGTGTATGATGAAAATCGAATGTTAACAAGAAAACAGCCGTCTATATTCAACGTAGTACCTGTCACATTATATGTTGAGACACCTAATTTCTGTCACATTATATGTTGAGACATCAAGAGAAATACATTATATTTCAGCGTCGGTGGATGGATGGTTTTGGTGATAGCTGGGTAAGTGTACTTGCCGGATATGGGATTAGATAAGATCATCTTGTAGGCCGTATTGCGGCTATTGAAGTTTCAAGCATCTTGTCCTCGAGTTTTAGGGTTGCTACCTCTGTTAGCCTATGACAACTCTGATCACGACTAGTGGTCCAAAGCCCTGGTTTACAGTTTGCAATTTTTAATAGGGTGACACGTCTTTTAACCATTTTGATACTTTTTACTATTTCATAAAAGTTTCTTATTTTTAGTCCAATAAGGAATTAAGGGCTTCTTTTTCTTATATAAGCACATTATTAAATATATTGTAACTATTACTTTTCACCAATAATGATAATTTTAATGTTTGTTTCTTTAGGGTGTGTTTGGTGCATGGACTTAAGAGGGATTGGGGGGATTTGGTCGGATGGGATTTGTAACCAGTAATAATTACTGCTGCTAGTGGATTGTTATGGAGTCTGTGGAATTCCACGGAATTCCAATCCATGTTTGGAATGGAGGAGTATCTTGCGGACATATCCACCTTCAGGATATGTGTTGACGTCACATAAGTTTTGCGAACCCCGCCATGACGTTTGTGTTATATCCACACCGTCTGTCAATTTTTCAAGATCATTTTAGGGCATGAGCCCAAAAGCAAGTAGATCCAATGCTCAAGTGAATCAAACAACAGAAAGTAGTGGGAACAATGATTCCCACCATTGAAACCTTCCTATGGCACAACATGATGTTTATTTGCCATCCAACCCGTTCATAAGGTCAGACAGACCATGATGAAAGGAAAACACAAATAACAGCTTGGACCCAAAACTTTCGTAGCCCACAAGAAGTTTCAATGGTAGGCGTTCAATTCCCACTACTTTTTGTTGTAGGGTCCACGTGAACTTTATATTGGCCTGATTTTTGGGCGCATGCCCTAAAATGATCTCAAAAATGGATGGATGGTATGGATATACTCCATACATCATGGTGGGACCCACAAAAGTTGCTGGGGTCAACCCCACCTTTTCTATAAAAAATCAAAATCTGAGCTCGGGAAGCAATGCTCCAGCCAGAATTTCAGAAGGTACAAAATACAATTCATTCCACCTAATCCCTACCTTTCTAAATGGTACATGGAATTTGCACGGTCCCAAATGCAATTCCGTCCCAAATTTTTAAGAAGAGAACAGTGATCTCTTTTCTTTTATCCATGCACCTGCTTATGTTATCCGTTCATATATTCAATAGGTGGGTCACACATGTGCATTTGGAGACTATTACTTAAGTCCATATTCAACGTACATGTACGGTACACAAGTCAAACCTCTGGAAGGAAATTTTCAGTCAGGTCCATGCATGTTTGATTTAAGCCCATGAGCTTAGATCTTGCCTCGCCCATAAGTAGAGGAATGGGGCTCCAGCTATGTCGGATCCATCTATAGCTATCAGGATCCACTAGCCAAACACTCAGCACATCAATGTTGAATAAATTGCGCCCCACCCTGTTTTGAACCAGTGCGTCACAATTTAAGTAGATAAATACAGTAATCTGGACTTTTGGACATGGCCCATCAAAGATGTGGCCCACTTGATTGTTCTGGATAATTGTACACGATTGCTACATGTATGAATTACATGTCACCTGGATATATGAATTATATGTTGGAAACCAACTGAAAACCCACTGAAAGGATGGCCAGCATATTGCACATGTGACACAATCGGCAAATTTACATGGCGTGCTCACACACAACATCCAAGCTACATATGTGGATACAAAGTATTACAAGGGTAATTTGCTTTCTCGTAAACATATAATTTTCCTTCTAAATACTCTTTTTATGTATAGAACTAACGAGGGGTTAATTCGGAAATTGACACCTCATTCACAGAGTTGCTTGCCAGTGAATCGTAGTATCGGGCCACAGGAATGTCCGGTTTCATTCTACTGGACCCAACAAATGCAGGTTTTGAAGGCAATGCAAGAGTACCAGAATAGCTATTGAGCATGAGAACAACCCTAGACATGGTGGGCCTATCGAACACATCCTCTTGAACACATAATAATGCAATGTGGATACATCTGGTCACCTCACTTCTCGAATAGCATTCTCTTAGGCTTGAATCCAACAGCTCTAGAAGCGTTCCATCCTTCCAATTTCTCCATGCCTGCACAAATTCGAGTTAAGCAATGAGGTTATAGTGATTTGCACAAGGAGAGATTGAAGTAGTGAATTGCAGCACATGTGTGTGCAGGCCAATCATTAGGTGGGGATGTCTATGATCAAGACATGGCCCACAAAAATCATGCCGAACCAATTTCATCAGGTGATGCCTGCACCATGAATGTGAGTAATATTGGAATGTATGTCTTTTAGTCCAAAATATTCTATATTTTCTTCATTAATGTTTTATTCATTACTCATTATTATTGTGTATACATGGAATGAATATGATTAGAATGCATTCATTAGGAGACTTCACTGAGATCCTTGTATTCTTATATAATCAAGTAGAATGAGTTAAATGTGAAATATACTACGAGGCCTATCTTGTCTAGATTTTCCGAGACCTTAAATATTGTTGGTGTCCAGTGGATAAGTCGAGATAGCTTAATCCTTCGGACACCATACATAGTGTGACTATTGTGCATATAGTGAGTCACTATCACTCGACATTATTTCCACACATGTATAGGTGCATGCATGTGTATACACTGACTAAATCTCAAAAGTCAAGCTAGATTAGCTTTTTGGTATTATCTTAAACTTCTTATACTTGTTATGCTTATTCTCAAACTTGAGACTATACTTGTTATACTTATCATTTGACTTGAGAGGACTTAGGATCCTAGTATGATATGTGAGCTTCTTGAGTGAATCATGGTGACTTAGGTGGTCAATCATTTTCTCACGGGGATTAGGGTTCTCAACAAAGAATACAAGTCCTTTATGGGTTTACCCTTATATTAGGAAATAAAATGATTGATCAACATGGTTGACCAAACTAGTTTTGTAGATCATTTTAATTAAACAGTTGATTTTGAAATCCTTATATGCATAGTTTTGTAAAATCAACTATTTAGATTTATTTTTAGATGATCCTAATCGTGGGATATGATGGGCTTAGGAGAATGGGCCTTAGGGTGGTATGTAGAAGGGTATGTATATGATAGCATGAGATAAAAGGTTTACAAGTCTGTAAATAGATGAGAGTAGCCAAAGGTACATATAGTTCCATTTCCTATAAAAGCTAAAGGCTAGGATGCCTGGTTCAAGAGAAGGAGAGAAAAAGACTTGAGCACCAATCGACTTCCACTCTCTATAGAAGGTATGTTAGTTTTAATTCATGCATGCCTAAAAGAATATTCTATTTGATTTATTTCACTTTCGTGATGTACAAAGTCTTTCAAGAAGGAATACTCACTCAGCTCGCAGTAGCAGTGGAGGAATCTATGTTGGCCCACTAGATTAATAAAATAAACATCTAAGCCATTAAAATGGAGAAGTGATGTTGATAGATAAAGTGAATGAAAAGAGCTTTATTCGCAGGCCAATCACTTGCTTTGTTACCATACTAAACAGTGAGAATCACACTCACCCGATCCAATTTGATCGGTGAATCAACTTGTATTGCAATTAAATAGGCAAGATACATATGAGGCTTTTAGCATTCTACAAAACAGGGGTTACAATGGAATTGGATAAACATTGTATTGCAATTAAATAGGCAAGATACATATGAGGCTTTTAGCATTCTACAAATAGGGGTTACAATGGAATTGGATAAACATTATTGCTTAGATGGGTTGGAAGTATGTTGGGTTGTTGTTAAGGGCTCATTAGGGGATAATATGCTAACAATCTGTGCAGCAGATCTTGCTTAGAAGGTTTTGTCCTATTGCAATGGTTTTTTAGAATCAATCAATGATTCATGTATTAGCTAATTTTTAAATCATGCATGTAGCAGTGCTTGAGTCTCATTTCGTGGGAGCTTTGATTGGGCAGAAGTTGGAGCAAGTTTGATAAGAGTAGGGTTAATTTGGCTCCTGTGATTAGAAAAGTGAATAGCTTTTTTTTTCTTTTTCTTTTTTAACGAAAGTGAGACGACACCACCATGCTTTTATTGATAAGAAGAAGAGAAGTGAATAGCTAGCTTAAAGACAGGCAGCGTGATGAAGGGTAAGGAGAGCCATATGCCACTAAATTGAATGTGGATTGCCTCCAACCCCAGTTATATATAGGCGATTCATCCAATCACTAATGTGCCCTAATAAAAACCATTGCGCACACATATTAGATGTGGAGGTTAGTGAAAAGAAAAGATTAATTTCCATATGTGAAAAGATAATTTTTCCCTTTTAATTGCAGGCCCTTATATTGACAAGTGAGTGCTTAGGTTTTTTATTAGGCCATGTAAAGGATTGTAGTTAGAAAACCCCCACGAACCTTGGTTACAGGCAATATGTACCCCAATAAATGGAGGAGACCTCAACAGGGTTAATGTGCACATTTTTCACCCCCTTTTCCCACCCTTGTATAAGCCTATATTTCTATCAATATGCACCGCAGTTGCACTGCCTACCTTCACTTAAAAAATAAAAATAAGCTCACTAAACTCCATCTTGAACTCTAGTATTAAACCATAAAAGACTAAATTGTAGAAACTATAACTTTTATTTATTTTACCAAGAGTAATAAGAATATATAGGAGAGGCGACGAAGATTTTCTATGGGAAATAGGGCATGCCGGATTTGCAGAATCCCTTCGATGTTAGATCAGACGAAATTGGCAGGGGTGCCAGTTTTGAAATTGCAATTCCAAAAGAATACAACTATTCAGATGGCGATAAAGATGGGCCTGTGAGTTTCCTGCCGTAACAACTATGGAGATGGTGGCAATGACGTGCAACGGCGTTAATGGTGATGGGTTCTAGGCACCAGATTTGATGGATTTCGAGATGAGGATCGTTAAGAGTTAGAGACAAGGCAAGTGACAATGATGACTGAAGCAAAGCTGAGCACGGGATTTGATATTAATTAGATGGTGCTGGGAACAATCGGATGGTAAGGCCTGATTCAAGCAATGCACATGGGTTCAAATTGCCCGATTCCACAGGACCACGAGAAGTGATTTGATAATGGATTTAGTTCGTTGATTTCTTGTTGGATCTAATGGGTAGGGCAGTGTCAGTACCTGATGGTGCCGATGGATTCCAAATTCGGTTAATGCAGTCGATCTGTTGATTTTGCCAAAACACAGTGGATTGCTGCTTAGATGTGAGTCCGATGGCAACACCGGAAGGAAATGGGAAGAAAGGAGAGAGAGAGAGAGAGAGAGAGAGAGAGCCTCTACTAGGATTTACAAAACCCCTAGCTTTTATACCTTGTTAAAATCACAAGAATCTAAATAATAATAAGAGCATATAAAAGAGGAGAATCCATGAGAGATCTGCATAAATCTTAACAAATACACATCTCAAAAAAAATAATAATAACAAAGAGAATATTCTTATCTAGGAAGATTACCCCAATCTATTCCAATATTTAGAAAAAGAACTCAAGGACACATCCTTGTAGGACTCCACTTCTGCATGCAACTGATGTTCAAGTATGAAAAAAAAAAATCGACTGACTCGCACCTTAAGAGTGAGTTAAGGGCCTGGGCTCTGGTTTTGGGGTGTCACAAACTTGGTATCGCAGCATGCATCTGACCTCCAATCAACATGATATTCAACCATGTAGTTCTCCGAGCAGTGGCCCATCCAAATGGACCTAAATTGTCAACAACCCCTGTTTTATACTGCACATACTATACCCAAGCTCTATGTGGCCCACCATGTGGTATATGTAAAATCGACTTAGACTATCTGCTTGACAAAGAACTAATACGGGCTAACAATGTAAAATTGACCCTAAAACATTTTAGTTCACGTGGTGTCACCCACACCACGGATCTGGCTGATTTTTTAGTTGTGGATCTGGCTGGTTTTTTTCCCATGGACAGTGAATGTCACACAGACAACAAGGTGCGAAGGAAACGCGGTGGCAGATGGTTTGGCGAAGCTAGCTAGCTACTTCAGGGAGCAGAAATAGACACACCCACCCAGTCAGTCATGCAACACACCCACTGGTGCTGTCAGCCGCATGAATTTCACCACTGATGGGTTTTGAAACCAAGACCCCTTGTTGAAACTCCGCAGAGTCTACCAACGAGGCAAGGCTCCGAGCCCTCCTGTCTTCTTTTCTTTGGGCCTTCTCTAGCTGTATTTTGTTTATCATGCACTGGGCCTTGCAAAGGTTTGCATTTGATAGGCCGGGCCCTGGCCTTTATGTTTGTGTATCCCCTCTCTTTCGATAAAATTTTCGTCATTTAGGAGGAAAAAAAAAAAACTATTCCCTTTTCTAATCACAGGAGCCAAATTAACCTTACTCTTATCAAACTTGATTTTCCCTGTTACATGCAAATCTTTGTAAATGAGTAATTATTACTTTTTTACTTAGTTTGAAAATGTGGGTGTATTTCTTCCTCGAAAATTGGTCCAAAAATAATGGCTTTAATTTGTGCGTCCCACTATGATGCACATAACATGTTTGCACCAACCATCCATTTTATCATAAAATTTTAGGGGATAAGACGAAAAATGAAGCAGATCCAATGCTCGAATGGCCCACACCAACTGAATCATTGGCCACATTACGTCCACTGTTGAAAGTTGTTCCCTTTACAAGGCCCACATTGATGTTTATTTATCATTTAACCCGGTTCATAAGGTCACATAGACACGGATAAGGGGAAAACACAAATATCAGCTTAATCCAAAACTTTTGTGGGCCTCAAAAGGTTATTAACCATAGGCGTTATATTCCCATTGTTTAATGTGGTGTGGTCCACTTGAACTTGCCTCAGTTTTCTTCTTATGCCCTAAATTCAGCTGGCATAGTAGATGGACGGTGTGAATAAGTCTCATACATCATAGTGGGCCCAGATTTAGCCTATAAATTCCTTGTTTTCAGCATTGAAAAAGTAGTGGTCACTTTCTGCAGTGGGAAATATGTTGTAATTACCTAAGTAAATAATTATTACCCATTTACATGGTAATTACGGTCAACCCAAAAAATCAAACGGGCCATAAGTGTTAGGATTTGTGGTTTTTTACCAACGGATCCCACTTGTCCATTCACGGTGGGCCGAATCTCATGTTCAATATGGGACTGCAGACATTGATATTCCCGCTGACTTGGATGGGTGGGATCCATGATTCACATTCGTACCAGTGGTAATAAAAGGGTTCATTGTACTTACAATGTTTAAAAGGTCTTCAGGAAGGCCTGACTTGGACGAACAAGCGTTCCTTCGACCACACACAATCTCCAGAAGTAGAACACCGAAGCTATACACATCTGACTTCACTGAGAAGTGCCCATGCATTGCATACTCTGGCGCCATGTATCCGCTGCATATCATCATAAATAGAAATCACCCTTGATTCTAAGCTGAGTCAAGTACAATGTGAATTGGTTCAATTTCAACTGATCAGTTTCGTTCTGAATTGGTCGGATTTCAATCCACTAATGTCAATGTGATTTATGAGGACCCAGATTTTAATTGCATAAATGAAGTGAGCTTGAAAAACTTACTAAGTCCCAGCTATTCTCCTCGTATTGCCTTTAGTTTGGTCCACACCAACAATCTTTGCCAGACCAAAATCGGAAATTTTGGGATTCATCTCGGCATCTAACAAAATGTTGCTAGCTTTGAGATCCCGATGAATAATCCTAAGTTGGGAGTCTTCATGAAGATAGAGAAGACCTCGTGCAATCCCTCGGACGATTTTGTAACGTCTTTCCCAATCCAAAGATGCCCTTTTAAGTGGATCTACACACTCATCCAAACAGGCCAACGGTGCACAAGAGGGGATCATTCATAGAAAACATTGTGTTATCTAGACTGATACAAATTGAAAGAGAATGCTAAGGCAATTTACTGAGGAAAGATTGAATTGATAGTCTGAGGCACGTGATGAGGAGGCATGGATCATTCATCAAGTGGGGCCCACCACGAACACACCCTGGCTCAGAAAAAAATCAAGCTCAACAACTCTTCTGGTGGGTACACGTGTATGATGAAAATGGATTGTTACCAAGAACACAGCCATCTATATTCAACGTACCTGTCACATTATACGTTGAGACACCTAATTTCTAACACAGGGCATGTTCATGGTAGACCCTAACTAGGAAATGACCCAAGTCTCATAGACATGTACCACATTAAAACCAATGCCATGAATCACATTTCCTTTTGACCTTCTACCAATTTCATAGTCATCAGTTGGTTCGAAAATCTTAACACATAGATCCAATACAAATTTGTACATGAAGCGTATCCTGCACCGCATCTAAGTGCATTAAAGTGCATGCAGTTAAGTGCATGTTAATTGAAGCAATTTGGTGCACCTAAAAGCACATAGATGAAATTAGACACGCTTAAATGTACTTAAATGCACTAAGATGGTTTTTAAGCTTTATACTGAATCTGGTTTCATGGAGAAATGCATATGCAAATGGAGCCAAACCAAATAGATATTTGTCGAGGCTAGTGTTGGGAACGTATTCATAGATGAGTAGCTTTTCATTGCCCTCCAAACAACAACCCAAGAGCCTAGCAAGATTCCTGTGATGAAGCTTAGCCACTAATACGACCTCGTTCTTGAACTCCTGTACACCTTGTCCAGAGTTTGTGGAGAGCCTCTTCACAGCTATTTCTTGTCCACCCCAAAGCCTACCCTGCAAGAATTAAAGGACTTGAAGATGAGTGCCATGGACAAAACTTCATTGTACCATGGAGGATAGCCTGAAATTTATACTGATTGTGTGATCCTAACCATCCGGTTGGTGGCAATAGAACGGATGGTTAAAATAAATTGGCTCAGCCAAATTGGATGCTTAAGATTGTCCAATAATTTTGCACTATGCTATATCCACATTGCGATGCACAATTCAATGGTCTAGAATCTAGAGTACAATACAAATGACATAAGTCTGGACCATTTAGAATTTTTATGCAGTCTGGCGCAAGGATCTTTGACTATCTGAATTTTAGTTTTTCCAAGTAGTTATTACCTTGTAAACAGAACCAAATCCACCTTGTCCAAGCTTATTAGCTTCAGAGAAGTTGTCTGTGGCAGCTCTAAGCGTACCCAGATCATATTGCACCGATTCCACATCACTGCTCTCATTCCCATCTACATACATAACAGTAGCAAATAACAGAAGCCCAAATCAAAGGCATGAATATTATCTCCAACTAGAAAACATTTAACTCTTTTTTTTTTTTGGACCTCAGTGTTGAAATGAGGTTATTCTCACTCAGACTACCACTCAAAAAATATCAACTCCAACTAGAGAAATTTACTTAAATAAGGAGCTTATCCCATTCTTCCTTCATGTGGAATAATAGAAGCAACAACCATCTTAAAATCTCATTGAAATATAACATAAATATGTGTCATTTTTATCACCTATGTTCATGTGAGATTAGTATTTCTAATTAAATTAGGGTGAATGGACTTGTATTCTGTACTCGGAAAAGTACAGTGCAACTCATGAGAGTCAGCAATCTATGATTTGGGCTCAAATCTTGAACTTCTCACAGGATGAGCCTATCAAAATTTTATTTTATTTTTGTCCTCAGGCTGGGCGTATCCCATTACCCAGCTCTAGAGACTATGTACCTGTCAATGTATTCTTTGGATTCCTCCTTCGCAAACAAGCATAAATGGTACAGAGTAGCATCACAGCAACAGCTATTGGAACGACAATGGCCACCACAGTACTGGATGAGATTTTTTTGCTACCTGCATGACAAGAAATGTTTTCCATACCTAGTAAAAAATTTCATTGAAAATGAAAGTGTATGTCAAGGAAAATTAAAATCAAAGCAAGTAAATAAACTTTAGAATACTTAGATTCCAAGACCGGAATCTTCCACAACTCCAGTTGAAGGAAGCACATACAACGCGCACATTGTGGGGCCCACCATGATGTAGCTGAAATCCCACTTTGTCAGTCTTTTTCAGCAAATCGTGTTTACGATCCAAAATTCAGGTCACCCACAGTACGGCAACAATATAAAATCATGGCTAAGACCACTAAAGTCATGCTGAGCACCCTACTTTTTATTTGTTTATTTATTGTTTTTTGAAAGGTGGGAGTACACCACCTGTAATTTTATTGATACTAGGGAAGAGCTGTACAACCATTCGGGCAGGCCAGGCAAAAAGGACCGGGCTATGCCTACCGTGTAAGTGAAGCCAAACAGAACCTACCCCATTAATCATGCATGCCTGCTTCTGCTACTGTTGAACGACCAGCTGCATCCAGGGTCGTTTCACATTCCACCCGACAATCCACCAATAATCGACCCGAGAGCCCCATCCGTGCGTTAGCGATCGCGGATCACAGGTAACTACCAGGCTGATTGATTTCCAATGGCCTTTTTTTTTTTTTTTTTTTTTCTGAAGGTGGGAGCAAACCAGTACCAGAGCAGACTCCTAGCCACCACACACAACCATATTGGACCAACCTGAGTTTTTGGTCTTTCTTCATCTTAATCAGTCAGGCTTACTTGATGAATTTCTTGGATAGTATAGTGGCCCAAGTTGGGTTTTTATGTTGGATGTCCCATCTCCATTGTTCACTGCGGTGTGGCCCACATATGCTTTGGCCTGGGTAATTAAATGTCACTAAATCATCGTAGTGGCCCAAAGAAAATTAATTAAATAAAAAGTTGGAGCCTCATATCTGTTTGTAAGAAGGATTTGAATTCTCGTGTCCCCATCATTATGCTCTTTTATTTTTACTTTTAATAAATTCAGGTGGTGTGCTCCCACCATAGTGTGTGTGTGTGTGTGTGTACATAAAATAAAAAAAAAATAAAAAAAAAACTGATTCTAAATTGGTGTTTTCGCTAGTGTCAAAAAGGTTGAACCCATTTGGGCGTTGAATCATGAAACTAGGTCATGGTGTCAAACCAGATTGGTTCCAACCGATTCTGTGTCAACTCGGTCAATTTTCCCGAGTCTTCAAACAATGATATAAATGGATGGATTACATGATCTAGAATGCAAAATAAATAATCAGGACTAAGATGAAGATATCAAATGCTTACCAGTGTCAGTTTTATCAGTGGATGGAGGAGGAAGAGGATTTTGAGGAGGAGAAGGAGCCTGTGCTACGACCAAGTCCTCATAGAACTTGTATAACTCAAACCTCAAATTACAACTCGCCCCAAGTATTCTCCCACCTCGTCTTCCATTACAGCATCTCGGAATTTCATATACAGCCTGTTCCAGGCACATATTACAATTGAGTCGGGATAGATCTTGGGTGCACTGCATAAGCCCATATATGTTTTCAAGGCTCGTAAAATTCTCTTCTCCAGTCGCATACATGTGACCCGACGGATCAGAAACTGCTTCCGGAAGAAGACGTTTCATCAAGGTTGCCAGCAGTGAATTAAACCGAGTTGGGTCTGAAACACTTTGGTTACTCGGCAAGAAAAATGGCACATAAGATCCCCACTGATCAAAGAAACTACTGTTCGAGTAGCGCAAGGTGCAATTATCATACCATATAACTGCACTCTTGTCTTGACATCTTGTGACGATTTCTTGGCTTGCAGTATCAAGGCAACTCCGGCATACGTCCGGCGTAGCGTCGCCTCTGCAGAGGGCAAGTCCATAGACTCGGTTTGAGTTTTGGCCGACCGTTGCAGTGTAGAAGCCAGTGGATGTAGCGTTAGAGGTTAGAGAAGAGAGGAGGAGATTGAGATTAGTTCCAAAAGTGCTATTACTGGTGTAATTACCATCGTTCAAACACAGATCTCGGATAGGGTCAGCAATAGTAGCAGGAACATGTGACATGAAGAGTAGTAGGAGTGGAAGGAGGAGAAATTCAAAAGGATTTGATAAGAGGATTGGAATCATCATAGTTCGTGCATCTGAGGTTTAACCACACCGAAGGGAAAGTTGTTAGGGCTTTTGTGGAGAACTCTGTGACTAATAAAGGGAAAACTCAAGGTGCTAATGACTTCAACTTGGATTGGACTGGATTGGACTGGTGGGAGTTTTGAAAACTCAATTTACAATGGTACGGGTTTTGGTTGACTCGTCCAAGTTGAATGTGACTCATCCGAGCCGAACTCAGTCTCAGTCAAGCCCGATCCATCTCAGCACCACGAGTCAACATTGAAAATATGCCCTGATTTGCCCTAGTCGACTCAAGACTAGATCACATTTCCAAGTAGTCTTCAATCCACAACCCAACCTCTGACTAAACCCAAATCTAATACAGAAGATTATGAAATTTTGATCAGGCTGGGTAATATGGAAAGGGCTTGAGCTGAAGTTCATATATATTTTTTTTAAGTCGCATAGGGGGCACTCAGTGATCAACGCGTGATACTGGTATGACTCGTTCCTGACGATAAACTCGTCGACTCGGCCGAGTTGTATACCACGTAGTGGAGTCGTCGAACCATGCTCGAGTTAGTGAACTAGACTGCTGGTCATGTAGCTCATGTAGATAAACCATTTATCGACAATTCCCTGATTAGATGCACTTGGCAAGATCTTAACCGTCTAAATTCGGATAATTACTCCATTTGCTGGCCGCCAAATTAGAGTGATAAGACTTCCCTGTCAAGAGAGTTTTATGGGTATGGTCCATCCCAGGTGGATCCATAAGGCCAAGCTCATGGATTACCCAACCATGGAAGAGCCACGTGTGCAATATCGAAACAAAAGTTCACTGTCATCTCACTCGACCGAGGACCACACAATTTCTCCTAAAGCAATTTCCCGCACCCTCCGGTACGGAATAATAGGTGGAACGGAAACTTTATTGAGGCAGACTTTTGGTGCATGCCAGAGTAAATGATTCTAGGTTCATCACAGCTATAATATATAAGCGACTCTACAGTTGCAAAATACGACCGTTCATTAAATAGGACTTACTAACCTCGCAACAGAGTCAGATAAAACGTGCCATCTTATATTAGAAATATTTTCCTTCACTCATGCAGTGAAAATGAAAATTTCACCCTTTCATAGTCGTAATTTTCATAGCTTTTAATAGGGTGTGTCTAGAATTAACTAATTATATGTTCCCTGAATAGCGAACCCACTGGATGGAAGGTCTGGATTTATCAACCGTACTGCCACAACGATGTTGGAAGGGGAACACACCGAGAATGGTCCGTCACGCAGTCAAGACGAAAATTTCTTTCATCCCGTGAAAAAGGGGCACGGATTTACTGCGAAAGCCTTGCGCAGGAATTCCCTGCGCTGGGAACCACGGTGGGGCCACAGTGTTTTTTTGATAGATCCACCCCGTCCATCCGTTTTGGGAGCTCATTTTAGGACATGAAAACAAAAACTAACCGGATCCAAGACTCAAGTGGGTCTCACTAAAGGATAAGGTGGGTAGGTAAATTACTACCGTTGAAACCTCCCTTGGGTCAAAGTGATGTTTATATGACATGCATACCGTTCATAACGTCACTACTACTGGGATGAACTGGAAAAATAAATATTATCCTGATTCAAAACTCCTGTGGCTCCAAAAATATTTCAACTGTGGACGTTGAAATCTCACGTTTTCGGCCCACTTGAGTTCTAGATCCTTTTCATTTTTGTTTTTGTATTCTAAAATGAGCTCCCAAAACGGATGGACAGTGTGGATTTATCGAAAAACATCACTGTAGGCCCACTTTGGTTTTCAGTGTAGGAAATTCTTGCGCAAGGCTTTAGCAGAAAATCCGCCCCCGTATAAAAGGGTGTCGGCTGACCAACCCACTGAAGGACTTGGTCGGCCTAACAACTTTGCGTGGGACGCGGATTGCCTGTGAAAGCCTTTGCATCTCCTTCGTTCGGATTCTAGGTGGGGCTCATAATGATGTTTTTGGAAAAGCTATGCTGTCCAACCGTTTTGTGAGATCATTTTAGGCGTTGAGACAAAAAATGAACGGGATCCGAGACTCAAGTGGGCCGCAATATAGTAAAAGGTGGATAGGGAAATTCCTACCGTTGAAACCCTTATAAGGTCCACAGTGATGTTTATATACCATCCATACCGTTCATAATGTCATTTCGGAAAACACAAATATTATCCTGATTCGAAACTTCAGTGGCCCTATGAATATTTCAACTGTGGAAGTTCAATCGTCACATTTTCGGCCCACTTGAATCTTGGATCCCTTTCATTTTTAGTCGCAACGCCTAAAATGATCTCACAAAATGTTTGGACGGCATAGATTTCTCACAAATATCACGGCGGCTTTCGCAAGAGATGCCTGGGAAACCAATCCGCATCCGTTCGCGAATTAGCGTTCTGTGGGCCCCACCATGATTTATGTTTTATATCCACACCGTCCATCCATATGAAGAGATCATTTTATGCCATGATCCAAAGAATGAGACAGATCAAAAGTTTAAGTGGAGCCCACCATTAAAAACAGTGGGACAATGACACCCACTGTTGAAACCTTCCTAGGGCCCACCATGATGTTTATTTGAGATCCAACATGTTTATAACTTATTGAAGACATGGAATAAGGGAAAACACAAATATCAGCTTGATCGGAAACTTCTGTGGCTCAAAGAAGTTTTTAATGGTAGGCGTTCAATCCCCACTCTTTTCTGTGATGGGTCACTTGAATTTTTTATATGCCTCATTCTTTATATCATGCCCTAAAATGATCTCTCCAAATGGATGGACTGTGTGAATGCAATACATACATTATAGGGCCCACATATGTGGTGACGTCACTTCAGCAGCTCCGCTGACCAAGGAGGAAGCCGATTAGCTACTGAGTAGCTATCACGCTACTAAAGTGACGTCACCAACTTCTATGGCCCACCATGATGTATGTGTTGTATCCACACCGTCCATCCATTTGGAGAGAGAATTTTAGGGCATCAGCCAAAGAATGAGGCAGATCAAGCTCAAGTGGTTCTCACCAAAGAAAACATTGAGGGTTGATCTCCTATCATTAAAAACTTCTTGGGATCACAGAAGTTTTCGATCAAGATGAGATTTGTGTTATCCTTTCTTTTATGTCTGTGTGAACTTGTGAGAACGTTGGATTTCAAATAAACATCATGGTGGGCCCTCGAAAGGTTTCAACGGTGGCGTCACTATCCCCACTGTTTTCTTTGCGGGGTCCACTTGTGCTGTGGATCTGTCTTATTCTTTAGCTCATGCCATAAAAGGATCTCTCCAAATGAATGGACGGTGTGGATACAACACATACATCACGGCAGGATACACAGAAGTTGGTGACGTCACTTCAGTAGCTAGATAGCTACTCAACCTGTCAGTAGCCAATTCGCGTCCCACCACGGACGTCCACGCAATCCGCGTTACCTGCTGTCTATCGTATGGTCAAGATAGTGCCACGCATACACGTTGCCAAGCTGAACAGATATTTTTTTTATTTTTTTTAATTATATGGTCGTAGACGACAATGACAAAGTGTACAAGGACAGGACTGATATTTCTCCGTGAAGGCGATCGAACCGGTGTTTTTTTTTCTCAATCGTCGTCGTCGTCGTCGTGGAAAACGAACGGACGAAAAATTGTACACGCGCGTAAGGTAGGTCTTTGTCCCAGTCACACACGCATTATCTGTAACTCGTATTACAGATATCGGGGTAATCAAAAGCTCCCGGGGCCCACTGAGATTCCATCCACCAGTTAAGCATGCCCAAAAACGAGGCAGGTTCAAAGCTTAAGTGGGCCACGCTACAGTAAACAGTGAGGATGAAAGCGCCTACTGTAGGAATCTTCCAGCGGCCAACATGATGTTTATTAACGCGGATTGCGTCCAACCCCTGCCGTCATAGTCACGAGTAGAGCTATACACGAGCCAAGCTAGCTGAGTCAGCTCGCTCAAACGATCTTGATTCCGCTCGATTCAAAGGCTGAGCTCAAGCCAAGCCAAGCCAAGCCATTTTTCAAGTTTAAAATGATTTTCAAGCTGAGCTTGAGCTAATCCAAGCTTGATTCAACTCAGCTCATAGTTTAGCTTGATAGAAGCTCGACTCAACTAACTCAATTGGGAAAGTATATTTTTTCCCACATTACAAGTGAGCAAAGAATTGAGAGGTGAAACTCACTTTTGGGTTGAGCCTAATTAAAATCTTGTCTTTTCTAGGCTTGAACTCAGCTCGAATTAGGCTCGCACTCGGCTTAAAAGTTTGGTCGAGCCAATTCGAACATGTAAGTTCAGCTCGAAGGTCAAGCCGAGCCGTACACGAGCTAGGGTGGTCATTGAATAGGGCCAAACTCGGCTCAACTTGGCTCATGTACAACTCTAGTCACGAATGGACAAATTTGTGTGTGGCCCACCATTTTTTTATTCTTTTATCCACCACGCCCATACCTTTTCTCATTTCATTTTAAGGTATGAGCCCAAAAATATGGCAAACCCAACGCTTAAGTGGACCACACCATATATGACTAGAGCTGTATATGAGTTAAGTTAGTTTGAAAACCTCACTCGACTCAGCTTAGATCGAAAGTAAGTTTGAGTCAAGTCGAGCCAACTTTTGGGTGTTCAAATAAATTCGAGTTGATCATCGAGCAGGGCCACACTCGACTCATGGAGGGGCTCAAAACCGGCTTAATTTAACTCGACTCGACACAGGTTGTGACTCGGAGTATAAATAACTTGCTTGAGTCGGCTTGAAAATACTCGACTCAGCTTAGATCAAAAGTAAGTTTGAGCCGAGTCGGCCAAATTTTGGGTGCTCAAATGAATTCGAGTTGAGCATCGAGCAGGGCCACGCTTGACACGTGGAGGACCACCCCCATGGCCCACTTTGGCACTCTCTCCCTCCATCTCTTTCAAAAGCAAGTCTCAGCTTGACGTCGGCCACCCCTTAGGTTAACTTGTGGCTTGTCTGGTCGCTCAACGGCTGCCACCCCCTAAGTTGTCTTATTCGCTCAATATCGAGCACCCCTTGCCTGTTTGCTCAACACAGGCCACCCCTTGCTTGTTCGCTCGACGCAACCACTCCCTGAGCATGCCCATCTTGCCTATCTGCTCGACGTTGATAATCCCCTTCCCCTTCCAATTTTTTTTACATGAATTTTCGGGCATAAGCTCAAATACAAACTCAACTCGAAAGACTTAAATTCAAACTTGGCTAGATAACTTGAACTCTAACTTGAACTCAAACTCAAACTCAAACTCGAACTCACTTGGTCTGCTTAATCAAGCAAGTCCATGCTCGACTCAAAGATAGGATGGTTAGAGAACAAGCAGGGCAAAGGTCAACTCATGTACAACCTTACATATGACTCTGGCATTTAATGCAAAACTAGCTTACAATCTAGAGGTCCACTTGAGCATCGGATAAACCTCACTTTTTAGTTTAAAATGATACGAGGAAAGGAATGGACCGCGTGGCTAAACAGGATAAATGATGAAGAGCGAATTAGGTGTTACATCGGGAACAGCTTGGTGTTACCCCTACCGTGTGGCTCACATGGATGATATTTTGTATATCAACACCGTCCATCCGTTTCTCCCGCCCATTTGAAGATGGTATTCCAAAAATTATGCCAATCCAAATCGCAAGTGGATCATACCATAGGAAAAAGTGCTGATTAAGTGCCCACCATTAAAAATTACAAAGAGCCCATGGTAGGGTTTTGGTAATATTTATTTGCAATCCAAGCTCTTCATAATGTCAAGAAAGTTTGGATGGAGGGAAAATTTAAAGATCAGCTCGATCTAAAACTTTTGTGGCCAGCAAAATGCTTTTAATGATTATTCATCACTCTTTCTATTGGTATGGTCCACCTGAGATTTGAATCTTCTTATAATTTTGGATGACGTCCTAAAATTAGGTGTAACAACATATGGACGGTATGGATTTACAAAACATACATCAAGGTAGGCCCCACACGGTAGGGGTAACACCCACTAAGGTGTTACCAGGGTAACATCTAATTCGCTCCCTACATTATGGTGCCCCGCATAGATCTGCCCCTTTTTCGCTGCCTACGGACCGGCGGCGTTTGGACGCAATCCGCTTCCAGTGTTTTTATGCCACTGGACCTGCTCAGAAATGTCATTTCGTCCGTACAAAGGGAAGACATAAAGTTACATTGATGGGCATGTCTGCATGCAATACCTAGAAAAAGGTAAAATGAAAGTGGTACTGCTTTATAAATGGCTAATTGTCCTTACAGGCTGTTATCACGTGAAAAAAGCTGGAAAAAAAAAAAAAATTTGTGCAAGCCGATTGGGACCTACCCCGCAGGCAGGGCTTTGTGGGTCCACTGTGATGTAAAGGTTTCATCAACGCCGTCCATCAATTTTATCAGATCTTTCTAGGGTATGTAGTAAAAAGATGAGGCAGATCAATGCTTTAAGTGATCCACAAAGTGGGGATTGAATGACCACTATTGAAAACTTCCTAGTAGTCCGCAGAAGTTTTGCATCAAGCAGTTACTTTGCTTTACTTTCATCCGGGTCCAGAACCGGGTAGGAAGGTTTCAACGGTGGGTCTCTTTATCACAGCGGGAGCGAATTAGGTATTACCCCGGGAACATCTTAGTGGGTGTTACCCCTACCGTGTGGCCCACATGGATATTATTTTGTATATCCACTCCGTCCATCCGTTTCTCCAGCCCATTTTAGGACAGTATTCCAAAAATTATACAAATCTAGATATCAAGTGGACCATACCAATGGAAACATTGCTGATTGAGTGCCCACCATTAAAAATTCCAAAGATCACAAGGTTTTTTTTTTTTTTTTTTTAATGTATATTTGCAATCCAAGCTCTTGATAATGTCAAGAAGGTCACGATGAAGGTAAAATTTAAAGACCAGCTTGATCTAAAAATTTTGTGGCCCGCAAAAAGCTTTTAATGATTATTCACCACTCTTTCTATTGTTATGGTCCACCTGAGAATTGGATCTTCTTATAATTTTGGATCGCATATTAAAATTAGGCGTAACAGCAGATGGACGGCATGAATATACAAAAAAAAAAAAATACATGAAGGTAGGCCCAGACTGTAGGGGTAACACCCACTAAGGTGTTACCAAGGTAACATCTAATTCGCTCCCTATCACAGCTGCTTCCTGTGGTGTCGTCCACTTAAGCTTCAGATCTGACTCATTTTTGGGTCTTATACCTTTAAAATGATCTGAAAAAATAAATGGACAGTGTGTATAGAACCATACATTAAGGTGGGCCGTACAGATTTTTCATGCTCAGATGAATCGGGAAGTGGCGCATTTACGATAGAGCCGCTTTCAGGATGATGATGAATTGTATAAAATGCATTTTAACTATATATTTTATTGAAAAATTCTTGATATATTTCCTGTACATTTGTGGTGTAAATATACATGTGTTGGTACATTGAACCTCGACATGACAAAATCATTTAGCCAACTAAGTTACATTAATTAGGATCAATTAGCTTGCTGGCTGGTAATCAGTTAGCTGGAGTTAGGATTTGCTGGGATTGAGATATCAGTAATGTGGGAAGATGGGTTTCACGGAAGCTGATTGCCAACTGAGTAAACTCTGTGGGGTCCACCATGATTTATGTATTTTATCTACTCCGTCCATCCATTTTATCAGATAATTTTAGGGCTTGATCCCAAAAATGAACTTATCCAATGCTCAACTGGACCACACAACAAGAAATAGTGTGAATTGAATGTCGACCGTTGAAATGTTTTTGGGGGTCACAGAAGTCTTTTATCAAGCTGATATTTTTTTTTTCCTTTCATCCATGTCTTTGTGATCTTATGAATAGGTTGGATGACAAATAAAGATCATTATAGGCACTAGCAAAGTTTCAACGGTCGAAATCATTATTCCCACTATTTCCTGTGCTATGGTCCACCTGAGCTTTGGATATGCTTCAATTTTCGCCTCAATGCCTGAAATGAGCTGAAAAAATCGATGGCCAACATGGATAAACCACATACATTCACGGTAGGCCCAATTGAGTTCACTCAGTAACGATGAGAGATAAGAGCGTGGTGAATAACCTAGTACGCAATTAGGGCTCTTAATGGAGCGGGTCAGGTCTGAGATCCGATTCGCTCCGAATCTGCATAATGCGGATTTGGATCTTAAAATAGGTTTAATTAATTAAATGGACCAGATTTGGATCTTAAAATAGGTCTGATTACTTAAATGGACCAAATATGGACTTACTGGAACAAATCCAAGTTCGACTTGAATCCGATTAAGATCCAACTCATTGTCACCTTACTGTATATGTTATATTCATGCTGGCCATACATTTTACAAATTATTTTAGGCCGTGTCTCAAAATTGAGACATGCCACTCTTACGTAGACCATACCATGGTAAATAGTGGGATTTGCATAATTTTTCTACTAAATTAAATATATTATATTATATATTTTTTTAGATTTGTAATGGGGATGGATTCGGACCTAGATCCGACCCGAATTAATCTGATGGTTATATGAATTTTGGATCGGAAATGGATCTAACAATTTATAAATGGATCGGATATGGATATCACCTTTTGGATCCAAGTTGGATCCAAATCCGATCCAAATCCATCTACAGATATACAAACTTGGAGCCAGATCCAACTAGATCTGATCCAGATCCGACCAATTGAGAGCCCTATATGCAATCTGATTTGGTGTTTCACATTGCAGCTGAGGCTATGAGAATTTGTGGGAACTCCTGACTTAATGAGAGCATGGCATGTTTATATGCCAGACAAGGGTTCCTTTATTGAAACGATGACGCTATTCTCTTCATACTTGGCCGCTTTATGTGACATGCGGACGTGATTTTTTTATTTTTAATTTTTTTTATAATCAGGGTGTTCAGGTCTATTGGAGTATGAATAGGTCCTTAGCTAAGTCTCCAAAGGGAGCAACCTTCGAGGTCCCCAGAGCATGCACAAACCCTCCTATCCACATGTGATGTATTTTCATTGGCACATGATAGGATCATAAGTAGAGGTGGGCAATGATCCAGGCCGAGCCGAGTTAGCCCTAGATTGGTTTGGTTTGTTTTTGTGCCACCTTAGTTTGTGGATGGCTTAGTTTGGGTTTCAGGCCGACCCATGTGGCCTGAGTTTGGCTTGCTCTAGAAAAATCTAGTTCGAGTTGGGATTCGTTTGGTCAAAAATTTTGAACCGAGCCAGGCTAAGTTCAAACAGATGGTGGCTCTTTTTTTGCTTATTTATTTAAATAGAAAAGAATTTAAAAAGTCAGAAAAAAGAAGTACAAATGCATCTTACTATATGATGTTTAACATCCTCTAAAGGAGTGCAGCTTCAAAATAGGCATGTAAAAGCATTTTCCAAACAAAAGTATAGGAACATAAAGCATTCATGCATATGTATTATGTATTATACATGTCATCATGTGTATATATTATCCACGCTGTCCTTCTATTTTACATATCATTTTAGGACATGATCCCAAAATGAAATCATATCCAAAGCTCAAGTGGATCACACCACAGGAAACAGTATGCTTACAATCTACGAGCCGAATTAAGCCAAATCAAATCGAGCTTTGAGCCGAGCCGAGCCAATAGTGCCCTACTTTGAGCTTGGTTTGCTTTTTCAAATGAGCTTGACTCCGAGGCTTGGTTTGGTTTGAACTTCCACTCGAACCAATCCAAGCCGACCTTTTTTAATCCAATCCGAGCCAAGCTTGAAAGCTAGCTTGGTTTGTGCCCACCTCTAATCATAAGGAATCCTATAACTAAGTCTTTGCTAGACCCATGGTTGCTTGGGGCCGTTTGGATTGTAAGTTACTTAAGATTAGCTACTTATCAGAAAAGTAACTTATCTTGGTTTCTACTTAATTAGCAAATAATTAAATATGTTTGGTTAACAACATGGTTAATAACCAAAAAGTAGAAAAACATGTTTGTTTCGAACATCATTCCTCAAAGTCTGTTTGGTCCCTGCACATCCACCATCCATCATTTGGGGCCAACCTTTGGTTTGGATTGTTCATTGTGTGGGACCCGCCTTTGATGTGGTCAGTACATCATGTGGGGCCCACCCTGGATGTGGGTCATTTGCACTGTTCTTTATGTAGGGCCCACCTTGGATGTGGGCCATTTGCACCGTTCTTTATGTAGGGCCCACCTTTGATGTTGGTTATCCATCAAGTGGGCCCACCATCAATATCCACTGCCCATCGTGTGGAGCCACCTTTAATGTGGATCGTCCCAAATGTGGGGCACACCTCTAATGCGGGTCGTCCATCATGTAGGGCCCGCCTTGGATATGGGTCACTCATCATTAGGGCTGACCAATGGTGGGCGTCAATGACCACGTTTCCTGAGGTGCAGTCTATTTGAGATTGGATTCTGTTTCATTTTTAGGATGGACCAACAAAGGTGGATGGTGTGGATTTCATGTGCACAGCATGTGGCCCCAATACCTAGCGGGCCACTCAAAACTAGTTGGAAAAGCAGATGAATGGCATGAGTAAAACACATCATGTTGGTCCCTAGGAGGTTTCAACGGTGTCATCATTATCACCGTTGCTTCCTGACGTGGGGTCCACCTGAGGTTTAGATTTGCCTCACATGCAAGCCCCAGTCACATCCAAACCAGATGGACGGCGCGGATCAAATATATCGCAGTGGGCCCAACATGCTGGACAGTCAACGTGGGCTGGGCGGTTGCCACAAAAATCAGCACTTTTACTGCTATGGATGAGCACCTCTTGTTTTAGTCGGTGGTGAAAAAGTAGAAAAGCAAAATAAAGATGCTGAAATACTTAACTGATTTTCAGTAAATAAGTAATGATCATTATTTATTAACCAAACTTACCTCACCTCAAATAAGTTAACTGCTGCCATAAGCAAGAAAAGCAACTTATTTGGTGGTATCCAAAGGGGCCCTTGGCAAAAGCTATTGTTATTCTTTTTCTGCAAGATTTTTAATTAGAAGCCTTTGATGGACTCTTTTACAATCTGTGGGACCTTTACAGTGTGGGATTTGATAACAAGGCTCCATTGATGGCCATAAAACTGACAATCTCATCAAGAAAACAAAGTTGCATGCCAAACCTATAATAATTGAAGAAAACAACTACAATTATGAATAGTCCAAACTGATGCAAGCTACCACAACTTAAGGTACCGTTCTAACTTTTCCTGCTGACATGCCACTTGTGTAGAACATGGTATCATGAAAACAATTGTCCCCACCATGTTAGTGGTAGATTATGGATCAGTGAAGAATATGCGATTGGTAGTTTCAACCATAGTTCAAAAACCCAAAATTAACGGGATCCATGGACATTGGCCTTTCAACAAAGTTCTAGCAGCCCATCAAATCCAAGTTCAATCCAAACTGCAGATCAATGTTGGCCCTCAGCAGAAAACAGCTCTAAGAAGCCATGGTAATAAATTGAATATTGTCTGCTGGTTGGTTTTTTTCGCTGTCCACATTTTCAACTCTGAGCAGTCTGGTTTGATTTTTTTGCCCCAGGCACATCCATGTCAGGGCACGCCTCATGGACAGTGTGAACTTGCACAAAAAAAGATATTACATAAAATGTCCTAATATAATTAATCATTTTAAACTTCACAGACAAAGTCTCATTCATATCTAACTTCACGAAGATAAAGAGTTCAAATACCTTCTAATCTGATGCACTAACGAGGATCTAATTCAGTGATCGTCACTTCATTTACGGACCATGGTGATGCCATACCCGGAGTTTGATTCAGCTCAGATGTCTTGGTATGGGACTCTGTCATAGACATCTCCGGAGCCATTCTACTCGCGATAAAGAATGCAGGCTTTGAAGGTGCTGCGAGAGTGACAGAGAAGCTGTTGAGCATGAGCACAATCGATGACATTGTGGGTCTATCGATCACGTCTTCTTGAACACATAGCAACGCAATGTGGATGCATCGCATCACTTCGGTGCTTGAGCAAGATTCACTTATAGTTGGATCAATAAGCCCTAAAACTGTGCCATCTTTCCAATGCTTCCATGCCTACAAAAATTGCACCATTGCGGAAATCATGTTTTTAGAATGGAAGTATTGATGTGGTAGATTAATAACATGAGTAATGCTGTGTCTACTCATTTGAAGGATCCATCCAAATTCTACTCTCCTCAAAGTGCAAGATCCAATCCATTCATCAGGTGGGGCCACTGTGAAACTAATGGTTAGAAATTTAATAACCAGCAGTATATATTCAGTGCGCACATGTGGGACCTGAATTTTGGGCAAGCGCGTACTCATGGTCCACTCACCCAATGGATTGAACTCACCTCACGCACATGTGCCATGTCAACAGTGCGTGGGGAATAAAACCCTCTAGCCACAGCACTCTCAACAATTTTACGAATTTCATTTCCAATTGTTGAGAAAAACTCATCAAGACATTCTACTTACGTAGCTGAGAAGATCCTCGGCATGGTCTGACTCGTAGAAATCACTGTTCTTCTCACCAGTAACGATCTCCAGAAGTAGAACACCAAAGCTGAATACATCTGATTTGATGGAGAATTGCCCGTGCATGGCATACTCCGGAGCCATGTATCCACTTCAAGGGAAAATCACCAATATCAACAGATGTTTGATAGATTAGTAGAAAATGTTTGATTTTACTCCAGTTAGACTTTTGTTATCAAAATAGATAGGGAGGAATTGTAAAACATTTAAAAGACCAGGAATGCTTATCCAGAGGCCCTAAAAGTATATGGGACATGACCAAAAATAAAAATCAGGCTGATCAGACGATCCCAACCCCTCAATCTTTTTTATACCCTTCCATTCCTCATTTGGGCAGTTACTTCAAGCCAATATTTGGGCCACATGCGTGGACGACAGAATGGACATTCCATATCTTGTCTGCTTCTGCAATGCGTACCTCTGAACAAAATGAGTAATGGTTTTAAGGTTCAAAGACTTACAATGTCCCTGCAATATGACTTGTATTGCCCTGAGTTTGGTCCACTCCAAAAATCTTAGCCATACCAAAATCTGCAATTTTCGGAATCATCTCAGCATCTAATAAAATATTGCTAGCTTTGAGATCTCGATGTATAATCCGAAGTCGAGAATCTTCGTGAAGGTAAAGTAGGCCTCGAGCGACCCCACAAATGATTTTGTAGCGCCTTTCCCAATTCAGACATGCCTTTTTATTTGGATCTATACACTCAGCCAACAGATTGATGCACATAAGTAAATGAAAATAAAATAAAATAAAATCATTTCATATGGTTTAATTGTAAAAAAAAAAAAAAAAAAAAAAAACTATATAGGATGAGAGTTATAATTTTGCAAAAGCATGGATAAAATAGATTATATGTGTGGAGAAGGGTCCAAACCAAACAGAAACTTGTCGAGGCTGGCATTAGGCACGTATTCATAGATGAGAAGCTTCTCTTCTCCTTGGAAGCAGCAACCTAAGAGCCTAACAAGATTCCTGTGTTGAAGTTTTGCAATTAATGCAATCTCATTCTTAAATTCTTCTGAACCTTGTCCAGAGTCCCGAGAGAGCCTCTTCACGGCTATTTCTTGTCCATCTGAAAGCCTACCCTGAAATGATAGCAGGATTGTCAAGATCATCACTGATCAATAGGATTCCAGAATGCACAGACCCATTTATATTTAGGCCATATTCCAATTGATGCCCGTACATCTTTGGGTTAGGGACCCTTCCTTGCCTCGGAGAAGCCCAATTTCAACCTACCAATCATTGTGGCATTTCAAGTGGCCCCATCTACATAGTGGTCTAAATTTAGATAGTTTGGATTGATTTACAATGGCATGATTGATGGATACAGAGAATAAACACAAGATGGTTTCTGATATATGTCTTATAATATTTATAATATCAGTATCATTACATATATTTGCTGTCGAGCATATGGCAACATGTATCGACATCACTGATATTCAGAAATGTATTGGTGACTGAGAAAAACATTGGAAAAACATAGGGAAAACTGAAAGAGATACTAAAATAAAAATATTTTTATATTTTTTAATTAAATAATTACAAAAAAAGGCACATACATAATGAGTTTTCCTTTAAAAGAAACCTAAATGTAAGTCTAACTTAGAGAAATATTAAGGAGATCCTAGAATTCCTAAATGATACTTCCGCAAATATTAAAATATCCATATTTACATATTTAGAAATCAAATACTAGAAAAATAGATCCATTATCACTGCCTCAAGAAAACAATTAGAAACATGGGGAAAATGATAGATCCATCCATATTCTTTCCATACATACATACAAACACGAATGCATGCTCTATTTATCCATCCATCCATCCAACTTTCCATGCATGCAAACATACAATGACACGTATGTATACACACACATGCATAGTCTATCTATCCATCCATCCGTCCAATCAACCATCCAACCATCCATCAATGCATACATACATATATCCACCCATCCATGCATACATACACACACATACATGCATGCATTTCATCATATATATAACCATGCACCCATAAAAAAAAAATTTAATGAATAGATTCTTAGCGATATCAATGCATAGGCAATACATTGGCAATACAATGCGATACAAGCGACATCTAGAAATTTTGTAGCTGAAAGTATCGCGATATCAATACATTGGTGATATTTTGTGATATATCGACAATACATCACTGATACCTAAAAAATTTAATACTACGAGTGCTATCGGTATTGTGAGCTGGCAATACCATTAATCCGTGATATTATCGATAATATCACCAATAGTTGAAATAGTGATACCTTATAAACAGCACCAAATCCACCTTCTCCAAGCTTATTTCCTTCAGAGAAGTTGTCAGTAGCAGCTCTTATTGTGTCCAAATCAAATAGTAGTGACTCATCATCAAATAACAGTGACTCCTCGTTTCTGTCAATCCCATGATCTGCACAAACAATGCCATTTTCAATCATTTGTGTGGGTTTGCTAGACTTTAATGTGGGTAGTGTTAACCACAAAATTTAAAAAGAATGAGATTGTTTGCACTAGTGCAAAGGGTAAACCCATTGCGATTTACCGATCACTGGTTTCTTCTTCTTCTTCCTTAGGAAACAAGCAGTGATGACAGAGATGAGCAGGACTGTAACAACTATAGGAACGACGATGATGATGGTAGTTCGAGATGAGTTTCGCTTTCTTCCTGCAAAAACAAGAAATAGTTTAAAGTCTGGAAAGCCGGTCACATGGGTTTACCAGCCAATATAACTGAGCTCAGGCATGTAGCATAGGCCCATGGAGTGGGCGCAGGTTAGATATACGGCACTTTTGTTAAATAAGTTGGTTGATCAGGGCGCACCAAAACCTCATTCATGTGCAAAGGATACCATCGACACGTATGCCACCACATGTGTTGGCACAAAAGAGCATTTGAAAATAAACGAACTGAAATCATGCAAAATGTTGTCATCTTTAAAGCAATATTTACCCTCCAATATTGAAATATGTTTGTAAGAGAGTTAACAGCAAATCCACCTCCAAGATTAATGTTGGGCATTTAATCGCCCACCATTTTCCTATGGTGTGGTCCACTTGAAATTTGGATCTGTCTCGGTTTTTGGGTTCATGCCCTAAAATGAGCTGGAAAATGGATGGACAGTGTGGATAGAACGCATACATCATGGTGGTGAGGCCACAAAGCACCATCCAGTAAGGACCTCGTTACTAGCAACGTCAGTATGCAATCCGCATCCCATCCAATGCACACACATGGCACACTTATTCACCCGGCCTTATATGAGAAACTATATCTGTAGAAGCACGCATGGCACACTTATTTACCCATACTTATCCCAAAAAAAAAAACAAAAAAAAAAATAGCATGGCACGCATGGCACACTTATTTACCCATACTTATTTACCTTTTTTGGGGAAGGGGAGTTTGTAAAAAATACAATTTTTTCAAATAGCAACTTTTTTGGGGGAGAGGGGAGGGTGTGCTGGTTTAAGCGGAAAGAAAGAATGGTTTTAAAGGGAAAAGAGGGCTTTAATAGAGCAGGTTGTCCTGATTTCTCATTGACCCAGTACATTAATATTTTATAGACCCAAATGCATCATCTAGTAGCCCTTGAATCTGTTTGTAAAAAGTTTAAGGTTCCTCGTGAAGTGCGAAGTGCTTAGTGCGCCTCAAATGCATCTTCTCCACCTAACCGATTTCTCTATTCCATCCTTTTCTAAAAGCAAAAAAGAATACGCTCTATCCTTTAGAAAAAAACGAAGTTAGAAAAGCGACTTTGCAGTTTGGCAACCTTTCGTCCAATATTTTAATAAAAAATATCAATGCACTATTTATTTTAATGAAACATATCAATGCACTGTCTATTTTAAAAATACACAGCATACAGCTTACACCCAAGTCAGCCATTAAATCTAGCCTTGAATGTGTTCTGGCCCAGTAATAAGCAGATTCATCATATGGGTCATGTTAGAAACAGTCGTGTGGCTTGAAGAACTTCAGACAGTTTTTGATCAGCTGTTCGTTTGTTTTGCAACTATTGCCCAGCTGGTCAGTAAACCAACATGACTCTTTAAGCCAGGGCACCAATATAATGGGTCCCTCTGTTGGAACATCATGGTTGTGTGCCATGTTGGCATGTAGTGTAGTGTACATAAGCTGCCTTGTATACGTGCGTAGGCCCAGCAAAGTTCTATCAAAAGAATATCATAAAGAGAGGTCTAAAGGAGTGTACGGTTTGACATTCAACAGGCAAATCTTCCCATCATACAGAGAGGATCCTCTAATTATTATGATTTGTAGTTATAGATCCTTTCCAATCAAGGAATGATGATTCGCTGAGTCAGATGCCACTTATTCTCCACTTCACTTCTTTTGTCTACAATTACAAAATCAAACCAATCAAACGTGCTAAACTCGATCTAGCCTAAAAATAGAACTTGAATCAGCTCCAATCTGATAATTAGAGGAATAACTTTGGGCGAGCTTACAGAGCTGGCTTGTTTTGTGTTCAGCTCTAACCAAACCTTGGGCAGCAACCAGGCGCATTTCCTGTGGTGGAAAATCCACAGACGTGCAGTACATCCAAAAGGACTTCTGGAATTATTGAATGATCATAACCATCCATAGTACATTGAAAAGGACTTCAGAAAATTATTGGATGATCATAACCGTCCATCTCTTAGATGCTACTGAACATGGGTGACTCTCCAAAATTCAAGCCGAGCAGATGAAACTGATCACTGAATATGTGTTTGTTATATTTGAACAGCTGAAAATAAAATTTTGAATAGTTAACATTTAACTACTACATAAATCAATGACGAAGATCATCTTTTCAATGTGGAAATTGGATTATGGCCCACCGACTATGAAACCTAAAAGATGGACGTTTTGGGACGCCTCACCACAGGCCCTGAATGAATGAGTGGAGATCTTCCTTTGAAGAAGCGAGCACACGTACTCTTTTGCTGAGCAAAGCAGTGAGCCTAGGCTTTTCGAGCCTACATAGATTAGAAGTGAGTCTACTTAAATAGTTTCACGCTTACCAAGCCTAGTATACTAAAAGCACTCAAATCCTATCACGAGTCTAGATACAAAGTCTCTTCAGTCCTTTCCACAACTCGTAATTGGATTCCTCATCTGAGCCATCCAATCTAATTCACAACTCAATCAGTAGGCATTACGCTAGTAGGGTAAGTGATGGTGATTAGGAAGGATTTTAAGACCTTAGATCCTAGGAGCAAGGATTTACCATCCTTTAGCAACAACCTCTGGATCCTGATGATTTCTGGTTCGCTGAAGGCTTGATTGTTGACATGATCAGTTCTATATGAGGTGAAGTTGACCTCGCCCTTATTAGGGCTGTCAATGGGCCGGGCCTGGGTAGGTCTAGGCCTGGATTTTGAACTGTTTAAGGCCGGGCAGTGGGCTGGCCCTGTGTAAAATTCTAATTTTTCAGGCCCGAGCCCGGTCCATTGACACCCCTAGCCCTTATTCAATAACCATTCTGAGGAGGGTACAGAGTAGCCATGGCGCTTTGTGTTCTATGGGTCCCTCGGAGCAAAGGGTTAGGTAGGTGGCACGGGCCCTCTTACTTCCAGCTATGTGTTGTGTAGCTCCTGCGAAGTGAATGAAGGGAAGCTCGAAGCTTTCCAAACCCGTGGCGGCTTTATCTTATGTAGTGGTCGGCCTCATAAAGATCGTAGGTGCACACGCGCTCAAAAAAAAATTCAAATAAAGATCTAGACGTAGGGTTGTGCTTTGCAGTGCAACGTGTCACAGTTCAATCCATCACAGTTTCTCCACCAAGGATATGGACTCGACACTACGATTTTCTGTTTGTACAAGTGAGACCCATAGCTTAATCCTCAAGACCGTCGGTCTGATTCATCTCCCAGATTAGAAGATCCTAACCACCGAACTTTTTCTTTTCTCTGGGTTTCTCTTGTGAACCGTCTATTTCCATGCCATAAATTGAAAGGTTCAGACCATATTGAGGAGGTGAACGCTGGGGACAACAGAACCAACAGTCTTGATGATCACTAAAAAATGGACCGCACTTGTGCAAATCTGAGGGGACGAAGATGATATAATTACTGCCCCATCTAAATCCCACAACCCTTCAACGAGCGGCTGTGATTAATCAGAAAGACGAACAAAAATCAAGAGAAGAAGATTCGAAAACTTACCCGTGGTAGTATTGTTTGTTGATGGAGGAATTAAAACTGGAAAATTTGGAGAAGGAGCCGGTGCTGTGGCTAAGTCCTCAAAGAACTGGTATGTCTCAAACCTCAAAGTGCAACTCGGCCCAACAACTCTTCCACCTTGTTTTCCATCACAGCACCTCGGAAGCTTAGTCACAGCATCTTCTAAGCACACACTGCAATTTCTCCTTGACAGATCATTTGTGCATTGCACAAGCCCATATATCGATTGGAAGTTGGTGAAATTCGTTTGATTCGTAGCATACATCCGTGGGCCAGAAGCTGCCCTCGAAACAAGACCACCCATCATCTGGTCCACAATCTGATTAAACCGAACTGGGTCCGATGCATTTTGCGTATTCCACATGTAAAACCCCGGTCTATTCAAAGAAGATGGTAAGATTTGAGCGGTGGAGTATCGCAAGAGACAGAAATCATACCATATAATTGCAGTCTTGTTAGGGCACTTTTCGCGGATATCTTGGCTTGCGTTGCTGACGCAATCACGGCATATGTCTGGTGTGGTGTCGCCTCTGCATTGTGCGAGGCCGTAGATTCGGTTCGGGTTTTCGCCAATCGTGCTGTTGGAGAAGCCGGTGAGTGAAACATTAGAAGAAAGAGAAGAGAGGAGGCGATTGAGGTTAGTTCCAAACGGGCTATTAGCAGTGTAATTAGTTGTGTTTGAACAATAGGTCCAAAGAGGATCTGCAGAGCTTGTAGGGAGGTGGAAGATGAAGAGTAGGAGGGATGAAAGGAGGAGAAACTCGAAGGGTTTTGAGAGGAGAGATGCCATCATCTGGTTGTTGTAAAATCTAACTGAGTAATGGAAAGATCACATTCTTCCTATGGAGGAAGAAGGTTTAAGGAGAGGTTGGGCTAGACCATGGCATGTGCCCCGGGGCAGAGGAAGTTCCTTTAGCCGGAAGCTGTGTGGGCCCACAGAGATGCCCGTCACAAATTCACCCCCTCCATCAGATGTGACAAAAGTATAAAAATCCGGCATATCCAAAACTCATGTGTGCCACACCACACGTAACAATGGAAACGAAATTGGCCACCGTTGAAATCTTCGTTGAGCCAACCATGATGTTTAGATGCAAACCGTTGATAAGGTTATTACCACTCATATAACTGTTGGGACAAATATCATTTGATACATCTGTGGCCCCACAAAGTTTCCAACGGTGGACATTCAATTCCGGTTGTTTCTTGTGTTGTGGTTCACATGGCCCCAAGAAGTTTTTAGTGGTAGGCATTTAATCTCCACTGTTTTCTGTGGTGCAGTCCACTTAAGCTTTGAATCTGCTTTATTATTTGGCTCATGCCCTAAAATGATCTCTCCAAATGGACAGACGGTGTGGATAGTGGATACAATACGTATATCATGGTTGCGGCCATAACTTGGTGACATCACTTTAGTAGCAAGATAACTACCGAAGCCGTCAGTAGCTAATCCCCGTCCCGGAGGGAGCTCTTATGAAAACTCAGATTGATCAAACGAGCATAACCATCTGATTTTCGCAATGAATGTGGACTTAACCTTGGGGGTGTGTTTGGACCGAAAAAAGATAGAAGAAAAGATTGAGAAAGAAATGACACGGCCTCTTCTCGTTTTACTCTGTTAGAAATTGTTGAACTTTTTCATAACCCATATAGCAAGTAAAAAGTATAAGTTAAGCATTAACTGCCTACAAATGAAATTTCCACTTGCCACATATTGCGTCAAAAATGAGATTTTCACTTCCCCATTTGAATTAGATGTCAAAATGGAATGCAATGCCATATGTTAGGTTTTTTCAAAATTTAAATAATAATAAAAAAAAAACAACTACGAATAGAAGACATGCTTCTTGGTTGTCATTGTTAGTATCTCTTAATAAATAGTTATGGTGCATTTTTTATGACTTGTGAATTCAAACAATGGCAATGGAACCATGCAATTCATGAAAACATTGAGGGACTCGAAGCGTATTCTGTTAGTTGATAAAAATTCATCTTTAGCTCATTTCAAAACATAACAAATTCATCAATATCTTCATTTCATTTTCTTCTCTATCATTTTCTTGTTTTAGGTAGTGTTTGGAAAGTTATAATAATTATAAAAAAAAAAAATTTATAGAATACATTACAAATACTTGAAAAGACAAGCTGTAAAGTGCAAACATAAAGAGGTCGGAATACACAACATATCTCTATGTCGTGAGAGTGGGCATATTATATTCTATATGTATATTTATTGTAACCTTCTTGTAAATGGGTTTAACCACGAGCTGGCATATGTGGCTTTTTTTATAACACAATGGTATTTGAACCCATGACATCAGTTTAAAATTGTTGTGAGTCTACCACTGAGGCATGAGTAAAGGCCCTGTATGAAGTGGAGCTTATTAACAGTTTACCAAGTAATAAATCTTAAATCTTCTGCCTTAAAAATCATGCTATTTCACCATGCAAGTGGACTTTTCAACCATCAAGTTGTTCACACGAGGGCTTGGAAAAAATCGCAAAGTTCAATGTTAGCCATGTGTGGACTATATCTCATGTTAAATATCTAGAGCATAGTGGTCTCCATGGAAGTCAATGCAACTGCATCTGAGTCAAGACGACTCCGTCCGAAGTGGGATGGAACGTAAGACTCGCGTCAAAATGTCATTGGCCACAAGAAAAAAGAGGTACCACGCGTAGAAAACTGGAAATGGACGCGTCTCCCTCGGTCTATTGCATTAATGAATGGTGCTTTCGTGTTTTCTGGGAGCGGATTAGGTGCGGCCCCGGCCACATTCAGGACAGTACGGCCCTTTCTGTGGAACCCACCATGATGCATTTATTCTACATCCCCTCCGTCCATCCGTTTTTTCATATCATTTTAGGGCACGAACCGTAAGAATAATCAGATCCAAATCTTAGGTGGACCATACCATAGGGAACAGTGGTGATTGGACATTAACAACTAATAATTGGCTATAAAAATTTGGGATCAAGCTGAAATTGATTTTTTTTTCTTCATCCAGATTTATCTGACCTTATCAACAGGATGGATGGAAAATAAACATTACGCTGGGCCATTACAGATGGCCTGCAAAGTTTTTAATGGTGGAACGAGCATGGCCCACCTGAGATTTAGATTGGCTTTATTTTCAGGTTCATCCACTTAAAATAATCTGTAAATACGTACGGACGGCGTGGATATAGAATATATACATCAAGGTGGGCCCTAGAGTAAGGGCCGCACTGTTTTCCGTGAGACCGCGGCCGCACCTATTCCTCTGCCTTTTTCACAGGCAATGTTATTCACATTCGCAGGCGCACAAAATGAACGTACATCACGAAAGCACCACAAGCTGCACATGTCTTACACGTGTGAGATATCTAGACTGTTCATCAAAAGGTCCCAACGGTGACTCTATCCTACGTTTATAATTAAGCCCACCTGCTGATCAGTTGGTACACACAACACGTTAAATATGGACCATTGATTATCCTTTTTCTTACTATATGTTTTCTCTATATGTAGCCAACTAGATGAGTGGACCATCCACATCTTTTAATGGTGGATATTCCACATGTAGCAAGCATGATGACCTGCCCGGATCCAGGATACGTGTATCAAAAGTGCGTGTAGATTCGTGGCCGCGAATCGCATTCCGCTTTGCAAGAAATAATCGAGTCATACCGCGTAAGGCGGGTCACATGAGTGGGCCCAGACCGAAAATTACATCAAACTGCCAGACCCTAATTTCAATCTGTATCCATCCAATCCCCATTGATCAGATGCTTGTGAGATTTAGGCCATTGTCCAGATGCAGTGGATGCCTCCGAGTGACTCGTTGGAGAGTTGTCGGATGAATTTTATGATCATGGAATCAAATATTGGCATCTATGGTCTATTAAATTGGTATTCTTTGGTATTATGCATTTGAGTTAACTCATGTTACCATTGACTTCACCTTAAAAGTAAGACAGAACTAAACTTCGAGTGCCTCGGAATGCTTAGAGATGGTTTTTCCCACTCTTGAAACCAGGAGCACTCCCTTCTCTTTTGTCCCACTCTTGAAACGATGAGGGCTTCCCTCTTTCTTTAATGCGTGTAACCACACCTTTGCTTCATTTTATCCTGGGTTTCCATTCTTTACTCCCATTGGCATTTCACATGCCACTGTTGCTAAGCTATTCTTCGGCCATGCGCGTGTCGTGTGTGCGGGCGTGCCAGAACCAAATTTCACGGCTCGATTCCAACCGAACAATAATGACCTCCAAGAAAGGCAAATATGTCGTGATCGACCATATATAACCAAAATCTATAGAGATCGGTCGCTTAATTAGTCACTCGCTCAATTGTTTAATAATGACAATCAAGCGATGTTTGGAATGTGGGGTTTGTCTTCCAAAAATGGATTGCACCTTTGCCTTCCGAGCGAAAGGACTTCTCACAATGTAAAATTAAAGTAGTGAAAAGAAGAACTTACAATCGGCCGCGTGGACGATCCCACTTCTTCTTTACCAATAAGAGATACAATTATGAAAAAGAAAACTTTACTGATTATGAGACTCTTACTACAGATTTACTACTATGGAATGTAATCTCAAGGGTCATACTATGGAACATAAACAATGCAATTATGCTAAGGAAAGTAAAGAAGACTGAAACGTGAGTAGTAAAATGAAGAACATGATAAGCTTGAGGATGAAATGTAGATTTGATTTGGTTGGTGCTAGCCTTTTGCATTGTTGGAGCCCTCCTTCTTTTATGGTTTAAATCGCCCATCTAGACACTTCTTCTGCTGATTGGTTACATTAACCGCTCACTCATTACTTGTCTTCTAGATTTCTCTTTCCCACTCTTTGCCATAACTGCTTGCTGACCTGGCCACGTCCATTCGTCCAACTTAGTGTCGTGGCATTTCAGACTGATGTCAACTGTGTCATTAGGGATTTCATCGTGGCCTTATGTATTTCATGGCTACTTACCAACGTACCTTTTTATGATTGACTCCTCACCCATACTCCTCACCCATACTGGCAGACATAAGGTATAACATTTGCCCCCCCCCCCCCCCCCCCCCCCCCCCCCCCCCATCGACTTACCTTTTGAAGAAAGAGAAGATGGCGTGTGATGGACGAATGAGTCTTCATTAAATGCTACTATCCTTTCTTGCCACATGTCAGCAGATTAAAGACATATCATCGACTTCGACTTTCGACAAATGAATGCTCTCGCACGGATTGAATCTCGTGTTGCCACATGTCAAATCTTTATATTCAAACGAATCGCCATCATGATTAGACATTAATACCGCCTCGATTGATAAAATTCAAATTCACTTTTGCTTTTTTCCTTTCACAAGTTTCTGCAAATGGCTTCTTCTTTTTCTTCGTTCAACCTTGCCAAGATGCTCAACACTCTGGATAATTTGACCGATCTATATATGAACGAGATAATGTTTAGTACTGAGGCCGAGGGGAAGAAGTTTTATCATCTGGGTCCTTCCTTCCTTCTTAGAGTCAAGGTTGATAGTATTTATTCATTAGAATTGTTATTCCCTATCTGTCCTAGTGAAGGGATACTTCTACGGGAAGTTTCACTCCCCGAACCTCAAAACACTCTGAAACCCCCTAGATTTTGGCTGACTCCTCTTCCAGATTGAAAAATATGGTTTGAACGCATGGTTGGGCCAATTCAAATATGTATAGGAAGAAATGGGCATTTATGAATGTATCAAACTATCCACTATCCCTTACAAAGCGAATCCTGCCCTTCTATCCGCAGCTTTCGTATTTTGAAGCAAATATACTAATTCTTTCTTTTTTGATGTGGTCCGATGGGTCCTACGATTATGGACATCTGCGCTTTCGCCCATTTATTACCTTTTAGCGACATTGTCTTTCATGACTTAACCAAGCATGAGGGAAAAGGGTTCACGCTTCATGGCAGTAAAGCATATTCTCTTTTCTTAACGAATTTCAAGAAGAAAGAAGGTCCGGTAGAATATGAAGAACTCACGGCCTTTTTCTTGTTTTAGATCTACCAACATCTCCTGTGTGTAAATCTCTCAACATTACACACGAATACATTGCCTTGGCCAAAGCACTTGCTCAAGGCTGAAAACTAGCCCTCACCCCCTTTGTTTTAGGGCATTTATATCGGAGAATGTACAATTTAACCACCAAAGGCGTTTATACAGCGGTGGACCTCTGTGGTTAGTTCAGATGTGGCTTGTTGAATACTTTAGTTCCACATTAGTCAATGGCCTTCCTCCAAATGAGGTTCATACTTCTTATGGCCATTGCAACCTAAGGTATGAAACGAAAACACATGATTTTTTAATATATTTGAGCCATTTATTCCTTACTTTGAATGTAGAAAAGATTTCTCATTTCTTCACACCTTTCTATAAAAGGAAATTTGGTCTAGCATGGCTAACTGGTGTAGCCGATGCGGAAGACGAGGCCACTATATCTTTAATAAATGAAGCTTGGGAGAGTTATTTGATCACTAGAGACCTTCCATATAGTGGTATCGTTAATTTGGGTACCAACGCGAAAGTCGAGGTTAAACAATACTGTCCGTATCTGTTTGCTCGGCAGTTTGGCCTTATTTAGGGCATTCCGTGTCCTGGTACACAGAAGGCTCTCAATCAGCTTCCTTACATTCGTGAAATTCTTTATGACATCAAGGATTATCTTGGACTTAAACACTTTTTATGAGGACGTCAAAGCAGCTATTGAGCTTGAAGGATTTGTTGATCGACCGAGCGCCTTAGACGTCTTCTTCGAATGGTGGATTGGATGTTACCAAAGGCTTCTCTTCACTCACCAGGAGTTATAACGGCTAAATTTGCTTCGTTGGTAGGACCATCCAAGGTAATACATGTCGTAAAGAAAGGTCAAGAGAAAAAAGCAAAGCCAGCAAAGGATATTGCAATCGGTCAGTGCTCCACTAGGAGAAGATCGATCGCTGCTCCTGCTCCTGCTCCTACTCAAAGTTCCAAGCAAAAAAGGAGAAAGACACTTAAGAAAACTTCTCAGCCGATTCATACTCCATCCTCAAATTCGACCGATTCACAAATCCCCACTCTTCCACCATCCACCGAGAAAATACGCTCCCCCGACCTTGAATCTGAACCACTTATTTGGCAATACCTATTAAGTCACCTGTTACAGTGAGTCCACCTGCCCCTACTGCAACTTCTTTAATCACCTAAATCATCTAATTGGGTTCATTAATTGGTCCTCTTCCCAAACCACCTGTTCCTCCTTTCCCTCAACCAAAAATTGCTATTACTTCTTCTTCTCAGATAAAGAAACGAACTTCATCGACTCAGCCAGGTAAAAATCTTGCCGAAGATATAAAGGCATGGGAGACTTATTTCAATACAATCTATTATCCTGGGCTTACACCTCGACACTATTCTTGGAAAATAGAAAAGGGGATTGAGAAACACAGAGAAATTCTTGATAATCGTTGTCAAAATAGATGGTTGGCGGATAGAGAAGCTCTGAACGATCCGCACTTACCTTTTGATGAGCGATACGATAAACCTTATCGGCCAAATCCGCCACCATTCCCATCTTCTACTCGGCCACTTGCGAAAATCATCACCAATCCTCGGTCAATAGAGAACCGATTTGTGATAATGGCCGTTTGCTCTGATTTAGGTGGTCTATTTTTCTTTTTCTTTTTTATTTCTTTTGTTGTATTCATAATCTGATTTTTCACCATTTTTTTAGTTCTCCGAGAGATAACGTCTACCAACATTTCCGTATGTTAGTTCTCTAAAGTTTGAATTGAGAGTCAGATTCTAAATAAATCATCCATAGTGGGAGAGGCGGAGTCCACAGGTGATCAAACTTTATCAGCTGACGGGGCTTCAATAACAACTCGCCTTATAGTATCACACATTCAAGGCGATTTATCGGTCGCACCAAAACCAGTGATTCTAGATGAACAGAATGATCCTCCACCTAACATAACCGATGCTACCAATATTCATGATATCATCACTAATTCTGAGAATAGGGCCGATCATGATGAAGCAGCCCCTTTAACAACAATACATTTGGATCTTGATGATAATGATGATGACCTTTACGGAATGACTTTCGTAAAAGATCTTCCTCCAACAACTACTCAAACAGAATCTCCACCTGCCTTGTCCACGGCTATTCTTTCTTCTCCTATCACAAAAAAGACTCGAAGGCGGTTGAGATTGATTAGAGGAGCGGATGGCTCTCCTCAAAGGATAGTTTTTACTAAAGAGCTCCAGAGAACTGAAGGACAGACCGATTTTGGTCTTTCAACCCCAGTCCTCGATTAACCTTTGGATTTGCCTTCGGCAGAGCCATCCCTTCTTCTATCTTATATACTGGACAGTTGCCCAGTTGTGTAGGCCAAAGACATCGATACACAAACTCAACCTCCAATTCTAGAACCGGTTACCGAACATCCTGTGGGTATATCGGCAACTGACTTGTCTCCTAGTCGATCTGCAAGTCCAATCGACTCGATGGCAGATGTTGGAGAACGACTTTAATCTCCCAAGATCTTAGTCCATCCTCATACTATAGATATTTTGTCAACTGACCTCTCTTGTTCGTCTTCTACTCCCAAAGGGATCCCTTCAGTCGAACCTCTTGATCTAGAGATAGAGTTTTCACCGATTGATGAAATTCTGAACTCTTTAAAGCAAGCCTTGGATGATGAAATTTCTATCCCAGAGTCTCCCGCTCTTTCGACAGAGGTTCAACATCTCAAAGAGGAAATTGAAGCATTAATACGTATGAGCTTTTTAGCTGAACCTTCAGATGAGTCGATTAATCTGATGATCAATCTTATTGAGCGATATCAAGTATATTCACGATCTAACATTAGTCTTACCTCACATTTACTAGATCATTTTCAAGAAGCTTATGAACTTGATTCTAGCATAAAACAACTCGAAATTGCTTAAGCTAACACTCATTTTGTTCGCTTGCCTCAAGTGCAAGGCTTGCGATGTAGTAATAACTCGGTAAGAATAAGGTCGATCCATAAGAAATTAGGGTAAACCAATTTAAACCATTCTAGTAACTTCAATCTCAGAAATTTTAGAATTCAATTTTAAAAACTAAATAAAAAAGTAATTTTTAGAAAAATCTGATAATTAATTAAATTAAGGCCTTAAGGATCCACTTGTAGTAGTCTAATGTGAATTTATTCATCCAACCATAAACACAACTAGATTCAAAGTTCTATCTCTCATCTAGTTGAAAGAAAAGGCATTCAATCACACACAGTCCCACTTAAGTCAGGAAATTATATTTTAGTTCTAATTAAGCACATAGAACTTGAACTTGTAACCTTTGAAGTAACAACTATACCAAGAGATCATGGCATGCTCTAGGGTTACTACAATTCAATTCTAATCAGTCCAAACATGGTAAGGAACTCATGTCTGAAGTACATAAACTCTCATAAAACTTCTAAAAATACCAACTTTATTCAAACTAGAAGTTAAAAATTCAAACTTGAAATAAGAATACTTGAATTAGACGAATTAAACAATGAAACTAGCTACAAGCTTCACCTCTTAGCCTTTTAGCCAAGCATTGTCATACTACAATTAGAATCAAAAGAAAAATTACTTGAAAGCATAGAAAAACTATAAAAACCCTAGTTTAAGGAGTTGTAAATGCTCTACGAAGATCCTCTCCACCTCTTAGACTTTCAAAGCCTTCTATGATGCATTAGGAACGACGTAGAGGTGTCCTTTTATAGCAAAATTCCGTCACCGACTTGGAATCTTCTAGAAATCAAAGAGTCCTTACACAGTCTAGCGATCGGATCTTGTACAGCAACATCTCTTTTTAAAATCATCAAACCGACCTGTCTGTTGGCCAGCCAGCCTGACAGTCCATTCGACCGGTCGGACAGTGTAAAATACTATTCAAAGGTTTTGTGATTTCTGGAGGTTTTGACCAACCTGTCTGGTGCAGTGGTCGGCCAACCGGATGACCGGTCAAACACTCTATAACTTGTGATTTTTCATGCTTCTCCTCCTCAATCTTCATTGTATCTTTTCTCCACCTCTTGTCTTTTTTTCATTTGATCTTTAAGGCATACAAAGTAAGTTTTTTAACATCATATAGGTGAAATCTCTCTCGTATTCCTACAAACACAAAAACATGTATTAGATTAGTCTTTAAATATGTAAATCATGCATAATGTGTGATTAATTGGGGTTAGAATATGCACAATTCAGAGCTCAACACATTCACAGATGCTTGAAGCAAGTCTGCTTAGAGAACAACTGTCGGCCGAACGAGAAGAGCTCGAGCGTCATACTTTAGGAGTGAAGACTCTGGATACTAAGATAACCGCAGTAGAAGTACATTTGAAGAATCTTAAGAAACAACGAGAAGAAAAGAGAAATATGTATAATGAGAAGAAGAAGAGCATAAATCTCTTAACCAAACCTGTAAAAATTTAGGCTCAGTTGGTTGGTGAGACCAGACAAATTAGCTTTAAAATAAGGCCGAGATCTTCAACAAAAGAAAGAAAGGCAACAGAAAGTCGAAGATGTACTTAATCGATTTTCATCTTTTAAATTCTGAATAAAATAAAAATTATGAATTGGCTAGATACATTTAAGTACCCTTTTTCCTCTTTTTCTCTCAAATGACCACCTTTGACACGATATACATCAACATGCATATTCCTAAATGAACGCCATTACTGAGAAGTCGGTCTATCTTCCTTGGGAGGTGGACCGACGCTAACGGTTAAATAACCTACCACGATTCATTAACTCTCACGTCTATTCACCAATTGCTTATAAAAAAAAACAATCTTCTTCATGATCACATATCCTTGCATCTCCTTTAACTTACATTAATGGCCTCATCAAGTAACCCTTCTTTTTTCCAAGCCAAGGCTTATCTAAAAGACATCTTTTCGGAAGAACTATCCAATTTCGGCTAATCATCTCTTCTATTTGATACGGATTTCTTTATCCGTCAAGCCGCGATCATTCCTGAGAAGGATGAAGATTTCGAAAACATCCTGCAAATTCTCAGGAAACTTCATAGCCCCAGAAGTAATTTTTTTTTAGGCCGAATTTGATGTTTAGTATGCCAAGGGTATCTTGAAGGAGTACGTTTCCATGCGCGAGGCATTGGCCAATCTCTATGATTCACTAGAGGCAGCATGGGGCAATCGCTTTCACTGATTTCGTCAACATCAATATGACAAGACCCTTCTGAAGCTTTTGCAAGTCCAAAAATTGGACTTAGAAACTGACATTCGCGAAAACAAAGATGTTTGTTGCCCTCGGGATGTGTCTCATTTAGAAGAGACTTTGGCCTTCGTTCAATCCCAAATTGAAGTTTTCCAAACCTGCGTTCAGCATAGTCAGGCCTGCCGTAAAGAGGTAGAGGTTAAGTCTGTGATATTGGCAATCACATCCAAGAAGTTTTTCAATTTCTTGACCGGGCGATGGACAATAGACGCCCGTGGACCGCCAAGATGAGGGATGCTGAGGTAGTCAAGACCCATGCTCAGCAAGAGTTTGATATAATCAAACAAGCCCATGCTTAAGGATATCAACTAAGCGGCTGAGCCTATTTAATCTTCGTTGTCAATTTTCTTTGTTTTTTTTTTTTGTACTTGGCGGAGGGGCTTAACTATCAATAAATCTTGTTTTTCTTAAATTTATTCTCAAAGTACTGCTTATACTCTGGCCGATCATCCATCTATATCTTCATTTTGGCATACAAATTGTTGCAGGAAATTACCAAATTGGCATGCATATTATTGACTGCGATGTTGGCTTTGGTAGGAATATGATATTGATCGATGTTTTCATGACCTAGCTCGGCCAAGGATATTGATATATCTCTGTTTTTTTTTTCTTATCGATAATCCATGCATGATTAGATAAGGTCTCACAACCTTGAGATCAGCCAAGAATACATCATATCAAGCATTCTAGACAATCTTGAAAAGTATTTCAATTTTTATCCTCCAGGGGCCGATTAGCACAGGATGACGATACTTTATTCAAGTAATAATTTCTGACTCCCTAATTCATATAAATGATGAATATACTAGAGGATTGTAACTGACGTACCGATTAATAAGGATAGGTTATCGAGACACCCGCATGTTTCACCTTTTTGAAATTCGAATCGACGCAATAACTGCAAGAGCATCCTTATAAAAGGAGGTCATTCTTCATCAACCCTTACGTCTCTTGAAAGAACTTCCATCATGACACCCCAGTACTTCTTCCACGATTGTGCTCACAAACTTCTAAATAATATCCTCTCTAATGGTATATCTTACTTTTGTGATGCTTCCATGCTCTCTGACGTATATCCATTTGTCCGAGATGCTTCAAAATATGCGGAAGACGATCCATCTTTGAAAGCGACTCTGGCCGCCATTACTAAACTGGAAGAATTTGATAACACCTTCTTCGTGGCAAATTCTAGATTTGAAAAATATGCTCATCTTCTAAAAGAAAGCAACAAAATTTGGGCGAGATTAGTTCAATTGAGCACCGATCGTGATGAGACCTAGAATAAACGTCTCTTTTAGACTCGGCAAAATAATTTCGACCGGGCAATTCTTCTTACTTCGAATACAGTGAAGAAAACTAGAGAGGGATATAAAGTAAATTAATCGCCTCTATCCTGGCCGCGATACCACTGATCCAGATGTCTTGAAAGCCTTTATTCAATCCCAACTCATGATATATCAAAATCAGCTAGACAACAATTCTATTTAGAAAATAGAAGCCGAAAACAGACTTTCTAAGCAAGATGATCTCATGAATCAATTATCTTTGAAGATATCTGATAGAGAAAAATGGCAAAATAAAAAGGAAAGGGCAAAGGAAAAAAGGATCCAAGCTCAGGAGAAATTCGAAAGATTTAAAGCTAATCTCTTTTGATAGATAGCTTATATTTTCGAAGCTTGTAGCCAAAAGGCAAAATCTTAACTCGGCTGATGAGCCGTTTATCATCATCTTTTGTATGAATGAAAAAAATTTCCTTTTGGCTAATAAAAAGAACTCTCCTTCTTTGATTAGAAACTTGGCCAATACACTACTTTCCATAAGGAAGAGTGATCTATTTTCAAGAACTGACCATTAATTGGAGCTTTTGCAACTCTTTCATCTTTATCTTTCAGTCGATAAGCTTCCCCTTTTAAGACTTGTACCACTGTGTATGGGCCTTCCCAAGTGGGTGACCATTTGCCTAAAGCCCTATCCTTGTGACCAAGAGGTAAAACTGTCTTCCAAATTTTATTGCCCAATCCAAAAACCTTTCCTTTTACTTTCTTGTTGTATGCCTGGGCGACTTTGGCTTTGTTGGCTAAAAAAGAATCAAAGGCTTTTAATTGGATTTCATATAATTCCTCAAGCTCAACAAGCATCGCTTCGGTGAACTCATTAGGAGTCAAACCAGCTTGATGAGTGACCCTTAAAGATGGGACAGTGATTTCTATGGGCAATACTGCATCATGTCCATACGTTAAAGCAAAAGGGCTCATTTTAGTCTTGTACAATGTGAATTTCGGTAAGCCCATAATGCCTCAGATAACTTTTCATTCCAGTTTTTTATATTTCATCGATCATCTTCCTTATGATGTTCTTGATCACTTTATTACTGGCTTCGGCTTGTCCATTTGCTTGTGCGTAGTATGGAGTGGAGTGGACGATTTTGAATTTATATCGTTCGGCCATAGCTTTGACCTCTTTGGACGAGAAAGCTGCACCGCGGTCCATTGTGATAGACTCTGGGATGCCAAATCTATGAATTATGTGAGTTTCGATGAAATTAATAATTTCTTTATGGCCAACTCCCTTCATAGGTTTGGCCTCGACCCATTTTGTGAAATAATCGGTGGCTGCGATGATATAGGTATCCAGATTTGAAGATGCTGGTTGAATCATCCCTACTAAATCAATCGCCCATCCTCAAAATGGCCAAGATTTGACCACGGTATACATTTCGAACGCTGGTACGTGCTGTATCGGCTTAGCCTTTTGACATTCTTCACAATCTTTGGCATATCGATCACAATCAACTACCATTTTCAGCCAGAAATATCCATAACATCTCAATGTTAACCTCATCTTTCTCCCAGCTTAATGTGCCCTGCATATTCCTTCATGAACTTCTCCCATGACCATCATAGATTCTTTTCTTCCTAAACATTTAAGTAACATTCCATTGGCCCCTTTCCGATATAATTCATCATCAATTAACCATCACATAATGGATGGTCGATCTCCTGACATCATGCCCTACCTTCATGCGTGGGCATTGAAGGTAGCCCATAATGGGGGCTCGCTAGTCATCTTCTTCCAATTCAACCTAGAATATTTTCATAGTGACTTCTTGACCGAAAACTGAGGGCATCGGTCTGTTTTGGACCTTAATTGATTGACTAGTCGATCCGTACCAATTCTCCAAGCCTGCAGCCATTTGTGCCATTTCGTTAGCATCCACATTATACTCTCGAGTTATGTGAATAAGTTCTACTTCATCAAAATTGTCGAGCATTTGTGTGGCTAGAGCATAATAAGATAGTAGTGACGGACTCGTGCATTTGAATCATCCGGTGACTTGGTTGATTACCAGCTGTGAATCACCAATAACCATGATCTTTCGAACACCAAATTCCATTAATAATTACAATCCAATTATCATGCTTCATATTCGACCTGATTATTGGTGCATTCGAATTTTAATTGAAAAGAAAAATCATGACGATTGTCATTGGGGGTGATCAAAACGATCCTAGCCCTATTAGTTTTATGAGTTCGAGACCCATCGAATATCAATTTTCAATTAGTCAAATATACATGATACAAGTACTTGAGGGGAAAGCTGATCTTCCAAATCTGAAGGGTGATCAGCTAGAAAATTACCGATCGCTTGTCCTTTTATCAATTTTTTATGTACATATTTCAATTCAAACTTAGACAAGGCTAGCATCCACTTCCTGATTCGGCCATTAAGAATGGGCCGATTAAGCTTATATTTCACTACATCAGTTGAAGCAATTATAGAGACACTTTCAGCCAACAAATATTGTCTTAATTTTGTGGCTGAGAAATACAACATAACTTTTGAATGGCCAAATATCGCCTTTCTATGTTAAGCAATGTCCGACTCAAATAGTAAATAGCTAGCTCTTTTCTATCATCCTCTTCTTGAACTAATAGGGCTCTAATTGATTCCATGGAGGCCGCTATATATAGCTTTAGCAGCCGTCCACGAACAGCTGGCATCAAGACTAGCGGCTTTGTCAAATAATTCTTAATCTCTTTGAAAGCCTGCTGATGTCCTACTTCCCACCTAAATTCATTATCCTGTTTTAATTTAATTAAAGGGGAAAAAATATTAGTTTTTCCTGCACAATTAGAGATGAAACGTCTCATAAAATTAACTTGACCAAAAAAACGCTGCAATTCCTTTTTGTTCCTTGGAGCCTGAATATTAATGATGGCTCGTACTTTGTCTTATCAATCTCGATTCCACGTTAATGTACAAGGAATCCGAGAAAATTTTCGGCCGACACCCCAAATGCACATTTGAGAGGATTCATTTTCAATTTATGAGTCCTCATTCATATAAATGATTGTGTAATTGCACAAAATGTTCTCCGAGATCGGCCGACTTTATGACCACATCATCAACATAAACTTCCATGAATTGACTAATCACGTCATGAAATATCATGTTCATGGCTCTTTGGTATGTTGCTCCAACATTTTTTAATTCGAAAGGCATGACTACCCAACAAAACACGCTAAGAGGACCAAGACATCGAAAAGTTGTTTTTAGAACATCGTCCACTGCAATGTATATCTAATTATATCCTGCATGGCCATTCATAAAGGAAATAATCTGATGACCAGCCGCTCGGTCGATCAACTGGTCTGTAATTGACATTTGATATTCATCTTTTGGAGTTACTAAATTTAAATTTCTAAAGTCAATCCATACCCAAAACTTACCATTCTTCTTAATTACCGGGACTACATTTGAGATCCATTCAGCATACTTGATAGGCTTGATGAACCCATCTTTAAGTAATCACTCAATTTCTTCCTTTATCTTTCGAGTTACTTTGGTCGTCATATGCCTTGGCAGTTGCTTGTGCGGCCGAAACCCCTCATTGATTGGTAACATGTGTTCTACTAAACTTTAATCTAGCCCTAACAATTCGTGATAATCTCATGCGAAACAATCAGCGAATTCTTTGAGTAAACCAATCAATTCGTCCTGGACTTGTGGCATTAGAGGTCTACTAACAAACATTGGCCGAGGGTTTTGCTCAGTTCCCAAATTCACTTCGATCAATGGATCCTGCACTTGAGCTTGAAAATCATCTGGCTTATTAGGAGAATCTTTTAAATCACTCAAAGAAATTTTATCATCTGCAACTACATCAACCGGTACGACTACTTCGGCCAAATTCACAAAACAATCATCTTCATAATAGTCAAGGCTTTCTTCAAGCCTTTTTATTCTAGCCGTGAAATCGGCCTCATATGTTTCTCCTATTGTCATGTAATTCATGAAATCTTTTCGGTAACGCATTTCGATGTCAGCCGATATGGCACAATGTCCATCGGCCGATTGTTATCAAGATAAAATACTGAAGTTATGTCTTGCACGATACCTTGTAGGGTTTTTGTTATTGACATCCTAGTTGGGCGTCCATACTTATTTCTTCCAGTAAATCGAATCGTCACAACTTCCTCCCCATAATAATACGCCTCGCTAGTATTTTGTGTTGCCAAGAAAGGCTTCTTATCGGCTAAAACCAATTCGACTCTATCTTGATTCCAGAACACTATGAACTGATGTAAAGAGCATTGAATACATCCAAAAGAATGAATCCAATCTCTACCCAACAATGCATTGTATTTGGAAGAAGTGTCGACCACGAAAAAGGCGGCCAACGCTTTTTTGGTTCCAACCGTAAGATCAATTGGCAATACCCCGTGAGTATTTGTGACTCCTCCAGCAAAATTACTAACTATCACATCAGAAGGTATAAGATCAGCTGATGATTTTCCTAACCGGGACATCATTCTTATAGGAATGAGGTTAACTGTCGCCCCATTGTCAACAAGAATTCTAGTGATTGGACACCCCTCAAGGTAAGCTAATATGTACAAGGGTTTAAGATGCTGAGTCATGCTGAGAGTTGGTTTTTCAATAACAACCTTCTCGGCTAACGTACCTGGTTGAATGGTGATAGTTTTCAATGGTTGCATCTGACTCGAGTCTCCTCTTTCTGTAACTCTGGACATTTCTGGCTTGGAACATAACGCATGTTGTATTACAATAGGAGGACTTACTTCTTCAATATCGCCCATCATTTCATTTTGTTGGGACGACTTTACCTGAAAATCAGAAGGAAGGGTTAGGACCATATTACAGTCGAACACTATAGGTGGTAACGTTTTGAATACAATTTTCGTACTCGAACATTGTCCCCCGAGCATTAACTCCTGATTCAGATTGTTTCTCTTCCTCAGTCTTCGGCTGTAATGAATATGAACCGATTATCTCTCCTTGAATGATTGGAGTTATTTCTAATTCTCTGGCAGTATTGAGAAGTCCTTCAATCAATAAGTCATCATCGCCCATCCATCCTTCATTGAAATCGTCTAGTGAATTATCATGCTCTTTGATATTCATAAACTTGGTAGAGCTTTCACAATCATGACATTTTGCATCTGATTCTTTTCTTTTAGAACTCCCTTCGAATGGTTCTATAATCATGTTGACCACATTGACCGCAGTTTCTTCATCCTCAGTTAGAGTTTTATCTATAAAACCTTTCGGGAAAACTTCATTGTACAAAGTTGTTGTCCTCTTTTTAGCTGCTCGACATCGCTGCCATCGTCGTTTCTGTGACATCGTCGTTTCTTTCAAGCACACTAGGGAATTTGCGATGTCTTAGTCTCTACCATTCCTCTGTTTGTACTAATGGAGGTTTGACCATTCTTGGTCTATCTACTGGTCGTTGCATCGGCTAGTGCAAGCCGTCGTGATGACCCAGCTTCATAATCGTTTACCCGTCGGTTATCGTTTCGTTCATGTTCTATGTGAGCATGCTTAAATAGCCTCCTTGCACAATGAATGCATCTTTGTGAGTCATAACATCCAGGTGGCCTACCTCTCGGTCGTCATCTTAACCATCTGAGTTTACGTACTGCTGACGATGTTGTGACTTTGACCTTAGCGAAAATTCGCGGGGTTCGTCGCTACTCAGATTTATCTTTCGTCTCGGTCGGCCGATTCTTTGGAGATTGACCGTAACTGTGTTTGCTTCCAGTGCTGGTGGGAAAGGATCGATATCAATCAGCATCGCTTCTTCTTCATTTTTCAAAAATTTCAACAGACGTTTATCAATATTGTCTTGGATGATATTCCTGAAAGCAACGCATTGGTTAGTAGTGTGGTTTTGAGTTCGATGCCACTTGCAATATGTAACATTTTTTAATTCTTCCGCTGTTGGTACTCTATGATTGATGGCGACCTTGATAAATTTTCCTGCCAATAGAATTTCAAATATTTCATTAGCTCGAGCGATGTTAAAAGCAAAAGGTTTTTTGGGCTTTAGGCGTAGCCGATATCGTGGTTTCGGTTTTGATTAGGGCAGAACACACTAATGGTTTTTTAGCTACCACTTCAGCAATAGCAACTTCATAATTAGGATCATAATAATATGTCTCGATTGATGTATTCTTTTGTTTGGATACTTCCTACAAAAGTTCCTCATATTTAGAGACTTTTCGAGTTAAATCATATAAATCTACGAATTCAGTTCCAATAAATTTCTTATAGAGTTTTAAATCTAACCCATTTCGTGAAAGTTGTACAAACTTCGACTTACGTGTCACTATTTTACACATACTCTTTGCCCTTTTAAATCGGGTGATATAACTTTCACATGATTCTCCTAGCAATTGGCGAAGTTTTGCCAAATCTGCCATGGTCATTTCCCCATCCCTGGAAAAGAATTGGGCGTGAAATTTTTCCTCTAATTCTTGTCAGGTGTGAATCGAGTTTGGCAATAAATTAGAATACCATATGAATGCAGCAGCCGTTAGTGAATGACCATACAATTGCAACTTATAGTACTCGTTATTGGCGAGTTCATCACATTACATGGTAAATCGACCGACATGTTCAATAGTTGACTGTCGAGCGTCGCCTGAGAATAACGTAAAATCTAGACGATAATTTATAAGCAACGGGTGTTGTCGGTCAATCCACTCTAGATACGGCTTATGGTAAATTGGAACAATATTTCGTCCCAGGAGTTGACTAGCCACCTCTTGAACCAACTGAATGATATGGTCACGATTAACCTATTGAGGTTTAGGAGCAGGTGGCGGTTCGGGCATTCCGCGGTTTTGCCCTTCATAAAACAATGGATTCCTGGGGTATTGTTAAAATGGTTGCCCATCAGGAATTCCATTATTTCTTGCTTCTGGTGTAAAATTCCTCGTATCAGGCCGTCTGAAATCAAACATCAGCCCAACATTACACATATCTAGGATTGGATAGACCGGGACAACTCGTTGTAGTGGTGGACCTGGAGGCGGTTGTGTTATATTATTAATCGAGTATGTGGAACCGGCACGATTGTTCTTTCTATGACAACATTCATCATCTACTGCATAACCTCAGTCTGATGAGCTATCTATCTATTCAAACTATCCGTTTGTACACGGAGATGCTCGGCTTGAACATTTATCATTTATACCTGAGCTTTCCCTTGTTCTTGAATTTGTTCTACAGATAACTGTCCTTCTTTAAGGCTGGTCGTAACTTCGTCCAACGAAGTTGTCCGAGAACCTGATTTCGTAACTTGGTCAATTGGGCTTACCGGGTTAATATTCATATCAAAATTAGGGGCCGCCTCTACTTCTAATTCAACAAGTGGTTGTTGAATAGTAGTATCTCTTGGGTCAGCCCCAACAATTCGATTACTTCTTCTACTCATAAATTACGTACAATATGTATTTAGCAACGCAGTCCCACCAGGCATGCCAAAAAAATGTTGCCAAGCTATTCTTCAGCCATGCTTGTGACGTGTGTGCAGGCGTGCCAGAACCGAATTTTGCAGCTTGATTCCAACCGAACAACAATGACCCCGAGCACCAAGAAAGGTAGATACGTCGTGATTGACCGTATATGACCAAGATCTATAGAGATCGGTCGCCTAATTAGCCACTCGCTCAATTGTTTAATAATGACGGTCAGGTGATGTTTAAAGGGTAGGGTTCGTCCTCAAAAAATGGGTTGCACCTTTGCCTTCAGAGCAAAAAGACTTCTCACGATGTAAAATTAAAGTAATGAAAAGAAGAACTTACAGTCGATCGCGTGGACGATCCTCACTTCTTCTTTACCAATAAGAGATGCGATCATGAAAAAGGAAACTTTACTGATTGTAAAAATCTTGCTACAGACTTACTGCCATAGAATGTAATCTCAAGTTATACTATATGGAACATAAATAGTGCGATTATGTTAAGAAAAGTAAAGAAGACTGATTACGCTAAGAAACATAAGTAGTAAAATGAAGAACATGATAAATTTGAGAATGAAACGTAGATTTGATTTGGTTGGTACTGGCCCTTTGCATTGTTGGAGCCCTCCTTTTATAGTTTTAATCCCCCATCTAGACAATTCTTCTGGTGATTGGTTACATTAACCGCTCGCCCATTATTTGTCTTCTAGATTTCTCTTTCCCACTCTTTGCCATAACCGCTTGCTGACCTGGCCACGTCCATTCGTCCAACTTAGTGTCGTGGCATTTCATACCGATGCCAACTGTGTCACTAGGGATTTCATCACAGCCTTATGTATTTCGCAGCTACTTACCAATGTGTCTTTTTATGATTGGCTCCTCACCCATACTGGTAGAAGTAAGGTATAACAACCACTACCCTACTCAAGCTAAGTCAGGTTTTCATTGCAAGTGGTTTTCAGCCCACTTGTCTTTTTGTACATCACGTGGATGGACCTTTTTCTTGAAATTGACAAATTCGAAGACTTTTAGAAGATTTTAGCATCTAACTTTGGATGTTTTCTTAGTTAAAAGTAGATCAATGCTTCAGTCTTTTCTATGAAACTTTATTGCAAAATTGAAATGGATCGATTTGTGTACGGAATATGGAGATCTAATAGGTGAAATTTAAAGCATACCTCTTTGTGAATTAGGTGTTACCAGCTTAGTGGGTGTTGTTGGGAAAAAGACCGGCAGCGGAAGCAATCCGAACACCTAGCAGTAAATAGAATCAAACAAGCAACACAATGCAATCACACACGTATGCAATCAACCACACAAAGACAATCTAATTTTATATGAAAAAACCCCTCACGAGTAAAAAACTACGGCGCAAAGCGACACAAATCTACTATGATCGATATCAGAAGTTACAAGAGATGGAACCCGAAATTCCGAATCATAAGCCCATAAGAGAAATCTCAAGCATTCCTAAGAAGAAAACCCTCTTCTCAAGCTCTTTCTCTCACCTAGAACATTTCTCAATCCCCTTTCCAATCTAGGATACCACTAATCCTGTATTACACTCCTTAAATAGGAGAAAACCAAAGGTAGAAATTCCTTGCGCAAAACCACGCAAGAAACCAACTCCAACAAGGAAACTTGTCGACCAGTTGTACAACACCGTCGACCGGTCGACAATGCCCGAAATTGTCCAAAAAGCTCGCTGTGTTGTTCTCCGAATTTCCAAATGGTCGGTCACCATCCACGACCAGTCAATGGCCTCTGTTACAGAATATTTAAGGCGTCCGATTCCAATAGGTGTTACCCCTACCCTGTGGCCCACCTTGATGATTTTATGTATATCGAAGCCATCCATCCGTTTCTCCAAACTATTTTAGGATGGCGCATGAAAACTTATACACATCCAAATCTCAGGTGGACCACGCCATGGGAAATAGTAGTGATTGAGGGCTTCACCATTAAAAATTGCAAAGAGCTCATCTTAACGTTTTCTTAATTTTTATTTGCAATCCAACCTAATGATAATGTCAAGAAGATCTATTTAAACGGAAATTAGGAGGATCACATTGATCCAAAACTTTCGTGACCCACAAAAAGTTGTTAATGGTTATTCACCACTGTTTCTATTGGTATGGTCCACCTGAGATTTCGATCTTCTTATGATTTGGAATTTCATCATAAAATGAGATGTAAAAATAGATGGACGGTGTGGATATACAAAAAAATACATCAATGTGAGCCCCAGACGATTAGGGTAACACCCATTAAGTTGTTATTGGGGTAACGGTGATGTAGAGTGGGTCGCCGACTATTTCATGGCTTAGATGGACTAGTGGAAGACTGGTCGGGGTTGGAAGTGATCCAGACCGTTAGGACTGTAAAACGTTTGTATCTCGCAATCTAGGTTGAGTTTCTGGACATAATATATGATTTTGGGGTAGCTCAAGCTAGTAAAGCCAACAAACCCCGCTATGCCAGGTTGCGCATGCTGGATTTACGAGATTCGACCTGATTGTTGGTCATTAGCCTAGTTTTAGTTTGATTTTATTATAAATAATAAGTTTTGTTTTGATCATATCTTTTAATTCGTATGGTTTTAAAAGTTGTACCCAATAGGGAAGGGTTTAGAAAAGTGTGTAGAATCATGTTTGGAAGCTTTTTATTTTTGGCCGAAAACCATGAGTTCTAGTAAGAATGGGCGATGTCTATAACTTTACTATTTATAGTAAGTCAGGTTTTCTAGGTGTTTTGGTTGTAGTTGAACTCTAATATTTCATTTCAGGGTTGGGTTTTCTATTCAAAGCATTGTAAAAATAATTTTATGCATTCAATCAATTATTTTATAATTTCTTCAAAATTATTTTTCTTTTGTCTTCTTTTATTTTTCTTGTGAATTTGAGATCTACCCGGTGAGGAAGACAGTGCTTACTTTACCACGTCTTCCCCGCGTCAAACAGCTAATTCACTCCCTAACCTCCCTAACTTTTGATGTTTTCTTAGTTAAGCGTAGATCAATGCTTCAATCTTTTCTACAAAACCTTATGTTATAATTGAAATGGATCCATTTGTGTATATTCCCCTTATTGCATAATTGAAATGGATCGATTTGTATACAGAATATAGAGATCAAATAGGCAGAATTTAATGAATACCGCTTTGAGACAGTCATTGTTGAATGGGATTGGTGGTCTTTTGCAGCTTACACGCTTGGGGTTGCTGGAGTCTTCTGCAGCTTACACCCCTTATAGAAAGCACGATCAACCAAACAGTTCAATTGATCGAGCTGTCCAAAAACTATCCAGACAGCTTGCTGTAGAAAAATCTGATTTTTTTATTTATTGAGACGATTGATGACCCGGTCTTCAGCATAGATTTCAGGCATTCGAATTTCAACAATATTTTTCTATATATTGGGACCTTTCCCTCTTTCAATAATATCCAGAAATTCTTCATTTGTCATAGTTTATTCACTGTCCGCATTTTCCACCGCTGAGCAGGCAGGTTGGATTTTATTTTATTTTTTTGCCACACGCACATCCATGTCAAGGCATGCCCGATGAACAGTAAGAACTTGTACAAACAAAGATATTACGTACAAAGTCATTATAAATCATCTTGAACATTACATACCAAGTCTTATTAAAATCTAGATTCTCAAGAATTCACTAACATACACTTAAGAGTTTAAATACCTTCTAATCCGATGAACTAACGAGGATCTAATTCAGTAATCGACATCTCATTCACAGACCATGGCGATGCCATGCCCAGAGATTGATTCACCTCACATGTCTGTGTATGGGACTCTGTCATAGACATGTCCGGAGCCATTCTACTCGCGATAAAAAACGCAGGTTGTGAAGGTGCTAAGAGAGACATAGAGAAACTGTTGAGCATGAGCACAATTGATGACATGTTGGGCCTATCGATCACATCTTCTTGAACACATAGCAATGCAATGTGGATGCATCGCATCACTTCACTGCTTGAGCAAGATTCGCTTATAGTAGGATCAATCAGCTCTAGAACTGTGCCATCTTTCCAGTGCTTCCATACCTACAAAAAGTGCACCATCACAGAAAACATGTTTTTAGAATGGAAGTAATGATGTGATGGATTCATAACACGAGGAATGCTGTCTCTACTCATTTCAAGGATCCATCCAAATTCTACTCTGCCCAAAGTGCAAGATCCAAGCCATTCATCAGGTGGGGCCACTGTGAACCTAATGGTTAGAAAATTAACAACCAACAGTGTATATTCAGTGGGCACACATGATCCAGATTTTTGGATGAGCATGTTCATGGTAAACCCTCACAATGGATGGAACTCACCTCGCACATGTGTGCCATGTTGACAAGTGCACAGGGTATGAAACTCTTGCTTCTCATTTGAGAGTAGCCACAGTATTCTCTCAACGATTTTACAAATTTCAATTCAAATTGTTGAGAAAAATTCATCAAGACATTCTACTTACGTAGCTGGGAAGATCCTCGGCGCGTTCTGACTCGTAGAAATCACTGTTCTTCTGACCGGTCACGATCTCCAGAAGTAAAACACCGAAGCTGAATACATCTGATTTAACAGAGAATTGTCCATGCATGGCATACTCTGGGGCCATGTATCCACTTCAAAGGATAATCACCAATATCACCAAATGTTTGTTACATTAGTAGAGAACTTTTGATTTTACACGAGCTAGATTTTAGTTATTAGATAGAGAGAAATTAGAAAAAAAAAAATACAGGATCAGGAATGCTTATCCGGAGGTCCCAACTGTCTGTGGGACATGACCAAAAATCAGGCTGATACGATGATCCCAATCGCTCAATCCTTTTTTTACCCTTCCATTCCTCTTTTTGGCAATTATTCCAGCCAATTTTTGGGCCACATATGCGTGTGAGCGACAGAATGGACATTCCATATCCTATGTGCTTCTGCGATGTGTGCCTCTATGAACAAAATGAGCAATGGTTTTAAGGTTCAAAGACTTACTATGTCCCTGCAATTCGATTTGTATTGCCCTGAGTTTGGTCCACTCCAACAATCCTAGCCATACCAAAATCTGCGATTTTTGGATTCATCTCTGCATCTAATAAAACATTGCTAGCTTTGAGATCCCGATGTATAATCCTAAGTCGAGAATCTTCGTGAAGATAAAGAAGGCCTCGAGCCAACCCTCCGATGATTTTATAGCGCCTTTGCCATTCCAGATTCGCCTTTTTATTTGTATCTATACAGCCAGCCAACAGATGCACATGAGTTCATCAAATAATTCAGAGTAAAAAATAAATAAAATCACTTCATATAGTTTAATTGTAAAGAAAATTCTGATATAGGATGACAGTGATAATTTTGCAAAAGCATGGATAAACAGACTATATGCATGGAAAAGGGTCCAAACCAAACAGAAGCTTGTCGAGGCTGGCGTTGGGCACGTATTCATAGATGAGAAGCTTCTCTTCTCCTTGGACGCAGCAACCTAAGAGCCTAACAAGATTCCTGTGTTGAAGTTTAGCAATTAATGCAACCTCGTTCTTGAATTCTTCCAAACCTTGTACCGAGTGGCGAGAGAGCCTCTTCACAGCTATTTCTTGTCCATCTGAAAGCCTACCCTGCAATGATAGCATGATTGTCAAGATCATCACTGATCAACAGGGTTACAGAATGCACAGGCCCATTTATATTTGGGCCATATCCTAAATGAAGCCCGTCTATCTTTGGGTTAGGGACCCTTGCTTGCTCCTGTGAAGCCCAATTTCAACCTTCCAATCAGTGTGACATTTGAAGTGGCCCCCATCTACATAGTGGTCCAAAATATATACAGTTTGGATTGAATTACAATGGATGCCAGGTTGATGGGTATGAAGTCAAAACAAACCACACACACACACACACACACACCCACACCACATGGGTACGCGATCCCATGATCTCAGTGTTAAAACAGAGTCTGATACCTTATAAACAGCGCCAAATCCTCCTTCTCCAAGCTTATTGTCTTCAGAGAAATCATCAGTTGCAGCTCTTATAGTACCAAAACCAAAATGCAGTGACTCCTCATTTCCTTCAATACCATGATCTACACAAGCAATGCCAATTCAATAAATTGTGTGGGCTGGCTACAGTTCAAGGTAAGCAGTGTTCACTGCAAAATTTAAAAAGAATGAAACTGTTTGCACTACTGCAAAGGGCAACCCATGGCGATTTACCGATCTCTGGTTTCTTCTTTTTCCTCCCTAGGAAACAAGCAGCAATGATGGAGATGAGCACAACTGCAGCAACTACAGGAACGACAATGATGACAGTAGTTCGAGATGAGCTTCGCTTTTTTCCTGCAAAAACAAGAAATACAGTAGTTTTAAGGCTGGAAAGCAGGCCACATGGGTTCCCAGCCAATATAACTGGGCTCAAACTTGTAGTATAGGTCCATTGAGTGGGCACAGGTCAGATATTCAGAGCTTTTGTTAAATAAGTTGGGTGGGGCTACATCGCACCATACACATGAAGAGACTAATGTTCATTAAAAGATGGGTTAGGCTTGCTGAAGCTGCACACATGTGCAAGGAAGAACATTGTAAAAAAAACGCACCAAAACAGAAAGAGAACAGATATAGGTGTGTAACAAACTGAAATCGTACCCTTCACCAATATTGAAATCTGTTTGTAAGAGAGTTCGTAGCAAATCCACCTCGAGGACTAACCTAAGCCTTCTCTGCTAGAGAAATGTGCGTCTGGAACTTGTACGATCCAAGCAACACCCAATGTACACGCATGACATACTTATCTACCCAGACTTGTCCAAAAACTAAATCTGTGAAAGTATAAAATTATTTATTTTTTATTTTATTTTATTTTTCAATGGTCTCCTGTGGTATGGTCCACCTGAGATTTGGATCTACCTCATTTTTGGGTTCATGTCCTAGAATGAGCTGGCAAAATGGATGGACAGTTTAGATAAAAAACATACATCATGGTGGGGCCCACAGAACATTTCCAGCAGCACACAGTACCAACATCCATGCTGTGTGCTAGGCAATCTGAGTCCAGCCTAACAAAGCTCTATCGAAAGAATGTCACAAAGAGGTCCCAAGAAGTAAGATTTGACATTCAACAGGCAAATCTTCCCACTGTACAGGGATGATCCTCCAATTATTATGATTTTAGCTACAGATCCCTCCCCATGACAGAACGATGACTCCTTGAGTGAGATGCAACTTACTGCGTTGACACAGGCTCAATTGAGTTCGTTCCAGCTCAATGCGGCAAGTCAGCAATGAAACACCCCCTAACTTGGACCCACTAAGCTGAGTCACCTCATGATTCAGTCCGACTAGGCTGAGCCAGGAGTTAACTGGGAGCCTAGTGAGTGGGTCCAAGCTACCTATTCTTAAAACCATTTTCCCAATGGAGCATTCCTGATTAACAGCACTTGCTCATTAAGATCGCATGGTAACTATACTTTTCATAGCAAGGCTCTTCCCAAAGTGCCCCTCTCATTGCTTCTGCCAATACCATATATTGATCCACACCGCTCCCCCACAGACCATGACCACAAAAATCTCACTAATCAAATATCTCATCATCCATACAAAGTGACTCAAGGGTTGTTTGGATACCTGTAAATGGGGTTCACTATAAATTATTTTGGATGCTGAAGAATCATTTACAGGCTGTAAATCATTTTGATTTATAGGCAAAAAAACTGTGATTTAGTTTACAGACTCTCCATTTACAGCCTAATGGTAATAATTTTGCATTGTATATTAGTCATCATTACTTCCCCTCATACTTACGTCTCTTGGATTGAAGTTACATTGACAGGAAAAATGTTTTGGTGCAAAACAGAGGTGGGAATATATTTTAGATACAAACACTGTGGGGCCCACAGTGATCTATGGGTCGTGTCTATGCCGTCCATCCGTTTTGCCAGCTCATCTTAGGGCAGAAGCACAAAGATGAGGCAGATCTAAAGCTCTAGTGAACCACACCACATTAAAAAGTGGGAATTGAGCGCCTATGATTGATAGTTGCTTGGGGCCACCAAAATTTTCGATGATTTGTATGACCTTATGAACAAGTTGGATGACAAATAAATATCAGAGTGGGCCCCACAAAGGCATTGACTTTCAAAAGATGAGGTCCGTTATGACCGCTGTTTCATGTGGTGTGGTCCATTTGACACATTCATCATGGTGGGTTTCATATTTTTTGTGTGTATGGAAACTCATGGAATCCTATTCAAATTCATATGATTTTTGATGAATTAATTTCTCCAATAACCTAACAAACTAGTGTAAAAAATAATAATGATCTATTTACAGGTAATTATGAAAATAAATAAGGCTCTTCACTCACAGGACTTAAAACAATTTAAAGGCTATCTAAACTAAGACAATCATTCACCCATAAATCATTTCCAGCTCATAGCCAAACAAGACAGGTTGTAAATAATTTACCACTAAAACACAGAAAATCATTTACCCATAAATCATTACTACTTAAACACAATCATTTACCCGTAAATCATTTGCCACTTAAACCATTTACAGGCATCCAAACAACCCCTTAGAAACAGAGGTCCACAAAACATTTTCCAACCCAAGTTTCACATAAACAGATGCCATCTCCAAGAGTATATTTACATGTTAGCCGTGTAGAATTACAGCTTTCATATAAAATTATGAACGATCTGGATCATCACGTGGTGGGCAGAAGAGCCAAACACATTAGACGAGCCTTCAGGTGAAAAGACTTGCTAGGAAACCTCATCCCCCTAGGTAGGTGGGCAGCAACCAGGCAGATTTCCTTTGGGGGAAGAGTCCACAGGCATGCAGTACATCCAAAAAGAATTCCAGTTTGGGTGGCCATCGATGCAGAAATTGTTGAATGATCATAACCGTTCATCTCTTAATTGCTACTATACATGGGTAATTCAAGCTGGGCATATATTTGGACTGCTGAGAAATAAAATTTTCAACAGTCCGTAAATCAATGATGAAGATCATCTTTTCAATGCTAGAAATTGGATTACGGCCCACTGAATATAAAACCTAACAGATGGACGGTTTCAATCATTTTGAAATAAGAAATGACATCTAGTGGGATGATTGCTTGTTCACTTTGAAAAGGTTTTCACAAAAAAATCTAAAAGTGAGGTTGAGCTTTAAGGGCCATTCAATCCATAACACATCCAAGGATATGGACAGAACACTCGGGTTTTCATCAAGACCGTAGGTCTGATTCAATCCACGTTTAGTGGACCATTCACAAAAATCTCCCAGACTAGTAGATCACAGCCACCAATCTTCTTCTTCTTCTTCTTTTTTCTCTGCGTTTCTCTTCTGAACCGTTTATTTACATACGACTATTCAATGAGCGGCTGTGATTAACCAAAAAAGACGAGCAAAAATCAAGAGAAGAAGATCCGAAAACTTACCAGGGTTAGTTGTGTTTGTAAATGGAGGACTCGGGGTAGGAGAAGGAGGCGGTGCTGTGGCCAAGTCCTCAAAGAACTTATACGTCTCATACCTCAAATTGCAACTCGGCCCAAGAACTCTCCCACCTTGTTTTCCAACACAGCACGTCGGAATCCGACCCACAGCATCTTCTAAGCACGCACCACAATCTCTCCTTGACAGATCGCTTGTGCATTGCACAAGCCCATATATCGATTGGAAGTTGGTGAAATTCGTTTCATTCGTAGCATAAAATCGCGGGCCATAAGCAGCCGTCGAAACAAGACCACCCATCATCTGGTCCACAATCCGATTAAACCGAACTGGGTCCGATGCATTTTGCGTATTCCACATGTAAAGCATCGGGGAATTCGAAGAAGATGATATGATTCGCGTGGTGGAGTAGCGCAAGAGACAGTTATCATACCAAATATCTGCAGTCCTGTTGGGGCACTTATCGAGGAGTTCTTGTCTTGCGGTGTTGAGGCAATTACGGCATGTGTCTGGTGTGGTGTCGCCTCTGCATTGTGCAAGGCCGTAGATTCGGTTTGGGTTTTCGCCGATCGTGCTGTTGGAGAAGCCGGTGAGTGAAACATTAGAAGACAGAGAAGAGAAGAGGCGATTGAGGTTAGTTCGAAACGTGCTATTAGCACTGTAATTAGCTGTGTTCGAACATAGGGTCCAAAGAGGATCTGCAGTGCTAGCAGGAAGGTGGAAGATGAAGAGTAGAAGGGATGAAAGGAGGAGAAATTCAAAGGGTTTTGAGAGGAGAGAAGGCATCATCTGGTTGTTGGAAAATCTAGCTGAGTAATGGGGGAGATCACATGCTTCTCAGGGATGAACCAGCTAATCCGCTTCCGAGTAAAATGGCCATGAGAGGCCTCATCGATATTTCCATCTTTTTTAAGTCTTAACTCGGTCTTCTCTCAAGTGTACACACGCCCGGAAGGTCAAGTCCAAATTCATTAGGTGAAATCCGACGGTTGAGATCGTTTGACAATGTTTGATTTTTCAAAGATATCTGACGAGCTTTGTTAGCCACTCACACACGTCAACATGTGCCACTACGGGCAGACCTAAGAAGGAAGGCCATTCGCATTACTACATGAGACCACACGTGCTAACAGGGTCATGTACAAGCCATCTGAACCGTGTATCAGGTTGGACCCACCTGTGTAAACCGTGGATCTATACTTTTCATGCATGTGTGGCCTACCTCATATTGACCTATTGACTTTATGATCTGCATAGTCGGTCCCACCGTATGGCAAAATAAAGAAGTGGGACCACGCGTAGACTGTTATCTTTTTCAGAGGGAATGCTATTTGCAGACGCACATCATGAGAACACCGCACCTATACATATGTTGCATACGTGTGAGATAATCGGTCCGTTCATCAGACGGGCCCAACGGTGATTCTATTCCAACCTTATAATAAATCGTACCTGCTCATCAGTTGGGCCATACTTCAAGTTAAATATAAACCATTGGTTATCCTTTTTCAAACGGTATGTTTTTCATCTATGTGTAGCCAACTAGATGAGTGGACCAGATACATCTTTTAACGGACGATATTCCACATGGGCCAAGTACGATGACCTGCCCGGATCTGAGATACGTGTGTCGAAAGTGTGTGTAGATTCATGGCCGCGAATAGCATTGTGTTTATAAAGAAATAAATGAGTAATACCGTGTACGCCAGTTCATATGAATAGACACGTCGTGGGCCCATCATTGGAGGGAGCGGATTAGGTACGACCCCGGCCTAACCCAAGACGGTGCAGCCCTTACCGTGGGGCCCACCTTGATGTATGTAATGTATGTCCATGCTGTTCATCCGTTTTTCCGTGATATTTTAGGGCATGAACACAAAACTGAATAAGATTCAGGTCTCAGGTGGACCATAACATAAGAGATAGAGATAGTGGTGATTGAACGTCCTCCCGTTTAAAATTTCCTAGATCCTACCGTAATGTTTCTATAAAGTTTACTCAGAAACCAACCTATTGGTAAGGTCACGTAAACTTCGATTAATGGAAATAACAAATATCAGCTTGAAACAAAGCTTTTGTGACCATTAATTGACAACCACCACTGTTTCCTATGTTTATGGTCGCATGAGATTTCGATTTTCTTAATTTTTCCGCTACAAGTTAATTTCAACGGACGCAGATTCCATACTGTGTAAACTCGACATGCCCACACGTCATGTATGTGTTGCCATTCATCTATTATTTCAGCTCATCTTAAGACGCAAAATTAAAGTAAGGCTGTTAAAAAATTAACCAATTTAATAAAATCAATCGAATTAGTTGATTTCGGTCAGTTTTTCATTCTATTTTAGATTAGTTTAATTTTTTTATATTAAAAATCGAGAACGTCGGTTCAATTGTCTATTTATGAAAATTATAAACTGCTTTCAACCGAATTAAACCAACCACATATATATTTGAATTATATTTATTAATGTTACTCCTACCGTATGGCCCACCTTAATAATATCTTATACATCAACATCATCTAATCGTTTTCTCAACTCATTTTAAGATATGTTCAGATCTAAATCTCAAGTGGACCACATCACAGGAAACAATGTTGATTGACCTCTCACTATTAAAAATGTCATCGGGCCTACTTGAAAAAGATTTGCAATGTATATTTGCCATCCAACCCATTGATAAGGTCAAACAAACTTAGATGAAGGGAAAAGTCAAATTTCACTTTCAACTTGTTACAAAACTTTTGTAACCTATAATTATAAAAACATTTAATGGTCATTTACTAGTTTTTATATTGATGTGTTCCACCAAAGATTTGGATCTTCTTAATTTTTTTAATGTTGTTAAAAAAATCGACAAAATCGACAAAATCAAACTGGCCCGATTTTATTCAGCTCGGTTTGGTTAGAGAGGCTTCTTTAGTTCTGTTCGGTTGTTAAATATTCAAAACCAACTGAGTTTGTTCGGTTGATTATTGCCCCTCAAAATCAACAGTTTGGCATGTATTTGATAAATAAGAAATGGTGGAATCCACCACGTCAACTAAATGTGTTTTTGGAACTAGGTAGATTTTCTTAGGATCTATGATCATCAAAAGTGTATTGTTCATTCAACTAGCATTTATGGAGTTCAATTTTATAATTTCATATGGAGTTTTTATTTAAACCCTAATTGATGGTGAGAGAGAGTCGTTGTTATATTGAGAGCTGCTTATTTGATTTTTTTGACCTCTAAACATAATAGATTGACGTGAATCTATGGACATATTGGATGGAACTACGTAAATTTGTGTTGTGAGTTGCATATTTTTTTTCTTTTTCTTTTGATTGATATTGTTGTGTATGTAGTCGAGAATGGATCTCTTCTCCCAACAAATTTGGTGGTTAGGACTACGGCTAGGGTAAAGGTTTGGGTTGGGAGAAGGTAGGATTTGGAGGGGTTCTTGAGGGTTCAGATTTCGATTTTAGAGGTAATGGGAGAGAAGGGTGTGGATTTTGGTTCGAGTTTAGGAGAGAATGAGAAAAGGGTTCATATTTTAATTTGATTTTGGAGGAAATGAGAGAGAGAGAGAGAGAGAGAGAGAGAGAGGAGGAGGAGGAGGAGGAGGAGGAGGGAGTTTATTAACCTTAGCCTGCTGGGTCGGGCTAACTAGCTTTTAAATTATTGAGTCCAAGCTTGGCTCACTTGAGGAACGCATTTGACTTTTAGACTCCAATCAGGCCCTTGAGTCTAATACTCCAGCCCAGCCCATTGATCGCCCCACAACATGAATGAAGGGAAAACACAATGGTACGTGTACAATCTCCACTGTCTCTTCTTATATGGTCCACTTGAGTTTTGAATATGCTTCAATTTTAGACTAAAGGCCTAAAATGAGCCAGTAAAAAAAATGGACGGCATGATGAAACACAGACATCATAGCGGGCCCCACAGAGTCCTGCCATCACGGAGGTCAGTGGTGGCAAGGTCACCACGTAATCCGCGTCCACAGCTACCACATGCGTGTGCGGTTAGCAAACCTCTCGGCCGATAATATCTGACGAGCTTTGTTAGCTACTCGCACACGCAACATGCGCCTCTACGGGAAGTCCACTCGCATTACTACATGAGACCACACGTGCTAACAGGGTCATGTACAAGCCATCTGAACCGTGTATCAGCTTGGACCCACCCGTGTAAACCGTCGATCCATACTTTTCATGCATGTGTGATCTACCTCATATTGACCTATTGACCTTATGATCTGCATAGTCGGTCCCACCTGATACGTGATGGAGATGCGAGTTGGCACGTGTTTCTATCTATAGATGTACACGCGGCGACCAAGCCTCATCTAGAGACTACACAGCCGCCGGGTTTAGTCAATGCACTTGCATCAACGTCAAGGAAGTGGATTAGGTCTTACCCGGATAACACCTTAGTGGGTGTAACCGCTACCGATTCTGGCCCACCTTGAAGAATGTGCTGTGTATCCACGCCGTCCATCCGTTTTTTTTAATCCATTTTAGCATGGGGTCCCAAAAATTAAGCAGATCTAACTCTATGAAGGACCACATCACAACAAACAGTGGTGATTGAACGCCCACCGTAATGTTTATTTACCATAAAACCCTTTGATAAGGTCAAACAAGACCTGGATGGAGGGAAAATGAAAAGAACAGCTTGATCCAAATCTTTTGTAGCTTGATCCAAACTGTAGTTAATGGTCATTCACGACATTTTATGGTGGTGTGGTGAATGTGAGATTTGGATCCATTTAGATTTTGATATTGTTCTCAATTTATCTGATAAAACAAATTGAAGGCTCAGATATATAAAATAATTTATAATACGGGCCCCACACGATAAGCGTAACATCCACTAAGTTGTTACCCGGGTAACACCTAATCCTCTCCCCTCTATCTTCGTGTGGGCAAAATAAAGAAGTAGGACCATGCGTGGGCTATTGTCTTTTTCAAAGGGAATGCTATTTGGAGACGCACATCATGAGAGAGCACCACACCTATGCATATGTTGCATATGTGTGAGATAATCGGTCCGTTCATCAGACGGGCCCATCTGTGATTCTATTCTAACCTTATAATAAAGCCTACCTGCTTATCAGTTGGGTCATACTTCAAGTTAAATATGGACCATTGGTTATCCTTTTTCAAAAGGTATGTTTTTCATCTATGAGTGGACCAGACACATCTTTCAACGGACGATATTCCACATGAGCCAAGTACCATGACCTGCCCGGATCTGAGATACGTGTGCCGAAAGTGTGTGTAGATTCATGGCCGCGAATAGCATTGTGCTTTTTAACTACTAAGAAATAAATGAGCAATACCGTATATGCTTGCCAGATCATACGAATGGAGAGGGAGCGGATTAGGTACGACCCTGGCCTAACCCAAGACGGTGCAGCCCTTAGTGTAGGGCCCATCTTGATATATGTAATGTATATCCATGCTGTTCATCCGTTTTGCCAGGATATTTTAGAGCATGAACACAAAAATAAAGAAGATCCAAGTCTCAGGTGGACCAGATAGTGGTGCGGGAAGGGTGATTGTCTGTTCCAAAGCGGACGGTCGAGCTGTGGCAAGACGGTCGCAGGTGCGGGAGTGTATGCTGTTCACCGTTGGACCACAACAAAAGTGTCACGTTGTTAGGACAATCTTATCCATCCAATTGCTGGCCTTCAAAGGGGCAATATTTAACGGGACCTCCCCCAATTGATGGTGGGACCCATCTTACAATAATCTGGATTATGGACGCTTTCAACCAAACCGTTTGTATTGGTTTTCTTCTTTCGTGCACTTTTCCTCCCTTGGAATCATGACTGAAATAGTCTAAAAGGAAGGAAAGGTCCTAACATTGTTGTGTTTCCTCAACAAGGCGTCTGTGGATTTCCTAATGACGAGCCATCTTTGAAGCCGACTATGCAAAAGGAGCTGCAAGATAGTATGCCTGACCCTGCACCTGATTTTCCCTAAAAATCTATGAATGTGATATTAACAGTGCTACATTCAAGAAACAATTGTCAAATATTTTATATATGTCATGGTTGCATGTTTATTGATGATGTCATATGGTTGTGTCTCAATAGCTAAGAGTGGCTGATGTATTCCCCTATATTTGTTGCAATTGCTTTCCACAAGCAAGCACCCGTTTTAAATGCGGGCCTGTTTGGAACGTGGGAAGAGGTGGGACGGAGTTGCATTGCATTTGGTTCATGCGAATTTTATATTTGACATTTGGAAACGATGGAAATGATTGAATTAACCTGGGCATGTATCATCTAGTCCCAAGAGTAGATATGCCAGGATTTATGGTGGATTTCGAAATACACTATATTTATGGCCCTAACATTGATGCATGTGTTTATCCATGTTGTCCGTCCATATGCGCTAGTTGACCGACATCAGCTGTAAATCTAGTCCATTAGTTATCATTCCATGGTCGACCAAACGTGAGTTTCATTTAATATAATTCTTTTTCTTTTCAAAAAGAAGAGTTTGATCCTAAACATGGAATTGGATGGTCAAAATACCAGAATGTCTTGCAACATGAAATCATATTGCAATAATAGTTCAATCTGATGCAATTTATACAATTTAATACCACCCAAGAGCTAAGCTTCGTGGCAAGACGGTTGCAGGTGCGGGAAAGGTGATTGTTTGTTCCAAAGCCAACGAAGGTCGAGCTATGGTGAGACAGTCGATGGCAGGGGAATCTTCTACCATCTATTCAAAGAGCTGATGAGAGCCATCAAATCCAAGTTCAATTCGAATTGCAGATCAGTGATGGGCCTCCAAGGAAAAACTCTAACAAGCCACACTTGTAAATCAAATCTGGACTATTGGCTACTTTATTTGTTGTCCGCATTTTTCACACTAAGCAAGCTGGCTTGATATTTTTGCCTCAAGTGTTAGGGTTAGGAGCCCCGCAGCGGAAGCAATCAAAGTAGGCAAGGAACACACCTCGATGGCAATCACACAAGCAAATCAACACACACGAGAAGCAATCCGATTTTTTTTTGTGGAAAAATCCCTTACGGGTAAAAAACCACGGCACAAAGCGACACCAATCCACTATGATATCAGAAGTTACAAGAGATAGAAGAAATACAACTTGGATCACAGCCCACAAGAGAAATCCCAAGCTAACAAAGCTAATTCTCACATGAGAAGGAAGAACTCATCTATTTCCCTCATCCCAGAGAACTCGTAGCTTCCACATAGCTCTTTCTCTCACCCTAGAACTCTCTCAATCCCTTGGCTTATTGGTGACAACCCTAATCTCGAATTACATCCCCTTACATATGAGAAAATTGAGATTAAAAACTCTTTGCGCAAAACCGCGCAAGAAACCAACTCCAACAAAGAAACCTGTCGACCGGTCGGAGCTCACCATCGGCCGGTCAACGGCCCCTGCCGACCAGTCGACAATGCCTAAAAAGGTAAAAAAAAAAACCTGTTGTCTTCATCTCCACCATGATCGACCGGTCGGTGGCCTCTGTACATGGAGATTTGAGGCGTCCAATCCCAATAAACTCCACCACGACTCAAATCTTCATACAACACCTTGCCACGTACCATCTTTAATCTCTACTCCGTCATCATCATAGCTCTACCGCTCATTATGTCTCATCGACTTCATCCTTGCACCTTCACCACCCGCTCGCTTATGTGGCCTTTGCGCACACCATACACAAACAACCGTGGATCCCGCTGCCGATCTCGCAGCTCCACAATGAATAGTTCTCCCAATCAAATCCGATCGCAGTCGATGAACCTGATTGAGATACTAGCGTACCGATCTACCTTCTTTCACTTTACTTCTTTCATAGATACCGATCACTTTTCATGTTTTTCTTTCACGGAATCTTTCTCCATATCAAATCTCATGCTAGAAGACGCCATTAAAGCCTCGCCTCCGATTCTCTTTACCTCCTTCCTAACTTTTAGCTCTGATACCACTTGTTAGGGTTAGGAGCCCCTCAGCGGAAGCAATCAAAGCCGGCGAGGAACACACATCAATGGCAATCACATAAGCAAATCGACACACACAAGAAGCAATCCGATTTTTTTTTTTTGTGGAAAAACCCCTCACGGGTAAAAAACCAAGGCATAAAGTGACACCAATCCACTATGATATCAGAAGTTACAAGAGATGGAAGAAACACAACCCAAATCACAGCCTACAAGAGAAATCCCAAGCTAACAAAGTTAATTCTCATATGAGAATGACAAACCCATCACTTTCCCTCATCCCAGAGAACTCCTAGCTTCCACATAGCTCTTTCTCTTACTCTAGAACTCTCTCAATCCCTTGGCCCATTGGCGGCAACCCTACTCTCGGATTACATCTCCTAATTAAATAGGAGAAAATCGAGATTAGAAACTTCTTTCGCAAAACCGTGCAAGAAACCAACTCCAACAAGGAAACCTACCGACCGGTCGAAGTTCACCATCGACCGGTTGACGGCCCCTGCCGACCAGTCGACAATGCTAAAAAAGGTCCAAAAACCTGCTATCTTCATCTCCCAACATAGGAACATCCATTTCAAGGCATGCCCAATGAACCGTGGGAACTTGTACAAACAAAAATATATTACAGAAAAAGTCATTATTAATCATCTTAAACTTTACAGACTAAGTTTCATCAAAATCTAGATTCTCAACAATTCACTAGCATGCACTTAAAGAGTTTAAATACCTTCTAATCCGATGCGCTAACGAGGATCTAATTCAGTAATCGACAACTCATTTACAGACCATGGTGATGCCACGCCCGGAGATTGATTCACCTCAAATGTCTGTGTATGGGATTCTGCCATTGACATGTCTGGAGCCATTCTACTCGCCATAAAAAATGCAGGCTGTGAAGGTGCTGAGAGAGACATAGAGAAACTGTTGAGCATGAGAACAATTGACGACATGCAGGGCCTATCAATCACATCTTCTTGAACAGATAGCAATGCAATGTGGATGCATCGCATCACTTCACTGCTTGAGAAAGATTTGCTTATAGTTGGATCAATCAGCTCCAAAACTGTGCCATCTTTCCAGTGCTTCCATACCTACAAAAAGTGCACCATTATAGAAAACATGTTTTTAGAATGGAAATATTGATGTGATGGATTCATAACATGATCAGGAATGCTGTCGCTGCTCATTTGAAGGATCAATCCAAATTCTACTCTCCCCAAAGTGCAAGATCCAAGCCATTCATCAGGTGGGACCTCTGTGAACCTAATGGTTAGAAAATTAATAACCAACAGTGTATATTGAGCACACATGGTCCTGATTTTTGAACGAGCATGTTCATGGTAAACCCTCACAATGGATGGAACTCACCTCACGCATGTGTGCCATGTTGACAAGTGCACAGGGAATGAAACACTCACTTCTCATTTGAGAGTTGCCACAGCATTCTCTCAACGATTTTACAAATTTCAATTCAAATTATTGAGAAAAAATCATCGAGACATTCTACTTACGTAGCTAGGAAGATCCTCGGCGCGTTCTGACTGATAGAAATCACTGTTCTTCTGACCGGTCACGATCTCCAGAAGTAAAACACCAAAGCTGAATACATCTGATTTAACAGAGAATTGTCCGTGCATGGCATACTCTGGGGCCATGTATCCACTTCAAAGGATAATCACCAATATCACCAGGTGTTTAATACATTAGTAGAGAATGTTTGATTTTACATGAGCTAGATTTTAGTTATCAGATAGAGAAATTGGAAATCATTTACAAGATCAGGAATGCTTATCCGGAAGTCCCAACTGTCTGTGGGACATTACCAAAAATCAGGCTGATCAGAGGATCCCAATTGCTCAATATTTTTTTGACCCTTCCATTCCTCGTTTAGGCAGTTACTTCCAGCTAATATTTGGGCCACATGTGTGTGAGCAATAGAATGGACATTCCATATCCGATTTGCTTCTGCAATGTGTGCCTCTATGAACAAAATGAGTATTGGTTTTAAGGTTCAAAGACTTACTATGTCCCTGCAATTCGATTTGTATTGCCCTGAGTTTGGTCCACTCCAACAATCCTAGCCATACCAAAATCTGCGATTTTTGGATTCATCTCTGCATCTAATAAAACATTGCTAGCTTTGAGATCCCGATGTATAATCCTAAGTCGAGAATCTTCGTGAAGATAAAGAAGGCCTCGAGCCACCCCTCCGATGATTTTATAGCGCCTTTGCCAATCCAGATTTGCTTTTTTATTTGGATCTATACAGCCAGCCAAAAGAAGTACATGGGTTCATCAAATAATTCAGAGTAAACCGAAAGAAAAAAAAAAATCACTTCATATGGCTTAGTTGTAGAGAAAATTCTTTTATGGGATGAGAGTGATAATTTCGCAAAAGCATGGATAAACAGACTGGAAAAGGGAACAAACCAAACAGAAACTTGTCGAGGCTGGTGTTGGGCATGTATTCGTAGATGAGAAGCTTCTCTTCTCCTTCGATGCAGCAACCTAAGAGCCTAACAAGATTCCTGTGTTGAAGTTTAGCAATTAACACAACCTCATTCTTGAATTCTTCCAAACCTTGGCCAAAGTGGTGAGAGAGCCTCTTCACAGCTATTTCTTGTCCATCTGAAAGCCTACCCTGCAATGATAGCATGACTGTCAATATCATCACCGATCAACAGGGTTGCAAATCCCACAGGCCCATTTCTATTTGGGCCATATCCCAAATGAAGCCCATCTATCTTTGGGTTAGGGACCCTTGCTTGCCCTGGCGAAGCCCAATTTCTATAATTGCAATCTCTAATGATATATCGACATTACATCACTAATACCTAAATTTTTATGCTACAAGTGTCATGATCAGTATCGTCGAGCTTGCAATTCCATTAATTGGTGATACTATCGATAATATCACCGGTAGTTGAAATACTGATACCTTATAAACAACACCAAATCCACCTTCTCCAAGCTTATTGCCTTTAGAGAAGTCGTCAGTTGCAGCTCTTATTGTGCCCAAATCAAATAGCAGTGACTCGTCATCAAATAACAGTGACTCTTCATTTCTTTCAATACCATGATCTACACAAACAATGCCAATTTCAATAAATTTTTGTGTGGGTTTGCTACAATTCAACGTAGGCTGTGTTAACTGCAAAATTTAAAAAGAATGAAACTGTTTACACTAGTGCAAAGGGTAACCCATGGTGATTTACCGATCACTGGTTTCTTCTTTTTCCTCCTTAGGAAACAAGCAGCAATGACAGAGATGATCACTACTGCAACAACTATAAGAACGACAATGATGACAGTAGTTCGAGATGAGCTTCGCTTTTTTCCTGCAAAAACAAGAAATACAATAGTTCTTAAGCCTGGAAAGCAGGCCACATGGGTTCCCAGCCAATATAACTGAGCTCAGACTTGTAGTATGGGTCCATTAAGTATGTTGGGCAGGGCTACATCGCACCATACACATGAAGTGACTGTTAATGTTTGTTAAAAAATGGGTTAGATTAATTTTCTGAAGCCACACATGTGTGGAAGGAAGAACATTGTAAAAGAAAAGCACCAAAACAGAAAAGAGAACAGATATAGGTGTGTAACAAACTGAAATCTTACAATGTCATCATCTTTAAATCAACATTTACCCTCCACCAATATTGAAATCTGTTTGTTAAGAGAGGTAGTAGCAAATCCACCTCCAGGATTAACCTAAGCCTTCTCTAGTAGCGAAATTTGCATTTTGGAACTTGTACGATCCAAGCAACACCCAATGTACACACATGACATCCTTATTTACCAAGACTTATCCAAACATTGTGAAAGTACAGATTTATCTCTTTATTATTATTTTATTTATTTATCTTATTTTATTTTATTTTTTTGGGCAGCCTAATTTAAGGAGTAGGAAAGAAGAGCTTTAAGTAGCCTGATTTAAGGATTATGAAAGAAGAGCTTCAAAGGGGAAAGAGGACTTCTGAGAGAGTTGATTCTAGTGATTCCCTCTGTCAACAAAGTTACAAGTGGTGTGCTCACACCTTTAAAAAAAAGAAAAAAAAACCAAGAAGAAGAAGATAAATAGGGTTGGATGCCTAGTAACAAGGAAAAACCTCATCCTCTCGACCTAACCAATATTTCTATTCCACCTATTTTAGAAAGCAACAAAACAAAAGATGTTACTATCAGGACTAGATTAAGTGTTAGCTAGGTAACAGCTTAGGGCCTGTTTCGTGCATGGTATTAGATGGGATTGGGTGGTATGGAATAGCATTTGGTCCCATGCAAATTCCATCCGGTGTTTGATAACAAAAGGAAGAATTGGATTAATCCCAGTATCACATATTCCAATGCCAATGGTAGAGTTGGACCCAAACCAAGCCAACTCGAAAGCTTGGCATGGATTGGTTTGAAAAAGCTTAGCTTAGATTGGTTCGAATAGAAGTTCAAACCAAACCAAGTCTTGGAGTCAAGCTCATTTAAAAAACAAACCAAGCTCAAACCAGGGTAGTACCGGCTTGGCTCAACTTGATTTAGCTAGGTTTGATTCAGTTTGATTCGGCTTGTAGATTGTATGCACATTGTTTCCTATGGTGTGATCCACTCGAGCTTTGGATATGGTTCATTTTTGGGATCATGTCCTAAAATGATATGTAAAAATGGATGGACGGCATGGATAATACATATGCATGATGATGTTGCAATAATACATTTTTTTTTTCTTTTTCATTTTTGAATTCTAAAATCTCTCTTTTTTTTTTAATGGATACTCAAGTTATTATAGACAAAATGAGGGAATACATAGCTTCGTGCAAAGCCCAGACCCAAAAAACATGCGGACCCGCCTATACTATCAGCCCAACACAAATGAGCAAAAAAGAAAACTTAACCCTCACCCCCAAGATACGAACTAAATTATTTTTCCGCTAAGCGTGCTCAGACAGGCCTTGTCTAAGACCAAAGCCCCTCTCAGCATCCTAGGAAGCTCAGCACATCTATAGAAAATTTTCCTAGCTCGATTATCACTGGCAAGCTTCGCCAGCCCGTCCGCTACTGCATTGCCTTCTCTGAAAATATGAGCCACCTGAAAGTTGATCAGCCCTCAATGATTCAAAATTTGGCACAACCTGTACCAAATATTGGAAGGCCAAGCCTTTCTTGGCCCTGGAATCGCCTCCGCCAAGATGCGAGTCCGTCTCAATTAAAGCGTTTGGAAGGCCGAGCCCCACACAAATTTGAAGCCCATCCAGCAAAGCCTGCGCCTCCGCAACCATGTTAGAGGCGAAACTGCAATGGTGGTTTGGTCCATGACGCCGATAATACATAATACATATACATGAATGCGGTTTGGTCCACTTGAGCTTTGGATATGATTCAATTTTGGATCATGCCCTAAAATGATATGTATTAGTCTTTTTTAATGTTGTTTTTTAATGTTATCTTTCTATTTAAAAAAAAAAGTTCATATTATGAATATCATTTATTTACCAAAAAAAAAAAAAAACAAAAACAAAAACCAAGCTGACCCTATTCCCCTATTCGAACTTGGCTCGGTTTGGCTTGGCTTGGCTAAGATATTTAACCAAACTAAGCTCAAGCTCGTATAATCTGAATCAAATTGAGCTCAAACAGTAGAGATAGGCTCGAAGCTTGGCTTGTGTAAAGCTCAAACAAGAGGTGTCACATAAACAAGCTAAACCAAACTTGGGTCAAACTCGATTCAACTCGGCTCATGTACAACTCTAGCCAATAGTGTATACTGTAGGATTTCTAGTGGATTTCAAAATCCACTACAACGGTAGGCCCCACGTTGATGCGGTGTTTTATCTACACCATCCATCCATATGTGCCCTTTAGACGTGATATGCGGTGTTTTATCTACACCATCCATCCATATGTGCCCTTTAGACGTGATATTCAATTAGTTACATATGCGTACAGGTGGTTGTGAATGTGGTCCGTTGATTACAATTTCACATTTTTCTAAATGTGGTATGGCATCAAAAGAAGGCATGGCATTACACCATTCCTGATAAATGACACAACACCAGATGGAATAAGATGAATCTCAAAGAATGGGAGACAATCCACTGCCAAAAAGTGTTTCAATCACTTGCAATTCAACTAAATCCTATTCCACCAATATCTCTATTACACCGTTTTTAGAAGCAATAAAAAAGATGTTACTGTCATGAGCGGATTAAGTGTTACCCAGGTAATATTGCTTAGTGGGTGTTACCATGACCATGTGGGGCTCACCTTGATGAACTTGTAACATATCCACACCGTTGATCTGTTTTTTAAGCCCATTTTAGAAAGTCATCCAAACGATTAAGCAGTTCCAGATCTACGGCGGACTGCACTGGAAAAAGTTTCAAATAACCATTAAAAGCTTTTTGTAGGGCAAAAACGCTTTGGATCAAGCTGATCTTTTTAGTTTCCCTTCAACCAAGTCTGGTTGACATTATCAACTGATTGGATGGCAAATAAACATTACGGTTCTTCTTACGGTGCGCCCTGGGAAGTTTTTAGTGCTGGGCATTCAATCACCACTGTTTCTCGTGGGTATGGTCCACCTGAGATCTTGATCTGCTTAATTTTTGGTATCACGTCCTAAAATGGGCTGGAAAAACTGATGGACAGCATGGATATACAACACATCATCAAAGTGGGCCACACGGTAAGGGTGTTCCCCGGGTCACACTAATTCCGTTCCCGTTACTGTCGTTAGAAAAATTTAAAAAGCTACTTCAAGGTTTTGCAAACTCAGTCCAACGGTTTATTTTAAAAACACACGACAAACAGCTTGAACGCAACCCATCCATTAGATGAGTCCAGCCTTGAATATGTTCTGACCCAGCAATAAGATCACATCTAGAGCTGGACATGAACCGAGTTTGATCATTCAAATTGACTTAGATTGACTCGATAAAACTTTGTTCGAATAGAAAGTCTTCCTCTTTGAATTTAATTTGTTCGAACACACAGGTCTGATCGAAAAAAAAATTTGAGTTGGTTTCAATTATAGTCCTATTTGACTCGACTTGAACTCGAACTTGATTCGAATATTGACCGACTCGACTTGTTCACTCAACTTGGTTTTATATATAATATTGACCGACTCGACTTGTTCGTTCAACTCGATTTTATATATAATATTGACCGATTTGACTCGACTTTCCTTTCTATGAATACAAACAAGGCCTCAAGGGAAACAAATTTTTCTTTCCCACCATTTTCTAGAAATGGAATATATATATATATATATATATATATATATATATATATATATATATATATAGAGAGAGAGAGAGAGAGAGAGAGAGAGAGAGAGAGAGAGAGAGAGAGTTGGATGAGAATTAAACATGACTGTGGGCCTTAGGAAGGTTTCAATGGTGAACATTATTCTCCTCATTGTTTCTTGTGGTGTGGTCCACTTGAGCTTTGAATCTATCTTATTTTTTTTTTTAGTAAAAAACTTTAAACCTTGTGATTTGTCATTTGTGACAAGTAATTGTAAACGAATCGGTATTCACTATTCGGTAGTAGAAAAAATATTTTCAAGTAAAAAAGGTGAAATTGTTCGAATTTGTTAGAAGTCGTAAAAATTGTCTGAAATCCATATATTTGAACATGGTTGCACCAGACCAAATCGAGTTTGAACGGTGCCACCCTGTTCGAATGTTTGTAAGAACATTGTTTCGGATACACCCACTCAAGCTCGGATCGGATGCCACCTCTAATCACATCCTACAATCTTTGACTTTTCTCTCTGTCCGGGATTAACCAAAAAGACGAACAAAAATCAAGAGAAGAAGATCAGAAGACTTACTCGTCGAAGTTGATGGAGGAGCCGGTGCTGTGGCTAAGTCCTGAAAGAACTTGTACGTCTCATACCTCAAATTGCAACTCGGACCAATAACTCTCCCACCTTGTTTTCCATCACAGCACGTCGGAATCCGACCCACAGCATCTTCTAAGCACGCACCACAATCTCTCCTTGGCAGATCGTTTGTGCACTGCATAAGCCCATATATCGATACGAAGTTGGTGAAATTCGTTTGATTCGTAGCATACATCCGTGGGCCAGAAGCTGCCCTCGAAACAAGACCATCCATCATCTGGTCCACAATCTGATTAAACCGAACTGGGTCCGATGCGTTTTGCGTATTCCACATGTAAAGTATCGGAGAATTCGAAGAAGATGATATGATTCGTTCAGTGGAGTAGCGCAAGAGACAGTTATCATACCATATATTTGCAGTCCTGTTGGGGCACTTTTCGAGGAGTTCTTGTCTTGCGGTGTTGAGACAATCACGGCATGCGTCGGATGTAGTGTCGCCTCTGCATTGTGCAAGGCCGTAGATTAGGTTTGGGCTTTCACCAATCGTGCTATTGGAGAAGCCGGTGACTGAAGCATTGGAGGATAGAGAAGACAGGAGGCGATTGAGGTTAGTTCCAAACGTGCTATTACCAGTGTAATTAGCTGTGCTTGGACAGGAAGTCAAGAGAAGATCTGCAGTGCCAGTTGGGACGTGGAAGATGAAGAGTAGGAGGGATGAAAGGAGGAGGAATTGAAAGGGGTTTGAGAAGGGAGAAGGCATCATCTGGTTGTTGTAAAATCTAGCTTAGTAATGGAGAAGATCACATTCTTTTTAAGGAGGAAGAAGATTACTTTGGATTATCAACAAACAAGTAATGCACAGTTATTATTGAGTCAGCTACCGTACACGTGGCAATCATCTATGAAAGATCATACTGGTCAAACGATCTCAACCATCTGATTTTACCAAATGAATTTGGACTTGACATTCGGGGCATGTGAAGAAAAAATAGAAGAAAGGAAATATCGATGACGCCTTTCACCATTTTGGTTATGTAGAAATCATGACACCTTACATTTTTCCAGGGAGCGGATTAGCTGTTTACCGGGTAACACCTTATCCTGACCGTATGAAACCCATCTTAATGAATATTTTGTATATCCACACCGTCCATCCGTTTTTACAGATTATTTTATGTTGTGATTTCAAAATCTAAGTAAATCCATATTTCAGGTGGACTACACCACTGGAAAAAGTAGTTAATAACCATTAAAGCCTTTTTGTAGGCTACAAAAGTTTTGGATCGAGCTGATCTTGGTGTTTTCCCTTCACCCAGACCTTCTTGACCTTATCAAAAGGTTGGATGGAAATAAACCTTACGAAAATATCACGGTGGGCCCTAGAAAGTTTTTAATGGTAAGGTGTTCAATCACCTATGTTTCATGTGGTGTGGTCCATCTGAGATTTGGATTTAATTAATTTTTGAGACCAACCACTAAAATCGGCTAAAAAAGGGATGGACGGCGTGGATACACAGAAAATCATCAAGGTGGGCCCCACGGTAAGGGTAGCACCCATTAAGGTGTTACCACGGTAACATCTAATCCACTCTCACTTTACCATGGGCTCTGTATCTACGTCAGCATTGCCTCAAAAATGAGATTTTCATCAGCCATTCAAATAAAGAAGCCTAGGAATCCATTATTAGATCATCGTGGCAATTTTTTAGATATGTTAATTATTTAAGCATGAAAAAAAAAAAAAAAAACCTGTTTATAAGGTCACAAGGGCCTGGATCAAAGGGAAAACGCAAATATAGGCTTAAATATAGGCTTGATCCAAAACTTCCGTGGCCCAATTGTAGGTGTTCAATCCCCACTGTTTCCTCTAGTGTGGTCCACTTGAATTTTGAATATGCTTCATTTTTTTATTATTGATTTAAAATGAGCTGCCAAAATGGATGGACGGCAATGATAAATCAATGAACTCACAATGGGCCCCACAGAGTCTTGCGTCGTATTGGTCTATTGGCCGTTTGATCTGCATAGTTGGTCCCACCTGATATGCGATGCAGATGACCTATATTGGCTTATTGGCCTTTTGATCTGCATGCCTGAGTTGGTACGTGTGTCTGCTATAGATGTACACGCGGCGAGCAAGCCTCATCTAGAAGATACATAGCCGCCGTGTCTTGTCAATGCACTTCCATCAACGGGAACGGTTTGGGTGGATCCCTAACTGTGGGGCTCACTGTGATGTTTCTTCTTTATATCACCATTCATCCATTTTGACAGCTCATTTTAGGGCATGAACCTAAAAATAAAGCAGATCCAAAACTTCGGAGATCATACCACAGGAAAACAGTATTGATTGAATCCTCACCATTAGAAACTTCACGGGGGCCACCGGAAATTTTATTTTCCATCCAACCTGTTTTTAAGGTCACAAATACCCGGACGAAGAGATAAAACAAATATCAGGTTGATCAAAATCTTTTGGGTCCGACCAGAAGCTTTTAATGTTGGATTACCACTGTTTCCTGTATAATGGTACACCTGAGATTTGGATCTGGTTCACTTTTTGAATACTGAAGTAAAATGAGTTTTCAAAACAGATGCATGACCGCGATATAGGAAATTACATCATGGTGGACCCCACGTTCAGGGATACACCCACCTTGGTGGATCCGGGGATCCACGGAAACCGTGCTCTCCATCAATGCCATCGGAGTGGATTAGGTGTTATCTGAGTAACACCTTAGTGGGTATTACCCTTGCCGTGTCCGGCCCACATGGATGAATATGTTGTCTATCCACGCCGTCTATTCTGTTTTACAGATATTTTTTTAACGTTTTCCCAAAACTTAAGCAGATGGAAATTCTCAAGTGGACCACACCATAGAAAACAGTGGTGATTAAATGCTCACCAATAAAAACTTCCAAGGCCTACCGTAATGTTTATTTACCATCGAACCCGTTGATAAGGTCAAACACACCTGGATGGATGTAAAATACAAAGATCATCTTTATCGAAAACTTATGTGGCCAAAAGAATGTAGTTAATGGTAATTTACCGCTGTTTATGGTGGTATGGTCTACCCAACATTTGGATATACTTGGATAAATGCCTATCGTTGAAGCCTTCCTTGCTCCGCGTTGATGTTTATATGCCATCCAAACCGTTTACAAGGTTTTTACAATTAGGATGAAGTGAAAACACAAAAAATTATGACGATACAAAAACTTTTGTGGCCTTACAAATGTTTAAATGATGGTTAATGAATCCCCACATTTTCTTCTCGTGTGGCTTACTTGAGTTTTAGATCAGTCCAATTTTTTGTCGCATTTTATGGAATTAGCTCACAAAACGGATGGACAGGGTGGATTTCTAAAGAAAATTACGGTGGGCCCCACCTAACATCCAAGCCTTCTTTTTAGCCTTTGGTAGGAAATTCGGGTCGTCTTAGGCCATTAAAAGGGCCCGTTTGGATACTACCAAATAAGTTACTGTTCGACTGGACTTAAGACCTTAAGTTACTTTTGGCACTTAAGTTCGTTGGGTAAGTATAATTGAAAGTTACTTTATCTCCTAAAAATTACTTGTCTTAATAAGTATATATATTTTTTTTTTGACTTTTAATTTTTCTACTTTTTTTTTTTTAGGGGGTTAGTACACACATTGTTAGTCACCCTCCAATGTTAATTAACCACCCTCCAATTTGACTTTTCTACTTATCTCTCTCCGGTCACGCTGCATATCAAAGTTCTCTCATGGTTCACTCAATTACCACCCTTTCGTACGGTCCATATCAAAGGAGGCCCCACATAATGGACTGTCCCATCAAAGGTGGGGCTCACACAGTGGACGACCCACATCAAAGATGAGCCCTTCATTAATTGGTGCAAGATCCAATCCACCAATCAGGTTGATCTGATCTTCTACATCTTCCCCAAAAATGGTTCTAGTCCACTCACCATGTGGACTGACAATTGGAAACAAGTGAATGGGTTAGAAAACTTCAGCCAAGTCTTCCAGAGTTGTACATTTGTTTTGCAAACTGTGGCCCACCTGACCAATGGATCAACCTGATTCTTGTGCTAGGGCATCCATATAGTGGTCCCTTTCTGATGGATGGAATGTATCTCGAACCAATTGTGCTATGCTAGCACATGCATGGCATGTACATGAGCTTTATTGCACACATGTGGGATTAGAAAAGCTCATTCTGTTAGGGCTCGTTTGGTTGCTTGTATTTGGAATGAATTTGATTCCAAATCCTAAATACATTGTAATCTACTGCATTTGAAATCCTTAATTATGTTTGGCATTCTACAATTAGAATCCATTGAAATCTAAAGTTTTTGTTTGGCAACATGTATTTCGAAAGGATTGAAATCTTATATTATATTCGTGGAAGTTGAATTTGATTGACTAAATAATTTACAATATCTGAAAATGGTGTACATGTATAACATTACAGATAGTCGTTGGAATAAGTCCATCAAGACATATCTTTTGGGAAAAACTTGGGGTAATTTCAAGCCTTGCGTGGGCCACAAACGTACAAAAGTTTACTTTTCAATAGTTTCAATAAGTTTTAGATAAAAAGATAATCATGTAGGGGGCCGGTGATGTGTACCTAAAATCTATCTACTCCCACCATTAAATGGGTCATCCAACGTTATACCTAGGGTCAAAAATTCAGGTGGGCCCTATTAAAGAAAGCGGTTGGAAGAGAAATGTCCACTCTTAATTTTTACAATGCCCACCTTAATGTATGTGTTGTATACCCACACTATCCATCAATTTTTCAAGCTTGTTTTAAGTCATGGTACAAAAATTAAGCAGATTTCAAATCTCAAGTGGACCACATGTTTGGAATAGTAGTGATTGAATAGCCACCATTAAAAACTTCATGGGACCCACCGTGATGATTACAAGGCCTATCGTGATGATTATGTGAAATTTACTTCAATCATTAGATGCTATGCAAAATTTTAAGCCTGGGTGCAAAAAATTAGGCTTCTTCGTGATTGAGGTGGGCCATATATACTAGAGAAAATAATTTGGAAGGTCCTCGTTTTATTGTACATTGATTCCAATCATGGTCCACCTAAATCAAGAATGGGGTTGATTTTTTGGTTGCTGAGCCTAACATGGGGTGAAGCATCTGGTGGTCGTAGTGGATTGCAAATAAACATCATGGTGGGCCCACCTACTAACCCTATTCCCTCTCTTAGTTACCATCATACCAGGCGACACGATGGGAGAGAGAGGCCCTATCGTGCAATTCTCCCACTGTTGGGAAAGATGCTCATTGGAGACAGTTAACTTCAAATCTCATCAATTTGTTAGGATTTCAAATCGTGGATTTGGAGAGATTTGGAATGCATTGGATTTCAAATCCTCCTCTCCAGTTTCGCTGCCAAACACAAAAAGGTACATGGTGGATTTCAAATACTCTCAAATCCACTCAAATACTAGCTGCCAAATGGCCTATTAGGAAAACTGCCTCAACACTTAGTTTTTTCTTTTCATGTCAATATGTTGTTTATTATACGTAGATTTGAAATTTTCTTTCGAAATGCTACTTATCAATGTGCTATTACCAAACATACTTATTTACTTATTGGCTGATAAGTATGTTGTTTACCAAACATACTTATCTACTTAATAAGTAGAAACCAAGATAAGTAACTTATCTGATAAGTAGCTTATCTTAAGTAACTTACAATCCAAACGGGCCCTACGAATCGTTTCAAAACATCATAGCCAAAATAAAGAAGTGGGAACATGAGTAGAAAATTGGAAATGGACGCATCTCCTCAGGCTATTGTCTTCTTCACAGGGAATGCTATTTGCAGGCGCACAAAATGAACAAACATCATTAAAGCATCACACCGCTACATATTTTGCACACGTGTGAGATAACCATTCCGTTCATCAGACGGTCTAATGGTGGCTCTATCCTACCCTTATAATTTAACCTACCAGCTCATCAGTAAGGCCACACGACACGTTAAATATGAACCATTGGATATCCTTTTTCTTACTGTATGACTTTCTTCTCTGTGTGACCAACCATATGAGTTGACTAGCCATTCCACATGGGGCAGGTACAATGACCTGCCCGGATTTGACATATGTGTGTCAAAAGCGTGCGCAGATTTTCCGCTTATTCAGAAATAAACGAGTCATACTATAACAACACAAAATTTTACATGTTCACCCCCTACTTAAACTAACTTCAATATTTAATCTTTTCTGAAAGGAACAAGACAAGTTATTTAGCCACATGGTAAGGACACTCTTAGTTTTAGGATATAGGTCAAAGGATCAATTCCTGCCACAGCTAAAAAGTGGATAAAATTATGTGGATAAGATCATCGAATGTATCAGATTTGATATATACTTTCTATATTAATTCTGGGATCACGCTACGGTAATATCCAAAATATTATATGGATTTGACCATCTAGTGGGCCACATTAATCAAAAGGAAAGGTTATTGTTAAAACATGTCATAAGAAGGATATGGATTATAGATGGTTTGGATCTGAACAATTCATTAGCTGTATCTTGCCAATAACCTGCGATCTCTCGATGGATTTCTCCTCACAGGTGGCGTTCACCTGCTCTTGTATCTATTCTTGCAGCTTAGCTTCTACTTATGTATTCATCTTTGTGGAATAAGGAATCCTCATCAAACCTAACCGCCCGACTAATTGTGATCTTCGTTGTGACCAGTCATATAGTCTATATCCTTTCACACCATCACTATACCCAACAAAGATACACTTCTTCGCCCTGTGGCCTAGCTTATCTCTCTCAATTGACAGTACACGAAAGTAAGCATCACAACCAAATACAAGCAACCTTGAGTAGTCTACTTTATGACCACTCCATACTTCATCTGAAATTTTACAATCATTGCGTGACGCCCCGATCATCACCATCTGAGGGTACCCCAGCCTGGCTCCATGCTCGCGGTTCCCTTTATGACGGGCCTCTGAGTGTCCAGTGTCTGATAAGGCCACAGTCAGGAGTCAATTTGCCCGTCCTACATCGGATAGACAGCCACTCGAGATCCGGGCTATAAGTCATGTCCGAATATCATCAGTAGGAAGCATTTTGGGGGAAACCCCAAGAACAAATCTGTGCGCTTAAGCAAAGTAGACAATATCATAGTGTGTGGGGCCCGGGCTGTGACAAAGTGGTATCAGAGCCTTGGGTGGCAAGAGAGCCAGGGATGGCTCGTGTCTTGAGGGTGGGGGATTGTGACACCCTGGTCATCACCGTCTGAGGGTATCTCAGCCTAGCTCCATGCTCGCGGTTCCCTTTAGGCCGGGCCTCTGAGTGTCCAGTGTCTAGTAAGGCCACAGTCAGGAGTCGGTTCGCCCGTCCCACATCGGATAGACAACCACTCGAGATTTGGGCTATAAGTCCTGTCTGAATATGTAATATCTGTGATTTTTTATGATTTATTATTTAATTTAAAAACCTAGATTAAATTTATGAAATTAAAATAATAATAATTTAATGTGTGTAAGTTGATAACATATTCGATGTACGTTTCTCATGGAACAACTGGGTAGAAAAGTGGAATTATAAACCATATTCTATGTACATAAACTTTAGTAATTCATTTTAAATTATTTATATTATCTGTGGAATTGATCTGAGCCATAGAATGATATATTAAATCATGCAGAATCTAATAATACAGTCTGATCGATCCAAATCTAATCATAAATCTTTCTATCGGGACCATTCATCCTCATTTTGATCACTATGGCGCATTGAACTAATCAAACTGAGTTTAATTCCGTTGGAATTATAGAATATCCTTACAAAAACCTTTGTGACCGTTGAAATTCTCATTGGATTTTGATTAAGCCGTTAAAAATTGTCCTAATACCAAACCAGTGGTGAAAGTGAACCCCGTGATTTATTTCAATTGGTGCATCAGTTAGCTGTGAGATTTTCTCCACACCTTTGTTATAGCATTTTAGCCGTCCATGTGAAATTTCATCACTAGATGATCTTCCGAGACTGTTTAATCAAAGATTTACTGTGTAGGGCCATATGGACCACCAATTAAGGTGAAATCACTCATGGACGACCTTTTTCATATGCTTAGGTGACCTATTGAATTAGATCCCATCGTAGGTCCTAGATATGTCTATGTAGACCGAGAAGTACAAAAGTCACATTCGATGCGACGTACCAATTAAAAAATCTAAAATTTAGGATATGGTTATGGAGTTTGGTAGAGAGAGATTTCTATCTTCGTTATGGACCGTCCATCTTTATGTATGGACGTCGGTGTGTGTCTAGATTTTGTATATTTTAGGTTTTCTAAGATGGCACATGTCTCCATGTTTTCAGAATCTTGAACCGAGGTGTGTTCACCGTCCATCACATTTTTTATCAATTACTCTTAAATCGATAAGAGATTCATCGACCTAACGGTCCATTATTCAATCCATGGACATTCTAACCAATGGTGCGGACCACTTCACACATCACTCAACGGTCATGATTTAATCTCACCTCAAAGTAGTCAAGCTTATCCTTAGGAACTAAACACCTTAAGTTGTGGTGTTTACCACCATTTAGACCATTATTTGTGTCCTTATTAGATCGTGGGTGTGGACACTATCAAATTCTCCCAAATTCATACCACTTTGTCAGTTTTTCGAGGCCAATGTCATAATGGTCTCAGATTTGTTAAAGGTGGGCCCGATTTTAAGATATTACACATCCATTCTAGAGCGTTCATTTAGGCTAACTCTTACATAGATCATAATGTGTCCATCCATCCACCCTTTGACTCGAGAGTTTATCCACTACTTGTTGTGTTAATCCTCTGTATGATGGACGTCTTAGATCCAAGAAGGAATCACTAGGTGGACCATCAAAATATTACTTCTATTTTCACCACAAATATTTATGTTATAAGCTAATGGACTTTATTTAAACTCTCCTAAGAGAGTCCTATTCTACCACTTTTACATCTACTACCAAACCGTAGCCATCCCATCACATTCATCATCAACAGTTTCAAATCCTTACCATCCATCCATCATCATCATCATCATATAACCGTTGATTGAGAGGAAGGAGGTAGTATTTTATAGTGGGCCGAAGATTGGTTTTCTTTGTTATTTTCATCTTCAAAATTTCGGATCGGATTGACAATTGGTGAGTCTACGGAGATACTCACTCCACATCATTGTTTGATTTGCGCATTTGTATTTTGTTTAGTAGATCAATTACGTTACTTTGATTAAATCTATTCCATTCATCATATATTTTAGTTTACGTTTGCTTGTGGGCCCAGATTTAAAAGAAGTATGATATTTAAGCGAGCCAGGGTGGGAGAAATAGACCCAACCATTAAAAAGAAAATAAAGTCACTATCTTTGTTTTATAATTTTCGATCTATGCAAAATTAAATTTATTGGGTGGACTAAAGGCCTGAATAATTCAATGGATTGATTGGATCTCAACCTAGTGGGCCTCACTTTGTGTGTGTGTGTGTGTGTGTGTGTGTGTGTGTGTGTGTGTGTGTGTGTGTGTGTATAACAATGGGCTGCTGGACCAGTTAGCACCCCAAGGACGTTGCTAGTCCAGCAGCGTCATGGTTGCTGACGCAAGGGACGGACGAGCAACAGTTGGGGGTCCACATGTGGACCCCACCCTGATGTATTTTTTTATATCTACTTCGACTATATTTTACTTCATCATGTATTTTGATAGCCCACCAAATTTCAGCTTAATCCAAGACCCAAGCGGACCACACCAACTTCTACAAATTGAACTATCTTGCTGAATTTTCTGCAATTGTGTAGAAAATTCTGAATTTATCTCTCATTGACAGCGGGTAATCCGTGGGCGCCACTCTAAGCTTTCTGTTAAATCTATACCACTCACTTGTTACATTACTATGTCAGAAGGCTGGAAATTAAATTTCAGAGGGTTTCGATAACCGAGTGGGCCACACCGTCTCAAATAGTAGACAGTGTAATACAATATAAATATAAAAGTGAGCAGATTTTAAAGTGGGGACAATAGGTACTCATGGGCCTCACATGTGAACTTTTGGATAAATCCACCTCATCCATACTGTTTGTTGGGCTATGTGGGATTCACCATGAAAATATGGGCTAGAATGGGGTTCCAGGTAGCCCACACCACTTGAAATAATGGGACTGACACCCTGGAAAATAACGGAATCTGAATATGATTGGACTCCAACTTTTGAATCCCATTGGAGAATATTTTGCCCAATCTAAGCCGTTCAATGCTTAGATCGGCAAGTCTTAAAACTGTAAAATAAATTTGGTACACATCAGACCTCCCAAATAGTTAAATTAAACAAAATTGTGGGGACAACACCTGTCCATTTTCTTTGAACATATGGTTATAATTTACTTTAAAGTTCTTAAACCCCTCAAAATGCTTTGTTTCATAATGTGGATGCATTCTTGCCATCTTGATTTATATGCACTTAATTTGTTTCTTAAATAGTTATGTTGTATGATTCATTAAATTGTATTAATATGCAATAAATTCTCATTATCACATGTTCATATTTATATGATCATATATGATGGACCCATGCATAGAGCGGTTTATAGTGAGGTTAAGTCCACAGAGTTAAATCATAGTAGGAGTATGTAAATAGTTCTTAACCATGAGTATCCAAGTGTGGTGGTTAAGTTTGTGTGGGATGGATATGGGTGTGACAATGGGACAACTATGTATGGATACATTGGATGAACTGGAATACGAAAAACCATCAAGTGTGGTATGTTTTCTTGTCTAGAATGCGTCCCGTGTTGGGATCGGATTCTACCCGTGTCAGGATCAGGGCAATTGTTTTCTCATTGAGAATGCGACCCGTGTCAGGATCGGGCGTATTGTGTCAGGATCGGAGTAGTTACGTCTCGTCAGGAATGCGACCCGTGTAAGGATCGGAATGTACCTCACTTGTCTGGCTGTGGATGATTGTAATATTATTTTTTAGGCGTAGCCTTGTATGGATGATTTACTTGTGCGAAACCTGACTAAAGACCTTGCATTAAAGGCTACGCATGTGCTTAACTTATGCATGCTGCATGGGAATTTATTATGGGATGTGTGTTTAGTGTTAATGGATGTGTCATTGTGGAGTGGAAAAGTGTGAGCATGGTATTACAAACTGAATAGTTATGTTTTGATTATGTTTATCTATTTACTTGGATGCTTGATTCATATTATAGAGTGGAGTAAGTACTCCTACTCGCTGGGCATTGTTTTGCTTACCCTTCTTAGCGAATCGTAGGTCCTAGAGAGGATATGGAGGCTGTAGGTGACGAGGTGTATACTGAAGAAATGACAACAACACTGGAGGAGAAAGCTAATGCAAATGAAGACAATTTCATTTATTTCTAGAATTATTGTTTTGTTTGAAGTTAGTAGAACTGTAGCTGAATTTAATAAAGTTATTAATTATTGTTTATGAATGTTGGGACCCTAGTTTATAATTTCATTTGGAATAAGAGTATGACGTGGCTTGGTTACTCAATAAATGCTACTATTATTTGTATTTCTGTAATTATTATCTTAATAGCGCTCGAAAATTCGTGCTTGGGCGGTATATTTGGGCATTGAATTTTGGGCCGTTAAAGAATATCACCAGTAGGACATGTTTTGGGGAAACCTCAGGAACAAATTTGTGCGCTTCGGTAAAGCAGACAATATCTTACTATGTAGGGCCCAGGCTATAACACAATGGCCGTAGACAGTGACTGATTCACTAAATAATATGTTGTGTTCATAGCCTCAGTCCATAGCTCATTGCCTAATATAACATTATTCAATATGCTTCGGGCTCTCTCTTCAAGAGAGTCTGATTCATTCGTTCCGCCTTATAATTCTTCTTTGATGTATGTCTTACTGTACTGTGCTTCACGATTCCTACATTTTTACAAAATTGATTAAATTCCTTAGAAGTGAATTCTCCATCGTTGTCTGTCATCAACACTTTCAACTTATGCCCTGACTGTTTTTCAACCATTGCCTCTCACATCTTAAAGGTGGCATAAACATCGAATTTATTTCTCATAAAATAAACCCACACTTTCTGGAGCAATTGTTAATGAAGATTACAAAAAATAATGATCCTCCCTCCAAAGCCATAGGTGACGGCCACCCCCACACATTCGAATTATATAACGATCAGAAAGTACTTTCATACCATGCTCGCATATATGGCTTATGCACACATGCTACAAACGTGATGATGTGGAATCCCCTACAGATGCTACAGCTCCACCTGATACTATATTTCTGATTAACTTGTAAAGTTTATTATTCCATTGTGTTAAAACTTTTAATACTCAATCAAATTCAGTGAACTTGCACCCAAGTGCCTCGATAGCCTCCGGAGATTTCAAATTCTTCCTTAGATTAAGAGCGTGTCTCACATCCTTTGCTTTATGCCATCAAACATCTTGATGCGCATCGATCTGATACTAATTACCTTATAGGCACCTGGCCACCATTGTACTTGTTGTAACTGGTGAACCAACTTTGATGAGAGGTCATGTGGTATGAAGTCCTCGAATCCAAAATCTACTCATTGCCTAGATGCCCAGAATTAGATGCGGTGAATACGTTACAACCACTGGCCTTCTTATTGGATTCCTTTGTGTTAGCCTCACTCGCCAAATCATTTGACTTCTCTACTCTCTGGGTTTTGGGATTTGTATAGTCCTTCTTCATATATCATAACCCCTCACAATTCTAGTACTTCATCTTCCCTTTTCCTTTAGAGTTTGATTTAGATAGAGGCTTTTCTTTCTCTCACTCAGACTGTTTGTCCCTAACAAACAGTGCGTCTATCGAAGACCTTCGCCACTGCTTTTATTTCTCAACTGCTTCGATTGAAGGGTTGAGTTAACGGTCTCGACATCTAATGTATCTCTACCATATCACGGAGTATCTACCAGATACTCATAGGATTGCAGAAGAGACGTCAATAAGATTAGGGCTTTACCTTCTTTCTTCAACTTAACTTTTATGCTTGTCAAATTGCAAATTAATTGATTAAACATGCTGATGTGTTTATTATGGTTTGACCCTTCTGCTATCTTCAGATTATAGAATTGCTTTTTCAGATATAAATGCTTTGTAAGAGACTTAGTTATGTACAAGATTTCTAACTTCGTCCAAAGCTCTACGGTGGCCTATTATTCAAGGACATTATAAAGAACATTATCGGATAAATATAACTGGATTGAGGTTATCACCCTTTGATGAAGTTCTTGCCACTCTTCATCGCTTATAGTCGCAAGACATTTCGCTATCTTAATGAGTGCCTATTGCTCCCCTTGCTGAACTATCTAAAAGGCCTCTAATCTTCACCTTTCATCGTTCAAATTTTTTTTTTTTTTTTTGGTGAACTTTTCTGTCTCATACTTCATTTTTTTTTATCCATTCATCATCATGCCTCAAATTCAAAGTCAAATCCCAATGTGTTCTTTGATATCATTTAATTGTTGGGGAATCGTAGAAGCAATCATCGAGTCTAATTAAACAAGCAATAAATAATCTAGAGAACACATGATTTTACGTAAAAAATTCCTTGCGGAAAAAAACCACGACACAAAGCGATGAGAAATCCATTATAAAAATGAAAGTATAAAACGCGAAAAAGCCTAGTTTTCTCCCTTTCAAACCTTAGAGCAATTTTTCTCTATCTCTCTTTAATCCCATATTACACTCATATATATAGTGTTACATTTAGAATAGAAAATAAATAGCACAATTACGCAAAATCGCACACATCGTCAATCTAAGCCTCAGTTGATCGACATTGCCTGAACAATTTTCGATCGATCGAAAACCACATGTTCGAGCAACCGAACATGCCCAAAAGTATCCAGAGAGTAAATATGATATGAATTATCTCAATTGATTGAGCCTCCACGTTTGATCAACCGAACTTGTCTAAAACTGTCCAGAGCTGGGGTATTTTTAATCAATCGACTAGATCCATCGATCGATCGAAACCCCATATTGCAGCACAAATTGAAGACATCCCATTTAATGAAATGTTTCACTAATTAGCATCAAATCCAAAACATAAGCAATACAAAGACTTGAAATTAGATAGGCTTAGCAGTTGTGGTGGATGATGAAGGAGATGGTGGTCCACCTGATGATGCATCTGAATCACGTACCTTGTACTGCAGGTTACAACTTGTGTGAAAGAAATCGACCGATTGACTAAAAGAGCAGCATCTTAGAGTTTCCTCTATCACATCTTGAAGGCATTCGTTGCAGTCCTTTCCTGATAGATCACGTGTGCACTGCACCATACCATGCACTGTCTCATTACTCGTGAATGCAGCATCTCCTGCCGCAAACATGCTGCTCGACGAATCGAAGGCTGCCTGCCTAGAAAGGTTACTCATCATCCCCTTAAGGAACGGAGTAAATTGAACTGGGTCCGACACATTCTTCCCATCCAATCTGTAGAATTCTGTTGAATTGTCCAGTAAGGAGAAAAAACTTATGTTCGAGTAGCGTAGGATACAGTCGTCCCGCAAAACAATCCCACCAGTCGAAGCAGGGCAGTTTTGATGGAGGTATTGGATGGACGTGTTGATGCAATCAACACAGGCTGTTGGAGTCAAATGGAGCACGCACTGGGCCAGGCCATAGACGCGGTCGGGATTTTCACCGGTACTAGTGTTGTAGAAGTTGGTACGGGCCACGTTAGAAGATAGAGAATTTAGAAGGAGGTTGAGATTATTTTGGAAATTGGTGTTAGTTGTGTTAAGAGATGTACAAACTGAGGTGAAGATCTGAGCATTAGAGTGGGTGTGGAGGATGGAAACCATGCAAGAAAGGAGAGTAATTGAATGGCTTTTGAGAAGAGAAATGCCATTGGAATTTGGCTTTTGGAGGGGATCACACCGTAGATTGGGTGTATCTTACCTTGATTGATGACAAATGATAGAAATATATTATGCTTATATGTGATCCTTTTATTTGTCTCTTTAACTTTCTTGGCTTGTTTTGAACGGCATTTTAATTCGACTTTTCAACATTGTGATCCCTTTTATTTATCTCTTCAACTTTCTTGGCTTGTTTTGATCGGCGTTTTAATTCGACTTTTCAACATTGGACAAACGCAAAATTCAACACTGCTGACTTGAAGCATAAGAAGAATCGAAGCTTTTCTAAGAAGTGGGACCCACGGTCCAGGTACAGTAATTTAGATAATAGTTTAAAACTGAAAACACTAGGTTAGTCTCCATCATATGCATTACCTTTGCCCTTGGGACACAAAAATCAGTACAATCCAAAATTTATATGGCCACACTGATAGAATATTGAGGGTGTTATTGTAATACTCTATTATATAAAGTGATATTATGTAAATATTCATACTTTGATATATAAGTATATAGCCAAACCCCGAGGTATGGCTTTCATCATTTTACATGGTATCACAGGAACAAGTTCAAAGTGGACTCCCACCTTTAATTTTCTTGGGCAGCCACTGTGCTGTGTGTGTAGAATCTCGTCCATTCATACCCTTCATCTGGACCGGATGAAGGGCCAGGCCAAAATTAAGAGGGTTTTGAAGCTCAAGTGGGTCCCGGTGAAAATAAAGGGCGACCATCCCCTTGCAGTTTTTTTTTTTTTTTTTTTTTCTCACTTTTCTATGGCCCACTTAGATTTTCGGATCAGTCTCAATTTTGGGTTAGAAGCAACCTGTGGAGACGAATCTCATGAATGGGTTAGTGTTGACACATCACATGGGTCCACGTCTGCCCGGTAGCACGTAAGTTCATGGAGTTGGGATCCTCTGCTCAGACAAAATAGGGCACCGACCTGAATTGGTCCATCCTCCGCACTGACATTGTCTCGGTACTACTGTATTAAATGAAATCAAAGCTGACATGGACCAATTATCATGGGCCAAACAGAGTTTTCCTTTTTGGGCCTAGCAGAGAATACGGATTCAAGTTTATGATGGCAGCGGTGCCACTGGTGGAGCACGTACGACTCATTAGAGGGGCAGGTCTCTATGTGCATTTTCCACCGTTTCTAATGGTCGTCACTTGTCTACTGAACCATGAAATAAAAATTAATTCAATCCAAACCATCTGAATAGTGGGCCCAATTGAGAACATAGACCAGTAAAAAATTCACATTGAGCAAACAATCGTAACCATGCAATTGAATGTGTTCAATTTGGACTATTGACAATTTTCTTCTTAGCCATTACACCTAAGTGGATGGTTATTGCTGTCTGATCAAGATGATATCTTGGGTGTTTTCCATCTTATACGGGTCTAGAAAATGAGCGGCCTGGATCATGTCCACCTGCCATGAATCCATGGAATGATTCACCAGCATTTTCGAAAAGAAAATCATGAAACTAAAATTGAAGAATACGTACCTAAGCTTTGAGGTGCGGTCATTTGGACGCCTGTAGCACCACAAGTGCTACCGGGCTGTTGTGGGTCCCACATCAACTGGGGCCCACCTAAATTTTGGATCAGCCTGATTGTTTGTATCTATGGTGAGGATGAGGATTAGAAAACGATGGAATGGGTAGATCGAATGCACGGTTGATGCGGGACCCACTGGATCCCGGTACTCTGGTGGTGCCGGTACTATATCGGCGCAGCTTATTTTATAATAGGAAAATCATAGGGGAGAGGCGGAAGAACCTGAATAAGGTAGAGCCCATCTTTCTGCAGCAGAGTACATATGGTCCTGATGTATTAATCGGGTCCATCCATCTCATGGGACCACTCATGGGTGGCTTATGTTTTGAAAATTATTTCTTGTAAGTGTTTGCTAGCTATTCATTCGAAAGTGTTTGCTATTGAAAATTATTTCTTGTAATTGAACATTTGCAACCCGGGCGCTGAGATAGATCATTTAAAACCTGATCGGTGAAGATCAATCATATTTCCAGCCATGGATTGTTATAATGATTAGGCAATTTAAAAGAGGAAGGTTCTCCTGGACTGTAAACTTTTTACCTTTCGCCCAATGACTTTTCTTCCATGGTGATAGAAGGCCTTTTGTTCCTCAATAATGCAGTGATGGATAAAAAAGATTAAAACTAAAAGGGCAGATAATGCTGATTTATAATGGAAGCTTAGTGCAATCAACCTATGAACAAAATAAGTAGATAAACAAATAAAAGATATATCTGTGTGGACAAATAATCGAGGCATGGTAAGCATGATATGACCGGGGTATGATCTTCCAAGTAATAATTTGATTGGACGGGAATTTGATAGTAGTAGGTCATGGATATTTATATTACTTTTATGCGTACTGTAGTGATGATGCTGGACAATAGTGATTTAAAACTATCTTAAGCTCCGAACATTCTACACTATGGCTAGGATAAACAGTGAAAATAGAGGATTCTAAAGCTAAACTAGAAAAAGCGGCATTGCGTTGCATAGAGAGATCATATTTTGCGTGGTCATTGCATGCTCTTTATATAGCTCGGGATGTGGCAAATCCTTTTGGCTTTCCTTGTTGGTCTAAGATCAATTATGGGATCAAACTATTTTCAGATCTCTTTGCTAGTATGATTATAGTATTCCTGGATGCTATGTGATCAGTCTTGCTGGACTTGGATTCCTCACTGTATCTTCTAAATTCCTTCGTTTTGAGAAGAATCCACTTCTTGAACTTTCGTAGTTGACATTAAAGTATCGATTATTTCTGAAAAGTTTTTCTATTTTGGTAGGATTGTTGGAGACGGCTTTGCCGAGCATATCTAGATTATGATAAGATCCCTGTGTTGAAGGGTATTAATTATAAATTTGTCGAGCATGTTGCTATGACCACACATGCTACTCATGCCAGGGTTATGTGTCACTCATCACAGTGTATTATCTGCAGATGTGCGTATGGCTCTACATCATTGTGCTTTTGGCAAGTGATGTGCCACCGAAAGAGATGAATTGAAAGATATCTATGATATGTGAGTAAAATTTCGTCCATCATTTATACATGTTATCAACACATGATAGCATTTTATTAGTCTAGTGATACACTAGGACTGCGGTGTGAATGGTAAGCAAGCCTATTATCACTTTTCCTCAATTTCCCCTACTAAATGACTACCATTAAAAGCTTTCTTTTGGACCATTATTTTGAGAACTATCAATCTCAATCAAATGGCTTAGGATTACCTGGTACACATATTTTTAAAAGCGTTCTCTATCCAGCCTGGGGTAACTAGATGGATAGTCCCAAATGATAAATCACCATTCAACGTTACAATCGAGAGAGTAATCTGCAATATTAGAGTGCTTCCGTCTCCACCGAGTAATTATATATCAAAACATGATAGATGAGGCATCCAATTTGTACAAGTGGGGGCAATGGTCTGTGATCCGGACCGTTTATATGATCGGGACCAACCATGTACAAATGGGGGTCATCGCTATACATATCTAGTCGATCACATGCAAGTGGGATCCATCTACATTGCCCTTCCATGCAAGTTCTAGCAGCCCATCAAATCCAAGTTCAATCCAATTTGCTGATCAATAATGGGCCTAGAAGGAAAATTCTAACAGGCCACACTTGTAAATCCAATCTGGACTGTTGGCTGGTTGATTCACCTGTCCACATTTTCCACTGCAGAGGAGGCTGTTTTGATCTTTTACACCAGGCACATCGATTTCCATGGCATGCCTGCTCCAGCAAATATATTGCATAAAAAGTACTAATTAACCATCTTAAAATTTACAGATTTAAGTCTCATTCAAATCTAAGTTCTCAACAATTCACTAGCATACAACTAAAGAGTTTAAATACTATAAATCCGATGCACTAACGAGGATATAATTCAGTAATCGACACGCCATTTACAGATGACGGCAATGCTGTACCCGAAGGTTGATTCACCTCACTTGTCTGCGTATTGGACTCGGTCAGAGACATGACTGGAGCAATTCTATTCGCCATAAAAAATGCAGGCTGTGATGGTGCTGGGAGAGTGACGGAGAAGCTGTTGAGCATGAGCACAATTGATGACATGGTGGGCCTATCGATCACATCTTCTTGAACACAGAGAAACGCGATGTGAATGCATCGAATCAGTTCGCTGCTCGAGCAAGATTCGCTTATTTTTGGATCAAACAGTTCTGAAACTGTGCCATCTCTCCAATGTTTCCATGCCTAAAAGAATGCACATTGTGAAAATCATGTTTTAGAATGGAAGTATTGATGTGGTGGATTCATGACATGAGCTGAGCAATGCTGTCCCTACTCATTTAAAGGATCCCACCAAATTCTACTCTTCCCAGAGTGCAAGATCCGAGCCATTCATCCGGTGGGGCCACTGAATCTAATAGTTAGAAGATTAATGACCAACAGTGTAGATTTAGTGTGCACACTGTGGGACCCTGATTTTTGGACGAGCATGTTCATGGTGGACCCACCCAACGGATGGAACTCGTCTCAAACACGTGTGCCATTTCAACAAGTGTGTGGCGAATAAAACCCTCGCTTCTCATTTGAGAGTAGCCACAGCCTTCTCTCACCAATTTCATTTCAAATTGTTGAGAACAATTGATCAAGACATTATACTTACATAGCTGATAAGATCCTTGGTGCGGTTTGCCTGGAAGAAATTAGTGCTCTTCTGGCCTGTCACGATCTCCAGAAGTAAAACACCGAAGCTGAACACATCTGATTTAACAGAGAATTGCCCATGCATGGCATACTCTGGGGCCATGTATCCACTGCAAGCAACAATCACCAATATCACCAGATATTTGATAGATTAGTAGAGAATGTTTGATTTTACTTCAGCTAGCTAGAATTTACTTGAGAGAGAGAGAAATTGGAAAACATTTACAAAACCAGGATTGCTCATCCGGAGGGCCCAGCCAACCTATATGGGACCTGACCGAAAATCAGGTTAACCACATGATCCCATTCCTCATTTGGGCAGTTACTTCGAGCCAATATTTGGGCCACATATATGTGTGGGCCACAGGATGGAAATTCCATATCCTGTTGGGTTCTGCAATGTGTACCTCTGTGAACAAAGTGAGAAAATGGTTTTAAGGTTGAAAGACTTACAATGTCCCTGCAATTCGACTGGTATTGCCCTGAGTTTGGTCCACTCCGAAAATCTTAGCCATACCAAAATCTGAGATTTTTGGGTTCATCTCTGCATCTAATAAAACATTGCCAGCTTTGAGATCTCGATGTATAATCCTAAGCCGAGAATCTTCATGAAGGTAAAGAAGGCCTCGAGCCACCCCACTGATGATTTTGCGACGCCTTTCCCAATCCAGACATGCCTTTTTTATTGGATCTATATAATCAGCCAATAGATGCACATGAGTTCATCAAATAATTCACTAGAGTGAATAAAAAGTCATTTCATATGGTTCTAAAGAAAAATACATATATAGGGTGAGAGTGATAATTTCGCGAAAGCATGGATAAACAGACTAGGTATGGGAAAAGGGTTCAAACCAAACAGAAACTTGTCGAGGCTGGCGTTGGGCACATATTCGTAGATGAGAAGCTTCTCTTCTCCTTCAACGCAGAAACCTAAGAGCCTAACAAGATTCCTGTGTTGAAGTTTAGCAATTAATGCAACCTCATTCTTGAATTCTTGCAAACCTTGTCCGGAGTTGTGAGAGAGCCTCTTCACGGCTATTTCTAGTCCTTCTAAAGTCCTACCCTGCAATGATACCAGGATTGTCAAGATCAATACCGATCAGTAGCTATGCAGAATGAAAGTCAGATTGGATACGTAGGCCCGTAGAATCTGACGGTATCTACATAGGGCTGTAAATGGTCGGGTTCGGGCGGGTTTAGCCAAAACCAGACCCGCCCATTTACTAAACGGGTCTGGGTCCAAATTTTAGACTCAGACCCTTTTACTAAATGGGCGGGTTCGAGTCGGGTCCAAGTCAACCCATCAGACCCATTTATAAATGGATCCGGGTCTGGTAGAGGGAGATCCACCCAGACCCATTTATAAATGGGTCGGGTCTAATGGGTCCGGGTCTAGATCAAGTATGCAAGCATTTTACAAGGTTTAAAACTGGGTTTGGATGGGTTTGGGCTGGACAGGTCCCTTGAAACATAGACCAAACGCGCCCACTTACTACATGGGTTCGGGTCGGGTCGGGTCAGGCTTAATATAAAGGAAACCAGACCTAGACCCGCTTAACAACTGGGTCTGTTCTTGGACCCGGATCCGTACCATTTAACAAATGGGTCGGGTCTGGGTCGGGTCTAAATGGGTTGGGTCCGGGTACCCCATCAGGTCCGCTGACCCATTTACAGCCCTGTATCTACACAATCTTTGGGACCCCTGCACAAAGCTGAAGATAGACTGTTCTACATTTAGCAGTCTGCCTAACCATTGCAGGAGTAGAGAGGATCTTATCATCCATCTGCGTCTACGGATGTGATGGTCCCCATATCCGATCAATCGCTTAGATTGTCTGGAGGGTGGGACTGATGGACACTTTAACTTTCTACCTATTTTCTATCTGGAATCCCTCGCAGTTGTCACACATTTATGATGGGATGATGGGATACCTCCCCATAATATGAAGACGAGGATTGGGACATGTGGGAGGAATTTGAATGAGGTAAGTTTTATTCATATCTCATCTAATTTCTTTATTGTAACCACCCCTCTTTGAAATTTGAATTTTAAATTCAGTTTTAAAACAATGGAGTCTTATAGGAGGGAATTTAAACGAAAATGTGTGAGACCCGCCTACTAGTGGTTGCTCACAAGTGGGCCTGACAGGCCCATGTCCAACACAAAATACACAAGCTCATTATATAATTTGGTTCATAATTCAAATGAGCCCATCTATCTTTGGGTTAGGGAAACTCGCTTGCCCTGGCTAAGCCCAACCAATTTCAACCGGGGAATCAGTGCGACCTATGAAGTGGCCCCATATGCATAGTGGCCCAAAATTTGGACAGTTTGAATTGATTTACAGTGTATGCCAGGTTGATGAGTAGAAAGTACAAACAAAATGATGGTTTTCTTATACCTTATAAACAGCACCAAATCCACCTTCACCAAGCTTATGATCCTCAGAAAAGTTGTCAGTTGCAGCTCGTATTGAACCCAAATCAAATTGCAGTGACTCCTCATTTCTTTCAATCCCACGGTCTACATAAACAATACGAATTTCAATAATTTGTATGGGTTTGATAGGCTTCATGCTAGGTAGTATTAACCTCAAAATTTAAAATGAATGAAACTGTTTGCACTAGTTCAAAGGTTAACCCATGGTAATTTACCAGTCACTGGTTTCTTCTTTTTCCTCCTCAGGAAACAAGCAGCGATCACAGAGATGAGCACGACTGCAACAACTAGAGGAACAACAATGATGATGGTAGTTCGAGATGAGCTTTGCTTTCTTCCTGTAAAAACACGAAATACAAAAGTTTTATGGCTGGAAAGCAGGCCACATTGGTTCCCAGCCAATGTAACTGGGGCCAGGCTTGTAGTATAGGCCCATGGAGTTGGCACCGGTCAGATATTCCGCCCTTTCGTTAAAAAATGGGTTAGGTTTGCTAAAGCAACACACTTGTGCAAGAGATACCGTCTACATGCCACCACAAATATCAGCACAGAAGAACATTTTAAAAGAAACGCACGGAAACAGAAAGAAAACAGAAATAGGTGCGTAACAAACTGAAAATCTTACGATAATGTCATCTTTAAAGCAATATTTACCCTCCACAAATATCGAAATATGTTTGTAAGGGGGCGTTTGGATTATAAGTTACTCAAGCTACTTATGCCTCAAGTAGCTTATCTTGGTTTCTACTTATTAAGCTGCAGTGATCAAGTAACTTTAAGTAAAAAAGTTACTAATAATTAATCTTAACCAAAACTTACTTATCTCAAATAAGTTACTTATCTATTGCTGTTAAGTAGACAATTAAAAGTTAACTTAATTGGGGGAGGGGAAGGGGCACTGATTTAAGGAGTAAGAAGGGTTTTAAAGGGAAAAGAGGGCTTTAATAGAATAGGGTGCAGTGATTCGTCATTGACTCAGGGCTACCTTTTATAGACCCAAATGAGTCATTTACAAGCCTTTGAATGTCTGTTCAGTTTGATTACAAACAGAGGATATTAACCAATGGTTGGAAAAGAAAAAGAAAAAAATTTAAGGATCCTCACCAAGTGAGGAGTGCACCTCAAATGCTAAATGCATCGAATTTGGCATTTGATGTTGTCCCTCTGTTTCAATTTTGCGGAGGGTGTTTAGGTGGGCAGGCTGCTCTCGATTTTCATTTCCTTATTTTATAGATTTTCTGTGGATTGTATGGAATAGGTGAGGCCTGTGTTTGTTTTGTCGCCTCGTCCGAATGTCTGTTTAATTTTTCTTCTTCAAAATCAACAAGATTGTGACCCAGTAATGAGGCCAGTAGACTCATCAAATGTTTCATGATAGATGGGTGGGTGGTCATTTGTTTTGAAACTATGGCCCAGCTGGTCAGTAAACCAACATGACTCTGGAGCCAGGGCACCAACATAATGGGACCCTCTGTTGGAATATCATGGTTGTGTGCCATCTTAGCACGTACAGTCGTGTGTACATAAGCTGCTTGCCTTCTATACGTGCGCGGGCCTTAGCAAAGCTCTATCCAAAAGGATATCATGAAGAGGTGTAAAGGAGTTACGTTTGACATTCAACAGGAAAATCCTTGCTCCTACATTGTTCTCTCTCCAAAGTAATATGGTGGAAAATCCTTGGCCTAGCAGGTGTTGGACGTGGACTATGTGGGGCCCACTTGTGAGCAATCACTTATGGGTTGGGTTATCCTAATTCAAATGGGATAGAGATATCCTAATTTGAATTGGTATAGCATTTGTTTTGGAATAAGAGATAATCTCTCTTTATTTTTCTATATTAAAGAGATTTTTTCTTTAGTTTTGATGCGAAAAGAAAATAAGAAAACACAACTAACAAGTACAACAAGCCTGAAAAACATCTAGTAATGTTCATGTGTACATCTCTATCATCCAAGACGATCAGAAGCCTTGATCTTATTCTGGGTACCATCTTAACCTTAGGATCAAGAGGGGTGAATAGTTTCTATCTGCTCTGGTAGCAGATTGACAGACTAAAGTCATTTGCACCGTTGATCTGAACTCTGTGATTGGTCCTGATCATTGTAGGCCATCCGATCTTGAAGGCCCACCTTCTACTGCGACAACCTTCAGCAGGTGTGTCTTGGGTCATGGTGGAATCCATTGATGATCTCTTTAGTAGTTGACAAGCCTGACATGGCGAAGATGATGGAGAGCTTGGTAGAAAGAGATGGCGCATCATTCTTTTAGCTGCTATATGCAGAGTCTTCTTCAAAGTCATAGTTTTTTTTTTTTTTTGTCAGAGATTGGCCCTTAATCTGTATTTTTTTTTTCTTCTATAAAAAATTAAAATCTTTCCAATTATAAAGGGAGGATCCTCCTTATTATGAATTTTTAGTAATAGATCCTTCCCAGTCAACGGAATGATAGCATATTGAAAGCTAAGTGGACCACACCACAGGAAACAGTAGGCATTGAACGCCTACCGTTCAAAACTTCATAAGGGCTACAAACGTTTTGGATCAATCCGATATTTGCTGTTTATCCTTCATCAATATCTGTGTGACCTTATGAACCGGTTTGATGACAAATAAATATCACCGTGGACGCTAGTAAGATTTCAACAGTGGGATGTCATTATCCCACTTGAGCTTTGGATATGCTTCATTTTTAGGCTCATGTTCTAAAATGAGCTAGGAAAATGGATGCACGGTGCGCATAGTGACACACACATCACCCTGGACCACACAAGAGTTTACTGACCACGCAATTCACGGACAAAATTCTCAACTCAACTTTCACATGAACGTTGGCGATCTCCAATGGTTGAGAACATTTACAGCAGAGCGGATTAGGTGAGACCCTTTGGGTTACCGTGGGGCCCACCTTGATGTATGTATTATGTATCCACGCCGTCCATCCATATTTTCAGATCAATTTAGGAGATTATACCAAAACGGAAGCAGATCCAATCATCAGGTGGACCATAACAGTAGGAAAAGGTGGTGATTGACCATTAATGGGGCACAGAAGTTTTGGATGAAGCTGATATTTGTTTTTCCCCTTCAGCCAGGCTTATGTGACCTTATCAACAGATTGGATGATAAATAAACACTATGGAGACATGAAGGTGCGTCCTGAGAAGTTTTTAATGGTAGGATGGTCAATCACCACTGTTTCTTATGGTATGGTCCACCTGATAATTTTATCTGCTTCATATTTTTTTATAATACCCTAAGATGATCTGGAAAAACGGATGGACGGAGTGGATATATAATACATACATCAAGGTGGGCCCCACGGTAACCCCACGGTAAGGGATGCACCGTCTAATTAGGTGAGCCCGGGGTCTCGCCTAATCCGCTCTCCATTTACAGGTTGACCATGTACTGTTGTAACTTTCAACGGTCTGGATCATCTAGTGGTGGGGTAGAAGAGCTCAACAGATTGGGCGACCCTCTATTGGGAGTCGGCAGTGGAAGCGGATTGCCTGTTCTGTCCGGCACATAGATATTTCTGTGCCCCTGTTGTCGGAAGCTGTGTGGGGCCCACAGAGATGACCATGACAAATCCACTCCCTCCATCAAATCCAAAACTCATGGTTTTTTTTTTTTTTTTTTTTTTTTTTGTTTTTTGATCAGGCGGATATTTGTGAATGGCAATAATGCCATGAACGGTTTGGATTGCATATAAACATCATGGTCAGCTCCAGGAAGATTTCACCAGTGGATTTTTCTGTTCCCACTGTTTCATTTGTTGTGGCCAACTTGAATTTTAGATCTGCTGAAATTTTAGTCTTATTTTTGTTTTTGCAAAACTGATGGGAGTGGATTCTTCACGGGCATCTTTGTGAGCCCCACACAGCTTCCCACAACGGGGGCGAAGGAATATCTCTCTGCCCGTGGCCATCGATGCAGAAATTGTTGAATGATCATAACCGTCCATCTCTTAGAAGCTACTTAACATGTGCGACTATCCAAAATTCAAGCCGAGCAGTTTAAACCAACCAATGGAATATGTGTTTATTATATTTGGACTGCTGAAAATAAATTTTTAAATCGTTAAGATGCACTCAAAACTCTTTGACATAAAATAAAAATCTAAACATGGGGTGGAGCTAGTTTTGCAGTGCAACAGGTCCTCGACCCAACAAGATATGTACAGAGGACTCCGGTTGTCTGTTTGTGCAAGTGAGACCCATGGCTTAATCATCAAGACCGTTGGTCTGATTCAACCCATGATCAGTGGACCATTCTAAATATATCTCCCAGATGGGAAGATCACAGCCACGAATCTTTGCCTTTCTCTGTTTGTCTTCTCTGAACCGTCTATTTACATACATAACATAAACTGAAAGGTTTGAGACCTGATTTTTTGGTTATAGCTAGCCCATCTACTTTGGGACGAAAGGACCAATGGTCTTCATGATCACTAAGAAAAGGGGCCCATTTGTACAAACCTAAAATAGGAGGGGATAACAGTCATAACCATTCAATTAGCGGCTGTGATTAACCAGAAATATGAACAAAAATCAAGAGAAGAAGACCCGAAAACGTACCCGTGGTTGTTGTCTTAGTTCCCGGTGTTGTGGCTAAGCTGTCATAGAACGGGTAGATCTCATACCTCAAATTGCAACTCGTCCCAAGAATTATCCCACCTTGTTTTCCATCACAGCACGTCGGAATCTGAGAGAACGCACCTCGTAAGCACACATCGCAATCATTCATTGACAGACCGTTAGTGCATTGCACAAGCCCATATATCGTTTGGATGTTGTTGAAGTTCACTTCAGTCGTAGCATACATAGGCATCGTTGGGCTGGAAGCCGCCCTCGAAATAAGACCATTCATCATCTGGGCCAAAATCACTTCAAACCGATCCGGGCTTGATATATTATGTATATTATACGTGTTCATAAATGGGTTGTTATCAGACGATGGCGAGATTGGTTGGTTGGAGTAGCGCACGAAACACCTATCATACCATGTAATTGCAATCCTACTGGGGCAGTTTGTGAGGAGGTGTTGGCTTGTGGTGTTGAGGCAATTACGGCATTCATTACCTGTAGTGTCGCCTCTGCACTGTGCGAAGGCATAGATTTGGTTTGGGTTTTCGCCGATTGTGCCATTGGAGAACCCGGTGAGTGAAACATTGAAGGAAAGAGAAGAGAGGAGGCGATTGAGGTTAGTTCCAAACGTGCTACTAGCAGTGTAATTAGCTGTATCGTTTGGACAGTGGGACGCAAGAAAAACTTGATTGCAAGTGGTCGTAGGGAGGACGAAGATGAAGAGTAGGAGGGATGAAAGGAGGAGAAATTCAAAGGGGTTTGAGAGGAAAGAAGGCGTCATCTGGTTGTTGTAAAATCTAGCCGAGTAATGGGAAGATTGCATGGCTTCTTACGGACGAAGAAGTTTTAAGGAGAAGTAGGGCTAGACCACCTGTAATAACGAACAGCGATTTGAAAAGTAGTCAGTGAAACTCACCTACCATACTCGTCGCATTATCACCTTGGATGTAGAATCTTTGAAAAATTAAACTGATCCAATGGATCTTAACAATCTAATTTCACCCCATGAATTTGGACGCATCTTTGGATTGACAGAAGATGAAAGAAAGAAAAAGAAAACAGTTTCCTATGATAGAACCTTTCACCGTGGTACTCTAGCGATTATTATATTTTTCCATAATCGATATCCCTATCAACATCTATGAGGTGAGAATAGCCTGAAAATTACGATTTTCACTTGTAGTATATTGAATGGAATTCTGGGGGATGAATGTTCCTTTCGCGCTTGTTTTAATTTATGACGAGGAAAGAATGGAAACAAACACAGAAGGAAAAAGAGAAAAAAAATTGTATGTGAATTTTACATTGATCTACGGGACCACCAATATATACCCTAACACTCCCCCTTAAGCCGAAGCATGAATGTTAAGGATGTCAAGCTTAGATATAATGTCAAACAGACGAGGCTCATAAACACCTTAGGTAAAGATGTTCGCTAGTTGGTCCTTGGACAATAGGTACGTAAGGAGTGCAAAAAATATCATTAGATAACTTTTTCCATACTAAATAACAATCAAACTTAATGTGCTTTGGTATACTCATAGAATACTACATTAAAGGTGATGTGTGTAACTATTTGATTGTCACAAAATAAAGGGATGAGGATTGAAGTATCAATGCTAAGTTTATGGTGAAATGAACAACACCGAAGAATCTCACTTGTGTCATGTTACATAAATCTATACTTAGCCTTAGCGGACGAACACGTAAGACAAATTATTTCTTACTTTTTCAGGAAACCAAATTCCGACTGACGAAAGTAAAAAAGAATAATGGATATAGATAGTTGATTAGAGGCACACAGAACCCAATCATCATCACAATAGGCATAGATGTCAAGATGATCATGATCTAAGTACAAAATTTATTTTTCAAGGGTGCACTTAAGGTAGAGAAGAATATGGTGGACTCCTTCAAGATTATGGGAACATGAGGGATGATTAGCAATGTCTAGGGGAGTAATGATTAGATAAGTTTCCCAATAAGACAACGATAGTATGCCAGGATCATCAAGAGGAGATGATTCAATAAATAAAAAAAGAGAGGCAATGATTAGCTTCAATTATTATATCTGAGAGGTAACAACTCATCATGACAGTACTATCAAGAAAATCCAATGTATACTTTCTTTTAGAGAAATATTCATCTTGTAGAATGAGCAACCTAGATGCTAAGAAAATATCGTAAAGGTCTTAAATCTTTAATTTCAAATGACCAGCACGAAAATGCTTGACCTATGCAATTTCTTCAAAATTATCACCAATCATTATCATCAACATATATTGTAGTAATCATTATAAAGGTCTCTCTATTTTTTACAAATACAAAATGGTTAGCAGAACACCACTAAAACCTACAATGCAGCATAAATGAATTGAATCACTCAAACCAAGCACGTAGAGATTGCCTGAAGTCATATATTGCTTTCCTCAATCAACATGCCATTCCTTCAGAGTCCTAAGGATGAAATTCTAAAGGCAAATGCATGTAAATTTCTTCATGAATGTCCTTATGGAGGAATGCATTCTTGTCATCTAACTAATATAATGGCCAATTTCAATGAGCAATAATAGGTAATATAACTCAAATGGAGCTCATCTTGGCAACAGGGAGGAATGTGTCGTCATAATCATTTTCGATATTTGTTTGAAGCCCTTCGCACCAAACATGCTTTATGTCAAACAATCATTCCATCAATATTGTACTTGAGGGTACTTTAGTCATCGGCATGATGTCCCTCACAAAAAGGAGCCAACTCCCAAGTGCCATGTTGTTTAAGAGAATGAATCTCATCAATCATGGTAGCCTTCCACTTGGGGTCCTTCAAAGTATAGTAATTAATAATTCCATGGAACAATATGGAAAAAGGAAAGAAAAGCACGAAAAATGAAGAAAAACTATTATAGAAAATATGATTACCAATTGGTGCAAGTCATTTAAATCGGTACTACAACGAGCTTGAGGAATAAGGCCTCATTTTACTTACTAGAGAGTAATCGGGGTTTCATGTGACTCAGATGTAATTAACCACATGCTTTTTGGGTTGAGTTTCAGATTATGTGAGACTAGCCTGAATAACATGTTTTGCTATTGGAGAAGATTCCTCATGTGTGGAAGTGAACTCCACAGTCAGAAGAGGAGCATTACTAGTTATGGCAGAAGATGTAGGTCTTAAGAAATAAGGCATGATCTCTAAGAAGGTAACATCTTTGGAGACCTAATTATCTGGCTAAAATGGTGGATTGGGTAGATTTCTCAAAATAAAATAAAAAAATCATAGTGAGCACTGAGTATATTAACACTCGAATGTTAAATATCCAATCTTTCCTGCTGTTTGGCCCACTTCAGGTTTAGATCTGCCTCAGTTCTTTAACAAGCCCCTAGCATGAACTGAAAAATGGATGGATGGGGTGGTTTTTTCAAAAGATATAATAGTGGGCCTGCAAAACTAATAGAACAGTGGGTATTCAAAATGTTTCTTACCGTGTGGCTCACTAGACTTTTGTATTTACCTCGTTTTTCGTCGCACACCACCTAAACTGATCTGGCAAAGTAGTAGACGATGTGGATTTATTAACAATAATATAGTGGGGCCCACAATCTTGTGAACGGTCCCACGCTTTCAAGACAACTGACAAGAGCCAGAGACGTGTTTTATCGGGCACGTTTCAGAGACGGGAGAAAAATGGGTACGGCCCTGACCATGGGGCCCATCTTCATGAATGCATTGCATGTCCAGTTGCCAGCTAATTTTAGTGCATGAAGCCAAAAATTAAGTGAATCCAAATCTCAGGTAGACTACCCATAAGAAAAAAAGAAAAAAGAAGAAAAAAAGAAGAAAGTGGTGATTCACCTAATCTTAGATCCATGCTCTCCATTGCAATCAATTCAGACTTTTCATCATGTGAGCCCCACTCTATGTCATGGAACCCATTTTTTAATAGATCATATTGTAGGTGGAAGAAATACAATGCAACGTCGGAGTAATGGCTGAAGCAAATTACAAGCAAGAATTATACACCGTACGTTTAATCCAACAAAGTAGTGGGCCAAGCAAATTATACACTGTAGATCCAACTAAATGCTCTTTAGTGCTAGGATAGAGGAATTATACAATCCAATGGATCAAACACGGTTATCACTAACCAATTGAGGCATTCCAAATTTATTAAAAAAAAGAGAGAAATTTCCGGGCTCATTGTCTCAACGGCGGACGTTCAATTACCACTATTTCGGTGTGTTCCACTTGCGCTTTAGATTTGCTTCATTTTTGGGCTCATGGCCTATAATTAGTCGGTGATACAAATGGACATCCTCGATCAAACAGATGCATCATCATGGGAGCCCCATCGAAACTTCAGCACACCCAACATCATATCACCTAGGTATTTATTTTCTTTGTTTTTTTTTTTTTTGGGTGGACATACTTTTTTTTTGTTTTACTTTTATTTGAAATTATAAAGTACAATCATTCCGGTGGGCGGGCCTCACCTATCATATACCACGCAAGATCAACAAAATTCACCGAGGTTAGAAGTGTGAAAACAGGAGGTCATGAGGGGCAAATCTGATTTTTTATGCCATTGACTGCGTCAAAGTCAAAGCAGCAAATTTTTATAGTTTTGGGCCAATAGCTCAAAAGGTAGGTAGATAAATGGGAAAAAAAAAAAATCCCAAAATCAAACAGGTCAACCGATCTTAACAATCTAATTTCACCTAATAAATTTGGACTTGACCTGCAGGGCACATTTGGAATGAGAGAAGATAGAAATTAAAAAAAAGAAGAAGAAGAAGAAGAAGAAGAAGAAGAAGAAAGTAAAAGAACACTCTGATAAGACCTTTTAACCATTGTACTCCATTGCCAATTATTATGCTTTTCCACAACTGACGCATTCTACCAAAAATAAATAAAGATAAATGAAGAGAGAATCTCTTGAAAAATGAAAATTTCACTTGTTATCCAAATTAGATCCCAAAATAGAATATACTGCCCTAGAATTTTTAAAAACCCATCATTAGATAACCATTGCAATTTCAAGACATGCAGGTTAGGTTTTCGTTGCTTGCAAAACTTTTTAAAAGTTGATTTTTCTTTGTAAGAAAAATAATCATGCACCAAAATTTTCAAACGGAGAGTTCTTATAAAGAATTTAGTCAATTATACATTAGACTTTACTATAAGTTACCAAAGCATTAGAGATGGAAATCCAGGTGATCACTAAAATTGGTAACCCAGATGGAATTATAAATATAGATCTTCGGTCTAAAATTTTTGGTGAGCTATAATTTGCAATGTAAATTGGAAATCCAATCACATACTGAGTTACACCTCATTGTAGTGAGTAAACTCTGTTGGGCCCATCGTGAATGTATGGGGTTTATCCATTTTGTCCATCAATTTTTCCAGCTCATTTTCGGGGTGAGCCCAATATTGAAGCATATCGAAAGCTCCAATGTACCACACCACAGAAACCGTGGGAACAATGGTTTTCAACGTTGAAACCTTCCTAAGGGCATACAGTGATGTCTATTTGTCATCTAAGTTGTATATAAGATCACACAAACATGGATGAAGGGAAAGTGCAAAAATCAACTTGATCCAAAACTTCTAGGGCCCCAAAGAATTTTTCATCTGTAGATGTTTAATTCATACTGTTTCTTATGGTGTAGTCTTGAGCTTTGGTTATGCTTCAGTTTTGGGCTCAAGCACTAAATTTTTCTGGTCAAATGGATGCACAGAGTGGATAAAATATATAAATCAAGGTGGGACACATAAAGTTTACTTAGTACGCAGTCTGCTTCCTAAAAATTGATGGTTTGAAAATTATTTTTAAATATCTATCTTTTTTCTTGGATATTAGGTGTGAGTTGACTCGGTATTCTTGTTAGATCCGTTGAATGATGTCCAAGTATATTCGTGTCTCACATGCTAGCTGAGCTGGAAGATGCCTAGGCATTTCAACAGACGGTCTGAGGTTCAACCTCTAGATGGGTCGAGAAAAAAATTCAATTTATTCATAAGGATGGATAGAAAAGAGCTCATGTAAGACAAGACTAAGGTCGCTGGTCTTTTATCTTATTGATAAAATTAAAATCTCCCAAATGACTGTATCAGGAAATTCTACCATCCTCCATGTAGCTGTTGTATTTTAAAAAAAGGAATTTTAAAATATTTATTTCAAATTTTCCTTTGAAAATAGTTTCCCTCTACAAGTTTGTTTTTGGAGTTTGTGCATTTTCTTTGTCCCACATCGGAAATAACCAAGGAAAAAAACAAGTATAAAAGTAGAGGTTTTGCACATGGGCTAGGCCCTCAGGGGGCAGGTGAATTTTGTGGTTTGTGGGGGGCTATGCACATTGAACCATACTATGCCAAAAACCACACACGCGCGCGCGCGCCCGCCCGCCCGCCGGCTGGCCGGCCGAGCCGAGCCGCGCCGCGCCGTCGCCGTCGCCGGTGCCGGTGCCGGTCTGGGTCTGGGTCTGGGTCTGGGTCTGCTGTGAGTATACTTGCGCACCTTCCTTTTGCTCCAACGGACACTGAAAGTGTACTTGCACCAACGGTCTTTTGTTTTAAACGTCCAGAGAAGCGTCTGTTCGGATGGTCGCATCAGTTGGGTTTAAACCCAACGGACCTAACCCAATTCAAAACGGTGCATTAAGCACCTAATCAAGTCTATATATAGATCTGATTAATCCGTTTTAAAAAAATTCGAAAATCATCTTCTCTCTCAACTTTACTAAAGCTCTGGACTCTGGTTTGATTTTCTGTTTTTTCTGACTCACTGAGTCACTGCATCTCGAGTTTGCGGTATACTTGCTGGTTCGAGCCCTGTACGGCGAGTGCACAGCCGGGACTAGGGTGATAGTCGTTGTATCCTGGAGGCCAACTGTCCGTGACTCCTGTTGCATTTGGAAAGCGGTCCAAGGAGGGTAGATTTGGTTTCAAGCCCAGTGACTCGTCACGCCTCGACTCAGTGTTCTTTAAATCAATAAGTTCTTTACATTCCTTTTAATTTTATTTTTTAATATCTGTCAGTTGTTTTCAACCTCTTAAAACAACAATCTTGAAACCAAATTCAAGTTGAAAACAACAGACAGATTTTATTTCTGTGATCTTCTGTTGTCTGTTCCAATTTCAACTCGGAACAGATTACAGTTCCTCTTGTGCTGTCTGTTCCAAACTTAATTTGGAACAGAATTTTACTCTTTTCTCTTCAAACCAAAGTGAAGCACACATGGCTACTATCACAGTTAATCCTACTACTGAACTGTCCAAGATTGAACCTTTCTCTGGACAGAATTATAAACGATGGAAACAGAAAATCTCTTTTGCTTTACAAACCTTAAAAGTCTTTTACATCTTGTCTGATACATTTATAGTTGACCCAGCCAACCAAACTGAAGTTCAAGATGCCAATAATTGCAAACATTACATTCTGAATACCTTGTCAAATGAACTGTATGATGTTTATGTTTTGTATGATTCTGCGAAAGAGATATGGAATGCACTTCAGAAGAAGTATGTTCTTGAAGACGCTGGATCTAAAAAACATGCAATATCGAACTTCCTTCACTTCAATATGACAGATGATAAACCTATCACAAATCAAATTCATGATTATCAAAATCTGACTCATGAATTAACAATTGAAGGAATAAAGTTAGACGAGGTATTTCTTTCTGGAGCGTTAATTGAGAAATTACCTCCTTCTTGGAAAGATTACAAAAATAAAATGAAACACAAAAAGAATGGCGTCTCTTTGGAAAATACAATTGTACACATACGTATAGAGGAGGCAAATAGGATCAGAGATCAAATTGGTGATGCCAATGAGTCTGTTTCAAAGGCTAATCTAATCGAATCAGGTCAGGAAAAGAAGGACAAAAGTAAAATACAATGTCACAATTGTAAAAAGTTTGGACACTATGCTAATGAGTGTCGACTGAAAAAGAAGCCAAACAAACAGTTCAAAAAGAAAGGCAATTGTCATTTTTGTGGAAAACCAGGACATTATGCAAACGTATGTAGGCTGAAGAAAAAGAACAATAAGCCACAAGTTAATCTTGCTGAAACAGAAGCTGATACGGTTGTTGCGGTTCTGACCGAAGTCTTCCTTGTACACAACCTGGAATGGATACTGGATACCGGGGCAACTCGGCATGTTTGTAAGGACCGTAGCATGTTTACCTCTTATCAAGAAATAAGGGATGATGAACAAGTCTTCATGGGAAATGCTCGGACCTCTCCGGTTGCTGGAAAAGGAAAGATAGTTCTGAAGCTTACGTCGGGAAAGACGTTAATGTTGAACAATGTCCTACATGTACCTGATATTCGACGAAACTTGATCTCTGGTTCGCTCCTCAACAAGGCTGGTGTTAAACTTGTATTTGATTCAGACAAGCTTGTAATGACTAAGAATGGTACCTTCATTGGGAAGAGTTATTGTAATGATGGTCTTTATATTGTAAACGTTGATAATAATAAGATGTCATCCAGTTCTGCTTATATTGTTGAGTCTACTTCTTTGTGGCATAGTAGATTAGGTCATGTTAATGTAGCATCTATAAAAAGAATGAATAGGTTAGGTTTATTACCTAATATATCAGAAGAAAATATAGAAAAATGTGAGGTTTGTGTAGAATCAAAATTCCATAAGAAACCTTTCAAATCTATAGTTAGAAATTCTGAATTACTAGAGTTAATACATAGTGATCTAGGTGATTTCAAAAATCACATGTCTAGAGGTGGTAAAAGATATTATATAACTTTTGTAGATGATTGTTCTAGGTATACCATAATTTACCTTCTTAGAAATAAAGATGATGCATTTGAAGCATTTATCAAATACAAGACTGAAGTTGAAAACCAACTAAGTAGAAAAATTAAAAGGCTTAGATCAGACAGAGGTGGAGAATATATGTCAACACAGTTTAAGGAGTTTTGTGAAAAATATGGCATAGTTCATGAAACCACTGCACCTTATACACCAGAACAAAATGGAATAGCAGAACGTAAGAATAGAACTCTAAAAGATATGATGAACGCAATGTTAAATAGTTCAGGTTTGCCTCTCAACATGTGGGGGGAAGCTATCTTATCAGCCTGTTATGTCCAAAATAGAATACCTCACAAGGTGTCTGGAAAGACACCATATGAACAATGGAAAGGTCATACTCCTAGTTACAAATATCTAAAAGTGTGGGGGTGTCTTGCTAAGGTAGGATTACCTGAAAACAAGAAAACCAAGATAGGTCCAAAAACATCAGACTGTATCTTTATAGGTTATGCACAACATAGTGCTGCATATAGATTCCTGGTTCTAAATTCAAAGAATAATGTTTTAGATCCAAACACTATTATAGAAGTCAGGGACGCAGAGTTTTTTGAACATGTATTTCCTTTTAAATCATGTTTGGAAGAAACAAAAGATGATAATACTTTGGATATGAACTTAATTAGTAGAACTATAGAAACTACTAATGAAATAGTGGAAGAACCTAATGCTTCTAATGAAATAAATCAAGAACCAAGAAGAAGTAAAAGGGCTAGAAAAGAAACTAATATGGGAGATGGGGTTTTTACATTCCTATTAGAAGATGACCCTGTAACATACTCAGAAGCTATAAATTCTTCAGACGCTACCTTTTGGAAGGAAGCTATAAAAGATGAATTACATTCAATAATATCTAATAACACATGGGAACTAGTAGATCTTCCTCCTGGAAGCAAACCTATAGGCTGTAAATGGGTTTTTAAAAAGAAACTTAGACTTGATGGAACTATAGATAAGTTCAAAGCCAGGTTAGTAGCAAAGGGTTTTAGACATAAGGAAGGATATGATTATTTTGACACATATTCACCTGTAACCAGAATTACATCAATTAGAGTATTAATAGCTATTGCATCTATTTATAAGTTAGTGGTTCACCAAATGGATGTTAAGACAGCATTTCTAAACGGTGAGTTAGAAGAAGAAATCTATATGGAACAACCTGAGGGATATAAAATCATAGGACAAGAAAACAAAGTATGTAAACTTGTTAAGTCCTTGTATGGTTTAAAACAAGCCCCTAAACAGTGGAATGAAAAGTTTGATAATGTCTTAAAATCAAATGGTTATATTGTAAATGATGTAGATAGATGTGTTTACAGTAAATTTTCTGATAATGAAGGTGTCATTATATGTCTATATGTAGATGATATGCTAATCTTTGGAACTAACGTCAAACTTGTGAATAATACTAAACAACTCATGTCTTCTAATTTTGATATGAAAGATTTAGGAGAAGCAAGTATGATCCTAGGTATTCAGGTAATCAGGAAAGATGATAATATTACATTATCTCAGTCACATTATGTTGAAAAGATATTAAAGAAGTTTGAACACTTCGATTGCTTACCTGCCAGTACACCATATGATCATTCTGTGTAACTCAAGAAGAATACAGGAAGTAGTATATCTCAACATGCTTATTCTCAAGTAATTGGTAGTTTAATGTATCTGATGAACTGTACAAGACCAGATATTGCTTTTGCTGTAAATAGACTGAGTAGATATACACATAACCCTAGTTATGATCACTGGAATGCTTTAAATAGAATATTAAGATATTTAAAAGGTACTGCTATATATGGTATATGTTATACAGGTTATCCACCAGTATTAGAAGGATATACTGATGCCAATTGGATAACTGACTCTGATGAAACTAAATCCACAAGTGGATATGTATTCACAATTGGTGGAGGAGCAGTATCTTGGAAATCTACAAAACAAACGTGCATTGCTAGATCGACAATGGAGTCGGAATTCATTGCATTAGAAAAAGCAGGTTCAGAAGCTGAGTGGCTAAGAAATCTCTTGGCAGATATACCTATTTGGCCAAAGCCTGTATCGACTGTATCTATTCATTGTGATTGCCAGGCAGCTATAGCCAGGGCTAATAGTAAGATCTACAATGGTAAAAGTAGACATATCAGACTTCGACATAATATTGTTAGACACCTGCTGACTGATGGTGTTATTACTATTGATTTCGTACGATCGGAAAAGAATCTGGCAGATCCTCTGACCAAAGGACTATCCAAAGGGTTAGTCATAGAAACATCGAAGGGAATGGGGTTGAGCCTAACATTATGAGCTACCAGTGTTGGCAACCCAACCTATACAAGTGGAGATCCCATGCGATAGGTTCAATGGGTAAACAACAAGACACTAGGAGACTGGGAAGCACTGCAGTGAGTTACCCCTTCCTGAGATGTACGCAGTGCAAACAGCAATGTTTGGGAGGATGAGTCTGAACTCTTAATAAATCCATAACCAAGATTGGTGGTGTATCCTTTTGCTGTGTACACTTGATGGAATTCACCTATATGAGTGTGGAAGTTGAGGCCGCTTCCTATGAGATATTAGGCTATTCTCTAGAGCGCTCATGAAAATCCAGGTAAAGGTGCATGGCCGAAACGCACCAAACCGCAGAACCAGCAGTATCGGAATAGTTGTGTGAGTGGCATGTATGGCCGTTTACGTTAAAGGGTTAGGTTAAAGACCGATAGTCACCTAATTCCTGTAAACCTGTCTTGCTTACTCTAAATGTTGATTAAAGTCCGATAGACATCAACACTATTACACAACTGTTCTACTCTAAACTCGAAATGTTTTGAAATTTGAAACATGTGGGGGATTGTTGTATTTTAAAAAAAGGAATTTTAAAATATTTATTTCAAATTTTCCTTTGAAAATAGTTTCCCTCCACAAGTTTGTTTTTGGAGTTTGTGCATTTTCTTTGTCCCACATCGGAAATAACCAAGGAAAAAAACAAGTATAAAAGTAGAGGTTTTGCACATGGGCTAGGCCCTCAAGGGGCAGGTGAATTTTGTGGTTTGTGGGGGGTTATGCACATTGAACCATACTATGCCAAAAACCACACACGCGCGCGCGCGCGCCCGCACGCCCACCGGCCGAGCCGAGCCGAGCCGAGTCGAGCCGCGCTGCGCCGCGCCGTCGCCGTCGCCGGTGCCGGTGCCGGTGCCGGGCCGGGATCGGGATCGGGATCGGGATCGGGTCCGGGTCCGGGTCTGGGTCTGGGTCTGGGTCTGGGTCTACTGTGAGTATACTTGCGCACCTTCCTTTTGCTCCAACGGACACTGAAAGTGTACTTGCACCAACGGTCTTTTGTTTTAAACGTCTAGAGAAGCGTCTGTTTGGATGGTCGCATCAGTTGGGTTTAAACCCAACGGACCTAACCCAATTCAAAACGGTGCATTAAGCACCTAATCAAGTCTATATATAGATCTGATTAATCCGTTTTAAAAAAATTCGAAAATCATCTTCTCTCTCAACTTTACTAAAGCTCTGGACTCTGGTTTGATTTTCTGTTTTTTCTGACTCACTGAGTCACTGCATCTCGAGTTTGTGGTATACTTGCTGGTTCGAGCCCTGTACGGCGAGTGCACAGCCGGGACTAGGGTGATAGTCGTTGTATCCTGGAGGCCAACTGTCCGTGACTCCTGTTGCATTTGGAAAGCGGTCCAAGGAGGGCAGATTTGGTTTCAAGCCCAGTGACTCGTCACGCCTCGACTCAGTGTTCTTCAAATCAATAAGTTCTTTACATTCCTTTTAATTTTATTTTTTAATATCTGTCAGTTGTTTTCAACCTCTTAAAACAACAGTAGCTACAATTGTTGATCCTGCATAGCCTACCCAAATGTTCAGGCCGGATTGTAGGAAGTGGGTGATACGTTTTTGTATTTCTATTAGATGCTCCACGGCACCCATGATTCCCAGCAGTGAGTTGTCCGTATATCGCAGGAGATACTAACCTTACTAGTGGTGGGTACATAGTGTGACCAACCGTGTAGATGTCTACCACATGCGCTTGCCATGTGAAACCTCTCGACCTATAATATCTGAGAGCTTTGCTAGCCTAACGTATGTATTCTAGCCAAACCTCCCGTCAACTTGCAGTACCTGTCCACCCGCACTGCCGTACGTATGAATCCACACGTGCTGCCATTGTCATGTTCAAGAAATCTGAACCGTGTATCAGGTTGGACCCACAGCGAGAAATTGGATTTTCCAAGCATCAAGTAGGTCATACAAGAACCAGCAACATGGTACGTAGAAATTGGTGGTGTGAAATATTTTTTAATATTCATATTATTTATTTGATATTGAATACCGTAACCTGACTTCCATGCAAGAAGACAAAAATACAAGGTGCAGGGAAAGATATATTCAACTGCATTCTTTCAACGAAAGGTTTCACGTGCGCCGCCTATGTCGACCACATGCGTGTACAGTTTGGAAGACTCTCGACAGAAAGGAGCTTCGCTGGCTACTCACACCCGTCAACATACGCCACTACTAGTGGACTCAAGGAAGTCCACCCATATGTTCAAGATATGTGAACCGTTTATCAGGTTGGACCCACCAGTATAAGCTAGTTGGAGAAGAAATTGGACTTTCCAAGCATTGAGTAGTTCATACAAGAACCATCAACAGGCTTGAAAATTTGCAAGTTCTATGAGAGCATCCATTTTTCATCCATGTATCGCTTATATCTATCTCATTTTTAAATATCTTAAGCTAATCTACATAGTGGGTCCCACCTAATACGTGATGCAGATGCTCTGTAAATGTGCTAGTTTGGTACGTGTGTTTTTCTTATAGATGTACCCGCGGGGAGCAAGCCATATCTAACGTTCATATAGCCGCCAGTTCAGGTCAATACAATTTCATCTCAGTCACGGCAGCGGATTTCCAGTGACTCCCGGCATTCCTGTGTGCCGGGGGCTGTGTGGGGTCCACAGAGATTTCCGTGACAAATCCACTCCGTCCATCTGTTTTGAAAGACTACACTAGGACAAGATTAAAAGAATTCAGGCAGATCACAAATTCATGTGGGCCATAACACGTGAAACAGTGGTGATTAAACACCTGGGGTGACAGAAGTTTTGTATCAGAGTTTTTTTTCCCTAAAGTTTATCTGATTGGTAATAATTCTATGAACGGTTTGGATGGCATATAAACATCAAGGTCAGCTCTACAAATGTTTCAACGGTGGACATTTCTGTTCCCATTGTTTCGTTGGTGAAGCTCACATAAGTTTTGTAACTGCCTGATTTCCAATCTCATGTCCCATTTCGGTCTTTCAAAACAGATGGACGGAGTGGATTTGTCACTAACTCTCTGTAGGCCCCACTCAGCCCCAACACAGGTATATATCTTTGTGATCTTATCAATAGATTAGGTGGCAAATAAATATTATGGTGCGTAGGATGGTTTCGACGGTGGGTATCACTATCTCTTCATGTGGTGTGGTTTGAGGTTCATATCTATTCGATTTTTGGCTTCATATCTTAGAATGATCTGGCAAAACGAATGGACGGTATGGATGCAAAACAAATACATCACGGTGGGCCTACTGGACCAAAACATTCCTACACCGGTGTGGGCAACACCACCTGATCCGTGTCCAAGGCTCACGTCATGCTCTAGGACTTGGTCAAAAGTTCATCGGTCTAATAAAAAGAAGAGGGACCCACGTAGAAAATTGGAAATGGACCGATGCATCTCCATCGGGGTTTGTCTTTTTCATGAAATTGAATTGTGTACTGAGTTACTCTTTATCATATTGAGTAAACTCTATTGGGCCCACCGGGAATGTATGTAGTTTATTCACATCGCTTCATCCGTTTTTCCTGCTCATTTAAGTGGTTGAACTCAAAATTGAAGCATATCCAAAGATTAAATGGACCATATCACGGAAAATACCAGGAATAATGATTTCCACTATTGAAACTTTGCTAGGTCCCACAGTGATGTTTATTTATCATCCAACCTGTTCATATGATCACACAGATATGAATAAAGGGAAAACACAAATATCAGTTTGATCCAAAACTTTTGTGGCCTCCAAGAATTTTTCAATGGTAGTCGTTCAATATTCACATTGTTTCCTATGGTGTGGTCCACTTGAGCTTTCGATACGCTTCCTTTTTGGGCTCAAGGCTTAAATTATCTACTAATATAGATAGATGAAGTGGATAAAATACATTAATCACCATGGGTCCCACAGAGTTTACTCAGCAAGCTAAGCATGTTGAGTTACTCAGTACGAAATCCGCTCCCCTTTTTCACAGGCAATGCTACTCGCAGGCACAGAAAAGTGAATGGACATCATGAAAGCACCACACCACTGCATATATATGCCACCCCGAGAGAGAGCAATTATATATGTATCAAAACATGATGTAGAGGCTTAGCAAAGAGATAAAGTGATTACATATGGACTTGTAGAATGCATTGTAATTTATAGAGATGTGCACAACCATATACGAAAGAAAGTATATAACAGATGATGCAACAACTTTGACTAGTCAAAAGCATTCCGTTGCAAGTTAGTCAGAAGGAGCATTTTGACAGAAATATCCTACTCACCATTAGGAACAGGGGAGTGAAGATATGGTTTTTTTTTTTTTTGCTAGAAAGATAACATTTTTATTGTAGAGAAAAGCAGGCCACACAGAGAGAACAAAGAAGAACAAAAAAAAAAAAAAAAAAAAAAATGAAAATAACCAAAAAGCCCCTAGCCCACAACAAAGTTAGGGAGCCCAATCTCTAAAAAAAACCAAGATTCAGATAGAAAACCCCTGCCTCAAAAGTGGAAGAGTTTCTAAAACAATGATTGTTGCGCTCGATCTAGATCGCCCAAATGATAGCTAGAAAAATGATCCGCCACATCCCCCTCACTAGAGCTCCTTCATGTGATTGAGGATATGTTAACACCCCTTGCAAGCAAAACGGACATTCCACTATGTTAAACTTGTCACATAACAACTTGAACTGTGCAAAAGTCTAACCCTTGGTGAAGAGGTCAGCAAGTTGATACGCAATAAAGTGAATGACAACATCACCACGTGTAACCTTTTCACAAATCAAATAATAGTCAACTTCAATATATTTTGTATGAGCATGATAAACCGAACTTGAGGCAATAGATATGGCACTAATGTTGTCACAAAAAATAATAAGGTGGATCTTGTAGATACACATGAAAATCTTGGAATAACATCCGGATCCAAAATAATTCCGTGGTAGTCTAGGCAAGAGAGAGAGATACTCAAACTCTGTACTGGAATGCGAAATGGTTGGTTGTTTTTAGCAGACTAGGAAATTAGAATGTCTCCAAGTCCCTATAGCCCATTCATCATAGAAGGCTTGAAGAGAAAGAAGGCCTTTATGAAAGCAAAGACCATGTGTAATAATGCCGTTAAAAAATCAAAGAATTCTCTTAGTGGCTAACCAGTCATCTGTGTGTGTGTGTGGCGGGGGGGGGGGGGGGGGGGGGGGGTTCATGCATACCTATGGGACGGCCCCCTGTGGGAGAATATATTACCGGTGGCATATTTTTGCTACTTCTGGGATTTGAACACAGGACCTTTCGCTCTGATACCATGTCAAACAACCACTTTCTCTAAAAGCTCGAACTGCTAGAGGATGGCGTATCAATATATATCAAGGGACTTCAACAACTGTGAACCTAATAGTTAGAAAATTAATCACCAATAGTGTAGATTCAGTGCACACAAATGGGACTTGATTTTTGGACTAGTGCATGTTCATGGTGGGCCCACCCAACTGATGGAACTCGCCTCAAACACATGTCCCATTTCAACAAGTGTGTGGTGAATAAAACCCTCGCTTATCTTTTGATAGTAGCGATAGCATTCTTTCAGCGATTTCATTTCAAATTGTTGAGAAGAATTCATCAAGACATTCTGTTTACATACATACCTGACAAGATCCTCGGCGCTGGCTGACTGGTAGAACCCTGCATCTTCGATATTCTTGTTTTGATTTCTTTGTTGTTTGTCCAGTCATAGCTATGTCTTCTTCTCGAGGTGGTTCCTCCGATTTCAATCGGGCACCTAATGGGCCTTTTGAGCTCATGTAAGCCAACACTCTTTTATCCATTATGTTGGCGATGGACTTGGATACCATCAGCACTTCTGCCAATGCATTTGAAATTCTTCTGTTAGTCTGGCGTTTGAACACACAAAAGATCAGATCACTCAAAACCTAAGTCGTTCACACCACATGAATTTATGGTTCCTAGGGGAATTTTACAGTGCTGCCTGTGTTTCGGCCCACCTAACTTCTGAAACAGCCTGATTTTTTGTTTCTATGGTGAGCACAAGGATTAGAAAGCCATGGACAGGGTGGATCGGATGCACAGTTGATATGGGACCCACAGAATCCTGATACTGTGGTGGTACCGGCATCACATCGGCACACCTCATTTTATAGTGGGAAAATGATAGGGGAGAAGCGAAAAGAACTGAACAAGGCAGAGCTATATTTCCGCAGTACAATGGTAGGGTGATGTATCAATCAGGTCCATCCATCTAATAGGATCTCTCATGGGTGCCCTATGTTTCAAATTTTTTTTTTCTTCTTATAAATAATCCTATTCATCATGTTTCTTCAATTTTCCCTGCTAAATAATTACCATTAAGAGTTCTGTTTTTAACCATATATAGTTTTGAGAACCATCTATGAAATTGCTAGGATTACCTTCTACACTTGTATTTTTAAAGAATTCTCTATCAAACCTGCGGTCACTTGATGGAATGTAACGCCCCAGATTTTCGAGAGTTATTTTAGAATTTAAAAAAAATTATTTTGATTTTATATCGTACGTTTACTTTATTTCGAAAATAATGAACCATCCGTAGGATATCTATCATAGAGGACCCTTTACAAAAGTTGCTTAGAATAAACCTATAAACATTATAGAAAGACCAGATTTCGAAAATCTCACTATTTTTAGTTAATTATGAAAATGCCACTAGATAAACTTAAGTTAAGGCATCATTTTTAAGTATTATGATTTCTGACAATCACTTTCACACAAAACTTCTTATATGACCTTTTGGACACATTTTAACGGTACACGTCAAATTTCAACTCTCGGATCATCCTACAAGTGTCCTAATAAGAAATCGGACCATAAGTGGCCCATCATAACTCGGATCTACCTCATTTTTCTTGTCAGCGGTTATTTTTGTGTTTCCCACTTATTGGACGGAGCAAATGGTCCAGATCCACCACAGTGTACCCCACTCATGAGGGTAGTAGAGGTTGGTGCTTGTACGTGCATCGATCATCTAAGAAAGAAAGTTTCCTTCTTCATTACGAGTCTTCTTCCTTCCTAGCTGTTATAGCGTTACTACTGCTGTCTTTGGCGGTCCACACCATCTCCTAGGTGGGCCTCATGTTAACCATTTGAGACGTCCATCTTGACTCTATCACACCTAATACATGTCGGCCCAAGTCTTGTAGTTAGGCATCAACATTGTGGCCCACTCTAAACCGCCGTCCAAATCCAAGAAAGCTAAGATCTTTCAATCTGTTGCGCATGGCCTCTCCAACTTTCATCCATATCTTCGTGTGGACCCCACCTAGCATCTCAACGGTCCTCATGCTATGTAAAACCCTCTTGGCAATCCGTTTCCAACTCCAACTCCCGAGCCGTTCCTTCCGCACCACGCAACCAGCCGACCTCCTGAGTCTTTCACATTATAAAACCCTACCATTCGTCCGCGCCTTCTCTCTCCAGAAAACTCAACGCTAAAGAGAGAGAGAGAGATCGTGGGAGAGAGAGAGAGAGAGAGAGAGAGAGAGAGAGAGAGAGAGAGAGAGAGAGATTGTGGGAGGGGAGCGAGAAAGTGAAAGTTGTTTGGGAGAGAGAGAGGAAGAAAGAGGGCCCACCGTTTTTTTGTTGCTGCTGAGAAGTCCTCCAGTGAAGGAGAAAGAAGAAGGGAGAAATAGAAGAAGAAGAAAGAGAGAAAAAAAGCTCAATCGAGCCACGTCGAGTTGACTCATCTGGGAATCCTAGTTTAACCATCATTGTGAGAGGTAAGCTCCATCTAATCCAGTTTTACGCTTCCTAAAACCATCATAAACCCAAATCCTAGGTGTAGATATAACTATATATGATCATAGCGACAAAAATCATATCCTAATCTTGTGACTTCCATTACGTAATGTAGGTTTGATCTAAGGAGAAGTACACGGCCCTAGCAACGTCTCAAACCAACCAAATATTAGAGGTGGGGATTTTCTTTAAGCCCATCTATGATAATATTAAATTGTATGTTGATTTTATGCTTGGAAATTAGGATTTTGTTACGTGACTTCTTAAAACTGTGCTTGTTGAAATCTTTCCATGTAAATATGAATTGTATGATGTTCCTTGTTTTGTATGTTAAATTTTGATGTATGAACCATGTTTAAGTGGTTGGAGAAGGAATTGTGATGATCTACATGCTTATGTGGAAACCATGCTTGATTTACGTTTGTCACATGCTTATGATGATTGATGTATTATTTGCTATGGGATATTGTATATGGATGTTACGCTAATGAACGCCCCTTAACCCTATACTGATGTAACCGTATGATGTAAAGAGAAAAAGCTGTGCGATGCCTTGTTACGTTGGCATTACCATGTGAAAATTTTGGATGAATATGCCTTATTGTGAAAGTCGGTATTACCGTGTGTCTTATTGAATGAATGTGCCTTGACGTTGAGAATTAAATAGTGACATTACCGTGTATGTGTTGTTGGTTGCATAAGCCATGATGTTGAGTTTGGCACTACCGTGTGCACATTGTTGGATACGTGCCAATAGATCCTTATTGATTCGCTACCTGTGATGGATCTATTGAAGTATGGAATTGATGAATGTGAGGACTCTTGAACTGATTGGGGTAAGGAGTGATCATTAGTCGTGAACATCATTTAATGGGCTGAATGCTAAATTGACTTAATTAAAGGTGAAACTAATCATGCATTCACTGGACCCGTCTTGGTGGGTCAGCCCCTCGGGCGTTTGAGAAAATGTGCATGGGCCCGTTTCTCTCTCGCTATCTAGTGAAAGTGTGCATGGGCCCGTTTCACTAGTTGAGTTTTGGTGCATGGGAAGAGTGAAGTGATCCCGTCCTAGCTAGAACCTCTGATGACTAGTGGCTGGTGAGAAGAGTGGAGTGATCCCATCTCATTTTGGTCAGGGTGCCTTTGCCAGAGCATGCATGTCATACATTGCATTAGCCAAGATCTTTTATTGAATTGTTTTGATTTGATTAAATAATAATATCCTGCTTGCATTTACTCTGTGCCATTATTATCATGATTGTCTTAAAGGGATATTCTCCACTATGATAGCGCTTAACGCTATCCAACCACATCACAGATAATCCAGGTGAAGATCCAGTAAGAGAATCGAACACTACGACGAGGTGCTCGAAGGCTCGTGACAGCAAGTGACGGACGATGAAACCGACACGGCTTGAAGATAGATTACATGTATTATCTTTGTAGAGTAGATTCATTTTCATGTAACTTGTAATAAGCCTCTCATTGGGATTAGAAAGTAGAATATTATGTGATTTGTATGATTTAAGGACATTATCTTAATAACACATAGTAGAAAAACTTCGAATAAGAACCTTGAATTCCCTCATTTTGTTATGAATGCCATGAATGTGGGAAATAAAGATGAATGTGTGGAAATATATCCTTAACACATTCCAGATAACACCCGAAAGCTCAGCCCTTTGTGCTGTTCACGAGAGCCGAAATTTCGGGGCGTTACATGGAAGGTCTCAAATTGTAACGACCCTAAAATTTCGGTAGAAAAATTTTCTTTTAGGAGCAAAAATGGGTTTAGCTAAATAAATTTAAGATGATAAAAAAAAGAAAATTAAATTCTTGATCGCTCCTCTGATCCTACGGTGAAGATGGTCCCCAGATCAGATCTATGGCTCAGATCTGATGGATGGACCAGATAAACTCTAGAAGCCTCTCCCTCTCTTTTCTCTCCATATATAACTTATAGCTTTCCTTTTACTTGTGTGATTTGATTACGGAAAGAATCCTCTTATAAATAGAGGGAAAAGAGATAAGGGATGAGATGAGATAAGGTTGGTTTAACCTTATCTTATCCCATCTCATCTTCATCCGAGATTTTAAATTTCTAATTGAATTTCAAACTCTCGAAAGAAGGAGGATGCGGGAACATCCTTATGGGCCCCACCCACAAGTGGTTGTCCACAAGTGGGCCCCATGGGTCCACAATCAACATCTCCCACTCAATCACATTGTGGGATAGGCACATCATAAGAGTTTATCTAGCTCATCACATAATAATCAAAACCAAAGAATCACGATCAAAAGAATCAGAAGCGTGGGACCAGCTGGAACACCGTTATCTTCTCACAGGTGTTTGAGTACTAAGAGACCACCTATCTAGCACTCAATAACCCAAACTTTGCATTGCCTGTCCTAGTCCGCATGACCACACCGGATAGAGTTAACTCCCAATCTGGAGTACTCGGCCAACATACGCACTTATCCAACTTATCGAGTTTATTCTGAAAAACTTGGTTTTCTACAAACATCAATTTGAATTCCTTTTAAAGTAATATATATATACATATATATTTTGAAAGAGAATATCGTTTGTAAAAGTCTAAGAAAACTCGATACTGCCGGCGGATAAGTCTTCAAGTGCGTATTTATAGTTCTAGAAACTTGGTGTAGCTGTCACGGGATCTTCCCCACGCAGGTGTGTAATTTGGAATTGATCAAGCCGCTTTCCTAGCATAACCGAGTCTGGCCAATCAAGGGCCTTTCGTCATCGTATACTAAAGTAGCGACACTCAATCTCATCCTCCTGTACACAAGAGGAGGGTAGCTGAGGACACAAAGAGTCACCTACGGGACTGGCTACTCGCACGTTGCAATGATTAGATCGAATCAAAGCAATCTGTAGGTAATAGGTCCAAGCATGTGGCTACAATCCACGTCGTAAAGTAGACAATACTAGGTATCTGTCGGGTCTACATTACGCAAGTCATCTCACATGAGGTATGACTCATTTCATAACCTCACGACTTGGCTGTGATTCAGGCCATAACATTATTCGCATTATGAGTAATGGTGCGACTATGTTATTCGACTTTGTCAGTCTCATCTTCAATCTTATAGGACCGAAGGCGGATACAACTCATTCGCATCCTCATCCTTTATTATCTTCAATAAAGGGTGGTTCATACCTCAGTGTATGAACATCACCCCAAGTGTACCTCTCTTGTACATTTAGGGTTGGTCCACCCGTGCGAGTGGGTAACCGGCCTGCCGATAATAGTTGAAATCTTACTTGATCTCAAAGAAAATGCTGATGATCTACATACCTAGTTTAACAAGTGCTCAATACTGAATAAAATGAAATTTATTATTCAAAGACACATGATACAAGCATATCAATCAAGCTTTCCCCAATCCCATCTGCCTGACGTGAACCTGAAATAGATCTCTAGCTATAGGTTTCGTCATGGGATCAGCCATCATTTCCTTGGTAGGAATGTAGCTGAGGATAACCTTCTTATCTTTCACTTGATCACGAACGTAATAATACTTTATCTCAATGTGCTTCGATTTCTGGTGGTGTTTGGGATCCTTTGCCAAGTCAATGGCCGAGGTGTTGTCTATCCTCAACGATATAGGCTCATGTATGCCTGGAACAACACTTAATCCTTGTAGGAATCTGCGAACCCATACACACTCTTGAACTGCAGCACAACATGCAATGTATTCGGCCTCCATAGATGAAAGTGCCGTGGATGTCTGTTTCTTGCTCGACCAAGAGATAGCTCCCCCTCCGAGCAAGAAGACATATCCTGAAGTAGACTTTCCCTCGTCGGCGTCATTACCCCAGGCGACATCTGAATATCCTTTGAGCTCGAGACTCGCGCCTTCATAACACAGCATCAAGTCCTTGGTTCCTCTGAGATAGCGGAATATTCGTTTCACGGCTTGCCAATGAGACTGTCCCGGGTTACTCTGGTAACGGCTGACTATGCCAACTGCATAGCTTATATCCGGTCTGGTGCAAAGCATAGCATACATTAAGCTGCCTACTGCGCTCGCATAAGGTACTGAGGACATTGCCGATTTCTCAGCTTCTTTCTGGGGACACGATTTCCTGTCTAACTTGGTAGCTTTATCCATAAGGGTTTCAACAGCTTTTGAATTTTCCATCCTAAACCGCTCTAAGATCTTCTGTATGTAAGTGGCTTGTGACAAGCCTAAGAATCTCCTAGAACGGTTCCTGATGATTTTAACCCCTAGAATAAAGTTGGCTTCACCAAGATCTTTCATCTCAAAGTTCGAGAAAAGCCAATCTTTAGACATCATCAACAGTTGCATGTCATTACCAGCTAATAGGATATCATCTACATATAGAGATAGTATCAGAAAAGATCTTCCAGACCGTTTCACGTATACACAATGATCTTCTTCACTCATTGTGAATCCAAAAGTGGTGATGGCTAAGTGGAACCTCATGTACCACTGCCTTGAAGATTGCTTCAACCCATAAATAGATCGTAATAACTTGCAGACTTTCTTTGGATACTTTTTGTCCACATAACCTATGGGTTGTTGCATGTAAATATCTTCATCCAAATCACCATTTAAGAAAGCAGTCTTTACATCCATCTGATATAACTCTAAGTCTAAATTTGCGACAATGGACAAGATCATGCGGATTGAGGAAAATTTTGCAACAGGTGAAAAAGTTTCCTCATAATCAACACCTTCTTTTTGTGTAAAATCTTTTGCAACTAATCTTGCTTTGTACTTGTCCACTGTACCATCTGCCTTTCTTTTGATCTTAAGTACCCACTTGTTACCAATTGCTTTGTGATTGGAAGGCAGATCTACAAGTTCCCAGATTTTGTTCTTCTCCATGGAGGCAATCTCCTCGTCCATGGCAGTTACCCAATCAGCCGAATTCGGAGATAATAACGCATCCTGATAAGAATCAGGTTCATCATCGTCAACCGCAACACAAGAGAAAGATTGACCATCGATATCGAAATATCTTCTGGGAATCAAACCTCTTTCACTTCGACATAACTCAGGAGCATGCTGAGATGTACTCCCACTGTCCTGATGAACTATAGGAGTATCTCCATTTGCAGAAGCAGAACTCCCACTCTCCTGAGATACATCGGGAATTTCAAAAAGTTCGGTGGAAACCTTTTGTTTCTTTCGGCTGGGGTATTTGTCTTCGACGAAGGTTACGTCTCGAGATTCAATCTCAGTCCATCCTCCACGATCCTCATAAACTAGAACGTATCCCTTTGAGTGCATTGGGTACCTGATGAATACGCACTCAATAGTTTTACTATCAAGTTTACTTCTATGCTGAGTAGGCAATAAAACAAATGCTAAAGATCCCCAAGGACGTAGGTCGGCTAGAGAAGGAATCCTCCCAGTCCACATCTCATATGGGGTCTTAGGAACGGATTTAGTTGGGACTCTATTTAGGACGTAGACGGCTGTAAGAAGCGCGTCTCCCCAGAATGTGGTAGAGAGATTGGCATGTGCCATCATCGATCTGACCATGTCCAATAGTGTCCTGTTCCTTCTCTCTGCAACTCCATTTTGCTGTGGAGTATATGCCATAGTGTATTGCCTGATGATGCCAACGTTTGCACAGTATGATTTAAACATTTCAGATGTATACTCGCCACCTCTATCAGATCTAAGAATTTTAATCTTTTTCTCAAGCTGATTTTCAACTTCAGCTTTGAATTTGAGAAAGCAATCAAAAGCCTCAGATTTATGTGAGATGATGTTATGGGTAAATTCGGGCTGAGCTCGAATATGGAAAGCTTCCCACTGAGGCTCATCTACAATGGTCATGGACCGATTATTTAAGAGAAGAAGCTAACTCAGGCCTCGGCCCACTCGGGCTTGGCATTCAGCCTTCTCGACCTTGGCCCACCTCAGCTTAACATCTGGCCCTCATCTTGGCAAGAGACTTGGTCTCATCTGCCTTGGTTTGAATAAAGCTTATCCCTCTTGATAAGATAAGCACTGATCCAGATAAGGATAAGGATAACCACTGATCCAGATAAGGATAAGGATTATCCCAACTTAAATCTCTCCAAGTAATTATCTATAAAGAGGACTCCCACTCTCTCTCGAGGTAAGCAATCCACTGCCATTAAACCTCTAATAGCCTTCTCTTTCAGTATCCATACTGACTTTACCATCGGAGGGCCGTAAGCCGGGCCAACCGGCAGCGGTCCTAACTCTTGTCGGTGGTTGCAGGTCCCTCAATCTACACCATTTATCTCTGAGTGAAGATCAGACGACGAAGAACCGAAGGTGGTCCCTGACCAACAGCTGTTAGCCAATTTTTGGCATCAACAGATTGGCGCCGTCTGTGGGAACGACTAGATCGTTCACTTGATTTTTTCTTCGTCATCCAATCGTTCTTCACCTCACAAATGGAGCAGTTCTACCATCATCAGCTGATCAAGGGTGTTTCTTCACCGTCCGAATTATCATCAGCAATCCAGCAATGGATGTCTCTCAACAAGGTGGACTGCACCTCTCCACCGTCCAGATGCTTGACGTCCAAGGCCCCCATCTTCTGACCGTCCATCGGCTCCAGGACCAACCAACATGGAGTACCCCAATCTAAAGGAGATCTGTATCCTCCACCATCACGTCCAGACGGCAGCCAGCAAGTGCCTCCAAAGAATCTTCACTTGTTTCCAAAGATCCACTCCATGCCACTCCATGAAGAGGCCCCCGACCGAAGATGGCAGTCCAAGATATATTGAAGCTCCATAGGAACTCGTTCCATGCCTGACGTGTGAGAGAACAGTGGATGAAAATATGATTGGTTGATTCGGTGTTGTTACACTCATGAAGCAGACATTAGGATTTATTGTTGACTGTTTTTGGAGAAAGTCGACGATCAAAAGAACCATTATTTTGATTGGCCCTACAGTACATGGACCATGGCCCAAAAATCTCGCAGATGGTCCAGCTCAAGTGGGCCACCTTCTGACATACATCAGAAGAAGACTCCAGCCGTCCATCAAGCTCCTCCAGTGCCAGCTCATCAATGGTCAACCGAGTAATGGTGGCTAACATCCCCACCTTAACCACGCGTACAACAACCAAATGAGGGGATCTCCATCATCCATTGTCCACACCTCTAGCAACTATGATTGATGATGGGTGATCATCACCATCTCAATCTGGCCATCAAAGTGGACCCCGCACACCGGCTCTATCTAATCCAATGGTAGCTCAACAGTAACTGGTGGACCCCATAATCACGTCCAACTGCTGGACGTTTCAGCTACACCATCTTTTTGCTAGCCCAACAGCGTCCATTTCCTCTAATCAGGTGTGGTGGATCACACATATGCAAGGACGGCTGACATCTGTATCTGACGCTCAACATCTCCACATGGAGAGAAGCCTCATCAACTCCACTCATCTTTAAGTCCCATGTAAGCAATAGCCATCTTTGGCCATCCAACAAGCTGATCCCCACACCTCCAAGCCGTCCACTAAGTCGGACCCCGGGAAGTTTCAACCGTAGTCATCTTCCTCACCCACTTTCCACACGTGCAAAGCTCAAGTGGACCATCTCACCAACATGTGCGTCCAAGCCCGAGCATAAACAACTGGCCAGTAGCTTGCGATCTCTGTGCAGCGATCTCTGTCCAGTTCTTGGACGATCAACCAGGCCATCCATTAACAACCATCAGATGCCGTCTCACGGACCAGCTTCATCACAACCATCCATCCATTCTCACCAATGGTTGGATGATCCATCATCTACACATGGACAGCGTCCAAGGTAAAACCCCAAGCAACTGGACATCTGACAAGGTCCACACGTGCAAGATCCATTCGTCCATCCAGTTCAGTAGTTGGGCCGTTGCACATGCGTCCAAGCTTCATCCGCCACTCGTCATCGGTTCATATGGCAACCTGCGTGAGACGTCTCCAAACAATCTCAGCCGTTCCTTCTACATCATCCAACGGTCCTGGAATCTCCAACAACATTCCTTCATGTCTAGCGTGCAACCACCCAAGATGCAATTGTGGTGGACCCCACAACAGCAGATGAGCGCCTCTTCCATCTTCAACGTCCACTTCCTCAGCTATAATGGACGTTCGTCCATCAGCTCCTCCATCATGTCACTCTTGCCCAACAGTGGAGACCGTCCACCATCACCAGCAATCCCAACAACAGGCTAAAGTCATGAAGGGATTAGGCAGAGGGAACATGATGCTGCACCAGAACCTCCCTGTCGATGCCTCCCATGTGAATAGTAATGGCCTTCCTCCGGCCTCAGCAAACCAAGTTGCTGAGAAAGGCGAGCAGCAGGTCATGCACCATCTGATACAAGGTCAGGGCTTATTTTCTGGCTCAGGTTCGTTTCCTGTTCAACCAGGGAAGCCGTTGGTGCCTCAAATGTCGAGCCAGGGTCAGCCGCAGCTGTAGCAGCAAAAGATGTTTTCTCGTCCGCCGCAACCATCGCCGAAGCAATTGCAGCAGATGTCTTCTCATCTGGATAACAGCAACCAAGGCCAGGCCCAGGTTCCTCCAAGCCACACATTATTGGGTGCGTCCCAACCGTCCATGCCTTCTTCTTCTTCACTGTCCCTGGCATCCCAACAACAGCAGCAGCTGCAGAGGCAGACGAGCCAGTCGCAGCAAACTGTTCAGAGAATGCTTCACCATAACCGTCAGACAAGCTCAGATGCTCCGATGCAATCGCCTGCCGATCAAGTCCAAGCAAATCCACAGTCAGCAAACGGTGCATTTCAGATGGTCCCTAATGCGACTCTTCCCTAGTGTACAGATTCGACTAATGCTGTCCCTGCGATGTCGTCCTCTGCATCTGTCGCACCGCCTCAATGGAAACCGGAGCCAATGTATGATACAAGTACCACAGCTCCAACCCCTCAACTGGCGACCATGGGAAACTCACCTCAGCCAAATTCTGTGGGAACCGAACCAATGTCCTCATCTAGCCAAGGATTAGTACAGAGAAGCTATCTCCACCATCCAAGTCACACGTCATCAGTCCGTGTGATCAGCAAAGGGCATCCATAACTCAAACGTCCTGAACACCTAAAGAAGCGCAGCTTCTTCCGCTTGCTATCCACGTGAAAGCCGCACCTTCCTCAACTGCTGCAAGTTCCGCCCAAAGCGGAAATTATTCCGCACTTGGAAACTCACCTACAGGCAATCCGCGTGAGATGCGATCTCCGCAATCTCAGCCATCTCAACGGATCTTTCTCTTCCAGCAATTTCGTCGCCGAGAGACCAATCAGGAATTGTCCAAGACCATCACACGTGCTGATCTCCAGCGTCAGGTGGGAACCATCACATGTCCGGCAGCAGACCCCGCAGCATCGCCCTCGTCCTGGTGATCGGTGATGAGCCGCCCGATTGAGACTAACTGATCAAAGAGCCATGCACTACTGGACCTAACGGTTGGATGGTCCGGATCTCATTCAAGTATGCCACGTGTGAGTCAATGAATTGATGGCAGGTACCTCCCATACTTTGGCAGGGTGAAGATCCGTACGCATGGACCCACCCATTGTACGCATGGCATATATGTACCTCAAGAACCGCCCAAATCGTGGGCCCCAAGTAGATGGATTGCTACCCAAAGTACGCTGTGAAAGGATGATCCTAAGTAGCCAACTGATGGACGTCTAATCGAGGGCTCAAATTAAAAGCATCGGATGGTTTAAATTCAACAAGAGAATGTCCACTAATCAGAGGATAATTCCATCCCATCAACCCGGTTTGTGGAATGTGGGCCATTGATAGTGGGATCCACTGTTTGGATGGTTTGGATTGAGCTGAATATGTGCCACATGATTTGGAAGCCGGCACATTCTACCACATGCGTACCCCACCAAATGAACGTACCAACCCGCCCGATTATTGGGATAGTCGGGCAGCAACAGCAGTGGCCGTATGGCGACAACAGGGCATGCATCCAACAAATCCAGCCATCCATATTGGAATCATCATCTATGACCGTCTACACCTTCAACACCAGCGCCAAATCATTGTAACCTCACGCCTGCATCAATCAGCAGTCCATCACTCCAGATCTGCAGTCATGGGTCCATCGACATCACCACCGTCTAATTATTGGACGTCCTACCTTGTCCAAGTTCTACCCTAACTACTGGACATATCTCAACATCTAACGATAGATGACTTCCACCAGTGTCATCTCCGACCGATCACAGCCATCAAGACAAAGACCACATTAGAATTCAGCCACGATTACAGCTATGTACCGAGCACAAGGGCTCGATTCCATCGCCTTGGCTCACCCGCCCAAGCTCGGCAACAGGCCTCGGCTTTGTTGGCCTTATCACTCGGCTCGGCCTACTTGGCTCATCATTTGGCTCCCGTCGCCCTCGGATCGACATTCACCTCAGGTATTTGGTAGACGTCCTTGGCATCGTCCTGAAGGCTTCGACAGACGACCTCCGCGTAATCCAGATGCAAGTACGGTCGTGATCCGAGCAATGAAATGTATTTATTCGCCTCGGTTTCATCGCTTTGCCTCATCCATGCCTCAGGCCATGATTCGGGCATTCATTCGTGAGGCCTCGTCCTTAAAAAATATGAAATCAAGACACTAGTCCATAAGGGCCATCCCCGCAACTATATAGCGCGGCGAAATCTCTCCTCCAAGAAACATGGCAAATCTCCAGGTCAGCAAGGCTGACCACGACGGGATCAATCGCCTAAGAGCCCTAGACCAAGAGTCGAAAGACCGACCTGGGCAGTCGGAAGAGCCCTAGACCAAGAGTCGAAAGACCGACCTGGGCAGTCGGAAGAGCCCTAGACCAAGAGTCGAAAGACCGACCTGGGCAGTCGGAAGAGCCCTAGACCAAGAGTCGAAAGACCGACCTGGGCAGTCGGAAGAGCCTTAGACCAAGAGTCGAAAGACCGACCTGGGCAGTCGGAAGAGCCCTAGACCAAGAGTCGAAAGACCGACCTGGGCAGTCGGGAGAGCCCTAGACCAAGAGTCGAAAGACCGACCTGGGCAGTCGGAATGAACGAAAGAGTTGGACCAAAACACGAAGTGTCCAGAAGTCACCTCTATATGTCGACTCGTATAATTGGCAGAGCCTACGTGCCGCCCTACTATGCCGACCTCATGCAGTTGGCCAAATTCAAATGTCAGCTCATCCATTTCTCTTTACTCTCAAGCCGAGCAAGTCAGGCTCGAGAGTAGGGGGGCTTCTGTTATGGATAAATTCGGGCTGAGCTCGAATATGGAAAGCTTCCCACTGAGGCTCATCTACAATGGTCATTGACCGATTATTTAAGAGAAGAAGCTAACTCAGGCCTCGGCCCACTCGGGCTCGGCATTCAGCCTTCTCGACCTTGGCCCACCTCAGCTCAACATCTGGCCCTCATCTTGGCAAGAGACCTGGTCTCATCTGCCTTGGTTTGAATAAAGCTTATCCCTCTTGATAAGATAAGCACTGATCCAGATAAGGATAAGGATAACCACTGATCCAGATAAGGATAAGGATTATCCCAACTTAAATCTCTCCAAGTAATTATCTATAAAGAGGACTCCCACTCTCTCTCGAGGTAAGCAATCCACTGCCATTAAACCTCTAATAGCCTTCTCTTTCAGTATCCATACTGACTTTACCATCGGAGGGCCATAAGCCGGGCTAACCGGCAGCGGTCCTAACCCTTGTCAGTGGTTGCAGGTCCCTCAATCTACACCATTTATCTCTGAGTGAAGATCAGACGATGAAGAACCGAAGGTGGTCCCTGACCAACAGCTGTTAGCCAATTTTTGGCATCAGCAGATGAGATACACATATCCATAGCGCGAGTAATCGTCAATAAATGTGACGAAGTATTGGCATCTATTTCTAGCATGTACATTTAAGGGTCCACAGATATCCGTATGGATTATCTCTAGTAAACCCTTTGACCTAGTCGCTTTAGGGAATGGTTTCTTAGAAGTCTTCCCGGACACACAATGTTCACAAAATGGCAATTCAACCTTGGATAATGAACCTAACAGACCAGATCTAGCTAGTCTTGTCATACAGTCCTTTCCAATGTGACCTAACCTCGCGTGCCATTTTAAAGATTCAGATACTACATGTTCATTCGATGTAGCAGACAAAGCAAGAGGCGCATTATCATGTTCTACATCTAGAATAAATAAATCTGAAATCAAATTTTCCCATGCAAAGATGAGGTTATTCAGTCTTAAAGAAACTCTTATCCCGGAAAATCGAATGTCAAAACTATTAACTAACAACCTAGAAACAGAAATTAAATTCCGGCGCATGCCCGGTGCATAAAGAGTATCATGGAGGGTTATTGTGTGCCCTATGCGCGTACGGAGATGATAAACACCAATCCCTAGCACGTCTTCAGCAGCGTTATTCCCCATGTACACCCTGTAGCTCCCTGTGGCTATAGGTTGAAATTCCTCGAGTCCTCGACGATCTCGTGTCACGTGCTTTGTTGCGCCTGAATCCAAAATCCACTCGTTAGATAGGATATCAACGGAAAGAATTTCAGAACAAACGCCTACAAACAAAGTATCTAGTGACTGAGGAATTACCGTCTTTTTCTGGGCACACTGTCGGGCATAATGGCCGGGATTTCCGCAGAAGAAACAGGTAATGTTTATCTTTTTAGGTTTCCTCTTTCCTTTCCACTTCTTGGGATTTGGAGGAGGCGTTGCGGTCTTCTGTTCCTGATTGTTCTTCTTCGCCTTCTTACGAGCTTTGAACTTTCTTTTATTAGCTTTCCGCTTGTGGGTTTCTGCTGCAAAAGCCTTGGCCGAACCTGGCTGAATTGCATTCATTTCAACCTCTCGTACCAGATGGCCACAAAAGTCTCTGAACGTTGTGATAGAATCAGTATGGTTCAGAATCGTTTTGATTTGGACCCATGATTCGGGTAAGGAATGGTGCATAGCTATAATCTTTTGATTTTCAGTTAGTTTGCACCCTACATTCCTCAGGGCGCCTATCATCTGCTCCATCTTACGGATATGATCCTTGATGGGGCAACCTACAAGCATCCTGTATTCTTGGAACTCTAATTCCATAGCCCAAACCTTTGCATCTGACTTCTGCTTATAGGCATTAGCCAGTGCATCCCAGATCCCCTTAGCGGTTTCATGCACTTCATATGTGGGTATGAGTTCTTTGTGCATTGTGCTAATCAAAACATTACGGGCAGAGCGATTTTGTTTACGCCACTTGTTATAGCGATTCATCGCGGCCCTATGTTCACCTAGATTTCCATTTTCAGCCAATATGGGTTCCTCTTGAACCCCATCCAGAGTGTGTAAAATGTCATCTTCATCTAGAAGACTTCGCACTGTGCGGGACCAGTCTTCGTAGTTGTTGCCGTCGAAATGTTATCCTTTCAGTTGATCGACGATCAATGCTTTAGAGGCCATCTCTACATCGCATCATGTATCACTACTTAGCTATGATCTAAAGTATTGGCACTAATCATCAGAATTTCTACTGGTTATTCAAACTTTTAAGTTTATAAAAGTATACAATCCATCTTATAAGGGATCTGAAAGCCTACATACCTGTATGGGTGGTGCAGATCAATCAAGTTCTCTAAATAAAATGAAATTGATGCTTTTACGACTATCTATTTGTATAACCTACAACCCACCATTATGGGTGTATGCATCATTTAGGGAAGGAATGAAACTCCCACTTAGGTTATGCACAACCTTGGGATAATAGATCTATATTCTAATGAAATGATGACTTAATTTTAATCATATAAAAATTAAAGTCAAAATGAATAAATCATTAGATTAAAGAAAACAATCATGTCCATTGAACGAATAAGAGAAGTTCTATGAAAAAAGGACAATACGATCACTACATTGATCGTGTCCATTTATGATGGATTCGATCATTACCATTAATGTTCACCATTGATGATGGATCCTCTCATCAATGTTGATCATCATGGTTGATGATGGTTCCACTCATTGTGGACCCGTGATCAATAGTGATCGTATGGATATTTATCATGATCTTCATTCATTTGCATACACATATGTATTAATGCACGCACATGTACATTAAATAAATCATGAGATATGTGGAGACAGAAAAATTCATAATTTAAATTATATGCTTTCATTTTAATACATACATCGATCATCATGGTAATTTTAGATCTGAACCGTTAATCACAAAATCTGATCATACCATTGGTTAGATTTTGTTGAAAAACCCCAAGTCACTTCCTATTACTTGGTCTAAATCAGTCCAAAAATGGCCGATTAAAAGCCCTTTTACAAGATACTCTTAATCTTGAAAGGAAGTGAATTGGGCTTCTAATTTGGCCCACTAAAATTTGGACATAATAGTGGGATCCATATGGGTTGTCCAATTACACGTGGATAGCTCATAATGGTCCCACAATTTTGTCCCAAATAATGGATACAGGTGGTATGATTACGGTAAAGAGTCATCTTCTCAAATTTGGGCCAATATTAGACTATCCATTCTCATATGGATGTCCTATGATGGTCCTAATCCTTTTAATTAGTAACAGCCCAAGTTTCATAGAGGATTAGCCCTTAATTACTTTAATTAGGCCCAACTCTTTTCTTTTCATAAAGGCCCAATTCCAAAATTTGCCCATTTGTGATTAATGGCTTGAGTTTGCATTATTTAATTATTAAAACTATTATCAACTCTAAGCCATTATAGGGGCCCATATCTATGGCCCAATTTTTTCTAGCCATGGCCCAAAAGACTCATCTCCAATTCTCAAGCCAGGCCCAAAAGGCTCATCTCCAATTCTCAAGCCAGGCCCATAAGGCCCATTTTGAATCTCAAGCCAGGCCCATAAGGCCCATCTCCCCTTTCTTCTTCTTCAGCATTAGGTTTTTTAAAAGAAAATTGAAGAAAGAGAGAAGTGGCAAATGGGTTGCCGCTGCCGGTGACTGGCCACTGCTGCTGTTGACGGTGGCGGCTTGTTCTGCCGCTGCTGCTTGCTGCGGCAGTGGGCAATGGCCGCGATGCTGCGGCGGCGGCAGCTTGCGCTGCTGCTGCTGCTGCGGTAGCAGTCGGCGTGCGGAGATTGCCATGGGTAAACGGAAAAAGAGAAGGAGAGAGAGAGAGAGATCGAGAGAGGTTTGGGCGGCCGTGGCTGCTACCTGCGGTGGCGGTGGCCATGGCTGCCGCTGCTACTTGTGCGGCGGCAGCAGATGCCGCTGCTGCTGCCAGCGGCGGTTTCGCTGGTCCCGGCCATGGACAGATCTGCTACAGCAGGTGCTGCTGTTGTGGTTTTCATCAGATGATTGCTACAGCAGGTGCTGCTGTTTTGGTGGGTGATGGACGGCTTTACTGTATTTTTGGGGGCATAGGCTACCCACAGAGCAACCCAATAAGCCAATGGTCCAGATCACTAAAAACATAGGCTTTCCATGCTACAAATGAAAACAGGAGTATACTGCGGAAAGCCTCGAGGATCCGGTGGTTCCTCTCAATCACATAAGTGGGGCACTCATCAAAAAACAGAAAATCACGACATACAATTTGGGATAGTGCCCCACCTTGGACGAATTTTGTCCCACAATGATGGGGCCCACCTTTAATGGGAATTGGAGACAGGGAAAAGCAAGAGATCCTACTGTGGTCGCTTGGATTCAATGCAAAAGCATAACCTTTCTGCCGTCCAAAGCAATCATCCTTAACTTTTTTGTGCTAAACCAAGGCCCTTCCTTTAGCAGCCAAAATGATCTTATGATTTTACATGACCTGTTTTGTTTCGCCAATCTTGGCACATGTGAATCTGGATTAGCTCAATAGCCTTTTGGTCTTAATGACAAAATATAAATTAATGCACATATACATTAGTTTGTTTCAGATGGTGTGGCCCACTCGGACCTCAGTTTGGGTCCAAATTCGAACCCATATCCTAAAATGAAATAGAGAAATAAATGGGCGGAGTGGATGTACAAAATACATCAAGGTGGGTCCCATGAGTGGGGCCCCCACGTCACCCTGTCAAAAGTCCAACGCTGGACGTTTCAGCGTCAGAGACGCTGGACGTCCAGCCACTTTTTCCTTTTTCTTTTTATTTTTTTCTTTTCTTTTATTATTATTATTATTATTATTATTATTATTATAACTATTAAAAAGTGTATGTGGGGTCTACGAGAGATCTGGTCCGATCATTGGGTCGGCCACCTCATTGTGGCCCAATAATGTTTTGGAATAAAATAATTTATCAGAATTAATTTACTAATTAAATAAAACAATAACAAAACAAATTTTAAAGGCTATCATTCATTCAATTGATGTGGCCCATCTGAAGGTCCATTCGATCTGAATTTTGTGGCCCATGTACATTTTGGCCATATGGTCATTATGACCCGTCCAGATCGATTCCTGGCCCACCCAAATGGTCCCCATCAATCATGATCACATATTTAAGGGTTAAGATAAACTTAAGGTCCCTAGATCCGTACAATGAACGGACGAACGATCCGACCCGTTCATTGGCTGGATCTAGCCTACTTAAATAAAATAGAAAGAACACCTACTTGATCTAGCCGCAAGATCCCTCCATTCCTCCTTCCTTCTCTCCTTTCCTTTCTTTTCTTTTACGATGGATGAAAACCATCTCGTTCTTTCTCTTTTTAAAGAGACGTTTGTTGGAAATTTGTTGCGGATAAGATGGGTTGGTTGAGATAAGATAAGATTAATTTTGAATTTCAAAATTCGTATTTAAAGCAAAAAAAGAAAATTAAATTCTTGTTAGTGATAGGACTCGATCCCTGGTCTTCCCTCTCGCTTAAGAGGGCTTTAACCAATCAGTCCATGCTTTTCTTTTCTTTATCATCTTAAATTTATTTAGCTAAACCCATTTTTGCTCCTAAAAGAAAATTTTCCTACCGAAATTTTAGGGTCGTTACATTCTACCCCCCTAATAAAAATTTTGTCCTCGAAATTTACCTGGGTTCTTATTTGAATAGCAGAGGATATTTTTCGCGAATTTTCGACTCTTACTCCCATGATGCTTCTTCTGTTCCATGATGGTTCCACAGCACTTTAACTAACAGCACAGTCTTGTTTCGTAGTACATGCTCCTTCCGGTCCAAGATACGAGTCAGCTTTTCTACATAAGAGACGTCTTCTTGAAGTTCCAGGTCTTGCCAATCTATAGTATGCGAAGCATCTCTTTCATACTTTCGTAGCATAGACACATGGAATACATTGTGAACACTTGCAAGTTGAGGTGGTAACGCAAGTTTGTACGCTGCAGCTCCTATTCGCTCTATAATCTGAAATGGACTGATAAAACGCGGAGCTAGTTTGCCTTTCTTTCCGAATCGCATTAATCCCTTCATTGGTGAAACTTTGAGAAAAACGTGATCTCCTTCTTGAAAATGTAAGTCTCGTCTTCTGTTGTCTGCATAACTCTTTTGACGGCTTTGAGTTGCTAATAGACGCTTCCGAATGAGTTCAACCTTTACTGAAGCTTCCTGAATAATGTCGGGACCAATCAAACTCTTCTCACCCACTTCTGTCCAGCAATTAGGTGCTCGACAAGGTCGCCCATACAATGCTTCGTACGGTGCCATACAAATACTAGCTTGATAGCTGTTGTTGTAGGCGAACTCAGCAAAATGCAGATTATCGTCCCAACTGCCTTTGAAATCGAGAGCACATGCACGTAACAAGTCTTCGAGTATCTGGTTCACCCTTTCTGTCTGCCCATTTGATTGTGGATGATAAGCTGTACTAAAGTCCAAAGTCGTACCCATGGCTTCTTGTAAACTTGTCCAGAACCGTGATGTAAATCGAGGGTCACGATCTGAGACGATGGAACTCGGTACACCATGCAACCGCACTACTTCTTTGATGTATAGTCTGGCTAAGACATCCATCGAATAATTTATTCGAATGGGAATGAAATGAGCCGATTTCGTTAATCGATCAACAATCACCCAAATCGAATCGTGCTTCTTCTGAGTCACGGGTAGTCCAACTATAAAGTCCATGGATATACAATCCCACTTCCATTCAGGTATCTTCAACGGCTGAAGAAGTCCGGACGGATTTTGATGATCAGCCTTCACCTGCTGACAGATAAAACACCGTGACACGTATTCTGCGATATCCTTCTTCATATTTGGCCACCAATACAGCTGCTTCACGTTTTGGTACATCTTTGTACTCCCAGGGTGAATCGTGAACTTTGTTCGGTGAGCTGTCTTCAGAATTTCTTCTTTTAATTCAGGTACATTCGGTACGCATAGTCGATTACGATACCGAATACCTTTGTCTTCCCATATCTTCCATTCAGAAGCTTCTTTCCCTTGATGTTTCACTATCACCTGCTGTAACCATTCACTACTTCCTTGGGCTTCTATGATCCTGTCAGCTAAGGTTGGTCTTATCCTGAGATTTCCCAACCGAACACACTCATGATCACGGAATAATAATTATACATCGAATTCCTTTGCATCATCAAGCATTTTCCATTCGTGAACCATGAGATTTGCCATGATTTGCTGCTTATATTGCTTCCTACTGAGAGCGTCTGCTACTAAATTTGCCTTTCCAGGATGATATAATAATTCGAAATCGTAATCTTTCAGAAATTCCACCTACCTTCGCTGTCTCATATTTAGCTCCTTCTGAGAGAACAAATATCGTAGGCTTTTATGATCGGTGAATAAATCAAACCGCTCGCCATACAAATAATGCCTCCAAATCTTTAAGGCGAATACAATAGCGGCTAATTCCAAATCATGTGTAGGATAATTACGTTCATGATTCTTTAATTGCCTTGACGCATATGCTATCACCTTGCCTTCTTGCATTAAAACGCAACCTAGGCCTTGGATAGATGCGTCGGTATAGAGTATAAACTTCGCACCCTCTTGTGAAAGGGTAAGAACAGGGGCAGTAGTTAGAAGTCTTTTCAACTCTTGAAATGCTTCTTCACATCTTTCGGTCCATATAAAAGGTACACCCTTCCGAGTCAAGCTGGTTAACGAGCCAGAAATTTTGGAGAAGTCTTTAATGAATCTCTGGTAATATCCAGCCAGACCAAGGAAACTTCGAATTTTCGACACATTAGTGGGTTGTTCCCATTTGACTACTGCTTCAATCTTTGCCGGGTCCACTGCTACTCCTTCTCTGGAGATAACATGGCCGAGGAATTGAACTTTCTCTGCCCAGAATTCACACTTCGAAAATTTTGCATACAGTTGGTTATCCTTCAGAACCTGCAATGCTGTCCTCAAATGCGTCTCATGCTCTCGACTAGTCTTCGAGTAAATTAATATATCATCGATAAATACGATAACGAACTGATCCAGATATGGCTGGAATATTCTGTTCATCAAATCCATAAACACGGCTAGGGCATTGGTCAACCCAAAAGGCATAACAAAAAATTCATAATGCCCATATCGTGTTCGGAACGCCGTCTTGTATATATCTGCTTCCTTAATTCGTAGCTGATGATATCCCGACCTTAAATCGATTTTAGAGAAATAGCAAGCACCCTTCAACTGATCGAATAAATCGTCGATACGAGGTAATGGATATTTGTTCTTGATGGTCACCTCATTCAGCCGACGGTAGTCAATACATAATCGCATACTACCATCCTTCTTCTTTACAAAAATTACTGGCGCACCCCACGGGGATGTGCTAGGTCTTATGAAACCTTGTTTTGTTAATTCACCCAGCTGATCTTTCAACTCCTTTAATTCCATTGTCGACATTCGGTATGGCTGAATAGAGATTGGTGCAGTACCTGGTAAGAGATCGATACCGAAATCGACGTCCCGTCGAGGTGGTAATCCAGGAATGTCCTGAAAAACCTCGGGATACTCACTCACCACCGAAATTTGATCCAAGATCTGCTCTTGTGACTCACCTTCCTTTAGCACCATGATATGTATAAATTCTTTACCCTTCTCTATGACCTGCATTTGGAATGGTTCTTTGCCAGGAATAGAGAAAGTAACTGACTTATCATGACAATCTATTTTAGCTCGATTCGAGGTAAGCCAGTCCATACCTAGGATTACATCATACCCTGGCATGTCCATTACAATCAAATCTGCTGGCATAAGTACACCACCAATATTGAGTTGACATGCTCTACACACTTGTTTCAAGACTACTGCCTTTCCTATAGGTGTCTCAACTGAGATTGTTTTTCTAAGGTGTTCTGGTTTAAGGCCTAAGCGTTCCACTACAGCAGTTGATATGAAAGATAAGCTAGTACCAGAGTCAAAAAGAATAGTAACAGATTTATCACGAACATTTGCCATACCTCCCACCACATTGTTGTCCACCTCTGGCTCAGCAGTTGGTGCAATCGCATATACTTTTCCTTGCATAGGTTGTTGTCTAAATTGTTGTCCTCCTCGATTTTGAGAAGTCGTAGGTCGAGCTGGCTGCTGGGGCCGATTTTGTTGGAACTGTTGCGGCCTGGGAGGTAACAACTTTGAAGATTGAGGATAGGGATTTGCTGACCGCGATGCCTGAGATGTCATGCCTGACTGTTGAGTTGTAGCAGGGAACTGCGCACGGGAAGGTAAGGAAGGTAGTAAACCCATGTCGCGAAGTCGAGTCCGACAGTGTATTGCTTTGTGTCCATACTTATTGCAGTGAGCACAGTTTCCAGCAAAGAACTGGTCTTGATTGTTCGCCACGAAAGTTGGTACATTAACCCTTTGCCTCTTCTCTAATGATTGCTGCTGACTTGGTGCAGACCTAGACTGACTTCCAGTTATTTGAGTGCGAGATTTTTGGAACCGTTCATTATCCATTTCAGCCTTGAACGCTTTGTCCACTATCTCAGCATAGCTTTTAATAGTGTCGATGCAGAATTTTGTTCGAATATTCTGACGAAGTCCTTCATCAAACTTAGAGATTTTATATTCTTCATCTTCCAAGATTTTCGGAACATATCTGGACAATTCTGCAAACTTAGCCTCATACTGAGCCACAGTCATTGAGCCTTGTTCCAACTTAGTGAATTCGGCCATTTTCTGATTTCTGTAGGCCCGAGGAAAATACTTCTCACGAAATTTCTTCTCAAACTCTGCCCATGTCCACTCATGATTAGCTTCCACGACCCGCTTTGCCGCACGCCACCAAACATCTGCTTCGCCTTGGAGGATGAATGAGGCCAATCGAACCTTTTGATTATCAGGGCAGTTCATTGCTTCTAATACCTTCTCTACTTGGACCAACTAATCCTCCGCTATAGTTGGATTTGTGGCGCCCTGAAACACCGGAGGCCTGAGTTTGGTGAACTTCTCCAGCAAGTCCACCTCTCGTGGTTGTTCCGATCTCATTGGCACTGTCTGTCGATTTCCACGTGGTGCTTGAGTCATGTCAGCCCATTGTGCAGCAAACTGTTCCTGTTGTTGTTTCATCATTGCCGCCATTTGGTGAAGTAATCCGAATGCTGCATCCAAGGGTTGAATGTTGGGTCCCATAGGATTCGCCTGCGTTGTCCTAGGAGACAATGGTAACCGAGTACTGGGCCCCGCTTCATTTTGATTTGCTGCCGGTAGAGGTGGTGCAAGATTCTGTTGTTCCTCAAAGTTTTCTTCTTCCTCCATATAATTTTCATCTTGTTCTCTATTTGACGCCTCTTCTTCTACCACCATTGTAGGATTCACTACTGGTCCTTGGGCCACAGTTACACTTGTTGATGGTCCTATATCACGAAGGCTTTTTGATTTCCTAGGAGCCATAATCACCTAAGGGGAATAACGAAATTTAGTGCCCATGAGCCACTAAGGGGTTTATTGTACTTAAATAAGAAGAACAGTGAGGGTAGACATCAAAATAATTTACTTGATGTTCATTCAGGGTCGGTTTCAGCATTGGTTTATTATCTTATTGGTTATATTTTTATACCAAAATTTTTATGTGACTTTCTATATGAGTTCAATTTATCACTGTAAAATTTCAGATTTTTTTGCTATTTATAGAATTTTCTAAAATTCCCATGGTGTAATCTGTCCAGAAATAGGTACTTTCTGACCAGTCTTCATAAATTTGCTAAATCTGTACAGTATATGATATTTTCGAATTTTCTAACTATTTTTCCTTTAAACTAAACTTGTCCAGATACAATTAAGATTTTGAACCACCTAGATCGGAGTTGTACTTTAATAGATACAATTTTTATAATAACCCTAATTCTGCTGTCCGTTGCTGTCCAGCAGAATAATGTTCAGGGTAATTCTAATACTAATCCACTACTTTATAAAATATATTTTTACATAAAAAAAATTTCTGTAGATTACCTTATAGGTTTACTTATTTCTTATAAAATTTCAACATGTTTTAAGAAGTACAAAATTTTATAAAATTCATACATTATAATATGTCCGGTATTTGGAATATTTCTGACTAGTCTGTAGGAATCTACTAATTCGTTACAGTCACTAATGGGTTCATATTTTTTTACAAATTTTATATTAAACTAAACTTACCCAGCTACGATCAGGCCTTTAAATCACACTGATCGGAGCTGTATATTAATAGATATGAATTTTACAAAAATCAATAATTCTGATGGACATTGCTGTCCAGCAGGATTTTTGTATTATAAAATCATCTAAAAATACCTAATTGCTATAAAATGAACTATAATTCCATTATCAATAACAATAAGCACTTTGAGTCTATATTGGACTTCAGATGAGCAGTAAACTTTTCATTTTTTTTTATAGGGATCCCTAATTTTGATTTCTAAGTTCTCTATATTTACCACGATCGTTTAGGGAATGTCCTAAGTTTGGTTTCAAATTTTCAGGGGTCTACCATTTATGTATAAAAGTGGGGTCATAACCTACAGGTCAACTAGGTTTTTAAGAAAAGCCTTTCTCTGATACCATTCTTTCACGCCTCGAAATCCGGACTCAGAGTGTGCACCCTCCGGCCCAGTTTACGGGGTATAACTGGTGCACTAAATGCATTTATAACGTTAAACAACTTTAAGAGGCATAAAATGATGAAATACTAAGTTATCATTTATTCATGAAGTATTCAACCATAAACTAAGTCCACCCATTTGGGACTTTATTAAATGTCTACTAATTATTGAAAATAATAAAATAAAAGAAACTAGTCTAAACATCTTGGTTCAGGGCCGCCACTTCTTCCTCGGTTAAATTAGGCCAATAGTCCTGCGGTTCCTCTAGTGGTCCCATCTCATTATCAGGGGCATTCTCTGAAGGTTCAACGTCCACATCATCTGTATATTTTTAATCCACAACGTCAGCTGGAAAGCCCAATGAGTAACCCAATACGGTTCACATGCATTTCAATTAAACAGGATAAACACATGCAATCAAATATAGGTATCATATAATTAATGCAAGAATGAATGAAATGATGCATCAAGTGGGCATATATTCAGTCTTCCACTTGCTTCGATTGGATCCCATCAATCGGCTCCCCCTTCCTTATAGGGCGGACTTCCACATATTAGTGGGCTTCCAAGATGGTCCCTGGGTAACCGGGTACTTAAGTACCTACCGGTCTTCCAGAGTCGAACTCCAGGCACAATAATTCATAATGCATGCAATAATTTACAGCCATACAATAATTCACGTCTGTACATTTCATCTCTCATTTTGAGAGGCAATCTTTCATGACTTTATAAATATAAATTATTTAAATAATATCTAAACAAGCATAAATTAATCAATATCACATATTGCATCCATCACACAACTTACTTAATTAAAATGACTAGGAAACGTGTTGGGATGTACTCACCTGTTGATAGTGGTGATTACTTTGTTAATTGTGTCACATCCTGAGTAGAATCGGTCCTGAATCTACAATAAATGTAATTTATATTTATAAATGTCATGAAAGATTGCCTCTCAAAATGAGAGATGAAATGTACAGACGTGAATTATTGTATGGCTGTAAATTATTACATGCATTATGAGTTATTGTGCCTGGAGTTCGACTCTGGAAGACCGGTAGGTACTTAAGTACCCGGTTACCCAGGGACCATCTTGGAAGCCCACTAATATGTGGAAGTCCGCCCTATAAGGAAGGGGGAGCCGATTGATGGGATCCAATCGAAGCAAGTGGAAGACTGAATATATGCCCACTTGATGCATCATTTCATTCATTCTTGCATTAATTATATGATACCTATATTTGATTGCATGTGTTTATCCTGTTTAATTGAAATGCATGTGAACCGTATTGGGTTACTCACTGGGCTTTCCAGCTGACGTTGTGGATTAAAAATATACAGATGATGTGGACGTTGAACCTTCAGAGAATGCCCCTGATAATGAGATGGGACCACTAGAGGAACCGCAGGACTATTGGCCTAATTTAACCGAGGAAGAAGTGGCGGCCCTGAACCAAGATGTTTAGACTAGTTTCTTTTATTTTATTATTTTCAATAATTAGTAGACATTTAATAAAGTCCCAAATGGGTGGACTTAGTTTATGGTTGAATACTTCATGAATAAATGATAACTTAGTATTTCATCATTTTATGCCTCTTAAAGTTGTTTAACGTTATAAATGCATTTAGTGCACCAGTTATACTCCGTAAACTGGGCCGGAGGGTGCACACTCTGAGTCCGGATTTCGGGGCGTGACACAAATGATAAATCACCCTTCCATCTTGTTTGTTTGTTTGATTTTTTTTTTAATTAGCTCATAAATCACCCTTGGACATTACTATAAAAAGAGTACTCTGCAATATTCGAGTGCTTCCGGCTCTACCATATAATTATGTATCAAAACATGATAAATATCCAGACTCATCCAATTTGTACAAGTGGGGGGCCATGGTCCGTGATCCTGACCGTTTATATGATCAGACCAACCATGTGTAAGTGGGGCCATCTCCTTAGATATCGAGTTGATCACATGCAAGTGGGATCCATCTGCATTGCTCTCACGCAATTTCTAGCAGCCCATCAAATCCAAATTGCTGTTCAATGATGGGTCTCAAACGAAAACTCTAACAGGCCAAACCTATAAATAAAATCTGCACTGTTAGCTGGTTTAGTTACTGTCCACATTTATCACCTAGCAGGCTGGTTTGATTTTTTGGCCCAGGCCTTTTTTTTTTTTTTGAATAAATATTTTCTCTCATTCATTGTAAAGCTTATCCACTAACTCTATAAATTTGGAATACACTACACTGGAAATACAGAGGAAAATTTTCAATTCAAATATAGGTGTTTCTCATGGTATCAGAGAATTCGATCCGGGCCGTCTGATCGTGATCCAGGTCGTATAATTCATCCATCATCACTCGGCAACAGCTTCATCCAATAGAGTTATTGCCGCACAACCAGCACTGAAATCTATCCCGCCATCATTCACAACACCCACCACATCCACCATCTTCATCATCTCTGCTGTTCCGGTGGCACCTGCTCTACCATCATATCTAATGAATCATCTTAAACTCTAAAGACTAAGATGAATTCGAATCTAGATTCTCAACAGACCAACATACACTTAAAGAGTTTGCATACATTTTAATCCGATGCATTAACGAGGATCTAATTCAGTAATCGACACCTCATTTACAGACCATGGCGATACCATACCCGGAGAATGATTCACCTCACATGTCTGAGTGCGGGACTCTGTCATAGACATGTCCGGAGTCATTCTACTCGTGATAAAAAATGCAGGCTGTGAAGGTACTGGGAGAGTGACAGAGAAGCTGTTGAGCATGAGCACAATTGACGACATGGTGGGCCTATCAATCACATTTTCTTGAACACATAGCAATGCAATGTGGACGCATCGCGTCACTTCACTGCTCGAGCAAGATTCTCTTATAGTTGGGTCAATCAGCTCTAAAACTGTTCCATCTCTCCAATGCTTCCATGCCTACAAAATTTGTACAAAATTTGCACCATTGTGAAAATTCATGTTTTTAAAATGGAAATATTGATGTGGTGGAATAATAACATGAGGAACGCTCTTGCTACTCATTTGAAGGATCCATCCAAATTACTTTACTCTGCCGAGAGTGCAAGATCCAAGCCATTCATCAGGTGGGGCTACTGTGAAACTAATGGTTAGAAAATTAATGACCAAGAGTGTATATTTGTGCATGTGTGAGATCTGATTTTCGGGCAAGATCATGTTAATGGTCAACACACCCAACAGATGGATAACCTCATACATGTGTGCCATGTTCACAAGTGCGCTGTTGGGAATAAAACACTCATTTGTCATTTGAGATCAGTAGCCACAGCATTCTCTCAATGATTTAACAAATTTCATTTCAAATTGTTGAGAAAATTTCATCAAGATATTCTACTTACGTAGTTGAGAAGATACTCGGCACGGTCTGACTGGTAGAAATTACTGTTCTTCTCACCGGTCACGATCTCCAGAAGCACAACACCATAGCTGAATACATCTGATTTAACCGAGAATTGCCCATGCAAGACATACTCTGGGGGCATGTATCCACTTCAAGGGACAATCACCAGTATCACCACATGTTTGATAGATTAATTAGTATAGAATATTTGATTTTACTCAAGCTGGATTTTCGTTATTAGATATGTAGAGAGAAATTGGACATGACCAAAAATCAGCCTGATTGGACAATCCCAACCGCTTGATCATTTTTTCACTCTTCCTTTCCTCGTTCGGAAGGTTGCTTCCAGCCAATATGTGGGCCACGTATATGTGCTGGCCACAATGAACATTCCATATCCTGCTTGCTTCTATGATGTATACCTCTGTGAACAAAATGAGCTATGGTTTTAAGATTCAAAGACTTACTATGTTCCTGCAATCCGACTTGTATCGCCCCGTGTTTGGTCCACTCCAACAATCCTAGCCAGACCAAAATCTGCAATTTTCGGATTCATCTCCGCATCTAATAAAACATTGCTCGCTTTGAGATCCCGATGTATAATCCTAAGTCGAGAGTCTTCGTGAAGATAAAGAAGGCCTCGAGCCACCCCACCGATGATTTTGTAGCGCCTTTCCCAATTCAGATATGCCTTTTTATTTGGGTCTATACAGTCAGCCAACAGATGCACATGAGTTCATCAAATAATACGCTGAACTACGTAAAAAGAAAATCATTTCATATAGTTTATTGCAAAGATTTTTTTTTATAGGATAAGAGTTATAATTTTGTGAAAACATGGATAAACAGATTGTATGTGTGATAAAGGGTCCAAACCAAACAGAAACTTGTCGAGGCTGGCGTTGGGCATGTATTCGTAGATGAGAAGCTTTTCTTCTCCTTCGACGCAGTAACCTAAGAGCCTAGCAAGATTCCTGTGTTGAAGTTTAGCAATTAATGCAACCTCGTTCTTGAATTCTTCGAAACCTTGTCCAGAGTAGCGAGAGAGCCTCTTCACCGCTATTTCCTGTCCATCTAAATGCCTACCCTGCAATGTGATGTAGAATGGGTCGCTGATTATTTCATGGCCTAGATGGACCAAAAGAAGACCGGTCAGGGTCGAAAGTGATCCGGATTGTCAGGACAGTAAATCGGCCGTATCTCGCAATCCGGAATGAGTTTCTGGACATATAATATATCATTTTGGGGTAGCTCGAGCTACTTTAGCCAACCTGGGTTGCCCATGCTGGAATCGCGAGATTCGACTCTATCGATGGTCATTAGGCTAGTTTATTTTCAGTTTTACTATTTATACTAAGTTTTAATTCGATCGTAACTTTGGATCTGTAGGGTTTTAGAGTTAGTGTACAACATGGAAAGGTATTAGAATATTTAGTAGAACAACATGGTTGGGCTCGTTTGATAAATTTCTATTTTTGGCCGAAAACCAAGAGTTCTAGTAGGATTGAACGACTTCTATAAATAGTAAGTTTACTATTTATAGTAAGTTGCATTTTCTAGGAGTTTGAGTTTGAGTTGGAGTCTGATACTTTACCTACGGTTTAGTTTCCTATTTATATGCATTGTAATTCCGTTTTTATTCATTGAATCTATCAAAACAATTATTCGGAATAATTTCCTTTTTTTCTTTTATTTCTTCTCGTAGATTCGAGAAACAATCGGTTAGGGAGACGGTGATCAACCTACCATGTCCTCCCTGCATCACAATGATAGCAGGATTGTCAAGATCATCACTGATCAATAGGATTGAAGAATGCACAGGGACCATTTATATTTGGGCCATATTCCAAATGAAGCCCATCTATCTTTGGGTTAGGGACCCTCGTTAGCCTAGGCGAAACCCAATTCAACCTACCAATCATTGCAACATTTGAAGTGGCCCCCATCTATAATAGCGGTCCAAAATTTAGATAATTTGGATTGATTTACAATGCATGCCGGGGTTGATGGGTACAAAGTACAAACAAAATGATGGATTTCTGATACCTTATAAACAGCACCAAATCCGCCTTCTCCAAGCTTATTGTCTTCAGAGAAGTTGTCAGTTGCAGCTCTTATTGTACCCAAATCAAATTTCAGTGAGTCCTCATTTCCTTCAATCCTTTTATCTACGCAAACAATGCCAATTTCAATCATTTGTGAGGGTTTGCTAGACTTCAAAGAAGGTAGTGCTAACTGCAAAATTTAAAACGAATGAAACTGTTTGCAGTACTAGTGCAAAGGGTAACCGTGGTGATTTACCAATCACTGGTTTGTTCTTTTTCCTCCTTAGAAAACAAGCAGCCATGGATGAGATGAGCACGACTGCAACAACTATAAGAACGATGACGAAGACGACGACGGTAGTTCGAGATGAACTTCGCTTTCTTCCTGGAAACAAACAAGAAAAACAGTAGTAATATTAAGGCTGGAAAGTTGGCCACATGAGTTCCCAGCCAATATAACTGGGCTCAGGAATGCACTATTTATTTTAATAAAGCATATGAATCCACTATTTATTTCAAAAATACACAACAAATAGCTTGCACCCAAGTCATCCACTAAGTCTAGCCTTGAATATGTTCTAACCTAGAAAGAACGCCAGTAGACTCATCATATGGGAATTGGTAGAAATGGTTGGGTGGCTAGAAAAACTTCAGCCCGTTTTTGTTCAGCTGTTCATTTGTTCTGCAACTATGGTGCAGCTGGTCAGTAAATCAACATGACTCTTGAACCAGGTCACCAACATAATGGGACCGTCTGTTGGAACACCATGGTTTTCTTCTTCTTCTTCTTCTTCTTCTTCTTCTTCTTCTTCTTCTTCTCTCTCTCTCTCTCTCTCTCTCTCTCTCTCTCTCTCTCTCTCTTTATTTTTATTTTTATTTTTTATTTTTTTATTTTTAAGAAACATAAGCTCCTATCGAGAAAAAGAAAGGAGCCCGGAGAGAAGCTCCCAGCATGTACATTCAGGCAGTCCAAGCACCAAAAAACCGCCAAGGACCCCTATCATATACTAAGAAAAATAAAACAGAAAAGGCACACCAGACGTTCCTTAATCTTCCCTAACACAACCCAAGCCCATACGATCAAGAAGAAGAGTCCCACGGATTGATCTAGGAAGCTCGCTAATGTTCAGAAAGACCCTCCTACATTGAGTCTCACTTCCCAACCTGGCCATTGACTTCTCTAGGAGCATAAGAGATGCTCACTTCCACCCTCTTTGAGAGAGCGGCAACCATGGAACACCATGGTTGTGTATCATGCTAGCACAACCAATGGCGTGTACATTGGCTGTCTTGTATACGAGTCGTGGCCAGCAAAGATCTATCCAAAGATTATCATGAAGAGGTCCAAAGGAGCAAGTGTTGGGATTCAAACCCAGGTGTTGGAAATTTGGATCTAATACAACCGTTAATTCATGCGCTTTGCGGAAGCACGTACGACAAAGATTGACCAATAATAATAAAGTAGAATAACCAAACAATAAAGAAATCAACCATAAAACATGAGATATTTTATGTGGAAAATCTTTGAGGGAAAAGTTCACGGCACAAAGCGACAGAAATCCACTATAATCAAAACCTTAAAGTTTTAACAAACTCACCTTCTTCAATTACAGTTGTACCAGATCTCCTACGATGCACAATCCTTGGAAAACCCTTCCCAAGCTCTTACAAATGTAGGAAACTCTCTCACCTCGCAAACTCTTGCCCTTAGAGAAAAAAATGTTTGTATTTAAGCAAGTCCTAATCTTTTAGTGGGGACGACATATCCGTGGTGAAAGGTATCCTTCTGAGCTTGGTCATTTGGGAGATTTGGAAATAAAGAAATAGCAACAAGTTTGAGGAGTCCCAGGTGAGCGGTCCTAAAATCATTTCTCGTACCCAGCATTGGCTTCAAAGGCTTGCCCTTATGCTTCCCCCTCCTAGCTATATTGGTTTCGCTAGTGGGCTATTTATCCAATCATTATGTTTAAATTTTGGGCCCAAAAAATATCATTTATGTGCACTTACCTGATACCAACTACATTATAAGCATAGTCATCATTCACAAACATTCAGCCACCATCATACTTTTTGTATGTGGTAAACCAATTCTGATGAGGGCACAATGATATGATGACCCCGAATCTAAAATTCATTCATTACTGAAATAATCGACTTTGATAGACTCAACACATCACAACCACCCGTCTCCTCAATGGATTCCGCTATATTGGCCTCATTCGGTGTATCATTTGATTTATCTCCCTTATGGGCTTTAGGATTCTGACAATCATTTTTCATATGCCTGCCTTTCCACAATTTCAGCACTTTGCCTCCCATTTGCCCTTAGACTTGGATTTAGATCTAGTCTTTCAATTCTCTTGCTCAGTCTTTTTGCCCCAGACGAATAGTGCATCCATAGAAGACCCTTCACTGCCACCATTTTTCTTTCTCAATTGCTTCAATTGAAAAGTTGAAATGATAGTCTCAATGTCCAAGGTGTCCCTACCACAGCATAGAGGATTCCGAAAGAGATGACAACAAAACTAGGGCTTAATCTTCCTCGTCCAACTTAGCTTACTCACTTATCAATTTACAGAGTAGTTGATTGAACTTATTGATGTGTTTCTTAAGATCTGACCCTTCCGCCATCTTCAAGTTATAAAATTGTATCTGCAAATACAGATTATTGTTAGAGATTAATTTTGTCATATACAAGGTGTTCAACTTCCTCCAAACCTCAATGGTGGTTTTCTTATTAAGGACATTATATAGAATATCGTCAAATAAATATAATTGGATAGAGGTTATCATCCTCTAGTCAAGTTTTTCTCACTCTTTATCGGTCATAGTCGTAAGACACTTCTCTTTGGCAATGAGTGCCTATTGCAATCCTTAATGAACTAGAAGGCCTCTCATCTTCACCTTTAATAGTTCTAAATTATTTTTCCCGGTGAACTACTTCTCTGTCTCATATTTCATGTTTGATCCCTTCATCGATTTGTCTCGGATTCAAACTTAAAACCTAACGTATATCTCTGATAGCACTTGTTGAGGCCTAGACCTAGACCTCTTGTTGAAACTGTTAGCAGCGGGAATTCACCCTGATGGGTTTCGAGACCTAGACCTCTTGTTGAAACTCCGCAGAGTCTACCAACGAGGTAAAGGCCCCGAACCCTCCTGATTAACGGCACTTGCTCATTATGATCGCATGGTAACTATAATTTTCAGAGCAAGGCTCTTCCCAAAGTGCCCCTCTCATCGCTTCTGCCTCCACCATAAATTGATCCACACCGCTCACCCACAGACCACGACCACAAAAATCTCACTAATCAAATATCTCATCATCCATACAAAGCGACTTAAGGGTTGTTTGGATGCCTGTAAATGGGGTTAACTATAAATTATTTTGGATGCTGAAGAATCATTTACAGGCTGTAAATCATTTTGATTTATAGGCAAAAAAACTGTGATTTAATTTACAGACTCTCCATTTACAGCCTAATGGTAATAATTTTGCATTGTATATTAGTCATCATTACTTCCCCTTGTACTTACGTCTCTTGGATTGAAGTTACGTTGACAGGAAAAATGTTTTGGTGCAAAACAGAGGTGGGAATATATTTTAGATCACTACAAGAAAATTGCCCTTGTACAACAGGTTTTTTACAACGGGCAAGCCAAAACTGTTGTAAAAGAAAACTTTTAACCACAGGTGCAGTATACCCGTTGTAAATAAATTCCTTTTGCAACGGTGACATGCTGGCCGGTTGTAAAACTATTATTTGTTTACAATGGGCTTTAGGAACCGTTGTGATTGTAATATTTACAACAGTTTCTGCTTGTTGTAAATATTAAGGTTTTACAACAGGCTCCATACAACCGGTCCAGCCGGTTGTCAATATTATATTTTTACGAAAGAGACTCATCTAAAATATTAGTAGGACCCACCGTGATGTATTCTACATCCATGCTATCCAACCATTTTACTAACTAATTTCATGGCATGATCCTAGAAATGAAGACTATTCAAAATTTGAGTCGACCACACTATAGTAAAGAGTGGTGTTTAAATCCACACCATTAAAAATGTATTAGGCGCCATTGAAATGTTTGTTTATCATATGATCTTTTGATAAAGTGATAAAGACTTGGACTAGGGGCCACCAATATATCAGATTGATCCAAAAATTTTGTGACCCATCAGAAAATTTTAATAGTCAATGGCTGCTATTTCTTGTGTTATGGTCCACCCAAGATTTCGAGCTGCTTCATTTTTAGGATCATAGGTCCCACTTTGATTATTATATATCCATGTCGTCCATCTATTTCTCCAGCCCATTTTAGGACGGATTATAAAAAAAAATGTGTTGATCCAAATCCAATGTGGACCACACCATAGTAAGCATGGGTGACAATGAGCTCCCACTGTTGAAACTTTCCTAGGGCCCACCGTGATGTTTATTTGCCACCCAACCTGTTCACAAGGTCACGTAGATATGGATGAAAGGAAAACATAAGTATCAGCTTGATCCAAAACACCTGTGGCCCCCAAGAGGCTTTCAGAGGTAGGCATTCATTCCCCATTGTTTCCTGTGGTGTGGTCCACTTGATAGTTTGACTTGCATCATTTTTTGGCTCATTGCCTAAAATGAATTTTCAAAATTGATGGACGGCATGGATAAAACTCATATATAACGGTGGGCCCCACGGAGCCCTAACTGGATCTTCTGTCTCTAGTACCCAATCCGCTCAAAGGCGAATTAGGACCCACCCTGCGTCTCCCCATTCTAATTTCTCCCGTGCCCCCATCCCCGTCTCTCTTTCTCTCTCTCTCTCTCTTGATGTCACCCCGCCCTAACGCCCCTGCCTCTCCCTCTCTTATTATCCCTCTCTCACTATCCCTCTTCCTCGCCCAGTTACTCCTCTCTCTCTCTCTCTCTCTCTCTCTCTCTCTCTCTCTCAGCTTGTAGGTTCTCTCTCCCTACAAACAGGCCTCTCTCTCGCTCCCTCTCATCTCCGTTAAACCACCACACGGAGGGCTGGATCAGCCCCCCTAGCCAGCTGTGACAACGGCTAGCCCTCCCGACAAGCTTCAGGTCTCTATCTCTCTCTCTCTCTAATGTTGATCGTCAAAATCCTACCTAATTAGGGTTTTGCAATGATGAATGTAATTTTGGATTTTCGATTTTTAATCCCTAATTAGAGTTTTGCAATGGCGAATCTCTAACTAGAGATTTGCAATTTTCAATCTCTAAAAGAGTTTTTTTTTCCTACAAATCAAGCATGTGCAACAACTTCTTTGTTGTTGTGGAAGTCTCGTGTCATAGTTTCTGATGAAGATACTTCACAAATAATGTTTGATGTCATTTTCTCTCAGCTTGTAGAGGGGCTTGACAATGAGTCTGCTACTTGACAAAGAATGCCTGGTAGATGTTTGTGGAAATGCCAAGGAGAAGGCCGGTAGCCCTATCAGTGGCCATTGATTTGTTCGATGGTTGGAGTAAATGTTAGCTAAGAAGTTGAGAAGAGATGAATGACGAAGTAGCAAAAGAGGTAGACTCTTTGAGCAAAAATAACTCTAAAGGCTAGCTGAATTTATATGTTAAGAGATTATTCTGGCTGATTTTGTCATGTAGGCATGTTTTATTTATTACCTAGATACTTGAATAGGTGTGTCATGTTGGATTATTATAAACATTAATTGGCAATCTCTTTGATGACCTGAGCTGTAGTTCTCCTCTGTTTGAATAGCTCATTTCCTTTTTTGCATGAGTATAAGTCATGTAGTTTGTTCTTTTGCAGAGATCAAACCTCAAGCAGCATGTAAAGGCTGTCCACCTTGGACAGAAATTCTCCTACAGGCATGTAAGAGATAATCATGAGAGATGCCTTCTATCTTTGAAAATCTGTTGTGCCTTTTTTTTGCCATCTAACAAAAGCTTTTTAGTTTTGGACCATCTTACCTTAGGCTGCTCTCGACTTAAATAGACATTTTCATTGTGCATAGAAATAGTTATTTCTCTGAAGCCTTCAAACTGTTTTTAGCATGAAACAGTTGGGGAACTTCATAGGAAGGCTTGTGAGGTTTTTGAATTCATTTTCCTAGCGGTCTTTCATTTATAAATGTTTGACATCGAACTTTTAATATGTAAGTTTTTTTACTATTTTTCCTATTACAGGTTTGCATTTGGGACTACTATGGTCATAAAAAATATATGCTTTGATGAACAACATGGCTAAAACATTTGAGGATGCAAATATACAAATGAACCAGGATGTGAGTTTTTAACTTCATTTTCTATCTCCTTGAGTCATATTTGGAAATTTATTCTACTAGTGCAAAAAATTGATGCTAATTAAAAATCAGACTTGCATATGATATGATATCTTTATATTAATTAGTTCTTGGCGTAGAGAAAGGTGCACATTTAATCCACTCATCATCATCTTAGATTTTTTCCAGCAATTTGGGGTCTCACAATTACTAATGGATCTCAACAATAACTTTGATCAAAATTGGACAGCAGACCATTTTATTTTAACCATCCATTGATTGCCATCAGTCAGACGGATAGACCTTTCCATCTCAATGACTTTCAATATATGATCCATCTATACCAATGCTTAGCATTTGGAACGGTTGTGATCATGCGATCAATATGATCTTATGTCTAGAATCATTGCCTACTTTGATTTTCTATTCGTCTCATTCTATCCATAACTAGCATTTAGTTGGAAAATCATTTCTTAGAAAGATAACATTTTACAATAGAATCCTTTCCTAGGCCTCACCTGAGAGACACCGATTTTAACTATAGAAACCAAGCACTCTAATATTTTACTCAAGACAGCGTTGCATTGTTGCATGTTGCTTGGATCTTATAAGGGGGCTGGGCTTATGGTTGATGCTGGAGGTTGTTTTGTATGTTTCAGGAGATGATTGGTGTTGGGCTTGTGTTTGTTAGTGGAGGTTGTGTTGTAATGTGGATGGTGCTTGGAGGCAAGTGGTGGGCTTGTAGTTTGTTTTGAAAACTTAAAATTGATTGTTAACTATTTTGTAAGTATTGTGCTGATTGTTTTATGTCTTGATGAATGTTAAATAGGTGATGTCTCTGATGAAGCATGCAAAATGATCTCATTTTCAATAATGCAGAACTGTCCTATCACTACAAGAAAACAGAGCATTACCGACAATTTTTTGTTTGAACAAGCCTTATTTGTAGAATACTGTCTAATAGAGACTTGCATTGCCTTCATTGGAAGATCTTTAGAATCTGGACCACATGGGAAACTATTTTGAAAACCATAGTTGTCATTGAACTGAGTCTTGAGATTTTAAGTCTCTTCTCTTCAATTTATTGGTTTGGGCCTTTGGGGTATTGGTTTTCAGCTGTGCTAGTTGGCAAAGATGATCTTTTCATCATTACTATGTGCCTGAATCCTGCAAATCTGAACAGTCTTGTGATTATTCTTAAATAGAATTGTGTTGATAATGCATCACAAACCACTAAAAATAGTTGTTAGTAATGCTTCATTTGCTTTGAAATATGAATCATTAGTGTAACAATTGCTGAAACTTTGCAATCTTTCAGGAAGATAAAACCATAGTACTATGGGTTTTTGGAAATGGGTCATTGGTATGGAATCTAGCATTTGAATCTATTTAACCACCATATTTTTTCCCATTTTCATCGTAGACTCTTTCGTTGATTCATAATTAGGGGAGATTGAATGGCTAATGGGTGTGTGTTTGATTTTCATGTTCCAGCTTGCTTTGATCATAGAGGTACACTAGAAAACCCAACTAAAACTTGCACCTTGTAGACCAAAGAAGGAGCCATATATGTGAGTAGAATTTCTAACTTACATGTTAGAGACAATTTGGAGAATAAAAAAAAATGGCTGGGACCTCTTTCACTTCACTCAACCTGTTGGTTTGCATCCCTTCCACATTGTCTCTATTATTTGCAGCTTTTTGTCTTTTAGATGTGTTTTCATGGAAGTATGAATGTTATTCACCAGTCGTGAAAATAGGAAGCTTAACCTCAGCAAGATCCCAACAAAATTATAGGATGATTTGGTGGGGTTCTGGTAAATTCCCGTTCAAATTTGTCTGGTATGTGTGTGTGTTTTTTTTCCAGATTTTGATGATGTTTGTAGTTTGTAAAGGACAATTGCATTTCCATTTACCATTTGCTTCTGTGTCTTGATGTGCTAAGTTGTAGATTGCAAGTATTGCATAATCCCATCATTTGTAGACATCCATTGTTGTTTTCCTCTTGTAATTTTGGGTAACAAGTGTAGTTGCTTAATGCAGGTTCTATATAAAAAATAAAAATAAAATAAAAAAAAGAACTATTTACAGCGGTCCTGAGCCCTTGTAACTAAACGTCTAAACAGATAACTATAACGGGCCCACAACTGTTGTACATAAATTTATAATTTTCAACGGGTCAGCACTGCTACTAATACTTCGTTTTGCAACAAGCGATACCTGTTGTAAACATTTGAACGTTTCACAAGGGGTAGAACCCGTTGTAAATTATGGGCATTTACAACTGTCAACGGTTTATTTACAACAGACTGTAACCGTTGTAAATAAGGGCGCTTTTTGCCAGGGGTTGTTATAATGGCGGTTCGACCATTGTGAACATTTTTACAACGGTTATAGCCTGTTGTAAAAAGACAATTTTCTTGTAGTGGATACAAACACTGTGGGGCCCACAGTGATCTATGGGTTGTATCCATGCCGTCCATCCGTTCTGCCAGCTCATCTTAGGGCAGAAGCACAAAGATGAGGCAGATCTAAAGCTCTAGTGAACCATACCACATTAAACAGTGGGAATTGAGCGCCTATGATTGATAATTGCTTGGGGGCCACCAAAATTTTCGATGATTTGTATGATCTTATGAACAGGTTGGATGACAAATAAATATCAGTGTGGGCCCCACAAAGGCATTGACTTTCAAAAGATGAGGTCCGTTATGACTGCTGTTTCATGTGGTGTGGTCCTTTTGAATTGTGGATGTGCCTCATTTTTTTTATGCATGCTCTAAAATGAGCTTGCATTACGGATGAACAGCATGGATATAACATATTCATCATGGTGGGTTTCATGTTTTTTGTGTGTATGGAAACACATGGAATCCTATTCAAATTCATATGATTTTCAATGAAGTAATTTCTCCAATAAGCTAAGAAACTAGTGTAAAAAAAATAATGATCTATTTACAGGTAATTATGAAAATAAATAAGGCTCTTCAGTCACAGGACTTAAACAATTTAAAGGCTATCTTAACTAAGACAATCATTCACCCATAAATCATTTCCAGCTTATAGCTAAACAAGACAGGTTGCAAATAATTTACCACTAAAACACAGAAAATCATTTACCCGTAAATCATTACTACTTAAACACAGAATCATTTACCCGTAAATCATTTACCACTTAAACCATTTACAGGCATCTAAACAAACCCTTAGAAACAGAGGTCCACAAAACATTTTCCAACCCAAGTTTCACATAAACAGATGCCATCTCCAAGAGAATATTTACACGTTAACCGTGTACAATTATAGCTTTCATATAAAATTATGAACGGTCTGGATCATCACGTGGTGGGCAGAAGAGCCAAACACATTAGACGAGCCTTCAGGTGAAAAGACTTGCTAGGAAACCTCATCCCCCTAGGTGGGTGGGCAGCAACCAGGCAGATTTCCTCTGGGGGAGAGTCCACAGGCATGCAATACATCCAAAAAGAATTCCAATTTGGGTGGCCATCGATGCAGAAATTGTTGAATGAGCATAACCGTTCATCTCTTAGTTGCTACTATACATGGGTGACTATCCAAAATTCAAGCCGGGCATATATTTGGACTGCTGAGCAATAAAATTTTCAACAGTCCGTAAATCAATGATGAAGATCATCTATTCAATGTGGAAATTGGATTACAGGCCCACTGAATAGAAAACCCAAAAGATGGACGGTTTCAATCATTTTGAAATAAGAAATGGCATCTAGGTGGGATGATTGCTTGTGCACTTCGAAAAGGTGCATGCAGCGCACTCAGAATTTTATCACATAAAAATCTAAGCGTGAGGCTTAGCTTTGCAGTGCCATTCAATCTATAACACTCGGGTTTTCTGTGTGTACAAGTGAGATCCATATCCTAATCATCAAGACCGTCGGTCTGATTCAATCCACGGTCAGTGGACCACTCTAAAAAATCTCCCAGATCAGAAGATCACAGCCTACAATTTTTGCCTTTTCTCTGTCTCCGTGATTAACCAAAAAGAAGAACAGAAATAAGAGAAGAAGATCCGAAAACCTACCCGTGGTAGTTGTATTTGTTGATGGAGGAATCAAAACTGGAGTAGTTGGAGAAGGAGCCGGTGCTGTGGCTAAGTCCTCGAAGAACTCGTACGTCTGAAACCTAAAATTGCAACTCGGCCCAAGAACTCTTCCACCTTGTTTTCCATCACAGCACGTCGGAATCTGACCCACAGCATTTCTTAAGCACGATCTGCAATCACGCCTTGACAGAACGTCTGTGCATTGCACAAGCCCATATATCCATTGGAAGTTCTTGAAATTCGTTTTATTCGTAGCATACATCCGCGGGCCAGTAACCGCCCTCGAAACAAGACCATCCATCATCTGGCCCAAAATCTGATTAAACCGAACTGGGTCCGATGCATTTCGCATATTCCTCATGGAAAAGCCCGGGGAATTTGAAGAAGATGATGAGATTTGGGAGGTGGAGTAGCGCAAGAGACACTTATCATACCATATAATTGCAGTCCTGTTGGGGCAGTTTGCGAGGAGTTCTTGGCTTGCGGTGTTGAGGCAATCACGGCATGCGCCTGATGCGGTGTCGCCTCTGCATTGTGCAAGGCCGTAGATTCGGTTGGGGTTTTCACCGATCGTGCTGTTGGAGAAGCCGGAGAGTGAAACATTAGAAGAAAGAGAAGAGAGGAGGCGATTGAGGTTAGTTCCAAACGTGCTATTAGCACTGTAATTAGCTGTGTTCGAACATGTGGTCCAAAGAGGATCTGCAGTGCTAGCAGGAAGGTGGAAGATGAAGAGTAGAAGGGATGAAAGGAGGAGAAATTCAAAGGGTTTTGAGAGGAGAGAAGACATCATCTGGTTGTTGTAAGATCTAGCTGAGTAATGGGGAGATCACATGCTTCTCAGGGATGAAGAAGGTAATAACCATTTGAAAAGTACTCACTGACTCAGAAACCGTGTACGTGGCTATCTTGGACCTTGGACTGAGCATCTTTGAAAACTCAAACGTTTGTTCAGCCTATGTTAATATGGTCTTTCAAAATTATGCAAATCCAAATTTTAAGTGGACCATACCACTAGAAACAGTGCTGATTGAGTGCCCACCATTAAAAATTCCAAAGAGCTTATTCTCAATCCAAGCTCTTCATAATGTCAAGAAGGTCTGGATGAATGGAAAATTTAAAGATTAACTTGATCTAAAACTTTAATGGCCCGCAAAATGCTTTTAATGATTTCTCATCACTCTTTCTATTAGTATGGTCCACCTAGGATTTGGATCTTCTTATAATTTTGGATCTCTTCCTAACATTAGGCCTAAAAACAGATGAACGGTATGGATATACAAATAATACATCAAGGTAGGCCCCACACGGTAGGGATAACACCCACTAAGGTGTTGGCAGGGTAACAGCTAATTCGCTCCTCTACACATGGGTGAGTTGGCACGTGTGTCTGCCTGTAGATGTACACGCGGCGACCGAGACTCATCTAGAGAATGCACAGCCGCCGGGATTAGAGTCAATGCACTTGATTCAACGTCAAGGAAGTGGATTAGGTGTTACCCGGTTAACACCCTAGTGGGTGTAACCCTTACCGAGTCTGGCCAACCTTGAAGAATTTACTGTGTATCCACGCCGTCCATCCGTTGTTTTTATCCATTTTAGGATGGGGATCTTAAAAATTAAGCAGATCTAACTCTCGGAAGTACCACATCACAACAAACAGTGGTGATTGAACGCCCACCAATAGTAACTTTCAAGGCCCACTGTAATGTTTATTTACAATCAAACCCTTTTATAAGGTCAAACAAGACCTGGATGGAGGGAAAATGCAAAGAACAGCTTGATCCAAAACTTTTATAGGGATAAAATATAGTTAATAGTCATTCAAGACGTCTTATGGTGGTGTGGTCCAGATAAGATATAGATGCATTTAATTTTGAGATATTGTTCTAAAATTATATGATAAAACAAATTGACGGCTCCGATATACAAAAAACCAAAAAAGAAATCATAATATGGGCCCCACCTGATAAGCATTACATCCACTGAGTTGTTAGCCGAGTAACACCTAATCCTTTCTCCTCAGAATTCGTATGGGCAAAATAGAGAAGTGGGACCACGCGTAGACTGTTGTCTTTTTCAGAGGGAATGCTATTTGCAGACGCACATCATGAGAGCACCACACCGATGCATATGTTGCATACGTGTGAGATAATCGGTCCGTTCATCAGACGGGCCCAACGGTGATTCTATTCCAACCGTATATAAATCGTACCTGCTCATCAGTTGGGCCATACTTCAAGTTAAGTATAATCCATTGGTTATCCTTTTTCAAACGGTATGTTTTTCATCTATGTGTAGCCAACTAGATGAGTGGACCAGACACATCTTTTAACGGATGATATTCCACATGGGCCAAGTACGATGACCTGCCCGGATCTGAGATACGTGTGTCGAAAGTGTGTGTAGATTCATGGCCACGAATAGCATTGTGCTTATAAAGAAATAAATGAGTAATACCGCGTAGGCCGGTTCATATGAATATAGACGTCGTGGGCCCATCATTGGAGGGAGCTGATTAGGTACGACCCCGGCCTAACCCAAGACGGTGCAGCCCTTACCGTGGGGCCCACCTTGATGTATGTAATGTATATCCATGCTGTTCATCCGTTTTTCCGTGATATTTTAGGGCATGTACACAAAACTGAATAAGATCCAAGTCTCAGGTGGACCATAACATAAGAGATAGTGGTGATTGAACGCCCTACCGTTAAAAATTTCCTAGAGCCTACCGTAATGTTTCTATGAAGTTTACTCACAAACCAACCTATTGATAAGGTCACGTAAACTTCGATTAAGGGAAATAACAAATATCAGCTTGATACAAAGCTTTTGTGACCCATTAATTGACAATCACCACCTGTTTCCTATGTTTCCTATGGTATGGTTCACCTGAGATTTGGATCTTCTTCAGCTTCAAGTTAATTTCAATGGACGCAGATTCCATACTGAGTAAACTCTACATGCCCACACGTCATGTATGTGTCTTCAGTTCATCTGTTATTTTAGCTCATCTTAAGACGCAAAATTAAAGTAGGGTTGTTAAAAAAATTGACCAAATCGATAAAATCGATTGAACCAATCGGTTTCGGTCAGTTTTTCATTCTATTTCTGATCGATTTGATTTTTTTATATTAAAAATCAAGAATGTCGGTTCGATCGTGGGTTTCAATCGAACCGAACTAACTATATATATATTTGAATTATCTTTATTAATGTTACCCTTATTGTATAGCTCACCTTGATAATATCTTATATATCCACACCATCTGTAACGCCCCGAGATTTCGACTCTCGTGTATAACACGACGGCTGAATCCCCAAGGTTACTTATAATATGCGAGGGTTATACCTCCTACATATTTACTCACAAATATACATATTTTACATAATTTGGTAATCATGAGCAAGAAAGTAGAAACATACTTCTTATTTTATTAACTAAACTAATTCATCGAATACAATTACCATTTAAATAAGTTGAATATTAATCATGTTCATAACCATGTCCCTCAATACTGAATATTAATCATGTTCATAACCATGTCCCTCAATACTGGAACTTATTATAAATTCAAAATTTCTAATAAATGATAATTCAACTAATATTTGGCTATGTAGCCTCATCTTCCACTATCTACTCCCACGAGCCTTCGTAGTTGTCTCCTTGAGGCTCAGATTCCAGTGGATCGATTGTCACCTGTATGTTTTATATTGTTTTCCACAAAAATAAATTGTCAAAGCAGGTATAGTGAAGATCTTCTTCAAGGTTAGCATAATAATTACATGAAAACATAACAAATAGATATAATACTTATTTAATGCAATGTATAATATGCATGACCTGGCGTAGGATTCCTTCAAACAAGACGTCAAGTGTTTTTGGGACACGTAAGCCCATCGTTTTGCCTCGACCAAGTGAAAAGTAGGACGCTCATAGCCCAAATCTCACGAGACAGTGTACGGGAGAAGTGGGACGCTTTAGCTTATTCCCAATTCCATACACTCGCATAGAGCCAAGTGTATGCATGATATTAGTCCATCCTTTATTATTACAGGTTTACACACAACCAATTAATATGCAACCAACCCTAGGCACCACCATACCATCCCCATAGTTCATCATCCACCAAAGTAGGTGTACCCAACACATCACCACCACAGATGGTGGGTTGTACCACCAAGGTTCATGACAACACATGTATACTCATAGCTTCATGAAGATCCATAAACAGATAAAAGAATAAAAGGGAAAGGATTTATCAACCACTTAATCGGGCGATTTGATATCACCACTACAAGTCAGGGTGACCACTTAACCGGATAGTATAATAGCGCCATCTCAGGTTTAGGCAACCTCTTAATTGAGCGGTCCTGATATTCACCACCACTGATCATGGTTCATCCATAATACTACAATAACATAATAAAAAGGATCTTCATTAAGCTATACAAATCAACTTTCAACATTACATGGAAGGGATGGTGGTTCCTTCAAAGGTGATTACACAATCCCATATGTGTACAATCATTCCATTATTTTGTCCATTTTTCATTTGCAATGTACGACCACATCATCGAATGTTGGGCATAAGACATTCTAAACAATTTCTGTAACCATGTGAGAAGAAAAGAATATTTGAGAACAATAACATACATGAACACAACACACAATAACCAAGACACGTAACCATTATAGTAAACTTAAAGAAGTCCGTCACTTATTTGGCTTGTTTGGAGGACGTATGGGTTGTTGGAGAATCGAAAAATCCACCAAGGCGCGTCTCTCTCTCTCTCTCTCTCTCTCTCTCTCTCTCTCTCTCTCCTGCTTCTTCTTTTTCTTCTTCTTTCCTTTCCTTCTTCTCTTTCCTTTTCTCTTTCTTTTCTTTCCTTTCTTGCTGAGATGAGATGGGCAACAACAATAGTGCTCTCTCTCTCTCTCTCTCTCTCTCTCTCTCTCTCTCTCTCTCTCACCAAAATGTGAATGGTTTTAGTTCCTTTGCTGTGGGATTTATATAAGGGTGAGGAGACGTGTTGGGAAAACTGGCAGCGGAAGCGGAACGCCGAAACACGCGGAGCAATGCGAGATCAAACGAGTAAACAAGATGCAATCAAATCACACACAAGCATTCACCACAAGAGAATCCGAATTTACGTGGAAAAACCCCTCAACAGGTAAAAAACCACAGCACAAAGCGATCCACTATGAATATCAGAAGATTACAGATATTGACAGCCCATAAGCAAGGAAAAACAAAGAAAACCCCAAGTTCTCTCTCACACACACCTCTCCCCTCTTCCTAACACGAATAGGAAACCTTGGACACCTTAGGATTATAGCTAAACACGGATTACAACCCTTTAAATAGGCAAAGGTCCGAAATTAGCAACATCTTACGCACTACTGCGTGCTGCGCAAGAAAGCCGCGTTAACGCTCGACCGGTCGGCTGACCGGTCGCCCAACACGAGAAACAGTCCAGGGAGAAATTCGATCTTGCTGCCTCACTGCTGACCAGTCGGAGCCCCCTCCAGACCGGTCAGCAGACCGATCTGGGGCACATACAGAAACTGTTGCCTGCAAATGTGCATCTGGGCCAACTCCGTCAGACCTATCTGAGCACCCTGTCCATACACTATACGTTTGAAGGCTCTCCAACAATCTCCACCGAGGCTTCAAACGTCGAATCAACACTATCCTCACAAAGTCATCTCATCTTAATCATAGCTCCACTGCTTCTAGTGCCACCATCGACCCTAACCTTGCAAAATCACGCCCTTTACCGTTCTTCTCATGTGGCCCTTGGGCACTTGCCACATACGAGCAATTGTGGATCTCGTTGCCTTACCCGCAGCTCCACTGTGAATTGTGCTCCCGATTAACATGTAAAGATGGCCACACCTCCGTGCCTTCATACACACGTGTGCTTCCTTCAACACTTCACAACAACGATCGCTGCCGATAAACACACACCCTTTCGCCTCGAAGTGCACCAAGAGAAATCACATTCATCTTCATCTTGGGGACGTGCTTCACATCTTCCAGGACTCGTTTGACCCCATTAAACATCCTTGATGCGCACCGTACCAATACCTACCACCTTATGAGCGTAGCCATCGCCCACAAACACCGATTCTCCACCATACTCCCTGTATGTTGTGAATGAACTCCGGTCAGGACATACGTGACATGAAGCCCCTGAATCTACGATCCACTCACTACCGTGAGATCCCTTGCCAGAAACAGTCAGAACTTCACATAGATCGCTATCGTCCTTTACGCTATTGGCTCCCTCTCTAGAAGAATTTTCATACGTCTCTTGCTTTATCCTGGGATTCTGACAATCCCCTCTCATGTGGCCCTCCTGGCCACAATTCCAGCACTTCACCTTAGCCTTCCCTTTGCCATTGGCCCTAGATTCCGATTCCGAATATCCTCCATGCTCAGAACTTCTTCCCCTCATAACCAGTGCCTCTGAGGAATAACGGGAAGCCACGTCAACGCTTTTCTTTCTCATCACCTTCGACTGGAGGGCTGAGATAACGGTCTCGACGCTTATGGTTTCCCTCCCTGCGCACACAGAGTCCCTAAACTACTCATATGAATCTGGAAGAGAATTCAACAGGATGCATGCTTGATATTCATCCTTCATCGATTCATCGATCTCCACCAACTTGCAAACCAGCCTATTGAACGTGCTCAGGTGGTCCTCCACCTCAGTTCCCTCAGTCATCCTCAAGGTGAACAACTGCATCAACACATACATGCGATTCTCTAGAGATTTCGTGGCATAAACCTTCTCTAGCTTCGCCATCGTTTCAGCCGTAGTCTTCTCCTTCATGACATGATAGAGAACATCATCCGTAAGGTTTAACAGGATTGACGTTCTAACCTTCTTGTCGAGCTTCGTCTACTCATCATCTTTCATAGCCTCGGGTCGCTTTCCAAGAACTTCATCAAGCCCTTGATGAACTAGGAAGGATTCAACCTTCACCTTCCATAGCTTAAAGTTATTTTTTTCGGAGAACTTTTCTAACTCGAACCTTGCGCTTGATTCCATCTTCTAGTCTCATATTCGAATTCTACTCCACCCTAACGATAACTTTGATACCACTTGTTGGGAAAACCGGCAGCGGAAGCGGAACGCCGAAACGAGCGAAGCAATGTGAGATCAAACGAGTAAACAAGATGCAATCAAACCACACACAAGCATTCACCACAAGAGAATCCGAATTTACGTGGAAAAACCCTCAACGGGTAAAAAACCACGGCACAAAGCGATCTACTATGAATATCAGAAGATTACAGAGATTGGCAGCCCACACGAAAGGAAAAATAGAGAAAACCCCGAGTTCTCTCTCACACACACCTCTCCCCTCTTCCTAACAAGAATAGGAAACCTTTCACACATTAGGATTATAGCTAAACACGGATTACAACCCTTTAAATAGGTAAAGGTCTGAAATTAGCAACATCTTACGCACTACTGCGTGTTGCGCAAGAAAGCTGCGTTGGCGCTCGACTGGTCTATAGACTGGTTGCCCAACACGAGAAATAGTCCAGGGAGAAATTCGACCTTGCTGCCTCAGTCGGAGCCCCCTGCAGACCAGTTGGCCGACCGGTCTGAGCACCCTGTCCACGCACATACATTTGAAGGCTTTCCAACAAGTCGTTTCTATATTGAAGGAAGAGGCCATGCATGCACACACGTGCATATGGATGTGTAATGGAAGGTTTTAAAGTGAGTTTTAGGCCGATTTTGGGAAGTGCACACAAGATAGATGACTGAGATATTTTGAAGGTTAGGTATATTGAGGATGTGCTACAAAATGATCATGATATATCAAGAAGTGGGGTCCATGTTTGGATAAATGGTCTCTGTGAAAAACAAGGAAAAAAGGGAGGTGAGAATGGTGTTTTTTGTACGGGGGTTTTATTTGATGATCGGACAACTCTAGATGGTTTAGATGGATTCAAGGAAGCTTTTGGAGTCCACAAATCAAAACTCTACAGAGGTTTAGTTGGTGGTTTGTGCTAGAGAAAGATTTGGGTGGTGGATTGCAAGAGAGATGGAAATCTTGGTTTTCAATGAGAAATGACTTGTTGGTTAGCTAGATGGGGTCCACTAGAGCCTAGTGAGAGAATCCTAGCCTCCCATGCGTAGCGGATGGCCCAGATGAAATTTTCAAGAAAGCTACGGTTTGATCGGACCATTAGATCGGGGCATGTGGTGATTGGTTGATGAAAATACTTTATGGGCGGGGGTTTATGATGATTACCTAGAGATTGAACAGTTCAGATTGTCAATATGGGTCGCACATGGGATTAAACTAGAGAGGGCAGCAGTTATGCATGAGAGAAGAAATGGATTTCCATTATTTTTTCTCTTTAATCGTTGGTCAAACGTGGTTGAACGTACACTTATTGTGCACTCAATGCACATCGGGTCCCACCATGATGCTCATGAGAAATCCAGCCCATCCATCATGTAGGCAGGATGATTTTAGGGTGCCCCTCCAAAAATGAGGCAGATCCTGAGTTCAAGTGGCCCGCCTACAACCCGATTTCTGATCGGGACACTTTTACAATGATCGGAGGGCTGAAATTCGACGTGTACGGTTCAAATGTGTCTAATAACTTATATTCAAAGTTTTGCGAGAAATTTATCGTGGAAAACTAGCGTACTTAAAAACGTGGGTTTAACTTAAGTTTAACTAATGACATTTTCGTAATTATTACAAAATATCATTTTTTTTAAAATCTCAGTCGTTCATCTTACTCTAGGGGTTATTTTAGACAAATTTAATAAAGGGGTCCACCTAAAAATACCTATAGTTAGTACGTTGTTCACAACAAAGGGTAAAATTCATATAATTTCAATTGTAATTAAAAAAATATATAAAAGAAATACTAAGAAAAAATCGGGGCGTTAGATCGTCCAATTGTTTTCTCAACCCATTTTAGGATGTGTTCAGATCTAAATCTCAGGTGGACCACACCATAGGAAACAAAGTTGATTGAACGCTCGCCATTAAAAATGTCCTCGGGCCTACTTGAAGAAGATTTGCAATGTGTATTTGCCATCCAACCCGTTGATAAGGTCAAACAGACCTGGATGAAGGGACGAGTCAAATTTCACTTTCAGCTTGTTACAAAACTTTTGTGGCTTATAATTATAAAAAGTTTCAATGGTCATTCACCAGTTTTTACGTTGGTGTGTTCCACCAAAGATTTGGATCTTCTTAATTTTTTAATGTTGTTAAGAAACCGACAAAACCGACAAAATCGAACCGACCTGAATTTATCTGGTTCGGTTCGGTTAGTGAGGCTTCATTGGTTTAGTTCGGTTGTTAAATATTCAAAATCGACTGAGTCGATTCGATTGAGTATTGCCCCTTAAAATCGACAATTCGGCATATACTTAATAAAGAAGAAATGGTGGAATCCACCATTGCAACTAGAGGTGTTTTTGGAACTAGGTAGATTTTCTTAGGATCTATGAAGCCTAATCATCAGAAGTGTACTATTCATTCAACTAGCATTTATGGAGGTCAATTTTATAATTTCATATGGAGTTTTTATTTAAACCCTAGTTGATGGTGAGAGTGAGTCATTGTTATATTGAGAGCTGCTTCTTTGGTTTTTTTTTTTTTTTTTTTTTTTTTTTTTTTTTTTTTATACCTTTGAACATACTAGATTGATGTGAATCTATAAACGTATTGGATGGGAACTACGTAAATCTATCCAGAGTTTCCCATCTTCACTGTACCATAGCTGCCTTGCTTGTAGCTTGTGAAGAAATTCCTTCGTGGAGTTGTATAAAACGACGCTCCCGAATCGACCACCCAATCGGTGTCCTGATTCGCAGCCGTGAGACAAACATCATGATCCGCTAGAGAATGACCACAACGTCGTCATTTGAGGCGATCACAATAAAATTTAATTCATCATCTTTTTCCTTCCATTTTCCTTTCTGATCATTTTTCTTGTGACATTCATTTTTGTAATGGCCATTCTTGCCACAATTCCAACATTCAACATCCACTACAAAAAATTTCATTTTTACCGACGAATGATTTCGTCGGTAATCAGTAAAATTTCGTCGGGAAATGTTTTTCCCGACGAAATTTTTCGCGGCTAACATCGTCGCAGAAAGGCCGTCGGTTTTTACCGACGAAATAATTTTTTCGTAGGTAATAATTGAACCATTACCGACGAAATTATTCGTCGGCCAAACATATGAATTTTGTCGGGATTGAAAATGATACGTCGGAGAAAAAACTTTTACCGACGAAATAATGCGTAGGTAAAAACACGTTAAAACTTTTACCGACGAAATATTTCGTCGGTAAAAGAAAGATAAAACTTTTTACCGACGAAATAATGCGTAGGTAAAAACATGATAAAACTTTTACCGACGGAATATTTCGTCGGTAAAAGCACCTAAGAACTTTTTACCGACGAAATATTTCGTCGGTAAAAAGTTTTATCTTTCTTTTACCGACGAAATATTTCGTCGGTAAAAGTTTTCCCTGTCTCGGTTTTATTTGTTTTCAAAAATTCAGGAAAATTCCTGATATACACCTGTAAAAAAACCTATACATTTTGAATCCTACTCACATCCACAAACATACAAACAAACAAAAAGTACATCATCCATACACAAATAATCCATTCCACATCCACAAACAAACAATATTCATCCACACACAAATATATACAAGTTAAAAGTCGTATATTAAAAAAAATAATCAGGAAGATGAAGGCGGAGGTGGGGGAGGTGGCGGGGCATCGGCGCCAAGGCGTGCAGCGAGAGCCTGAAACATCTCCTGCATCCGTCGCTCATGCTCCTGCCGCAACTCCTCGATCCTCCTCTCCTGCTCCTCCCGTCGCCTCTCCTCCTCCTCCCTCTGCCTCTCCAGCTACTCCCGAATCCCATCGACGACGACCCGTAGCTGCTGAACCTCTCTCTCTGCGATGTCAGCTCGGCATTGAGCGCTCTCACCAGCTACGGATCGGCTGGAGCCAGCTCTAGTTTGTGCCATGAGCTTAGCACCATGGCCAAGCCCACGCACATATCCAGAACGGGTGCCAAGCACCTCGCTCAGGATTTCTGGCTCACTCCGCTGACTACCATCGGGAGTGGGCTGACTGCGTATGGTGTCCATCGCCGCCTGTAATGAAAAGATATGAAATTTCATAAAAAATGACATGAATGACATTATTATCAATCAATGCGCAATTAAATTTAACAAAGTAAAGATTTTTACCCAATGCTCACTGGCTCTAGGATGAACCCAAGATCCCGTCGCCTGCCGACAGTGAGTCCCTCTGTAGAGGTCTACTGGTCCAGGCTCCTGGCCGGTGACGGAATCCCGCTGCGCAATCGAAAGGAAAAAAGACTTATAATAAATGCCAATCAAAATAATATATTAACTTAATAATCATCAATAATTTTTTACCATGTCGTAACGATGTCGTACAAATGACTTTGAACCAGCTACGTGGTTCACTTGTAACTTTTCCCTGTTCGCAGAATTTATTCTGCTTCTCTTCTGAACACATTATACAAAATATATTTTTATTAATTGCGAAATTAATTGCGAATTTAATTGTTACCGTAAGATATCGTACATGTAAATATTACCTGAAAAGCCTCCGACGAAAATCTCTCGCAGAGTATCCGCCAGTCGTCTGTACTAACGTGTGGCGGTGCGGACTGCACGGCCTCATCGTGTGTCCTGCACCGCTTGTACCGCTGGTGCAACTCTCCGCGGTACTCCTTGAACCGCTCCCTAATCATGTCGTCGACGGCATGAGAAATGTAGGGAACATTCAAATCGAATTCAAATTTATCCTGCAGTTTCGTAAATAATAAATTAAGGGAATAAACTTATTAACAATAGGACTTAACCGTAAATGAACTTTCACAAAAGAAAATTTCAATTTACTAAACTTTACTTGAAGGCGCTGACGGATGAGCTGTCGCACATCATCTGTCACGTCAGTCCAACGGGGGGTGGTGGCGGGGATCAGAGATCGGCATAGGACACCGACCTCAGACGTAAACAATCTGGCACTGTCCCCAACAGGTCTAAGGCAGTCCTGTGGGAACTCTACTGCCACCCTACCCTCACGCGTAAGTCGCTCTAAAACTAACCCACGCGTGGGTCCACGTCCTCGTCGGCTGGTAGAAGATGCTGCTGCAAAAAGATATATGTAAGTAACAATATAAACAGAAATCACTAAATAAATGTCTAGACTTACATGCAGTGCCCGGTGTATGCTGAACCGAAGGATCAGATGACTGTGATGCACCGTGCGATGTCGATGCTGTCTGCGTCGCATCACGGGTGGAAGGGGTAGATCCAGTGCGCGAACGACCTGATCTCCCACCTGGTGCCATGACTGAATATATCTGAAATACAAACTTATAAATTTAAACAATGTCAATGCAAGTTTATGAACATCATTACAGAGTGAATTTGTGCTTATGCTTAGAGAATGGATTTAGGAATAGGTGTAGGTTTAGTTTAGGTGATTTGAGTTTAGGATTAGGTTTCGGGGATAGGTTTAGATTTTCGGGTTCGGGATCGGGTTTCGGGTTTGGTTTTCGAGTTTGGGTCTAGGTTTAGTTTAGGTGAATGAATTTAGGAATAGGTGTAGGTTTAGTTTAGGTGACATGAGTTTAGGATTAGGTTTCGGGGATAGGTTTAGATTTTTGGGTTCGGGATCGGGTTTCGGGTTTGGTTTTCGTGTTTGGGTCTAGGTTTAGGCTAGGTGAATGGATTTAGGAATAGGTGTAGGTTTAGTTTAGGTGACATGAGTTTAGGATTAGGTTTCGAGGATATGTTTAGATTTTCGGGTTCGGGATCGGGTTTCGGGTTTGGTTTTCGTGTTTGGGTCTAGGTTTAGGCTAGGTGAATGGATTTAGGAATAGGTGTAGGTTTAGTTTAGGTGATTTGAGTTTAGGATTAGGTTTCGGGGATAGGTTTAGATTTTCGGGTTCGGGATCGGGTTTCGGGTTTGGTACTCATGTTTAGGTGACATGAGTTTAGGGATCGGGTTTAGGAAAAGGTTCTCGTGTGCAAACCAAGGTTTAGGTTAGGAATTGGTGTAGGTTTAGGTTAGGTGATTTGAGATTAGGATTAGGTTTACGCATTGGTTTATAGTTTCGGGTTCGGGATCGGGTTTATGGTTAGGTTTTCGAGTTTGGGTCTAGGTTTAGAGTTATGGCCCGTTTGGCACCATGGATTCTAGGAGAAAGGAGGAGAAAGGAGGAGAAACTGGTTGCTTTATTCTATTTGGCACCATGGATTTGATGAGAAGTGGATTTGAGAGGATTAAAATTTACACCGTCCATTCCTTCATGTTTAATTTCTCTCCAAATCTTGACTGCCAAACAGAAAATCTGGAATTGGTAAGAACTGGAATTGATGAGAATTCATATCATGGAATCCACTTCTCCTCAAATCTATGGTGCCAAACGGGCCATTAGATGAATTGAGTTTAGGTTTCGGTTTAGCCGTAGCTTATAGGTTTTAGTTTTAGGTTTATGGTTTCGGGTTTAGGGTGTAGGTCTTGGAGACTCAAGCAACTCAAGGATAGCTCCGACGCACATCCGGGTTTGCTCCACACAAAGCGGGCCTGTCCAAATGGCCAGGCCACCCATATTGCTGTCCATAGGAAATGGACAGCTTCCTCATGGTCATAACAGCGGTTCCCACCTTCCAGGGACCCCCGCTCAACACCCGGATAGCTCCGACGCACATCCGGGTCTGCTCCATTAATTTCGAGCTAATACATAAACACGGGCCTGTCCAAATGGCCAGGCCACCCATATTGCTGTCCATAGGAAATGGACAGCTTCATCATGGTCACAACAGCGGTTCCCACCTTCCAGGGACCCCCGCTCAACACCCGGATAGCTCCGACGCACATCCGGGTCTGCTCCATTAATTTCGAGCTAATACATAAACACGGGCCTGTCCAAATGGCCAGGCCACCCATATTGTTGTCCATAGGAAATGAACAGCTTCATCATGGTCATAACAGCGGTTCCCACCTTCCAGGGACCCCCGCTCAACACCCGGATAGCTCCGACGCACATCCGTGTCTGCTCCATCAATTTCGGGGTAATACATAAACACGGGCCTGTCCAAATGACCAGGCCACCCATATTGCTGTCCATAGGAAATGGACAGCTTCATCATGGTCACAACAGCGGTTCCCACCTTCCAGGGACCCCCGCTCAACACCCGGATAGCTCCGACGCACATCCGGGTTTGCTCCATTAATTTTGAGCTAATACATAAACACGGGCCTGTCCAAATGGCCAGGCCACCCATATTGTTGTCCATAGGAACAGGACAGCTTCAGCATGGTTACAACAGCGGTTCCCACCTTCCAGGGACCCCCGCTCAACATCAACGTCAATCAACTACTCTTAATCACAAGTATCATGTTCGTCATCTAATTTGCCACTAAATGATAATATAATAAAATCAGTCGCCCATCCAAGGATGGATAGATTGAAATGCTATCATTATTTCCATTTACATGCCCAAGCCTAAATTTCAACAGCATCTCCCCCTATCTCTCCAGATATATTTATCTTACATTTCATTTCCACGTCAACTATCCACACATTGTATGGATTAAATTGACAATGGAATTAAACATAAGAAACATATCCAGAGAGAATAGGAGAGTTACTGCACGAAACTAATGACCCTACGCATGTAAATGACAAACAACGATAACATTCCAATCTATCCAACCTTGGACTGTCCAACAGGACAATTTGGCAGATTTCTATACCTCCAAAACACACTTTATCTATGCTCGGCAATATAGAAATCTCCAAATGGGCTAACTGATTCTATTATACTACCATTTGTGGACAAAAAATAATTATTAATAATAAGCCAAATACATCCACAACATACATATCCACATAAATCAACCACGGATAGCTCCGACGCACATCCGGGTTTGCTCCATCAATTCTAGATACACAAGCACATGAAAATGACAGAATCATCAACACCATGAATCAAGTTTAATCAAATACCTAATGACTATTTTGTGAACAAATAAGTATGGGCGGCCCACCATGGTAATCGGATTGCGTGCGGAGTGTAGAGTAAACTCAGCTGGGCCCACCTAGAATGTATGTGATTTATCTATTCCATCCTTATGTTTTTCCACCTCATTTTAGTGGTTGAGCCCAAAATTTAAGCATATCCAACTCTCAAGTGGACCATGCCATGGGAAACAGTGGGAATAATGATTTCCACCATTCCCAGGCCCTACAGTGATCTTTATTTGTCATCCAACCTGTTCATAAGATCACATGGATATGGATGAGGGAAAACACAAATATCAGCTTCATCCAAAACTTCTGTGTCCTCCAAGAATTTTTCAATGATACACATTCAGTTCACATTTGTGGTGTGGTCCACTTTAGATTTTGATATGCTTCATTTTTGGGCACCATACCTAAAATTTTCTGCTAAGATGGATGGACGGAGTGGATAAAATACGTAAATCACTGTGGGCCCCACGAGCAGTGGACAGCGACGGTGGGCCCCACATTTATTGTATATCATGATTTTTATTAATTTGTAAATCACACATTAAAATCCCTAATTAAGGAAGGAATTAGGGGATTTTAATTTTGAAATCCCTAATTAGGGGATTTTAATTTCAAAATCCCTAATTAGGGATTTACTAAATCAGTGGGCCCCACCAAATCGTGGACAGCTAAGGCGGACCCCACGCACATGCAATGGACAGCGATAGCGACGGTGGAACCCACATGCAATGGACAGCAACGGTGGGATCCACATGCAATGGACAGCAACGGTGGGACCCACATGCACTGGACAGAGATGGCGCATGGGACCCACATGGGCCCCACAATGAACAACGAGGAGAGAGAGAGAGAGAGAGAGAGAGAGAGAGAGAGAGAGAGGAAATGGAGGAAGAAGGAAGGGGGAGATGGTTACCGGCGGAGGCGGCGGCGTACGGTGGCTGGTGGAGGAGCGTGCTCACGCGGGCGGCGTCGGTGACAGCGTACGGCGGCGTGGCTGGGGGTCGGTGCTCGGGTGGCGGCCGGCGAAGGACGGCCGGTGGTCGGCAGTAAGGGATGGCCGCGAGAGAGAGAGAGAGAGAGAGAGAGAGAGAGAGAGATGGCCGCGAGAGAGAGAGAGAGAGCGCGAGAGAGAGAGAGAGAGACCGAATGAGAAAAGAGGGCGATCGGGTAAGTTAAAAGACCACTTTTACCGACGAAAATTTTCGTCGGTAAAAGTTTTATTTCGTCGGTAAAACTCCTTTTCAAAACTTTTACCGACGAAACTTTTCGTCGGTAAAAGTCACCTCTTTTCTTGGCGGGAATCACATATTGCACATTATTACCGATGAAAAGTTTCGTCGGTAAAAGTTTTCGCTTTTACCGACGAAACTTTTCGTCAGTAAAAGTAAAATTTGCTGTTTTCTTTTTTAGCGACAGGTATCTTCGTCGGCAATAAACTTTTTACCGACGAAATTATAATTTCGTCGGTAAAAGTGTATGGTGGCAATGAATTTGGTGGAGGAGGGAGATTTTTACCGACGATTTTTCCATTTCGTCGGGAAAAATGGTTTTTCCCAACGAAAATTATTTCGTTGGGAATACTTTCGTCGGTAAAAATCCATTTTCTTGTAGTGATCTCTCTTAACATTATACTTGCCTCTGAATTTATCTCGGGCTTTTCTGCCTTTTCTGTTCTTTCCTCTCCCCCTATCCTGTGTCACAAGGGCCTCTTGCTGAGTAGACCCTCGAGACTTCCTCCTTGTCTCCTCATTAAAGAGACAACCCGTTACTTGTTCCATGGACATCTTTCTACCTGGCGCAGAGTTACTTAGAGACACCACCAATGTCTCCCAACTATCAGGCAATGAGTTAAGCGATATCAAAGCCTGTAGTTCATCATCTAGGACTATTTTCATAACGGAGAGCTGGTTTACAATATTGTTGACTTCATTCATGTGCTCAGCCACAGAACCATTATCCTTGAACTTGATATTTACAAGTCTTCTAATCAGGAATATCTTGTTGCCGGCTGTCTTCCTCTCATACAGCCTTTGTAATTTTTGCCATAGACTAGCGGCTGAGGTCTTTGTAGACACATGGTGGAAAATCAAATCATCTAACCATTGTCTAATGAACCTCACCGCCTTCCGGTCCAATTTCTTCCAATTATCATCTGACATATTCTTTGTCTTCGCTGAAACGCCTGGAATTGGAGCATACAAGTCCTTGCAATAACGCAAGTCCTTCATCTTAGCCTTCCATATGGTCCAGTTGGATTCATTGAGACTAATCATCCTTGATAAGCCACCTTCCATAATTCAGAACCGATCCCACTTCCTGTTCAATCAACCTGAACGCTTTGATACCACTTTTGTTGGGTGCGTTTCACAAAACCTTAGAATTTCGCTCCCCCAAATTACTAGAATTATGGGTTATGATAAAGCACGAAACTAAATCAAATCAACAATCACACGACGCAAGAGATTTTTACGTGGAAAATCCTCAAAAAGGTAAAAATCACGGGACCTCGTCCAGATCAACAATTCACTATCAAGTAGAACCGTTACAACCTCAATCACAAGCACACACCGCTTGGATCAAACCTTCTTCATCCATGCAGGGATGGATAATAATAAAAGGACTAGAAACTGAGAGATCTCACCCGAGCACGAGGACATTGAAGAGCCGAGCACCGTGAATCACCTTCGCAAGCAAAGCCTTCTCTACCAACAAGCTTCCTCTCCCTCTTTCTCTTCCTCTCCCTCTCTCTCTCTCTCTCTCTCTCTCTCTCACCTTGGACGTGTAGAATACCTTGTAGGATTACCAAATCCTGGATTGGAGCTCTATATATAGCTGTTTGCATGTATTAGAGTCCCATTAGGAAACTGCAGTAGCAATCCGCGCGTTCCTCCGGCCGGTCGGATGCACAAAAAACAGTCCAAAGAGATTGTCGTGTAAACATACACAGCCCGACCTGTCTGCCGACCGGTCGGGTTGCCGGTCGGCTAGGACCACCAGCCGGTCGAATGACCGGTCAGCCTTCACAAAAACTGTCCAGAGTTTTTTACGTTTCTGGGCACTTTGTCCAGCCGGCCGGCCAAGGGGCACCGGCCGGTCGGACAACAAACCTGTCCCCCTCTCCTCTGCACATTTGAGGAGGAAAACTCCAACAGTGACTTGCATATTTTCTCTCTTTTTTTTTTTTTTTTTTTGATTGATATTGTTGTGAATGCAGTCGAGAATGGATCTCTTCTCCCCAACAAATTTGGTGGTTAGGACTAGGGTTAGGGTAAAGGTTTGGGTTTGGAGAAGTTAGGATTCGGAGGGAGTTTACTAACCTTAACCTGCTAGGTCGGGCTAACTAGCTTTTAGATTATTAAGTCCAAGCCTAGCTCACTTGAGGAACGCATTTGACTTTTAGACTCAAATCAGGCCCTTGAGTCTAATACTCCAGCCCAGCCCATTGATAGCCCCACAACATGAATGAAGGGAAAACACAAATATCAGCTTGACCCAAACTTCTGTATCCCCCAATAAAATTGCAACGGTAGATGTTCAATTTAAACGGTTTCCTATGCGATGGTCCACTTGTACTGTGGGTATGCTTCAATTTTGTATCCATGCCCTAAAATGAGCCCGAAAAACAGATGGACGGAGTGGATAAGACGCATACATCATGGTAGGCAATTTCAATCAGCGTCCATCCAAATTCAAGGGCTAAACTCCCCACTGATCGGATGGTTAAGATCAAGCAATTAATGTGATATTTCGGCCAGGGGCTGTATGCGGTGGATGTCTGCGAGAATAACTCACCACAATCGTGGGAGAGTTGTAAGATGAATCTTATGATCCTGAAATCAAGGATACTCACATAATGGGCAGAAGTGGGGTCCATGGTTGAGTGGCCCCTGACACTAGTCTATTGGTCCACATCCCAGATGAACCGTCCGGGTTCGGGGCCTTGCCTCGTTGGTAGACAGTACCAGTGGGTGCGTTGCATGGATTGGGTGGGTGTGTTGCGCGGTTGACTGGGTGGGTGGGTTGCATGACTGACAAAAAATTAAAAAATAAATAAAATAAAAAATAAAAAAAATGAACGGTCTGGATCATTGAACCATGGATGCGTGCCACTTGTATAACCAAAAGGCTCACTATGCTGCGGGTATCCAAAGGTGAGATCGAAACCGCTCCTCTCTCCGTCTTCAGTCAAGGATTTTTTTTTTATCGACCACATATATGCAAGTGGAGCCCACTGTTCAGGTGATCCAGCCGCTGGCTATTGTGTCCACCCCAACTGAGAAAAGGGCGAAGGTTAATAGCTAGGATCTTTCCATCAGGAAAATATTTGGGGGCATGATGCATGGAAAATGTGTCACGTATAGCACGAGGTCCTTTGAAAGTGTCTCAGCAGCCCATGGTCTACATCAAATTGAAAACCCGAGTACGCGTGCCACATGATGAACATGCTATATCTTGGGTGAGGGCATTCTCAGACCATACCCTACCTGACGAACAGGCATATCTTACACCTTGGTACCATTCAACACATGCATCAAACTGGGCCTCTTCCTCCGGAGGAGCTATATGAAGGTTTAAAAGGTTATGGTGGTTAAAAACAAATAAAACAACAACAACAAAGCGTTTGGCTCAAATTCGATCGTGTATGTTATGATTGTGTGTCAGGCGTGCCGAGTGGCACGTATCGAACATAACGCCAATTACCCTAGGCACTAAAATAGACCCAAAGACTGAGTTCTGTACAAATCGACTGTCTATCCAGCCAACTATCGAGAGATTAGGCGATTTCCAAAATCATTCTTAAGATGAGTTCTTTTTCCCTTTCAGTAGAAAAGACTTTCAATTAAGCATAAGATAGTGACTAGAGATCAACAACAAAACAATATAGAGAGAAGAGTGGAACCAAATATTAAAGTAATTTATTAATGATCTTACAATAATTATACTTACAATCAGCTGGAGATAATTACAATAGTTTGTTCACCGCTTAGCGGGAGCTAAGCTTTGTGGCAAGACAGTCGCAGGTGCGGGAAGGGTGATTGTCTGTTCCAAAGGCGACTAAAGTCCAGCTGTGGCGAAACGGTCAATGGCGGGAGAATCTTCGACCATCTGTTCGAAGACCTGGTGAGACCCATCCAATCCAAGTTCAATCCAAATTGCTGATCAGTGATGGGCCTCAAAGGAAACTCTAACAAGCCACACTTGTAAATCGAATCTGGACTGTTGGCTACTTTATTCGTGGTCCACGTTTTTCACACTGAGCAGGCTGGTTTGATATTTTTGCCTCAGGAACATCCATGTCAAGGCATGCCCGATGAACAGTGAGAACTCGTATAAACAAAAATATATTACAGAAAAAGTCATTATAAATCATCTTAAACTTTACAGCCTAAGTCTCATTAAAATCTAGATTCTCAACAATTCACTAACATCCACTTAAAGAGTTTAAATACCTTCTAATCCAATGCACTAACGAGGATCTAATTCAGTAATCGACACCTCATTTACAGACCATGGTGATGCCATGCCCGGAGATTGATTCACCTCACATGTCTGTGTATGGGACTCTGTCATAGACATGTTCGGAGCCATTCTACTCGCGATAAAAAATGCAGGTTGTGAAGGTGCTGAGAGAGACATAGAGAAACTGTTGAGCATGAGCACAATTGATGTAGAACGGGTCGCTGACTATTTCATGGCCCAAATGGAGCAAAAGAAGACCGGTCGGGGTTAAAAGTGATCCGGACCGTCAGGACTGTAAATCGGTCGTATCTCACAATCCGGAATGAGTTACGGGATGTATAATATATCAATTTGGGGTAGCTCGAGATACTTTAGCCAACCAACCCCGCTATGCCGGGTTGCCCAGGCCGGAATCGCGAGATTCGACCGTATCGACGGTCATTAGGCTAGTTTATTTTCAGTTTTACTATTTATAGTAAGTTTTAATTCGATCATAACTTTGCATCTGTAGGGTTTTAGAGTTAGTGCCCAACATGAAAAGGGCTTAGAATATTTAGTAGAACAACGTGGTTAAGGCCGTTTGATAACTTTCTATTTTTGGCCGAAAACGAAGAGTTCTAGTAAGATTGAACGACTTCTATAAATAGTAAGTTTACTATTTATAGTACGTTGCGTTTTCTAGGAGTTTTGCGTTTTCTAGGAGTTTAAGTTGGAGTTGGATTCTGATACTTTACCTAGGGTTTAGTTTCCTATTTATATGCATTGTAATTTCGTTTTTATTCATTCAATCTTCAATAAACAATTATTTGGAATTAAATTCCTCTTCTTTTTTTTTTTATCTTTTCTTTCTTCTCGTGGATTCGAGAAACTATCGGTTAGGGAGAAGGTGATCGACCTACCACGTCCTCCCTGCGTCAACAATCGACGACATGGTGGGCCTATCGATCACTTCTTCTTGAACACATAGCAATGCAATGTGGATGCATCTCATCACTTCACTGCTTGAGCAAGATTCACTCATAGTTGGATTAATTGGCTCTAAAACTGTGCCATCTTTCCAGTGCTTCCATACCTACAAAAAGTGCACCATTACAGAAAACATGTTTTTAGAATGGAAGTATTGATCTGATGGATTCATAACATGAGGAATGCTGGCACTACTCATTTGAAGGATCCATCCAAATTCTACTCTCCCCAAAGTGCACGATCCAAACCATTCATCAGGTGGGGCCACTGTGAACCTAATGGTTAGAAAATAATAACCAACAGTGTATATTCAGTGAGCACACAAGGTCCTGATTTTTGGACGAGCATGTTCATGGTAAACCCTCACAATGGATGGAACTCACCTCGCACATGTGTGCCATGTTGACAAGTGCGCAGGGAAGGAAAGTACTCTCGCTTCTAGCTCATTTGAGAGTAGCCACAGCATTCTCTCAACGATTTAAAAATTTTCAATTCAAATTGTTGAGAAAAATTCATCACGACATTCTACTTACGAAGCTGGGAAGATCCTCGGCGCGTTCTGACTCGTAGAAATCACTGTTCTTCTGACCGGTCACGATCTCCAGAAGTAAAACACCGAAGCTGAATACATCTGATTTAACAGAGAATTGTCCATGCATGGCATACTCTGGGGCCATGTATCCACTTCAAAGGATAATCACCAATATCACCAAATGTTTGATACATTAGTAGAGAACTTTTGATTTCACACGAGCTAGATTTTAGTTATTAGATAGAGAGAAATTAGAAAAAAAAATACGGGATCAGGAATGCTTATCCGGAGGTCCCAACTGTCTGTGGGACATTACCAAAAATCAGGCTGATCAGAGGATCCCAATTGCTCAATATTTTTTTGACCCTTCCATTCCTCATTTAGGCAGTTACTTCCAGCTAATATTTGGGCCACATATGTGTGTGAGCAATAGAATGGACATTCCATATCCGATTTGCTTCTGCAATGTGTGCCTCTATGAACAAAATGAGTATTGGTTTTAAGGTTCAAAGACTTACTATGTCCCTGCAATTCGATTTGTATTGCCCTGAGTTTGGTCCACTCCAACAATCCTAGCCATACCAAAATCTGCGATTTTTGGATTCATCTCTGCATCTAATAAAACATTGCTAGCTTTGAGATCCCGATGTATAATCCTAAGTCGAGAATCTTCGTGAAGATAAAGAAGGCCTCGAGCCACCCCTCCGATGATTTTATAGTGTCTTTGCCAATCCAGATTTGCTTTTTTATTTGGATCTATACAACCAGCCAAAAGAAGTACATGAGTTCATCAAATAATTCAGAGTAAACAGAAAAAATAAAAAAAAAATCACTTCATATGGCTTAGTTGTAAAGAAAATTCTTTTATAGGATGAGAGTGATAATTTCGCAAAAGCATGGATAAACAGACTGTGTGGAAAATGGTGCAAACCAAACAGAAACTTGTCGAGGCTGGTGTTGGGCATGTATTCGTAGATGAGAAGCTTCTCTTCTCCTTCGATGCAGCAACCTAAGAGCCTAACAAGATTCCTGTGTTGAAGTTTAGCAATTAACACAACCTCATTCTTGAATTCTTCCAAACCTTGTCCAAAGTGGTGAGAGAGCCTCTTCACAGCTATTTCTTGTCCATCTGAAAGCCTACCCTGCAATGATAGCATGACTGTCAATATCATCACCGATCAACAGGGTTGCAGATCCCACAGGCCCATTTCTATTTGGGCCATATCCCAAATGAAGCCCATCTATCTTTGGGTTAGGGACCCTTGCTTGCCCTGGCGAAGCCCAATTTCTATTATTGCAATATCTAATGATATATCGACAATACATCACTAATACCTAAATTTTTATGCTACAAGTGTCATGATCAGTATCGTCGAGCTTGCAATACCATTAATTGGTGATACTATCGATAATATCACCGGTAGTTGAAATACTGATACCTTATAAACAACACCAAATCCACCTTCTCCAAGCTTACTGCCTTTAGAGAAGTCGTCAGTTGCAGCTCTTATTGTGCCCAAATCAAATAGCAGTGACTCGTCATCAAATAACAGTGACTCTTCATTTCTTTCAATTCCATGATCTACACAAACAATGCCAATTTCAATAAATTTTTGTGTGGGTTTGCTACAATTCAACGTAGGCTGTGTTAACTGCAAAATTTAAAAAGAATGAAACTGTTTACACTAGTGCAAAGGGTAACCCATGGTGATTTACCGATCACTGGTTTCTTCTTTTTCCTCCTTAGGAAACAAGCAGCAATGACAGAGATGATCACTACTGCAACAACTATAAGAACGACAATGATGACAGTAGTTCGAGATGAGCTTCGCTTTTTTCCTGCAAAAACAAGAAATACAATAGTACTTAAGCCTGGAAAGCTGATGTAGGGGAAGAACCCCATGATCGAGGGCGTGGATCACGCACCTTCCTGCGGGAGATGGACAGGAAGAAAAACAAGAGAAAACTAAGGAATTTCATATTTTGGAGTTTCAACTCAAACAGGAAATTGTTATTCCCGTTTTTGAACTTCGGCCCAACTTGTGGGGTCCATCTTGATCATTTATGATGATCCATTCCGTCCATTTTGTAGAGCTGCTCAACGCCGAGAAAACGCAACAAGTTTCACGTTGATCCGAGTTACAGATTGATCGTGGCGTCCAAAATGGTACGAACTGTCCAGAAAGTTTCGAATTCCGCCCACTGAAACTGGAGATGGTCCAGGTGGCCCAATACTACTGATATGGAGAATCTAAGCCGACCATCTTGAAGAGTACGTCAATATCAGTAAAACCACAAAGTTTCGTGGCAATTATTCATGTTGGCGTGGAGAAGAAGTCGGAGAAAATTTTTGCTGCATTCCAGGATAGGGCCCGCAAGCATCGACTTCCGAAGTTAAAAGCAAATCATGGCCCTAAGCTAAAGCGAAACTCGAGGACGAGTTTTTTTCAAGTGGGGAAGAATGATGTAGGGGAAGAACCCCATGATCGAGGGCGTGGATCACGCACCTTCCTGCGGGAGATGGACAAGAAGAAAAACAAGAGAAAACTAAGGAATTTCATATTTTGGAGTTTCAACTCAAACAGGAAATTGTTATTCCTGTTTTTGAACTTCGACCCAACTTGTGGGGTCCATCTTGATCATTTATGATGATCCATTCCGTCCATTTTGTAGAGCTGCTCGACGCCGAGAAAATGCAATAAGTTTCACGTCGATCCGAGTTACGGATTGATCGTGGCGTCCAAAATGGTACGAACTGTCCAGAAAGTTTCGAATTCCGCCCACTGAAACTGGAGATGGTCCAGGTGGCCCAATACTACTGATATGGAGAATCTAAGCCGACCATCTTGAAGAGTACGTCAATATCAGTAAAACCACAAAGTTTCGTGGTAATTAGATATGTGGATTGCTCGTATCAGCGGAAGGAAGACGGTGCTGGCGTTATACAATTGCGCAGATTTTTCTATTTCTTTTCTAATTGTATTAGGATTCTTTTCTTCCTTTGCAAGTTAGTATTAAGTACGAATTTAGGATTTAATTTATTATTTAAAGCAAGTTAATTATGTTTATTTGATGGATTCATTCAATTATTAATAAATCAATTATTCGGAATTTATTTCCTTTTTTTTATCTTTTATTTCTTCTCGTGGATTCGAGAAACACTCGGTTAGGGAGACGGTGATCGACCTACCACGTATCCCCCTGCGTCAAAAGCAGGCCACATGGGTTCCCAGCCAATATAACTGAGCTCAGACTTGTAGTATGGGTCCATTAAGTATGTTGGGCAGGGCTACATCGCACCATACACATGAAGTGACTGTTAATGTTTGTTAAAAAATGGGTTAGATTAATTTTCTGAAGCCACACATGTGTGGAAGGAAGAACATTGTAAAAGAAAAGCACCAAAACAGAAAAGAGAACAGATATAGGTGTGTAACAAACTGAAATCTTACAATGTCATCATCTTTAAATCAACATTTACCCTCCACCAATATTGAAATCTGTTTGTTAAGAGAGGTAGTAGCAAATCCACCTCCAGGATTAACCTAAGCCTTCTCTAGTAGCGAAATTTGCATTTTGGAACTTGAACGATCCAAGCAACACCCAATGTACACACATGACGTCCTTATTTACCAAGACTTATCCAAACATTGTCAAAGTACAGATTTATCTCTTTATTATTATTTTATTTATTTTATTTTTTTGGGTAGCCTAATTTAAGGAGTAGGAAAGAAGAGCTTTAAGTAGCCTGATTTAAGGATTAGGAAAGAAGAGCTTCAAAGGGGAAAGAGGACTTCTGAGAGAGTTGATTCTAGTGATTCCCTCTGTCAACAAAGTTACAGGTGGTGTGCTCACACCTTTAAAAAAAAGGAAAAAAAAAACCAAGAAGAAGAAGATAAATAGGGTTGGATGCCTAGTAACAAGGAAAAACCTCATCCTCTCGACCTAACCAATATTTCTATTCCACCTATTTTAGAAAGCAACAAAACAAAAGATGTTACTATCAGGAGTAGATTAAGTGTTAGCTAGGTAACAGCTTAGGGCCTGTTTCGTGCATGGTATTAGATGGGATTGGGTGGTATGGAATAGCATTTAGTCCCATGCAAATTCCATCCGGTGTTTGATAACAAAAGGAAGGATTGGATTAATCCCAGTATCACATATTCCAATGCCGATGGTAGAGTTGGACCCAAACCAAGCCAACTCGAAAGCTTGGCATGGATTGGTTTGAAAAAGCTTAAGCTTAGATTGGTTCGAATAGAAGTTCAAACCAAACCAAGTCTTGGAGTCAAGCTCATTTAAAAAACAAACCAAGCTCAAACCAGGGTAGTACCGGCTTGGCTCAACTTGATTTAGCTAGGTTTGATTCAGTTTGATTCGGCTTGTAGATTGTATGCACATTGTTTCCTATGGTGTGATCCACTCGAGCTTTGGATATGGTTCATTTTTGGGATCATGTCCTAAAATGATATGTAAAAATGGATGGACGGCATGGATAATACATATGCATGATGATGTTGCAATAATACATTTTTTTTTTCTTTTTCATTTTTGAATTCTAAAATCTCTCTTTTTTTTTAAAGGATACTCAAGTTATTATAGACAAAATGAGGGAATACATAGCTTCCTGCAAAGCCCAGACCCAAAAAACATGCGGACCCGCCTATCCTATCAGCCCAACACAAATGAGCAAAAAAGAAAACTTAACCCTCACCCCCAAGATACGGACTAAATTATTTTTCCGCTAAGCGTGCTCAGACAGGCCTTGTCTAAGACCAAAGCCCCTCTCAGCATCCTAGGAAGCTCAGCACATCTATAGAAAATTTTCCTAGCTCGATTATCACTGGCAAGCTTCTCCAGCCCGTCCGCTACTGCATTGCCTTCTCTGAAAATATGAGCCACCTGAAAGTTGATCAGCCCTCAATGATTCAAAATTTGGCACAACCTGTACCAAATATTGGAAGGCCAAGCCTTTCTTGGCCCTGGAATCGCCTCTGCCAAGATGCGCAAGTCCGTCTCAATTAAAGCGTTTGGAAGGCCGAGCCCCACACAAATTTGAAGCCCATCCAGCAAAGCCTGTGCCTCCGCAACCATCTTAGAGGACTAACTGTAATAGTGGTTAGGTCCACGACGCCGATAATACATAATACATATACATGAATGCACACCGTTTCCTGTGGTTTGGTCCACTTGAGCTTTGGATATGATTCAATTTTGGATCATGTCCTAAAATGATATGTATTAGTCTTTTTTAATGTTGTTTTTTAATGTTATCTTTCTATATAAAAAAAAGTTCATAAATATCATTTATTTACCACAAAAAGAAAAAAAAAACAAAAACCAAGCTGACCCCTATTCGAACTTGGCTCGGTTCAACTTGGCTTGGCTAAGATATTTCACAAAACCAAGCTCAAGCTCAAGCTCGTATAATCTGAATCAAATCGAGCTCAAACAGTAGGGATAGGCTCGAAGCTTGGCTTGTGTAAAGCTCGAACAAGAGGTGTCACATAAATAAGCTAAACCAAACTTGGGTCAAACTCGGTTAAGCTCGGCTCATGTACAACTCTAGCCAATGGTATATACTACAGGATTTCTAGTGGATTTCAAAATCCACTACAGCAGTAAGCCCCACGTTGATGCGGTGTTTTATCTACACCATCCATCCATATGTGCCCTTTAGACGTGATATTCAATTAGTTACATATGCGTATAGGTGAGGCTGACATTGGTTGTGAAATGTGGTCTGTTGATTACAATTTCACATTTTTCTAAACGCGATATGGCATCAAAAGAAGGCATGGCATTACACCATGCCTGATAAATGACACAACACCAGATGGAATAAGATGAATCTCATAGAATGGGAGACTGCCAAAAAGTGTTTCAATAACTTGCAATTCAACTTAATCCTACTCCACCAATATCTCTATTACACCGTTTTTAGAAAGCAATAAAAAAGATGTTACTGTCATTACTGTCAGGAGCGGATTAAGTGTTACCCAGGTAATATTGTTTAGTGGTCGTTACCATGACCATGTGGGGCTCACCTTGATGAACTTGTAACATATCCACACCGTCGATCTGTTTATTAAGCCCATTTTAGAAAGTCATCCAAACGATTAAGCAGTTCCAGATCTACGGCGGACTACACCACTGGAAAAAAGTTTCAAATAACCATTAAAAGCTTTTTGTAGGACAAAAACGCTTTGGATCAAGCTGATCTTTTTAGTTTCCCTTCAACCAAGTCTGGTTGACATTATCAACTGATTGGATGGCAAATAAACGTTACGGTTCTTCTTATGGTGCGCCCTGGGAAGTTTTTAGTGCTGGGCATTCAATCACCACTGTTTCTCGTGGTATGGTCCACCTGAGTTCTTGATCTGCTTAATTTTTGGTATCACGTCCTAAAATGGGCTGGAAAAACTGATGGACAGCGTGGATATACAACACATCATCAAAGTGGGCCACGCAGTAAGGGTGTTCCCCAGGTCACACTAAATCCGCTCCCGTTACTGTCCTTCGAAAATTTTAAAAAGCTACTTCAAGGTTTTGCAAACTCAGTCCAACGGTTTATTTTAAAAACACACGACAAACAGCTTGCACGCAACCCATCCATTAGATGAGTCCAGCCTTGAATATGTTCTGACCCAGCAATAAGATCACATCTAGAGCTGGACACGAACCGAGTTTGGTCGTTCAAATTGACTTAGATTGACTCGGTAAAACTCTGTTCGAACAGAAAGTCTTCGTGTTCGAATTTAATTTGTTCGAACACACGGATCCGTTTGAAAAAAAAATTGAGTCGGTTTCAATCAAGTCTCGTTTGATTCAACTCGAACTTGAACTCGACTTGAATATTAACTGACTCAATTTGTTTGTTCAACTCGATTATATATATATATATATATATATATATATATATATATATATATATATATATATATATATATATATATATATAGAGAGAGAGAGAGAGAGAGAGAGAGAGAGGAATGCTCACCTACGAACCATCTCTCACGAGAAGTCGTGAGAGATTTCTTAGGGCCCATCACACGTGATGTGTCCTTAAAATCTTAGCCGTCCATGTGATGCAGCACCCCAAAAAACCCCCAAGTCCCAACTTTCAACCTGATCCAAAACTTTGTTCGAAGTCGTAAAAATTGTCCAAAATTTATATGTTTGAACATGGCTGGCCAGACCAAATCGAGTTTGAACAGAGCCACCCTGTTTGAATGTTTGTTAGAACATTGTTCGAATACACCACTCAAGCTCGGATCGGATCCCACCTCTAATCACATCCTACAATCTTTGACTTTTCTCTCTGTCCGCGATTAACCAAAAAGACGAACAAAAATCAAGAGAAGAAGATCTGAAAACTCACCCGTGGAGGTTGATGGAGGAGCCGGTGCCGTGGCTGAGTCCTGAAAGAACTTGTACGTCTCATACATCAAATTGCAACTCGGCCCAATAACTCTCCCACCTTGTTTTCCATCACAGCACGTCGGAATCCGACCCACATCATCTTCTAAGCACGCACTGCAATCTCTCCTTGGCTGATCGTTTGTGCACTGCATAAGCCCATATATCGATAGGAAGTTGGTGAAATTCGTTTCATTCGTAGCATACATCCGCGGGCCAGAAGCTGCCCTCGAAACAAGACCATCCATCATCTGGTCCACAATCTGATTAAACCGATCTGGGTCCAATGCATTTTGCGTATTTGACATGTAAAACATCGGGGAATTTGAAGATGATAAGATTCGTTCGGTGGAGTAGCGCAAGAGACATTCATCATACCAAATAATTGCAGTCCTGTTTGGGCACTTTTCGAGGAGTTCTTGGCTGGCGGTGTTGAGGCAATCACGGCATGTGTCGGATGTAGTGTCGCCTCTGCATTGTGCAACGCCATAGATTCGGTTTGGGCTTTCACCAATCGTGCTGTTGGAGAAGCCGGTGACTGAAGCATTGGAGGATAGAGAAGAGAGGAGGCGATTGAGGTTAGTTTCAAACGTGCTATTACCGGTGTAATTAGCTGTGCTTGGACAGGAAGTAAAGAGATGATCTGCAGTGCTAGTTGGGACGTGGAAGATGAAGAGTAGGAGGGATGAAAGGAGGAGGAATTGATAGGGTTTTGAGAGGAGAGAAGGCATCATCTGGTTGTTGTAAAATCTAGCTTAGTAATATTGGAGAAGATCACATTCTTTTAAGGAGGAAGAAGGTTACTTTGGATTATCAACAAACAAGTAATGCACAGTTATTATTGAGTCAGCTACCGTACACGTGGCAATCATCTATGAAAAATCATACTGGTCAAACGATCTCAACCATCTGATTTTACCAAATGAATTTGGACTTGACATTCCGGGCATGTGAAGAAAAAATAGAAGAAAGGAAATATCGATGACGCCTTTCACCATTTATTCATGGAGATATCATGACACCTTACATTTTTCCAGGGAGCGGATTAGCTGTTTCCCGGGTAACACCTTATCCTGACCGTACGAAACCCATCTTAATGAATATTTTGTATATCCACACCGTCCATCCGTTTTTTCAGATTATTTTATGATGTGATTCTAAAAACTAAGTAAATCCATATTTTAGGTGGACTACACCACTGGAAAAAGTAGTGAATAACCATTAAAGCCCCTTTGTAGGCTACAAAAGTTTTGGATCGAGCTGATCTTGGTATTTTCCCTTCACCCAGATCTTCTTGACCTTATCAAAAGGTTGGATGGAAATAAACGTTACAAAAACATCACGGTGGGCCTAGGAAGTTTTTAATGGTAGGGTGTTCAATCACCTATGTTTCATGTTTTGTGGTCCATCTGAGATTTCGATTTAATTAATGTTTGAGACCAAGTACTAAAATCGGCTAAAAAAGGGGATGGACGGCGTGGATATACAGAAAATCATCAAGGTGGACCCCACGGTAAGGGTAGCACCCATTAATGTGTTACCGGGTAACACCTAATCCGCTCTCACTTTACCACGGGCTCTGTATCTGCGTCAGCATTGCCTCAAAAAATGAGATTTTCATCCGCCATTCAAATAAAGAATCCTAGGAGTCCATTATTAGATCATCGTGGCAATTTTTTAGATATGTTAATTTTTTAGATATGAAAAAAAAGCCTGTTTATAAGGTCACAAGGGCCTGGATCAAAGGGAAAACGCAAATATCGGCTTTCTCCAAAACTTCTGTGGCCTAATTGTAGGTGTTCAATCCCCACTGTTTCTTCTTGGTGTGGTCCGCTTGAGTTTTGATTATGCTTCATTTTTTTTACTATTGGTTTAAAATGAGCTGCCAAAATGGATGGACGGCATGGATAAATCAAAGACGTTACATGATGTAGGGGAAGAACTCCATGATCGAGGGCGTGGATCACGCACCTTCCTGCGGGAGATGGACAGGAAGAAAAACAAGAGAAAACTAAGGAATTTCATATTTTGGAGTTTCAACTCAAACAGGAAATTGTTATTCTCGTTTTTCAACTTCGGCCCAACTTGTGGGGACCATCTTGATCATTTATGATGATCCATTCCGTCCATTTTGTAGAGCTGCTCGACGCCCGTTAGTACTTAAGAAAAGAATCCTAATACAATTAGAAAAGAAATAGAAAAATCTGCGCAATTGTATAACGCCAGCACCGTCTTCCTTCCGCTGATACGAGCAATCCACATATCTAATTACCACGAAACTTTGTGTTTTTCCTGATATTGACGTACTCTTCAAAATGGTCGGCTTAGATTCTCCATATCAGTAGTATTGGGCCACCTGGACCATCTCCAGTTTCAGTGGGCGGAATTCGAAACTTTCTGGACAGTTCGTACCATTTTGGACGCCACGATCAATCCGTAACTCGGATCGACGTGAAACTTGTTGCGTTTTCTCGGCGTCGAGCAGCTCTACAAAATGGACGGAATGGATCATCATAAATAATTAAGATGGACCCCACAAGTTGGGCCGAAGTTCAAAAACAGGAATAACAATTTCCTGTTTGAGTTGAAACTCCAAAATGTGAAATTCCGTAGTTTTCTCTTGTTTTTCTTCCTGTCCATCTCCCGCAGGAAGGTGCGTGATCCACGCCCTCGATCATGGGGTTCTTCCCCTACATCATTACAGTGGGCCCCACAGAGTCTGCCTCGTATTGGTCTATTGGCCGTTTGATCTGCATAGTTGGTCCCACCTGATAAGCCATGCAGATGACCTACATTGGCTTATTGGCCTTTTGATCTGCATGAGCGAGTTGGTACATGTGTCTGCTATAGATGTACACGCGGCGAGCAAGCCTCATCTAGAGAATCCATAGCCGCCGTGTCTTGTCAATGCACTTCCATCAACGGGAACGGTATGGGTGGATCCCTAACTGTGGGGCTCACTGTGATATATGTTCTTTACGTCACAATCCATCCATTTCGACAGCTAATTTTAGGGCATGAACCCAAAAATGAAGCAGATCAAAAAACTTAGGAGACCATACCACAGAAAACAGTATTGATTGAATCCTCACCATTAGAAACTTCACGGGGCCACCAGAATTTTTATTTTCCATCCAACCTGTTTATAAGGTCACAAAGACCTGGATGAAGAGATAAAACAAATATGACGTTGATCAAAATCTTTTGGGTCCGACCAGAAGCTTTTAATGTTAGATTACCACTGTTTCCTGTATAATGGTCCACCTGAGATTTGGATCTGGTTCATTTTTGGCATACTGAAATAAAATGAGTTTTCAAAACAGATGCATGGCCGCGATATAGGAAATTATATCATGGTGGACCCCACGTTCAGGGATACACCCACCTTGGTGGATCCGGGGATCCACGGAAACCGCGCTCTCCATCAACGTCACCGGAGTGGATTAGGTGTTACCCGAGTAACACCTTAGTGGGTGTTACCCTTACCGTGTCCGGCCCACATGGATGAATATGTTGTCTATCCACGCCGTCTATTCTGTTTTACAGATATTTTTTTAACGTTTTACAAAAACTTAAGCAGATGGAAATTCTCAAGTGGACCACACCATAGGAAACAGTGGTGATTAAATGCTCACCAATAAAAACTTCCGAGGCCTACCTTAATGTTTATTTACCATCGAACCCGTTGATAAGGTCAAACACACCTGGATGGATGTAAAATACAAAGATCATCTTGATCGAAAACTTTTGTGGGCAAAAGAATGTAGTTAATGCTAATTTACCACTGTTTATGGTGGTATGGTCTACCCAACATTTGGATATACTTGGATAAATGCCTATAGTTGAAACCTTCCTTGGCTCCGCGTTGATGTTTATATGCCATCCAAACCGTTTACAAGGTTTTTACAATTAGGATGAAGTGAAAACACAAAAAATTATCATGATACAGAAACTTTTGTGGCCTTACAAATGTTTAAATGATAGTTAATGAATTCCCACATTTTCTTCTCGTGTGGCTTATTTGAGTTTTAGATCAGTCCAATTTTTTGTCGCACTTTATGGAATTAGCTCACAAAACGGATGGACAGGGTGGATTTCTAAAGAAAATCACGGTGGGCCCCACCTAACATCCAAGCCTTCTTTTTAGCCTTTGGTAGGAAATTCGGGTCGTCTTGGGTCATTAAAAGGGCCCGTTTGGATACTACCAAATACGTTACTTTTCGACTGAACTTAAGACCTTAAGTTACTTTTGGCACTTAAGTTCGTTTGGTAAGTATGATTGAAAAGTTACTTATCTCCTAAAAATTACTTGTCTTAATAAGCATTTTTTTTTTAATTTTTTTGACTTTTAATTTTTCTACTCTTTTTTTTTTTCTTTTTTTTTTTCTTTTTTCGGGGTTAGTACACACATTGTTAGTCACCCTCCAATGTTAATTAACCACCCTCCAATTTGGCTTTTCTACTTATCTCTCTCTGGTCACGCTGCATATCAAAGTTCTCTCATGGTTCACTCAATTACCACTCTTTCGTACTGTCCATATCAAAGGAGGCCCCACATAATGGACTGTCCCATCGAAGGTGGGGCTCACACAGTGGACAGCCCACATCAAATATGGGCCCTTCATTAATTGGTGCAAGATCCAATCCACCAATCAGGTTGATCTGATCATCTACATCTTCCCTAGAAATGGTTCTAGTCCACTCACCATGTGGACTGACTATTGTAAACAAGTGAATGGGTTAGAAAACTTCAGCCAAGTCTTCCAGAGCTGTACATTTGTTTTGCAAACTGTGGCCCACCCGACCAATGGAACAACTTGATTCTTGTGTCAGGGCATCCATATAGTGGTCCCGTTCTAATGGATGGAATGTATCTCGGACCAATTGTGCTATGGTAGCACATGCATGGCATGTACATGAGTTTTATTGCACGCACGTGGGATTAGAAAAGCTCATTCTGTTAGGGCTCGTTTGGTTGCTTGTATTTGGAATGAATTGGATTCCAAATCCTAAATACATTGTAATCTAATGTATTTGAAATCCTTAATTATATGTTTGGCATTCTATAATTAGAATCCATTAAAATCTAAATTTTTTGTTTGGCAACATGTATTTTGAAAGGATTGAAATCTTATATTATATTCGTAGAAGTTGAATTTGATTGACTAAATAATTTACAATATCCGAAAATGGTGTACATGTATAACATTACAGATAGTCATTGGAATAAGTCCATCAAGACATATCTTTTGGGAAAAACTTGGGGTAATTTCAAGCCTTGCGTGGGCCACAAACATACAAAAGTTTACTTTTCAATAGTTTCGATAAGTTTTAGATCAAAGGATAATCATGTAGGGGGCCAGTGATGTGTACCTAAAATCTATCTACTCCCACCATTAAATGGATTATCCAACATTATACTTAGGGTCAAAAATTCAGGTGAGCCCTACTAAAGAAAGAGGTTGGAAGAGAAATGTCCACTCTTAATTTTTACAATGCCCACCTTAATGTATGTGTTGTATACCCACACCATCCATCAATTTTTCAAGCTTGTTCTAGGTCATGGTACAAAAATTAAGCAGATTTCAAATCTCAAGTGGACCACATGTTTAGAATAGTAGTGATTAAATAGCCACCATTAAAAACTTCATGGGACCCACCATGATGATTACAAGGCCTATCGTGATGATTATGTGAAAATTACTCCAATCATTAGATGCTATGCAAAATTTTAAGCCTGGGTGCAAAAAATCAGGCTTGTTCGTGATTGAAGTGGGCCATATATACTAGAGAAAATAATTTGGAAGGTCCTCGTTTTATTGTACATTGATTCCAATCGTGGTCCACCTAAATTAAGAATGAGGTTGATTTTTTTGTTGCTGAGCCTAACATGGGGTGAAGCATTTGGTGGTCGTAGTGGATTGCACATAAACATCACGGTGGGCCCACCTACTAACCCTATTCCCTCTATTAGTTACCGTCATACCAGGCGACACAGTGGGAGAGAAAGGCCCTATCGTGCGATTCTCCCACCGTTGGGAAAGATGCTCATTGGAGATGGTTAGCCTCAAATCTCAGCAATTTGCTAGGATTTCAAATCATGGATTTGGGGAGATTTGGAATGCATTGGATTCCAAATCCTCCTCTCCAGTTTCGCTGCCAAACACAAAAAGGTACATGTTGGATTTCAAATACTCTCAAATCCACTCAAATATTGGCTGCCAAATGGCCTATTAGGAAAATTGCCTCAACGCTTAGCTTTTTCTTTTCATGTCAATATGTTGTTTATTATACGTAGATTTGAAATTTTCTTTTGAAATGCTACTTATCAATGTGTTATTACCAAACATACTTATTTACTTATTGGCTGATAAGTATGTTGTTTACCAAACATACTTATCGGCTTAATAAGTAAAAACCAAGATAAGTAACTTATCTGATAAGTAGCTTATCTTAAGTAACTTACAATCCAAACGGGCCCTAAGAATCGTGTCAAAACATCATAGCCAAAATAAAGAAGTGGGAACATGAGTAGAAAACTGGAAATGGACGCATCTCCTCAGGCTATTGTCTTCTTCACAGGGAATGCTATTCGCAGGCGCACAAAATGAACGAACATCATTAAAGCATCACACCACTGCATATTTTGCACACGTGTGAGATAACCATTCCGTTTATCAGACGGTCCAATGGTGGCTCTATCCTACCCTTATAATTTAACCTACCAGCTCATTAGTTAGGCCACACGACACGTTAAATATGAACCATTGGATATCCTTTTTCTTACTGTATGACTTTCTTCTCTGTGTGACCAACCATATGAGTTGACTAGCCATTCCACATGGGGCAGGTACAATGACCTGCCCAGATTTGACATATGTGTGTCAAAAGCGTGCGCAGATTTTCCACTTATTCAGAAATAAACGAGTCATACTATAACAACCCAAAATTTTACATGTGCACCCCCTACTTAAGCTAACTTCAATATTTAATCTTTTCTGAAAGGAACAAGACAAGTTAGTTAGCCACATGGTAAGGACTCTCTTAGTTTTAGGATATAGGTCAAAGGATTGATTCCTGCCACAGCTAAAAAGTAGATAAAATTATGTGGATAAGATTATCGAATGTATCAGATTTAATATATACTTTCTATATTAATTCTGGGATCACACTACAGTAATATCCAAAATATTATATGGATTTGACCATCTAGTGGGCCACATTAATCAAAAGGAAAAGTTATTGTTAAAACATGTCATAAGAAGGATATGGATTATAGATGGTTCGGATTTGAACAATTCATTAGCTGCATCTTGCCGGTAACCTGCGATCTCTCGATGGATTTCTCCTCACAGGTGGCGTTCATCTACTCTTGTATCTATTCCTGCAACTCAGCTTCTACCTATGTCTCACATTGATTTCTACATTAATTACAATTGACTCCTTTGTTTTCTTGTATTCATCTTTGTGGAATAAGGAATCCTCAGCAAACCTAACCGCCCGACTAATTGTGATATTCGTTGTGGCCGGTCATATAGTCTATATCCTTTCACACCATCACTATACCCAACAAAGATACACTTCTTCGCCCTGTGTCCTAGCTTATCTCTCTCAACTGACAGTACATGAAAGTAAGCATTACAACAAAATACAAGCAACCCTGAGTAGTTTACTTCATGACCACTCCATACTTCATTTGAAATTTTACAATCATTGCGTGGCGCCCCGATAATCACTTTCTGAGGGTACCCCAGCCTGGCTCCATGCTCGCGGTTCCCTTTGTGGCGAGCCTCTGAGTGTCCAATGTTTGATAAGGCCACAGTCAGGAGTCAATTTTCCCGTCCTACATCGGATAGACAGCCACTCGAGATCTGAACTATAAGTCATGTCCGAATATCATCAGTAAGATGCATTTTGGGGGAAACCCCAAGAATAAATCTGTGCGTTTCAGCAAAGCAGACAATATCATACTGTGTGGGGCGCGGGCTGTGACAAAGTGGTATCAGAGCCTTGGGTGGCAAGAGAGCCGGGGACGGCTCATGTCTTGAGGGTGGGGGATTGTGACACCCTGGTCATCATCGTCTGAGGGTATCCCAGTCTAGCTCCATGCTCGTAGTTCCCTTTGGGCTGGGCCTTTGAGTGTCCAGTGTTTAGTAAGGCCACAGTCAGGAGTCGGTTCGCCCGTCCCACATCGAATAGACAACCACTCGAGATCCGGGCTAAAAGTTCTGTCTGAATATGTAATATCTATGATTTTTGATGATTTATTATTTAATTTAAAAACCTGGATTAGAATTTATGAAATTAAAATAATAATAATTTAATGTGTGTAAGTTGATAACATGTTTTATGTACGTTTCTCATGGAATAATTGGGTAGAAAAGTGTAATCATAAACCATATTCCATATACATAAACTTTAGTAATTCATTTTAAATTATTTATATTATCTGTGGAATTGATCTGAGCCTTAGAATGATAAATTAAATCATGTAGAATCTAATAATACAGTCTGATCGATCCAGATGTAATCATAAATCTTTCTATCGGCACCATTCATCCTCATTTTGATTACTATGGCCCATTGAACTAATCAAACTGAGTTTTGTTCCATTGGAATTATAGAGTATCCTTAGAAGAACCTTTGTGACCATTGAAATTCTCATCGGACTTCGATCAAGCCGTTAAAAATTGTCCTAGCACCAAACCAGTGGTGAAAGTGAATCCCCGTGATTTATTTCAATTGGTGTGTCAGTTAGATGTGGGATTTTCTCCACACCTTTGTTATAGCATTTTAGCCGTCCATGTGAAATTTCATCACCTGATGATCTTCCGAGACCGTTTAATCGAAGATTTACTGTGTAGGGCCATATGGACCACCAATCAAGGCGAAATCACTTATGGACAACCTTTTTCATATGCTTAGGTGACCTATTGACTTAGATTCAATCTTAGGGTCCTAGATATGTCCATGTAGACCAAGAAGTACAGAAGTCACATTTGACGTACCAATTCAAAATCTAAATTTTAGGATATGGTTACGGAGTTTGGTAAAGAGAGATTTCTATCTTTGTTGTGGACCGTCCATCTTTATGTATGGATATCGGTGTGTGTTTAGATTTTGTGTATTTTAGGTTTTCTAAGATGGCCCACGTCCCCATGTTTTCAGAATCTTGAACCAAAGTGTGTTAATCGTCCATCACATTTTTGATCAATTACTCTTAAACCGGTAAGAGATTCATCGACCCAACGGTCCATTATTCAATCCATGGACATTTTAACCAATGGTGCGGACCACTTCACACAACACTTAACGGTCATGATTTAATCTCACCTCAAAGTGGTCAAGCTTATCCTTAGGAACTAACCACCTTAAGTTGTAGTGTTTACCACCATTTAGACTATCATTTGTGTCCTTATTAGATCGTGGGTGTGGACACTACTAAATTCTCCTAAATTTATACCACTTTGTCAGTTTTTCGAGGCCAATGTCATAATGGTCTCAGATTTGTGAAAGGTGGGCCCGATTTTAAGATGTTACACATCCATTTTAGAGCGTTCATTTAGGCTAACTCTTAACCCGAGAGTTTACCCACTACTTCTTGTGTTAATTCTCTATATGATGGACGTCTTAGATCCAATAAGGGATCACTAGGTGGACCATCAAAATATTACTTCTATTTTCACCATAAATATTTATGTTATAAGCTAACGAACTTTATTTAAACTCCCGCAAGATAGTCCTATTCTACGACTTTTACATTTACGACCAAATCGTAGCCATCCCATCACATCCATCATCAACAGTTTAAAATCCCTACCATCCATCATCACTATCCATTATCATCATCCTCATATAACCATTGATTGTGAGGAAGGAGGTAGTATTTTGTAGTGGGTCGAAGATTGATTTTCTTCGTTATCTTCATCTTCAAAATCTCGGATCAGATTGACAATTGGTGAGTCTACGGAGATACTCACTCCACATCATTGTTTGATTTGCGCATTTGTGTTTTGTTTAGTATATCAATTACGTTACTTTGATTAAATCTATGCCATTCATCATGTATTTTAGTTTACGTTTGCTTGCGGGCCCAGATTTAAAAGGAGTATGATATTTAAGTGGGCCAGGGTGGGAGACATAGACCTAACCATTAAAAAGGGAATAAAGTCTCTGTCTTTGTTTTATAATTTTCGATCTATGTAAAATCAAATTTATTGGGTGGACTAAAGGCTTGAATAATTCAATGGATGGATTGGATCTCAACCTATTGGGCCTCACCTTATATATATATATATATATATATATATATATATATATATATATATATATATATATATAACAATGGGCTGCTAGACAAGTCAGCACCCCAAGGACGCTGCCAGTCTAACAGCGTCATGGTTGCTGACGCAAGGGAAGGATGGGCAGCAGTTGGGGGTCCACATGTGGACCCCACACTAATGTATTTTTCTATATCTACTCCGACTATATTTTACTTCATCATGTGTTTTGATAGCCCACCAAATTTCTGCTTAATCTAAGACCCGACCGGACCACACCAACTTTTACAAATTGGACTATCTTGCTGAATTTTCTGCAATTGTGCAGAAAATTCTAAATTTATCTCTTATGGATAGCGGGTAATCCGTGGGCCCCACTCTAAGCTTTCTGTTAAATCTATACCACTCACTTGTTACATTATTATGTTAGAAGGCTGGAAATTAAATTTCAGAGGGTTTCGATAACCGAGTGGGCCACACCGTCTCAAATAGTGGACAGTGTAATACAATATAAATCTGAAGGTGAGCAAATTTTAAAGTGGAGACAACAGGCACTCATGGGCCCCACATGTGAACTTTTGGATAAATCCACCTTGTCCACACTGTTTGTTGGGTTGTGTGGAATTCACCATAAAAATATGGGCCAAAACAGGGTTCCAGGTGACCCACACCACTTGAAATAATGGGACTGACACCCTGAAAAATAACAGAATTTGAATTTGATTGGACTCCAACTTTTGGGTCCCATTGGGGAATATTTTGTCCAATCTAAGCCGTCTAATGCTTAAACCAGCAAGTCTTAAAACTGTAAAATAAATTTGGTACACATCAGACCTCACAAACAGTCAAATTAAGTGAAATTGTAGGGACAACACATATTCATTTTCTTTGAATATATGGTTATAATTTAGTTTAAAGTTCTTAAACCCCTCAAAATACTTTGTTTTATAATGTGGATGCATTATTGCCATCTTGATATATATGCACTTGATTTGTTTCTTAAATAGTTATGTTGTATGATTCATTAAATTGTATTAATATGCAATAAATTCTTATTATCACATGTTCATATTTATATGATCACATATGATGGACCCATGCATAGAGCGGTTTATAGTGAGGTTAAGTCCACAGAGTTAAATCAGAGTAGGGGTATGTAAATAGTTCTTAACCGTGACTATCAAAGTGTGGTTAAGTGTGATTAAGTTTGTGTGGGATGGATATGAGTGTGACTATGGGGACAACTATGTATGGATACATTGGATGAACTGGAATATGAAAAACCATCAAGTGTGGTAAGTTTTCCCGTCGAGAATGTGTCCCGTGTTGGGATCGGATCGTACCCGTGTCAGGATTGGAGCAGTTGCGTTTCGTTAGGAATGCGACCCATGTCAGGATTGGGCGTACCGTGTCAAGATCGGAATGTACCTCACTTGTCTGGCTGTGGATGGTTGTAATATTATTTTTCAGGCGTAGCCTTGAATGCACTACCAGAAAAATGACTTTTCCCGACGGCCGAAAGCCGTCAGCTAAGCCATTTGCCGACGGCTTTTGGCCGTCGGGAAAGGGGGCGTCACAATTGCTTTCCAACGGTTACGGGCCGTCGGAATTTCCGACGGTGATGAGCCCTCGCAAATTCCGACGGTTTATGACCGTCGGCGTTGCTTTAGCATAAAAACATCAGCGTTTAAGCATGCATTTTACAACAGGTCATGACCGTTGTAAAAAACAGGTGTTGCTAGTTGCAAATGCTCATAATATACATCGGGTTCCACCCCTTGTGAAAAGGGTAAACGTTTACAACTACTGTGGCCCATTGCAAAAGAAAGTATTAACAATAGTGCTGGCCCATTGTAAAATCATTAACTTGTTTAGTAAATGCATTAAATATCATGGTTCATGTGAGATTGTTTTCGTAATTTTGTAATGCTTATATGACTAATGAACACATGGAATAAAAAATTGGGTGGTAGCAGGAAAAAAAAGGTACTATTTACAACGGCTCTGCCACCACCCAAATTTTTTTTATTCCCTACGTTCATTAATCACATAAGCATCACAAAATCACCAAAAGAATCTCACATAAACCATGATATTTAATGCATTCACTTGTCCATTCCATAGCAAGATATCTCACCATTATAAAATGTATAAATCCCAAGAAGCGCACATATAAACAGTAAGATGATACTTAAATGATGAGATAGTAATAATAAAATCTTACCTCATCTTCACTATATAAGTAGGATAGTGTTCTCTATTGTGTCAAATAAGAGCGGGCCATCATCTTCATTGTGTGGTGAAAGATCTCAAGGAGGAGATTGGCCATCATCATCTGTCGATAAAAAACGCGGTTTATTACATAAAGGGGGAGAAAGTGATGGTGATGGACTGTTAGGTATTAATTTGTACAATTATAAGGTTGAATGGACTGTTATCAAGGAAAATGGACTGCAAGTTAGTAATCTAGTTAGCTAGAAATCTGGACAGCTTGGTGGCCTATGGGTTGCATGTGTATGAAGTGCACTGCCTGGATAACTACTAGCTGTGTTGGAACAGCATTTATGTGAAATGGGAAACACCTATCTGTAATGGACAGCACCAATATGTAATGGACAACTAGTATATATGTGTAGATAGCAGTTTGGTTCGGATGGCACCTGGGCCACGATTTGGACAGAAAACATGCCACAATTTGGACAGCAAGATGGCCTACAATCTGAGACAAAAGATAAGCCACAATCTGAGCAGCAAGAAGGCCTGGACAGCCGTGATGTTAAATGCATAGCAGAGACAACAAATGGCCAGCAAGGTAGCTGTATCAACATGTTATTAATCTGATCTTAAAGGGACAACAACTTGCTATGATATGGACATGAAATAGCAGAGACAACAAATGGCCAGCAAGGTAGCCTGTTTGATGCAATGTGCATGAAACAGGCCATGAAATGGACGTGAAATGTACATGGAATAGAATGAAATGGACATGAAACAGGCCATGCAATGGACTGCAGATGGGCCACGTAAACTGATCCTAAAATGGGCAGCGATCTGATCATGATCTCAGCCAAGGAATGGGCCATGATCTGCACGTGATCTGGGCAAGGAATGGGCCATGATCAGGACATGCTCTAGAGCTTAAGATCTACTGTAAACTCAGCTGCACATCTGCTATGAAAGAAGCTCAAATTGGCTCATGTAAGCAGGTAGAAATTGTCCATGAATTGAGTGCAGAAATCAGCTCATGAATGAGCAAAGAAATCAGCTATGAATTGGGTGCGGATTTGGTCATTAACTGGGCTGTAATCTGGTTGTGAAATGAAGTTCAAGAACAGCTATAAATTACTATAAGTTTAAGATCTGATAAAACTGTCTCGAATTCAATATGAATTAGAGTTCAGATCTAACTTTAACAGAGCAGAAATCAGAACTTCAACGGTGCTAAAATCGGAGCTTCAATGGAGCTGTGATCAGTGCTTCAAGTTGAGGTGCAGATCTGACCTTTGAGCTGAGTTGGAGATTCAAGATTTGCTGTGGTTTGAACTTTATATCAGTTGTAGTTTCAGGCTAGATCATGATCTAATATAAACTAAAGAAGAAGAAGCTAAAACCGTGGATGAAGAAGTTATTTGAAATGAAGAAGAAGACGCAGAAATTGTAGAAGTTATTTGAGATGAAAAAGAAGACGCAGAAATTGTAAAATTTTGGATACACCACCAAATAAGTTAATTTTTCTACTTACAGCAGTAGATAAGTTATTTGAGATGAGTTTGGTTTATGATCAATTATAAGTAGCTTTTTTTTATTTAAAGTTACTCAATCACTTCAGTTTAATAAGTAAAAAATCAAGATAAGCTACTTAAGGCATATCTTAAATAAATATAGAATTTCTTAAATAAAGAGAACCATGAGAGAGAGAGAGAGAATTAAAATTTTGAATAGGCCTGGCCAAACAAGCCAGCCCCAAACAGTTCAAAATCCAGTCTCAAACCAACACAGGCCCACCCAAAATCATAATTCCTGAATTATGCTGTAAAAATCCATAAAAATCAGAGAAAATTTTCATTAAGGCAATAACTTACCATAGTGGAGCACAAGAGGATGACAAAGCAAGAAAAGGGTGTGCCCACCTGTAACATAGATAGGATTGCAAAAATCTTCAGCTCAAACATACTCAATTGACGAAATACAAAAAGGAAAAAAAAAAAAAACAACAACAAGAATCAGTATGTATCCAACTTCAAAAATTTTCATGTATACATTCCAATTCCTCTCTAACATATCCTTTCCCTGCACATAAAATCAGTATGTATTCCATTGTATGATGCTTGATGCGCACAATGTACAAACTGGACCCAAGATGGGGCAACCCTGTTGGATGGACTGGATGTCATACATATAACTTTGTTAATTTAGTAAAATAGCTCAACAATCATTCTGGCTAATAAATGAATGAAGACTAGCAGAATTCTTGCTAATTATGACAAATAAGTGGAGAAATGCAACCCATTTTTAAAACAAATATCTACCATAAGAAATGGGTTAATAACAAAGGTAATAGCGTAATAGTGGTTGACCATCAATATCAAAGGAAACATCTGGACTCACTGTTGTATTAGTCGAATCACCATCAGATTGGTACCGTCCATGTGCACCCTTAACCAATTTAATGGCCACAATGTTTTAGACTGAGGAATTCTACCTGTGTTTGAAGTTTTGAATGGGTCTATCAAGGCAATTGGATGTAGCTACGCCAGGTGGGACTGATCCTGATAAACATGGTGGACAGGGTTTATCAAATCAACGACATTATTAAATTGTCAAAGAGGACACATAACAAGAAAGAAACATACTAAAGCATCCACCATCCTCTTGCACCAACTCAGGAGAAAATTGTTGCCTCAATCTGGGTTTTTTTTTTTTTTTTTTTTTTTTTTTTTTTTTTTTAATTTTTTTTTATAAAAAAAAAAAAAAAAAAAAAAAAAAAAAAAAAATCTGAATTTGTCAAGATCCTGTGAATTTGCATCAATAAAACAATCTGAATCTTCAAGAATGTCATTTTCAATTCTTACATTGGTTTCTTTGGTTTGTAAAGTTGAGAAGTTAGTGGCTGAAAATCTGCATTATTATGGAGGCAATACTCAAGATCACAGTTAAAAAAAAAAAAAAAAAAAAAGAATCTGTAAATCCCATATAAACATAAAATTTACCTTCGGGAGTGAAGCCTCAACTCTTTGGGTGTGATACCCAAAGCTGGTTTGGTGTAATGCTAACCATATCAAGGAACATTTCTAATGTTGAATAGCCAGAGGCTCATCATCCTACATCAGACTGCTTCTATCCTTATGAGGGAACAATACTTTTCATTAGAGTCATGTTAGAAAATTTTGGAGGTTTCATGCGGATAGGTCTAAAAACCACTAGACATAAACATGCTACCACACAAAAGAACCAGATCTTAAACCTTCTTCAATTCACATTCAATTAAAAAAAAGGATTGTAACCCAACTCATTTACAGACAAGATAAGATTCCTGCAACAAAACAAGCACCCATCTTTCAATGATAATGCAATTCGAACATCGATTCCATGGAAACAACACAAATCTTTCAGGTTGAAAAGGAGAACTACAAATTTTAATGGTGAGTTGACCAGCCTGATTTTAGCACTAGGTTAACTTTCTGGGGAGGTCCATCTTATGCTACCGGTCAAATGTCCCACACATTAACCAGGTTTGCACCTATGCTACACGTAGAGAGTGCGTGTGATGCTTACGAATTTCCAGTTATACTTACATTCCAACAACTTTGCAATTTGAGTTGAATCCATGGAAAACAATTCACGATTCAAAAGTAATATGGATTTGCGTAAAAAAAAACACCAACATGTGTGAGGAGACAATACTACCAATACAAGTGACTTACATATCCAGATGGAATCCCACTGAGACCATGTTTTCAGTCTTTGACCTAACAAAGGTAGGAGCTACAGATAATGGATGCAAATTATAATGTCCATAGATTAAGAGGGTGTGTTTGGGTGTCATTTTAAAATGAGCTCATGTTAACTATTAATTGATATTATATATTAGAGAACCACATCTTCGAGTAGAATCCAACCCACCACTTAGCTCGATGCAAAACTGTAGCAAAAGCATGTTGGGCAAGTTGACCCACGATCTGACCCAATCTGATGCCACAGATACCAAGTAACAACTAGAAAATAAAAAAAGACATCCCAAACATTTGCTCACTCAAACTCATGAGGAAAACAAACAATCCACAAATTAGAACTCATTACATTTTAAATCATCATCTCTTACCTCTATATCTTTTCATGAATGACACCAAGACAACAGAGTGGGGTGATCTGGAAAAAATGAGTGATGTATGTAAGGAAATTGTTTCATCAGAATCTCATTCATAATGGAAGGAAATTGTTGAAAAGAAAATGAGTGATGTATGTACCTGTGAATCATTATATGATAGTTGGTCTTTATATGTACGAAGAACAAACCTGTGCAATAATGAAATTTTTGGACCATAAACTAAAATGAGTTGAAAAAACTTATGAACAGCTTGGATATACAACACATACATCAAGGTAAATGCCAAGGTTAGGGTGCTACGATCAAGGTAACACCCAGTAACTACTGGGGTGGGTTTAGTACAGATTGGGGATCGCAACAGGCTGAGATTGGTGTTATGTTTAAGTTGTTTTTTTTTTTTTTTCAGTACTTGGGTGATTGGATCACCACGGGGCTGAAACAGGACTTGAAAATGGGAATATCACAAACCAAAAATTAAGATCATTTGCCTGATTGTTAGATTGATGGATATTTAAGGAAAAGCTAAAAATAAAAAATATCTAATGGTTCTATTTCAACAAACAAGCAAAACAGAGATTAGATTGTTCAACCAATCTGATTTTGCGACTCAGTTAGCAACAATGGATTCCACAATTTAGTTGGATTAATTTGAGCCAATGTATGCCACATATACATTTTCTGTGTCCCTGTGCATCACTTGTCGTATCTGGCCCAAGTATTAAATAGCTCTCTGAGTAATATTTTATGATGCATCAGTTCACTAGGACAGTCCAATCGATCAATCTGAATTGTACATCAGTACAGGAGAATTTTCAGGGGCTACCAATGAAAAATCTCACCAATCAAATGCTATAATCCATCCTTGGTTTGGCCTTATTTTCTATAGTTGTGCTTTTTCTAAGCCATGGATGGGATGGTTATCAACTTATCATTGGCTAACAAATGTGGTTTTTTTTAATCTTAAGTTCTCCATGATGGATTCTAATAAATATATGATAAATTTTATTGATTGGACCTATTTTTGTGTAAATGATCTTGACCATCCATATTAAATGCCCTGCCCCTTGATCACATGGTTACCATTTGTCAAATCCATACATAAGAAACTCAGATGAATCCATTCATAAGAAACTCAGGTGGGCCACACCACGTGATCTTAGAGGTGTGTGTTAGGCATGATTTCACATGGTGTAGCCAACTTGAATTTTTGATCAGCCTGATTTTTTGCCTCCAAGGAGAATTATGGGGTGGGGGCTCAAATCATGTCCAGATTGGATGTTGTGCACACATCAGAGTGGGCCCCACACAGGTAGTTGTACAATAAGCTTCCTAAACTAATAGGAAAATCATCAAACAGGGTGAAAATCTGGAAGAAAAAAAAAAGGTCTGATTGTTGGGCCGAGAGATGCGAGACCCATCACTCAAAACCTGTAAAGGTATCAGCACCTTCCAAATTGTTGGGCCCACCATGGATGAATCATATCACGGACCCCAACCATCTGATATTGTCCATCAATGAATCCGTTCCTGACAGATGGAACATGTAGCATTTGGACATATGGGGCCCATGTTTTGGTAATCCAGTTTTTTTAAACCGGTGGGCCCTACCTTGGATCAATGGCCTTAAGAATAGATGGTTAGGAGATCATAGAGAAACAATAAGCATCTCGATCCCACATCAACAACTCCAAAAAATGCAACCAGAAGAAAAATAGGGCCGAGAGATGTCTTTTATCTTAAACAGAGAGATGATAGAGGTGTGGAAGATGGCTGATGGGCATTAGCGTTGCTGGAGCGAGAGTGTTTGGTGAGGGTTTGCTGGCAGCGCGCGTACGAGAGAGAGAGAGAGAGAGAGAGAGAGAGAGAGAGAGAGTGCTAGCTCTGGTAATGTCAGGCCTGGTGAGGTTTTGGTGGCAGAGATAGAGATGGGTCAGCAGCGACGCTTTGGTGGTGGCGGCGGCAAGGGTTTGGTGTCAGAAATGAAGAAGAAAGGGGTGGTCGCTGTCTATTGTTGTCGCAAGTGGGTGCAGGTGGTGGCACTGAGACGGTGGCCCGAGCGTGATAGAGAAGAGAGGAGAGAGATGAGAGAGAGGACATATGAGAGACGAGAGAGCGTGAGAGATGCGAGAGAGAGGTGAGGGAGACCAGAGAGGGGGGCGAGGCAGCGGGAGCTCGAGAGGGGGCGAGGGTTTTTTGGATTAGGATTCTACCCTAATGTTGTCATATAGGCTTCTTATGAAGCGTTAAATCTCCACATTCATATGGTGTGGTCCACCTGAGATTTGGATCTACCCACTTTTTGGGACCAACGTCTAAAATGAGATGGAAAAACTTATGGATGGTGTGGATAACATAAAATCATCAAGGTGGGCCCCACGGTAAGGGTATCACCGAATAAAGCATATAAGAACCCTTTTCCCCCGACGGTTCTATGTGAATAGCCGAGGGTTTATAGGCGCCGGAATTTGCGACGGTCCATAGCCGTCGGGGAAAGAGAGACGGGGCCATCGGGAAAGGTCATTTTTCTGGTAGTGATGATTGATTTACTTGTGTGAAACCTGACTAAAGACCTTGCATTAAAGGCCACGCATATGGTTAATTTATGCATGCTGCACGAAAATTTATTATGGGATGTGTATTTAGTGTTAATGAATGTGTCATTGTGGAGTGGAAAAGTGTGAGCATGGTATTACAAACTGAATAGTTATGTTTTGATTATGTTCATCTATTTACTTGGATGCTTGATTCATATTATGGAGTGGAGTAAGTACTCCTACTCGGTGGGCATTGTTTTGCTCACCCTTCTTAGCGAACCATAGGTCTTGGAGAGGACATGGAGGCTGTAGGTGATGAGGTGTATACTGAAGAAATGGAAACAACACTGGAGGAGGACGCTAACGCAAATGAAGACAATTTCATTTATTTCTAGAATTATTGTTTTGTTTGAAGTTAGTAGAACTGTAGCTGAATTTAATAAAGTTATTAATTATTGTTTATGAATGTTGGGACCCTAGTTTATAATTTCATTTGGAAGAAGAGTATGACGTGGCTTGGTTACTTAATAAATGCTACTATTATTTGTATTTCTGTAATTATTACCTTAATAGCTCTCGAAAATTCATGCTCGGGCGGTATATTTGGCCGTTGAATTTTGGGGCGTTAAAGAATATCACCAGTAGGACATGTTTTGGGGAAACTCCAGGAACAAATTCATGCGCTTCAGTAAAGCAGACAATATCTTACTGTGTGGGGCCAGGCTATAACACAATGGCCGTAGACAGTGACTGATTCACTAAATAACATGTTGTGTTCATAACCTCAGTCCATAGCTCATTGCCTAATATAGCATTACTCAATATGCTTCGGGCTCTCTTCAAGAGGTTCTCATTCATTCGTTCCGCCTTATAATTCTTCTTTGATGTATGCCTTACTGTATTGTGCTTCATGATTCCTACATTTTTACAAAATTGATTAAATTCCTTAGAAGTGAATTCTCCATCATTGTCTGTCATCAACACTTTCAACTTATGCCCTGACTGTTTTTTAACAATTGCCTCTCACATCTTAAAGGTGGCATAAACATCGAATTTATTTCTCATAAAATAAACCCACACTTTCTGGAGCAATCGTTAATGAAGATTACAAAAAATAATGATCCTCCCCCCAAAGCCACAGGTGACGGCCACCCCCACACATTCGAATTATACAACGATCAGAAAGTACTTCATACCATGCTCGCATATATGGCTTATGCACACATGCTACAAACGTGATGATGTGGAATCCCCTACAGTTGCTACAGCTCTACCTGATATTATATTCCTGATTAACTTGTAAAGTTTATTACTCCATTGTGTTAAAACTTTTAATACTCAATCAAATTTAGTGAACTTGCACCCAAGTGCCTTGATAGCCTCCGGAGATTTCAAATTCTTCCTTAGATTAAGAGCGTGTCTCTCATCCTTTGTTTTATGCCATCAAACATCTTGATGTGCACCGATCTGATACTAATTACCTTATAGGCACCTGGCCACCATCGTACTTGTTGTAACTGGTGAACTAACTTTGATGAGAGGTCATGTGGTATGAAGCCCTCGAATCCAAAATCTACTCATTGCCTAGATGCCCAGAATTAGATCCGGTGAATACGTTACAACCACTGGTTGGGCTGTAAATGGGTCAGTGGACCCGATGGGGTACCCGGACCCAACCCATTTAGACCCGACCCAAACCCGACCCATTTGTTAAATGGTACGGGTCTGGGTCCAAGAACAGACCCAGTTACTAAATGGGTCTGGGTCTAGTTTCCTTTATATTAGGCTCGACCCGACCCGACCCGAACCCATTTAGAAAGTGGGCGGGTTTGGTCTATGTCTCAAAGGACCCGTCCATCCCAGACTCGTCCAGACCCGGTTTTAAGCCTTGTAAAATGCTTGCATACTTGATCCAGACCCGGACCCATTAGACCCGACCCATTTATAAATGAGTCTGGGTGGATCTCCCTCTACCAGACCCGGACCCATTTATAAATGGGTCTGATGGGTTGACTCGGACCCGACCCGGACCCGCCCATTTAGTAAAAGGGTTTGGGTCTAAAATTTGGACCCAGACCCGTTTAGTAAATGGGCGGGTCTGGTTTTGGCTAAATCCGCCTCGAACCCGACCATTTACAGCCCTAACCACTGGCCTCCTCATTGAATTCCTTTGTGTTAGCCTCACTCGCCAAATCATCTGACTTCTCTACTCTCTGGGTTTTGGGATTCGTATAGTCCTTCTTCATATATCATAGCCCCTCACAATTCTAGTACTTCATCTTCCCGTTTCCCTTAGAGTTTGATTTAGATAGAGGCTTTTCTTTCTCTCACTCAGACTGTTTGTCCCTAACAAATAGTGCGTCCATAAAAAACCTTTCGCCACTGCTTTTATTTCTCAACTGCTTCAATTGAAGGGTTGAGTTAACGGTCTCGACATCTAATGTATATCTACCACATCACAGAGTATCTACCAGATACTCATAGGATTGCAGAAGAGACGTCAATAAGATTAGGGCTTTACCTTCTTTCTTCAACTTAACTTCTACGCTTGTTAAATTGCAAATTAACTGATTAAACATGCTGATGTGTTCATTATGGTTTGACCCTTCCGCTATCTTCAGATTATCAAATTATTTTTTCAGATATAAATGCTTTGTAAGAGACTTAGTTATGTACAAGATTTCTAACTTCGTCCAAAGCTCTACAGTGGTCTATTATTCAAGGACATTATAAAGAACATTATTGGATAAATATAACTGAATTGAGGTTATCACCCTTTGATGAAGTTCTTGCCACTCTTCATTGCTTATAGTCGCAAGACACTTCGCTATCCTAATGAGTGCCTATTGCTCCCCTTGCTGAACTATCTAAAAGGCCTCTTATCTTCACCTTTCATCGTTCAAAATTATTTTCTTTTGGTGAACTTTTCTGTCTCATACTTCATTTTTTTTATCCATTCATCATCATGCCTCAAATTCAAAGTCAAATCCCAATGTGTTCTTTGATATCATTTAATTGTTGGGGAATCGTAGAAGCAATTACCGAGTACAATTAAACAAGCAATAAACAATCTAGAGAACACATGATTTTACGTCAAAAATTCCTTGTAGAAAAAAACCACGACATAAAGCGATGAGAAATCCACTATAAAAATGAAAATATAAAATGCGAAAAAACCTAGTTTTCTCCCTTTCAAACCTTAGAGCAATTTTTCTCTACTTAATCTCTCTTTAATCCCATACTACACTCATATATATAGTGTTACATTTAGAATAGAAAATAAATAGCACAATTACGCAAAATCGCACACATCGTCAATCTAAGCCTCAGTTGATCGACATTGCCCGAACAATCTTCGATCGATCGAAAACCACATATTCGAGCAACCGGACATGCCCAAAAGTATCCAGAGAGTAAATATGATATGAATTATCTCAATTGATTGAGCCTCCACGTTTGATCAATCGAACTTGTCTAAAACTGTCCAGAGCTGGGGTATTTTTAATCAATCGACTAGATCCATCGATCGATCGAAACCCCATATTTCAGCACAAATTGAAGACATCCCATTTAATGAAATGTTTCATTAATTAGCACCAAATCCAAAACATAAGCAATACAAAGACTTGAAATTAGATAGGCTTAGCAGTTGTGGTGGATGATGAAGGAGATGGTGGTCCACCTGATGATGCATCTGAATCACGTACCTCGTACTGCAGGTTACAACTTGTGCGAAAGAAATCGACCGATTGACTAAAAGAGCAACATCTTAGAGTTTCCTCTATCACATCTTGAAGGCATTCGTTGCAGTCCTTTCCTGATAGATCACGTGTGCACTGCACCATACCATGCACTGTTTCATTTCTCGTGAATGCAGCATCTCCTGCCGCAAGCATGCTGCTCGACGAATGAAAGGCTGCCTGCCTAGAAAGGTTACTCATCATCCCCTTAAGGAATGGGGCAAATTGAACTGGGTCCGACACATTCTTCCCATCTAATCTGTAGAATTCTGTTGAATTGTCCAGTAAGGAGAAAAAACTTATGTTCAAGTAGCGTAGGATACAGTCGTCCTGCAAAACAATCCCACCAGTTGAAGCAGGGCAGTTTTGATGGAGGTATTGGATGGACGTGTTGATGCAATCAACGCAGGCTGTTGGAGTCAAATGGAGCACGCACTGGGCCAGGCCATAGACGTGGTCGGGATTTTCACCGGTACTAGTGTTGTAGAAGTTGGTACGGGCCACGTTAGAAGATAGAGAATTTAGGAGGAGGTTGAGATTATTTTGGAAATTGGTGTTAGTTGTTTTAAGAGATGTACAAACTGAGGTGAAGATCTGAGCATTAGAGTGGGTGTGGAGGATGGAAACCATGCAAGAAAGGAGGAGGAATTGAATTGCTTTTGAGAAGAGAAATGCCATTGGAATTTGGCTTTTGGAGGGTATCACACCGTAGATTGGGTGTATCTTACCTTGATTGATGACAAATGATAGAAATATATTATGCTTATATGTGATCCTTTTATTTATCTCTTCAACTTTCTTGGCTTGTTTTGAACGGCATTTTAATTCGACTTTTCAACATTGTGATCCCTTTTATTTATCTCTTCAACTTTCTTGGCTTGTTTTGAACGGCATTTTAATTCGACTTTTCAACATTGGACAAATGCAAAATTCAACACTGCTGACTTGAAGCATAAGAAGAATCGAAGCTTTTCTAAGAAGTGGGACCCACGGTCCAGGTACAGTAATTTAGATAATAGTTTAAAACTGAAGACACTAGGTTGGTCTCCATCATTTGCATTATATACCTTTGCCCCTGGGACACAAAAATCAGTGCAATCCAAAATTTGTATGGCCACACTGATAGAATATTGAGGGTGTTATTGTAATACACTATTATATAAAGTAATGTTATTGTAATACACTATTATATAAAGTAATATTATGTAAATATTCATACTTTGATATATAAATATATAGCCAAACCCCAAGGTATGGCTTTCATCATTTTACACGGTATCACTGGAACAAGTTCAAAGTGGACCCCCACCTTTAATTTTCTTGGGCACCCACTGTGCTGTGTGTGTAGAATCTAGTCCATTCATACCCTTCATCTGGACCAGATGGAGGGCCAGGCCAAAATTCAGAGGGTTTTGCAGCTCAAGTGGGTCCCGGTGAAAATAAAGGGCGACCATTCCCTTGCACTTTTTTATTTTTTATTTTTTATTTCACTTTTCTATGGCCCACTTAGATTTTCGTATCAGTCTCAATTTTGGGTTAAAAGCAACCTGCGGAGACAAATCTCATGAATGGTTTAGTGTTGACACATCACATGGGTCCACGTCCGCCCGGTACCACGTAAGTTTATGGAGTTGGGATCCTCTGCTCGGACAATATAGGGCACCGAGCTGATTGGTCCACCTCAGCACTGACATTGTCCCAGTACTACTGTATTAAATGGAATCAAAGCTGACATGGACCAATTATCGTGGGCAAACAGAGTTTTCCTTGTTGGGCCTAGCAGAGAATACGGATTCAAGTTTATGATGGCAGCGGTGCCACTGGTGGAGCACGTACGACTCATTAGAGGAGCAGGTCTCTATGTGCATTTTCTACCGTTTCTAATGGTCGTCACTTCTCTACTGAACCATGAAATAAGAATTAATTCAATCCAAACCATCTGAATAGTGGGCCCAATTGAGAATATAGACCAGTCAAAAATTCACATTGAGCAAACAATCGTAACCGTGCAATAGAATGTCTTCAATTTGGTCTCTTGAAAATTTTCTTCTTAGCCATTACACTAAGTGGATGGTTATTGCTGTCTGATCAAGATGATATCTTGGGTGTTTTCCATCTTATACGGGTCCAGAAAATGAGCGGCCTGGATCATGTCCACCTGCCATGAATCCATGGAATGATTCACCAGCATTTTCGAAAAGAAAATCATGAAACTAAAATTGAAGAATAAGTACGTAAGCTTTGAGGTGCGGTCATATGGGCGCCTGTAGCACCACAAGTGGTACCGGGCTGTTGTGGGTCCCACATCAACTGGGGCCCACCTAAATTTTGGATCAGCCTGATTGTTTGTATCTATGGTGAGGATGAGGATTAGAAAATGATGGAATGGGTAGATCGAATGCACGGTTGATGCGGGACCCACAGGATCCCGGTACTCTGGTGGTGCCGGTACCATATCCGCGCATCTCGTTTTATAATAGGGGAGAGGCGGAAGAACCTGAGTAAGGTAGAGCCCATCTTTCTGCAGCAGAGTACATATGGTCCTGATGTATTAATCGGGTCCATCCATCTCATGGGACCACTCATGGGTGGCTTATGTTTTGAAAATTATTTCTCGTAAGTGTTTGCTAGCTATTCATTCGAAAGTGTTTGCTATTGAAAATTATTTCTCGTAATTGAACATTTGCAACCCAGGCGCTGAGATAGATCGATTAAAACCTGATCCATGAAGATCAATCATATTTCTAGCCATGGATTGTTACAATGATCAGGCAATTTAAAAGGGAAAGGTTCTCCTAGATGTAAACTTTTTATCTTGCGCCAATGACTTTTCTTCCATGGTGATAGAAGGCCTTTTGTTCCTCAATAATGCAGTGATGGATAAAAAAGATTAAAACTAAAAGGGCAAATAATGCCGTTTTATAATGGAAGCTCAGTGCAATCAACATATGAACAAAATAAGTAGATAAACAAATAAAAGATATATCTATCATCGCCTGTATGGACAAATAATCAAGGCATGGTAAGCATGATATGACCGGGGTGTGATCTTCCAAGTAATAATTAGATTGGACGGGGATTTGACAGCAGTAGGTCGTGGATATTTATATTACTTTTATGCGTATTGTAGTGATGATGGTGGACAATAGCGATTTAAAACTATCTTAAGCTCTGGACATTCTACAATATGGCTAGGATAAGCAGCGAAAATAAAGGATTCTAAAGCTAAACTAGAATAAGCAGCATTGCGTTGCGTAGAGAGATCGTATTTTGCATGCTCATTGCATGCTCTTTATATAGCTCGGGATGTGGCAAATCCTTTTGGCTTTCCTTGTTGGTCTAAGATCCATTATGGGATCAAACTATTTTCAGATCTCCTTGCTAGTATGACTATAGAATTCCTGGATGCTATGTGATCAGTCTTGCTGTACTTGGATTCCTCACATCTTCTAAATTCCTTTCCTTTTGAGAATAATCCACTTCTTGAACTTTCGTAGTTGACATTAAGGTATCGATTTTTTCTGGAAAGTTTTTCTATTTTGGTAGGATTGTTAGAGATGGCCTTGCTGAGCATATCCAGATTATGATAAGATCCCTATCTTGGAAGGTCTTAATTAGAAATTTGTCGAGCACGTTGCTATGACCACACATGCTACTCGTGTTAGGGTTATGTGTCGCTCATCGCAGTGTATTATTTGCAGATGTGTGTATAGCTCTATATCATTGTGCTTTTGGCAAGTGATGTGCCACCAAAAGATATGAATTGAAAGATATCTATGATATGTGAGTAAAATTCCGTCCATCATTTATACATAGTACCAACACGTGATAGCATTTTATTAGTCTAAGTGAATGCACTAGGATTGCGGTGTGAATGGTAAGCAAGCCTATTCATCACTTTTCCTCTATTTCCCCTACTAAATGACTACCGTTAAAAGCTTTCTTTTGGACCATTATTTCGAGAACTATCAATCTCAATCAAATGGCTAGGATTACCTGGTACACATATTTTTAAAAGCGTTCTCTATCCAGCCTGGGGTAACTAGATGGATAGTCCCAAGTGATAAATCACCATTCAACGTTACAATCGACAGAGTAATCTGCAATATTAGCGTGCTTCCGTCTCCACCGTGTAATTATATATCAAAACATGATAGATGAGGCATCCAATTTGTACAAGTGGGGGCAATGGTCTGTGATCCGGACCGTTTATATGATCAGGACCAACCATGTACAAATGGGGGTCATCGCTATACATATCTAGTCGATCACATGCAAGTGGGATCCATCTACATTGCCCTTCCATGCAAGTTCTAGCAGCCCATCAAATCCAAGTTCAATCCAATTTGCTGATCAATAATGGGCCTAGAAGGACAATTCTAACAGGCCACACTTGTAAATCCAATCTGGACTGTTGGCTGGTTGATTCACTGTCCACATTTTCCACTGCAGAGGAGGCTGTTTTGATCTTTTACACCAGGCACATCCATTTCCATGGCATGCCTGCTCCAGCAAATATATTGCATAAAAAGTACTAATTAACCATCTTAAAATTTACAGATTTAAGTCTCATTCAAATCTAAATTCTCAACAATTCACTAGCATACAACTAAAGAGTTTAAATACTTTAAATCCGATGCACTAACGAGGATATAATTCAGTAATCGACACATCATTTACAGATGACGGCAATGCCGTACCCAAAGGTTGATTCACCTCACTTGTCTGCGTATTGGACTCGGTCAGAGACATGACTGGAGCCATTCTATTCGCCATAAAAAATGCAGGCTGTGATGGTGCTGGGAGAGTGACGGAGAAGCTGTTGAGCATGAGCACAATTGATGACATGGTGGGCCTATCGATCACATCTTCTTGAACACATAGAAACGCGATGTGAATGCATCGAATCAGTTCGCTGCTCGAGCAAGATTCGCTTATTGTTGGATCAAACAGTTCTGAAACTGTGCCATCTCTCCAATGTTTCCATGCCTAAAAGAATGCACATTGTGAAAATCATGTTTTAGAATGGAAGTATTGATGTGGTGGATTAATGACATGAGCTGAGCAATGCTGTCCCTACTCATTTAAAGGATCCCACCAAATTCTACTCTCCCCAGAGTGCAAGATCCGAGCCATTCATCCGGTGGGGCCACTGAATCTAATAGTTAGAAGATTAATGACCAACAGTGTAGATTTAGTGCGCACACGTGGGACCCGATTTTTGGACGAGCATGTTCATGGTGGACCCACCCAACGGATGGAACTCGTCTCAAACACGTGTGCCATTTCAACAAGTGTGTGGCGAATAAAACCCTCGCTTCTCATTTGAGAGTAGCCACAGCCTTCTCTCACCGATTTCATTTCAAATTGTTGAGAACAATTCATCAAGACATTATACTTACATAGCTGATAAGATCCTTGGTGCGGTTTGCCTGGAAGAAATTACTGCTCTTCTGGCCTGTTACAATCTCCAGAAGTAAAACACCAAAGCTGAACACATCTGATTTAACAGAGAATTGCCCATGCATGGCATACTCTGGGGCCATGTATCCACTGCAAGCGACAATCACCAATATCACCAGATATTTGATAGATTAGTAGAGAATGTTTGATTTTACTTCAGCTAGCTAGAATTTACTTGAGAGAGAGAGAGAGAAATTGGAAAACATTTACAAGACCAGGATTGCTCATCCGGAGGGCCCAGCCAACCTATATGGGACCTGACCGAAAATCAGGTTAACCACATGATCCCAAAAGTTCAGTCAGTTTTTGACCCTTCCATTCCTCATTTGGGCAGTTACTTCGAGCCAATATTTGGGCCACATATATGTGTGGGCCACAGGATGGAAATTCCATATCCTGTTTTGTTCTGCAATGTGTACCTCTGTGAACAAAGTGAGAAAATGGTTTTAAGGTTGAAAGACTTACAATGTCCCTGCAATTCGACTGGTATTGCCCTGAGTTTGGTCCACTCCGAAAATCTTAGCCATACCAAAATCTGAGATTTTTGGGTTCATCTCTGCATCTAATAAAACATTGCCAGCTTTGAGATCCCGATGATAATCCTAAGTCGAGAATCTTCATGAAGATAAAGAAGGCCTCGAGCCACCCCACCGATGATTTTGTAACGCCTTTCCCAATCCAGACATGCCTTTTTTATTGGATCTATATTAGTCAGCCAACGGATGCACATGAGTTCATCAAATAATTCACTAGCTAGAGTGAATAAAAAATCATTTCATATGGTTATAAAGAAAATTGAGAGTGATAATTTCGCAAAAGCATGGATAAACAGATTGTGTATGGAAAAGGGTCCAAACCGAACAGAAACTTGTCGAGGCTGGCGTTGGGCACATATTCGTAGATGAGAAGCTTCTCTTCTCCTTCAACGCAGAAACCTAAGAGCCTAACAAGATTCCTGTGTTGAAGTTTAGCAATTAATGCAACCTCATTCTTGAATTCCTGCAAACCTTGTCCGGAGTTGTGAGAGAGCCTCTTCACGGCGATTTCTAGTCCTTCTAAAGTCCTACCCTGCAATGATAGCAGGATTGTCAAGATCAATACCGATCAATAGCTATGCAGAGTGGAAGTCTGATTGGATAGGTAGGCCTGTAGAATCTGATGGGATCTACACAATCTTTGAAACCCCTTCACCAAGCCGAAGATAGATGTTCTACATTTAGCGGTTCACCTAACCATTGCGGGAGCAGAGAGGATCTTATCATCCATCTGAGTCTACAAATAAGATGGTCCAGGATCCCATCAATGGCTTAGATTGCCTAAAGGGCAGGACTAATGGACACTTTAACTTTCTCCTCATTTTCTATCTGGAATCCCTCGCGGTTGTCACACATTTATGATGGGATACCTCCCCATAATATAAAGAGAAGGATTGAAACATGTGGTAGGAATTTGAATGAGGTTAACCTGTATCCATATTTCATCTAATCTCTTTATTGTAACCTCCCCTCTTTGAAATTTGAATTTTAAATTCACTTTTAAAACAATGGAGTCTGGAATTTAGAGGAAAATGTGTGGGACCCACCTACTAGTGGTTGTTGCTTACAAGTGGCCTGACAGGCCCATGTCCAACACAAAATACACAAGCTCATTTATATTTGATTCATACTTCAAATGAGCCCATCTATGTTTGGGTTAGGGAACCTCGCTTGCCCTGGCTAAGCCCAATTTCAACTGACCAATCAGTGTGACATATGAAGTGGCCCCATATACATAGTGGTCCAAAATTTAGAAAGTTTGAATTGATTTACAGTGCATGCCAGGTTTTTTTTTATTTTGTTAGTCATGCAACACACCTACCTTGTTAGCTGTGCAGCGCACTCACACGATTAGTCACACGATGCACCCACCTGCGGGGTTAGTGTGTCTCCTAGGCATTTTGAACCTGAGACCAGCTGTTGAAACACCCAGGCATCTTTCAGCTCGGCAGCTGTATGCTAGGGTTTTTTTTTTTCCTAAGTTGGTCATGCAATGCACTCACCCTGTTAGCTGGGCAACACACCCACTCACTAGTGGGGTTAGTGTGTCTCCCTGGCACTCGAACCTGAGACCTGCTGTTGAAACGCCTAGGTGTCTTCCACTTGAAATGCCAGGTTGATGAGTACAAAGTACGAACAAAATGATGGGTTTCTTATACCTTATAAACAGCACCAAATCCACCTTCACCAAGCTTCTGATCCTCAGAGAAGTTGTCAGTTGCAGCTCTTATTGAACCCAAATCAAATTGCAGTAACTCCTCATTTCTTTCAATCCCACGGTCTACATAAACAATATGAATTTCAATAATTTGTATGAGTTTGGTAGGCTTTCGTGGTAGGTAGTGTTAACCTCAAAATTTAAAATGAATGAAACTGTTTGCACTAGTTCAAAGGTTAACCCATGGTAATTTACCAATCACTGGTTTCTTCTTTTTCCTCCTTAGGAAACAAGCAGCGACTGCAGATATGAGCATGGCTGCAACGACTAGAGGAACAATGATGATGATGGTAGTTCGAGATGAGCTTTGCTTTCTTCCTGTAGAAACAAGAAATACAGAAGTTTTAAGGATGGGCTCAGGCTTGTAGTATAGGCCCATGGAGTGGGCACAGGTCAGATATTCAGCGCTTTCATTAAATAAGTTGGGCAGAGCACACTATACTACATGAAATGACTGTTAATGTTCGTTAAAAAATGAGTTAGGTTTGCTAATTAAAGCAACGCACCTGTGCAAGGGATACCATCTATATGCCACTACAAATATCAGAACAGAAGAACATTTTAAAAGAAACGAATGAAAACAGAAAGAAAACAGGGCTTTAATAGAGTAGGTTGTAGTGATTTAAGGAATAAAGGGTTTTACAGGGAAAAGAGGGCTTTAATAGAGTAGGTTGTAGTGATTCCTCGTTGACTCTGAGCTACTTTTTATAGACCCTAATGGATCATTTACAAGCCCTTGAATGTGTCTTTTCAGTTTGATTACAAACAGAGGATATTAAACCAATGGTTGTAGGAAAAAATATAAAATAAAATTAAAGGCTGCACCTCAAATGCCAAATGATCGAATTTGGCATTTGATGTTGTCCCTCTGTTTCAATTTTGTGGAGGGTGTTTAAGTGGGCAGGCCTCTCTTCATTTTCTTTTACTTGATCTGTATATTTGTTGTGGATGCATGTATAGGGTAGACGAGGCCTGTGTTTTTTGTGTCAGCCGTCCGAATGGCTGTGTAATTTTTCTTATTCAAAATCAACAAAGTTACTTATGGTGAGCTCCTACCTTTCTTCAAAAACTTAAAAAATAAAAAATAAAAGATAAAAAATAAAATAAAATCCATTTAGTAAGCCTGGCCTTGAATATGCTCTGACGCAGTAATGAGGCCAGTAGAGTCATCATATGTGTCAGGATGGATAGTTGGGTGGTTTGAAAACATTCAGCCAGTTTTTGTTCAGCTGGTCATTTGTTTTGCAACTATGGCCCAGCTGGTCAGTAAACCAACATCACTCTGGAGCCAGGGCACCAACATACACAACAAAAGGCAGTGGGGACAATGATTCTCACCGTGAAAACATACACTAATGACTTCCCGTGCACCAGCCAATCCGCTTCAGACATATTCAGTCCATCCATCAGGGCATGTTTGGCACATGGTTTTCGGTGGTATTTGGTGGGATGGAAGTCTTTTTAAGGTAATCATTACACTTGGGTGGGATTGGTTTTAATCCCGTGGGATGCTGCATCCAGCTGTAGCCGTGTTTGGAAGGGAGAGTACAACATGGGATTTGGCGTAGATCCCTCCCCGACGTGTTTGGAAAGAGAGGTAGAATGATGCCATGACTGTTATGCAACACGCCCAGCCTGTTTGGAAACGTGGAGTGCGTGGAGTGCATGAACGTGGATTGGAAGGCAAGGGTTGCTGTCAAAGCTGTGTGGGCCCCACCATGATGGATTTGTTTAATCCACGCTGGACATCCATTTTTCCACCTCATTTTAGGGCATGGGCCCAAATATGAGGCAGATACAAATCTCAGGTGGACCACACCATAGGATACAGTGGCTATGGAACATCCACCGTTGAAAACTTCTTGGAGGCCACGAAAGTTTTGGATCAAGCTAATATTTGTGTTTTCACTTCATCCAGGTCTGTGTGACCTTATGAACAGGTTGGATCGCAAATAAACTTCACGGTGGGCCCACTTAAGTTTTTAAGGGTGGGCGATCAATCAACACTATTTTGTTAGTGTGGTCCACTTGAGTTTTGGATATGACTCATTTTAGGTATCATGCACTAAAATGATCTCTCCAAATGGATGGACGGTCTAGATGTACTAAATACATCATTGTGGGGTCCACAGAGCCTTAATCTTCTCTCAAATGTTCGTACGAACACGGTGCTCGAGGACTGCGCACTCACTCTGCGTCCTCCACGTCCCTACACCAGCAATGTAGCTGGTGTAGGGTGCACCAGCCAATCCGTTTCCGTCCAAAGAAGGCGAAAGTTATGTGAGCCCCACGAGGATGTTTATTTGCCATCCAAACTGTTCATAAGGTCACAAGGACCTGGATGACGGGTAAAAATAAATATCAGATTGATCAAAGACTTCTGTGAACGCCAAGAATGTTTCAATGGTAGACAGTCAATCTCACTTGCTTTTTGCTAATGTGGCCCACTTGAAATTTGAATCCATCTCATTTTTAGTATAAATCCTTACAAAGACCATGAAAAATGAGTAGACGGTTTGGATATGATACATACCTACAAGTGGGGCCCACAAAAGTTGCTGATGTCAATACTGCTTCAAAGTCGGTGGTGTACAGCTCACCAGTCAATCCGCTTCCGGATGGGAGGGTTGGTTTACTCCGGTTGCGGATTTCCTGGGAACGCCTTGCGCAGGAAGCTACCGCGCTGGGAACCACGGTGGGGCCCAAATCGATTTGTTTTTATTAATCCACCCCGTCCATCCGTTTTGGGAGCTCATTGTAGGACATGAAAACAAAAATGAACCGGATCCAAGAGTCAAGTGGGCCTCATTAAAGGAAAAGGTGGGTAGGTAAATTACTACCGTCGAAACCTCCCTGGGGTCAACAGTGATGTTTATATGACATCCATACCGTTCATAAAGTCACTACTACTGGGATGAATTGAAAAAACAAGTATTATCCTGATTCGAAACTCCTGTTGCTCCACAAATATTTCAGCTGTGGACGTTCAAATCTAACGTTTTCGGCCCACTTGATTTTTGGATCCTGTTCATTTTTGTTTTCATATCCTAAAATGAGCTCCGAAAACTGAATTACGGTGTGGATTTATAAAAAAACATCACTGTTGGTCCACCGAAGTTCCCAGCGCAGGAAATTCTGCGCAATGCTTACGTTGGAAATCCGTGCCCGTTTACTCCTGCAATGGATTCAAACGCCCGCAGTATTGCTGCGCAAGGCACGAGATGGTTTTGAGAAATCCCACCATTACAGCCGGTGTTCTAGCACGACATTCGATGTGGTATTTCCTACGTAAATCCCTTCTATCCAAACAGAGATAAGGAATTTGGACGGTGGGATATTATAATAGGTTCTTTTTTTTTCTCATCTCCTAAAATGAGCTCCCAAAACGGATGGACAGGGTGGATTTATCAAAAAACATCACTGTGGCCCCACCTTGGTTCCCAGTGCAGGAACTTCCTACGAAAGCCTTGCGCAGGAAATCCGCTCCGGGCGTGCAGTACCACCAAAAAGTACTTCCGGTTTGGGTGGCCATCGATGCAGAAAATTTTGAATGATCATAACCGTCCATCTTATAGATGCTACTGAACATCGGTGACTATCCAAAATTCAAGCCGAGCAGATGAACCCGACCACTGGATATCTGTTTGTTATATTTGGACTGCTGAAAATAAATTATTTAACACTTAACATTGAACAAAATAAATCAATGTCGAATATCATCTATTCAATGCTGGAAATTGGATTACGGCCCACCGAATATAGAACCTAAAAGATGGACGGTTTCAATCATTTTGAAATACGCATACTTGGATAATTAACGGCCCACTCACCACACTCAAAATTCTTGCACATAAAATAAAAATCTGGGTTGGGCTTCTTGTCTCGCCTGCTAGCCCAGCTGAAGACGCTGGGCATTTTAACAACAGGTCTCATGTTCGAAATGCTAAGTAGATACACACTAATCCTATACACCGAACTGACAGAATGGTCTGATTTAACCCATGATCAATGGACCATTGGAAAAAAAAATTCGTCTCTTCTGAACCTTCTATTTACATGCATACTGTAAACTGAAAGTTTGAGACCTGATTTTTTGGTGATAGCCCATCAACAGTTGGGACAAAGGGCAAAGGGTCTTCATGATCACTGAAAAAATGGACCCACTTGTACAAACCTAAAATCGGAATAAAAAAGGATCATAACTATTCAATTAGCGGCTGTTATTAATCAGAAAGATGAAAAAAAAAAAAAAAAATCAAGAGAAGAAGACCCGAAAACGTACCTGTGGTTGTTGTCTTAGTTCCCGGTGTTGTGGCTAAGTTGTCATAGAACGGGTAGATCTCATACCTCAAATTGCAACTCGTCCCAAGAATTATCCCACCTTGTTTTCCATCACAGCACGTCGGAATCTGAGAGAACGCACCTTGTAAGCACACCTCGCAATCACTCATTGACAGACCGTTTGTGCATTGTACTAGCCCATATATCGTTTGGATGTTGTTGAAATTCACTTCAGTCGTAGCGTACATTGGCGTCGTCGGGCTGGAAGCCGCCCTCGAAATAAGACCATTCATCATCTGGGCCAAAATCACTTCAAACCGATCCGGGCTTGATATATTATGTATATTCCACCGGTACATAAATGGGTTGTTATCAGACGATGGCGAGATTGGTTGGTTGGAGTAGCGCACGAAACACCTTTCATACCATGTAATTGCAATCCTACTGGGGCAGTTTGCGAGGAGGCCTTGGCTTGTGGTGTTGAGGCAATTACGGCATTCATTACCTGTAGTGTCGCCTCTGCACTGTGCGAAGGCGTAGATTCGGTTTGGGTTTTCGCCGATTGTGCCATTGGAGAACCCGGTGAGTGAAACATTGGAGGAAAGAGAAGAGAGGAGGCGATTGAGGTTAGTTCCAAACGTGCTATTAGCAGTGTAATTAGCTGTATCGTTTGGACAGATGGTCCCAAGAAAAACTTGATTGCAAGTGGTCGTAGGGAGGTGGAAGGTGAAGAGTAGGAGGGATGAAAGGAGGAGAAATTCAAAGGGGTTTGAGAGGAGAGAAGGCGTCATCTGGTTGTTGTAAAATCTAGCTGAATAATGGGAAGATTTCATGCTTCTTACGGAACGAAGAAGGTTAAGGAGAAGTAGGGCTAGACCACCTGTAATGACCAACAGCGATTTGAAAAGTAGTCAGTGAGACTCACCTACCACACACGTCGCATTATCACCTTGGATGGAGCATCTATGAAAAAGTAAACTGATCCAATGGATCTTAACAATCTAATTTCACCCCATGAATTTGGACGCATCTTTGGATTGACAGAAGATGAAAGAAAGAAAAAGAGAACAGTTTCCCATGATAGAACCTTCCACCGTTGTACTCTAGCGATTATTATATTTTTTCCATAATCGATATCCCTATCAACATCTATGAGGTGAGAATAGCCTGAAAATAACCATTCTCACTTGAAGTACATTGAATGGAATTATGGGGGATGAATGTTCCTTTCGCGCTTGTTTTAATTTATGATGAGGAAAGAATGGAAACAAACACAGAAGGAAAAAGATAAAAAAAAAAATTGTATGTGAATTTTACATTGATCTACGGGACCACCAATATATACCCTAACACTCCCCCTTAAGCCGAAGCATAAATGTTAAGGATGTCAAGCTTAGATATAATGTCAAACAGACGAGGCTCATAAACACCTTAGGTAAAGATGTTCAGTAGTTGGTCCTTGGACAATAGGTACGTAAGGAGTGCAAAAAATATCATTAGATAACTTTTTCCATACGAAATGACAATCAAACTTAATGTGCTTTGGTATACTCATAGAATACTAGATTAAAGGTGATGTGTGTAACTATTTGATTGTCTCAAAATAAAGGGATGGGGATTGAAGTATCAATGCTAAGTTTATGGTGAAATGAACAACACCGAAGAATCTCACTTGTGTCATGTTACATAAATCTATACTTAGCCTCAGCGAACGAACACGTAAGACAAATTATTTCTTACTTTTTCAGGAAACCAAATTCCAACCGATGAAAGTAAAAAATAAAAATGGATATAGATCGTTGATTAGAGGCACATAGAACCCAATCATCATCACAATAGGCATAGATGTCAAGATGATCATGATCTGAGTACAAAATTTATTTTTCAAGGGTGCACTTAAGGTAGAGAAGAGTATGGTGGACTGCTTCAAGATTATGGGAACATGAGGGATGATTAGCAATGTCTAGGGGAGTAATGATTCGATAAGTTTCCCATTGAGACAATGATAGTATGCTAGGATCATCTAGAGGAGATGATTTAATAAAAAAAAAAAAAAGAGGCAATGATTAGCTTCAATGAGTGTATCTGAGAGGTAACAACTCATCATGATAGTAAATTTCTTCATGAATGTCCCTATGGAGGAATGCATTTTTGACATCTAATTAATATAATGGCCAATTTCAATGAGCAATAATAGGTAATATAACTCAAATGGAGCTCATCTTGGCAACAAGGAGGAATGTGACGTCGATATTTGTTTGAAGCCCTTCACACCAAACATGCTTTATGTCAAACAATCATTCCATCAATATTGTACTTGAGGGTACTTTAGTCATTGGCATGATGTTCCTCACAAAAAGGAGCCAACTCCCAAGTGCCATGTTGTTTAAGAGAATGAATCTCATCAATCATGGTAGCCTTCCACTTGGGGTCCTCCAAAGTATTGGTAATTAATAATTGCATAGAACAATATGGAAAAAGGAAAGAAAAGCAATAAAAGATGAAGAAAAACTATTATAGAAAATATGATTACCAATTGTTGCAAGTCATTTAAATTGGTACTATAGTGAGCTTGAGGAATAAGGCCACATTTTACTTACTAGAGAGTAATCGGGGTGTCATGTGACTCAGATGTAATTAACCACATGCGTTGTAGGTTGAGTTTCAGATTATGTGAGACTAGCCTGAATAACATGTTTTGCTATTGGAGAAGACTCCTCATGTGTGGAGGTGAACTCCACAGTCAGAAGAGGAGCATTACAAGTTATGGCAGAAGATGTAGGTCTTAAGAAATAAGGCATGATCTCTAAGAAGGTAACATTTTTGGAGACCTAATTATCTAGCTAAAATGGTGGATTGGGTGGATTTCTCAAAATAAAATAAAAAAATCATAGTGAGCACTGAGTATATTAACACTCCAATATTTCCTGCTGTTTGGCCCACTTCAGGTTTAGATCTGCCTCAGTTCTTTAACAAGCCCCTAGCATGAACTGAAAAATGGATGGATGGGGTGGTTTTTTCAAAAGATATAATAGTAGGCCTGCAAAACTAATTGAACAGTGGATATTCTATTCGAATCCGGATCCTCTGTTCTATCTGAACAGAGAACCTCTGCTTGCGCCTCTGTGGTTGGTCCAGGTCGGACCGACTGTGTCAGAGCCGGTGGGAGGAAAACAGGATTCCTCTGCTCGGGTAAAGCAGAGGATCCGGATTCCATTCAAAATGTTTCTTGCCGTTTGGCTCACTAGACTTTTGCATTTACCTCGTTTTCCGTCCCACACCACCTAAACTGACCTGGCAAAGTAGTAGACGACGTGGATTTATCAAGAATAATATAGTGGGGCCCACAATCTTGTGAACGGTCCCACGCTTTAAAGACAACTAACAAGAGCCAGAGACGTGTTTTATCGGGCACGTTTCAGAGACGGGAGAAAAATGGGTACAGCCCTGACCATGTGGCCCATCTTCATGAATGCATTGCATGTCCAGTTGTCCCATTCATCTTGCCCGCTAATTTTAGTGCATGAAGCCAAAAATTAAGTGAATCCAAATCTCAGGTGGACTAATCCCATAAGAAAAAAGAAGAAGAAAGAAAGAAAACAGTGGTGATTCACCTGATCTTAGATCCATGCTCTCCATTGCAATCAATTCAGACTTTTCATCATGTGAACCCCACTCTATGTCATGGAACCCATTTTTTAATAGATCATGTTGTAGGTGGAAGAAATACAATGCAACGTTGGTGTAAGGGCCGAAGCAAATTACATGCAATAATTATACACCGTACGTTTAATCCAACAAAGTAGTGGGCCAAGCAAATTATACACTGTAGATCCAACTAAATGCTCTTTAGTGCTACGATAGAGGAATTATACAATCCAATGGATCAAACACGGATAACTAACCAATTGAGGCATTCCAAATTTATTAAAAAAAAGAGAGAAATTTCTGGGACGGCCGATGTTCAATCACCACTATTTCGGTGTGTTCCACTTGCGCTTTAGATTTGCTTCATTTTTGGGCTCATGGCCTATAATTAGTTGGTGATACAAATGGACAACCTTGATCAAACAGATGCATCATGATGGGAGCCCCATCGAAACTTCAGCACACCCAACATCATATCACCTAGGTATTTATTTTCTTTTTTTTTTTTTATTTATTTTGGGTGGACATACTTTTTATTTGTTTTTACTTTTATTTGAAATTATAAAGTGCAATCATTCCGGTGGGCGGGCCTCACCTATCACATACCACGCAAGATCAACAAAATTCACCGAGGTTATAAGTGTGAAAACAATAGGTCATGAGGGGCAAATCTGATTTTTTATGCGTCAAAGTCAAAGCATCAAATTTTTGCAGTTTTCGGTCAATAACTCAAAGGGGCATGTGGTTAAATGGAAAAAAAAAAATATATCCTAAAATCAAACAGGTCAACCGGTCTTAATAATCTAATTTCACCTAACAAATTTGGACTTGAACGGCGGGGCACATTTGGAATGAGAGAAGATAGAATAATTAAAAAAAAAAAAAAACGAGAAGAAGAAGAAAGTAAAAGACCACTCCGATAAGACCTTTTCACCATTGTACTCCATTGCCAATTATTATGCTTTTCCACAACTGATGCATTCTACCAAAAATAAATAAAGATAAATGAAGAGAGAATCGCTTGAAAAATGAAATTTTCACTTGTTATCCAAATTATATCCCAAAATAGAATATACTGCCCTAGAATTTTTAAAAAGCCATCATTAGATGATCATTGCAATTTCAAGACATGCAGGTTAGGTTTTCGTTGCTTGCAAAACTTTTCAAAAGTCAGTTTTTCTTTGTAAGAAAAATAATCATGCACCAAAAGTTTCAAAAGGAGCGTTCTTATAAAGAATTTAGTCAATTATACATTAGACTTTACTATAAGTTACCAAAGCATTAGAGATGGAAATCCAGGTGATCCCCAAAATTGGTAGCCCAGATGGAATTATATATAGATCTTCGGTCTAAAAATTTTGGTGAGCTATAATTTACAATGTAAATTGGAAATCCAATCACGTATTGAGTTACACCTTATTGTAGTGAGTAAACTCTGTTGGGCCCATCGTTAATATATGTGGTTTATCCATGCTGTCCATCAATTTTTCCAGCTCATTTTCAGGGTGAGCCCAATATTGAAGCATATCAAAAGCTCTAATGGACCACACCACAGAAACCGTGGGAACAATGGTTTTCAACGTTGAAACCTTCCTAAGGGCCTACAGTGATGTCTATTTGTCATCCAACTTGTATATAAGATCATAACTTGTATATAAGATCACGCAGACATGGATGAAAGGAAAATGCAAAAATCAACATGATCCAAAACTTCTAGGGCCCCAAAGAATTTTTCAACGGTAGATGTTTAATTCACACTGTTTCTTATGGTGTAGTCTTGAGCTTTGGTTATGCTTCAGTTTTGGGCTCAAGCACTAAATTTTTCTGGTCAAATGGATGCACAGAGTGGATAAAATATATAAATCATGGTGGGACACACAAAGTTTACTTAGTACACAGTCTGATTCCTGAAAATTGATGGTTTGAAAATTATTTTTGAATATTTATCTTTTTTCTTGGATATTAGGTGTGAGTTGACTCGGTATTCTTGATAGGTCCATTGAACGATGTCCAAGTATTTTCGTGTCTCACATGCTAGCTGTGCTGGAAGATGCCTAGGCATTTCAACGGACGGTCTCAGGTTCAACCTCTAGATGGGTTGAGGAAAAAATTCAATTTACTCATAGGGATGGATAGAAAAGAGCTCATGTAAGATAAGACTAAGGTCGCTATTCTTTCATCTTATTGATAAAATCAAAATCTCCCAAATGACCGTATCGGGGAATTCTACCATACTCCATGCAGCTATGATGGTTGATCCTGCAGAGCCTACCCAAAGGTTCAGGCCGGATTGTAGGAAGTGGGTGATACGTTTTTGTATTTCTATTAGAAGCTCTACAGCACCCACAATTCCCAACAGTGAGTTGTCCGCATATTGGAGGAGACACTAACCTTACTAGTGGGATCAACCATGTGGATGTCTACCACATGCGTGTGCCATGTGAAACCTCTCGACCCATAATATCTGAGAGCTTTGCTAGCCAAACGTATGTATTCTAGCCAAACCTCCCGTCAACTTGCAGTACCTGTCCACCCGCACTGCCGTACGTATGAAGCCACACGTGCTACCATTGTCATGTTCAATAAATCTGAACCGTGTATCAGGTTGGACCCACAGCGGGAAATTGGACTTTCTAAGCATCAAGTAGGTCATACAAGAACTGGTACGTAGAAATTTGTGGTGTGGAATATATTTTAACATTCATGTTATTTATGAGTCCAAATCCTCTGTTGAAACCAATGCAGAGAAATACTGCACGTCACTGCCCTGATTGATCCAGATCAGCTTGACTATGTCAGAGCTGGGCAGCTCTAACACAGTCAAGCTCCAGTGGAAGCAGAGGTTCTCTGCTCGGTTTCAACCGAGGATCCGGATTCATTATTTATTTGATATTGAATACTGTAACCGGACTTCCATGCAAGAAGTCAAAAGTACACGGTGCAGGGAAATATATATTCAACTGCATTCTTTCAGAGAAAGGTTTCACGTGCGCCGCCCATGTCGACCGCATGCGTGTACAGTTTGGAAGACTCTCGACAGATACGAGCTTCGCTGGCTACTCACACCCGTCGACATACGCCACTACTAGTGGACTCAAGGAAGTCCACCCATATGTTCAAGACTTGTGAACCGTTTATCAGGTTGGACCCACCAGTATAAGCTAGTTGGAGAAGAAATTGGTCTTTCCAAGCATTGAGTAGTTCATACAAGAACCATCAACAGGCCTGAAAATTTGCAAGTTCTATGAGAGCATCCATTTTTCATCCATGTATAGCTTATATCTATCTCATTTTTAAATATCTTAAGTTAATCTACATAGTGGGTCCCACCTGATACGTGATGCAGATGCTCTCCGTACATGTGCTAGTTTGGTACGTGTGTTTTCTTATAGATGTACACGCGGGTAGCAAGCCATATCTAACGTACAGATAGCCGCCGGTTCAGGTCAACACAATTTCATCTCAGTCACGGCAGCGGATTTCCAGTGACTCCCGGCACAGAGATATTCCTGTGTGCCCAGGGCTGTGTGGGGTCCACAGAGATTTCCGTGACAAATCCACTCCGTCCATCTGTTTTGAAAGACTACACTAGGACAAGATTAAAAAAATTCAGGCAGATCACAAATTCATGTGGGCCATAACATATGAAACAGTCGTGATTAAACACCTGGGGTGACAGAAGTTTTGTATCAGAGTTTTTTTTTTTCCTAAAGTTTATCTGATTGGTAATAATTCTATGAACGGTTTGGATGGCATATAAACATCAAGGTCAGCTCTACAAATGTTTCAACGGTGGACATTTCTGTTCCCATTGTTTCGTTGGTGAAGCTCACATAAGTTTTGTAACTGCCTGATTTCCAATCTCATGTCCCATTTCGATCTTTCAAAACAGATGGACGGAGTGGATTTGTCACTAACTCTCTGTAGGCCCCAGTCAGCCCCAACACAGGTATATATCTTTGTGATCTTATCAATAGATTAGCTGGCAAATAAATATTATGGTGCGTAGGATGGTTTCGACGGTGGGTATCACTATCTCTTCATGTGGTGTGGTTTGAGGTTCATATCTATTCGATTTTTGGCTTCGTATCTTAGAATGATCTGGCAAAACGAATGGACGGTATGGATGCAAAACAAATACATCACGGTGGGCCTACTGGACCAAAACATTCCTACACCGGTGTGGGCAACACCACCTGATCCGTGTCCAAGGCTCAGGTCATGCTCTAAGACTTGGTCAAAAATTCATCGGTCTAGTAAAAGGAAGAGGGACCCACGTAGAAAATTGGAAATGGACCGATGCATCTCCAGGGGGGGGTGTCCAAGGCTCAGGTCATGCTCTAAGACTTGGTCAAAAATTCATCGGTCTAGTAAAAGGAAGAGGACCCACGTAGAAAATTGGAAATGGACCTATGCATCTCCAGGGGGGGGGGGGGTTGTCTTTTTCATGAAATTGAATTGTATACGACTTTTTATCATATTGAGTAAACTCTATTGGGCCCACCGTGAATGTATGTAGTTTATTCACATCGCTTCATCTGCTTTTCCAGCTCATTTAAGTGGTTGAACTCAAAATTGAAGCATATCCAAAGATTAAATGGACCATATCATGGGAAATACCGGGAATAATGATTTCCACCATTGAAACTTTGCTAGGTCCCATAGTGATGTTTATTTATTATCCAACCTATTCATATGATCACACAAAATGGATAAAGGGAAAACACAAATATCAGCTTGATCCAAAACTTTTGTGGTGTCCAAGAATTTTTCAATGGTAGTCCTTCAATATTCACATTGTTTCCTATGGTGTTGTCCACTTGAGCTTCATTTTTGAGCTCTGGATATGCTTCATTTTTGAGCTCAAGGCTTAAATTATCTATGAATATAGATAGATGAAGTTAGGGCTGTCAACAGGTCGGATACGAGCCGGATCAGTGATGATCTGTATCCGACCCGATTAAGAATATATCCGACCTGAATCCGACCCGAATTCGATTCGGATCACAAGTATATGATCCGAACCCGACCCGTTTAAAATTTTCGAAATTCGTTTCCGATCCAATTATGATCCGACCCGATATCCGAGAGAGAGAGAGAGAGAGAGAGAGAGAGAGAGATACTCATCTATTTTTATTTTATTTTATTTATTTATTTATTTATTTTATCGGATCGGGTCGTTAACGGGCCGGATCAAGGTTGATCCAAATCCGACCCGAATATTAAACGGATCATCTTTGGATATCCGTATCCGATCCGATTATCCGATTATTGATCTGAATCCGATTAAATCGGATCGGATACGGATCAAGATCCGTGCCATTGACATCCCTAGATGAAGTGGATAAAATACATTAATCACCATGGGTCTCACAGAGTTTACTCAGCACGCTAAGTGTGTTGAGTTACTCAGTACAATATATGTATCAAAACATGATGTGGAGGCTTAGCAAAGAGATAAAGTGATCACATATGGATTTGTAAAATGCATTGTAATGTATAGAGATGTGTACAACCATATACGAAAGAAAGTATATAACAGATGATGCAACAACTTTGACTTGTCAAAAGCTTGAACTGTGCAAAAGTCTAACCCTTGATGAAGAGATCAGCAAGTTGATACGCAATAAAGTGAATGACAACATCACCACGTGTAACCTATTCACGAATTAAATAATAGTCAACTTCAATATATTTTGTACGAGCATGATAAATCGAACTTGAGGCAATAGATATGGCACTAATGTTGTCACAAAAAATAATGTGGTGGATTTTGTAGATATACATGAAAATCTTGGAATAACATCCGGATCCAAAATAGTTCCGTGGTAGTCTAGGCAAGAGAGAGAGATACTCAAACTCCGTACTTGAATGCGAAATGGTTGGTTGTTTTTTAGCAGATTAGGAAATTAGATTGTCTCCAAGAAAAACTGCATAATAGGATGTTGATTTACATTCATCCAGGTCCCTATAGCCCATTCGGCATCATAGAAGGCCTGAAGAGAAAGAAGGCCTTTATGAAAGCTAAGACCATGTGTAATAATGCCGTTAAAAAATCAAAGCGGAGACAATATCTGGCCAAGTATACTGTAGCGCACCCACAACACTACGATATTGATGTGGATCAGATAATATATCACCAGCAAGTCGTGAAAGTATGGAATCAGCCACGATTGGAGAATGTAAAGGTTTAGCTCCTTCCATATTCGTGTGACGAAGAAAGTCCAAGAGATACTTGAATTGAGTAAGATACAGATCAGTTGAGGAACGATTCACCTGAGTTCTAAGAAAGTAATTAAGATGAGGCAAGTCTTTTATGGCAAAAAGCCGTTGCAGGTCAGAACATAAAGAGGAAAGAGACTCAGGCTGAACTCTAATGATAACTATGTCATCCACATAAATCAGTAAATTAATTAACTTTCTATTGTAACGACGCACAAAAATAGACGCATCAACACTGGATGCTAAGAACCCAAGTTCAAGAAGATAAGTTGTTAGACGAGTATACCATGCATGTGGAGCCTGCTTAAGTCCATATATAGCTTTATGAAGACAACAAACATAAATGGGGCATGAAGGATCCACAAACCCTTGTGGTTGAGCCATACAAACTTCTACAATTCGAACCCCATGTAAGATGGCATCCTGAACATCAAATTGGCAAAGTGACCATCTATAATAAATTGCAATGGAAAGAACCACACATATGGTAGTATATATATGCTTGACGATATGATTAGAAGTCTCACCATAATCAAGTTTAGGCTGCTAATAAAAACCTTTGGCTATAAAGCTTGCTTTATATATAACGTTCAATTGAACCATCAGACTATTGTTTCACCTTGTAGACCCACTTGGAACCCACCAAGTTTTGGCCAACTATGAGAGGAATCAATAACCATGTACCTTGTCGCTGCAAAGCTTCAAATTCTAGGGTCATCATGGCATGCCATTCAAACGATATTACAACCTAAGAGTAACACGTAAGTTCAACCAGGGCACTAATAAGTTGAAGAGCAATAGGTAAAGGATAACTTGTTGATAAAAGAACTTGTGGAATAAATACTGTAGTACCCAAACGACTTACGGATCGTAGAGAGAAATTCTCTCGAAGGCATTTGATACCATGTAGGGCCCATTTGGCACCATGGATTTGGGGGGATTTGAGGGGGTTTCAAATCCCCTCAATGAGGGGGTTTGCAATCCAAGGTAGAAGCTTGGATCACATCTACAATCCTTCCAAGAGTCACATATGTAACATGTGTGTCACTAGGCTACTAATCTATTGGGCACATGACACACTATGATACCCCAAAACAATTAGATTATCAATAGCATCACTAAAATTACTTTAATATGATGATCTGCATTGTCCAAACATTGTCCAAGGAAATCAATGGTTAAAATTCGTAAGTTAGTCACTTGGATATGATCTTGTGCTTGTGGCCCATCCAAGACTTGGAATTTCATCATTTTTGGCCAAAGTATATATTTCAATGGGCTTATTACAACCATCGTGTCGAACATTACATGCTTATACTAATTAGGGATATTAAAGTTGATTTAGTAATTAAATTCAAACCCTTGTAAATATCATGCTTTTGGACTATAGGGGATTCCAAATCTAGGGTGCCAAACGCAACCAAGGGGTTTCAAATCCAGGGGGTTCCAAATCCACGCCCCAAACAGGCCCGTAGAGACTTCTTCATAAAGAGATAAAGTAATCCACACTTGTATCTATAAAATGCATTGCAATTTATAGAGATGTGTATTAACATACATGAAGGAAAGTATACAACAAATAATGCAACAACTATGACTAGCCAAAAGCATTCTGTTGCAAGCTAATCAAACAGAGTCTGTTCAGAGAAATATCCGACTAACCATTCGATACAGGGGACTGTGAGGATATGATAACACATGGTAGATAACGCATCCAATTTGTACTAGTGGGGCACACGGTCCACGATCCAGACCATTTAAATGATCATGACCAACATGTACAAGTGGGGGCCATCCCTATAGATATCTAGTCGATCACATGCAAGTGAGATCCATCTGCATTGCCCTTCCACGCCAATTCTAGCAGCACAGTACCAAATCCAATTTCAATCCAAATTGCTGATCAATGATGGGCCACGAAGAAAAACTCTAACAAGCCACACTTGTAAATACAATCTGGACTGCTGGCTGGTTGATTCACTGTCCACTTTTTCCACTGGTGAGCAGGCTGGTTTGATCTTTTACACCAGGCACATTCATTTCAGGGCATGCTTGTTCAAGTAAATATATTACATAAAAGGTACTAATTAATTATCTTAAAATTTACTGATCGCCAAGTCTCATTCAAATCTAAATTCTCTGCAATTCACTAGCATATATACAATAGAAGAGTTTAAACACTTTAAATCCGATGCACTAACGAGGATCTAATCCAGTAATCAACACCTCATTTATGGATGACAGAAATGAAATACCCACAGATTGATTCACCTCACTTGTCTGCATATCGGACACGGTCATAGACATGACTGAAGCCATTCTACTCGCCATAAAAAATACAGGATATGATGGTGCTAGGAGAGTGACAGAGAAGCTGTTGAGCATGATTACAATTGATGACATGGTGGCCCTACCAATCACATTTTCTTGAACACATAGAAACGCAATGTGGATGCATCAAACGACTTCGCTGCTCGAGCAAGATTCGCTTATATATAGTTGGATCAATCAGCTCTGAAATTGTGCCATCTTTCCAATGCTTCCATGCCTAAAAAAATGCACCATTGCGAAAATCATGTTTTAGAATGTAGGTGTTGATGTGGTGGATTAATGACATGAGCATTAATATTGTCCCTACTCATTTAAAGGATCCAACCAAATTCTACTCTCCCCATAGTGCAAGATCCAAGCCATTCATCAGGTGGGGTCACTGTGAACCTAATAGTTAGAAAATTAATCACCAATAGTGTAGATTCAGTGCACACAAATGGGACTTGATTTTTGGACAAGTGCATGTTCATGGTGGACCCACCCAACTGATGGAACTCGCCTCAAACACATGTCCCATTTCAACAAGTGTATGGTGAATAAAACCCTCGCTTATCATTTGATAGTAGCGATAGCATTCTCTCAGCGATTTCATTTCAAATTGTTGAGAAGAATTCATATTCATCAAGACATTCTATTTACATACATACCTGACAAGATCCTCGGCGTGGGCTGACTGGTAGAACCCTGCATCTTCGATATTCTTGTCTTTGATTTCTTTGTTGTTTGTCCAGTCATAGCTATGTCTTCTTCTCGAGGTGGTTCCTCCGATTTCAATCGGGCACCTAATGGGCCTTTTGAGCTCATGTAAGCCAACACTCTTTTATCCATTATGTTGGCGATGGACTTGGATACCATCAGCACTTCTGCCAATGCATTTGAAATTCTTCTGTTAGTCTGGCGTTTGAACACACAAAAGATCAGATCACTCAAAACCTAAGTCGTTCACACCACATGAATTTATGGTTCCTAGGGGAATTTTACAGTGCTGCCTGTGTTTCGGCCCACCTAACTTCTGAAACAGCCTGATTTTTTGTTTCTATGGTGAGCACAAGGATTAGAAAGCCATGGACTGGGTGGATCGGATGCACAGTTGATATGGGACCCACAGAATCCTGATACTGTGGTGGTACCGGCATCACATGGGCACACCTCATCTTATAGTGGGAAAATGATAGGGGAGAAGCGAAAAGAACTGAACAAGGCAGAGCTATATTTCCGCAGTACAATGGTAGGGTGATGTATCAGTCAGGTCCATCCAACTAATCGGATCTCTCATGGTTGCCCTATGTTTCAAATTTTTTTTTCTCATAAATGATCCTATTCATCATGTTTCTTCAATTTTCCCTGCTAAATAATTACCATTAAGAGTTCTGTTTTTAACCATATATAGTTTTGAGAACCATCTATGAAATGGCTAGGATTACCTTCTACACTTGTATTTTTAAAGAATTCTCTATCCAGCCTGCGATCACTTGATGGAATGAAACGCCCCAGATTTTCGAGAGTTATTTCAGAATTTAAAAAAAAATTATTTTGATTTTATATCATACGTTTACTTTGTTTCAAAAACAACGAACCATCCGTAGGATATCTGATAGAGGACCCTTTACAAAAGTTGCTTAGAATAAACCTATAAACATTTTAGAAAGATTGGATTTCGAAAATCTTACTATTTTTAGTTAATTACGAAAATGCCACTACATAAACTTAAGTTAAGGCATTATTTTTAAGTATTATAATTTCTGACAATCACTTTCATACGAAACTTCGTATATGAGCTTTTGGACACATTTTAACCGTACACGTCAAATTTCAACTTTCGGATCATCCTACAAGTGCTCTAATCAGAAATCGAACCATAAGTGGCCCACCTTAACTCGGATCTGCCTCATTTTTCTCGTCAGCGGTTATTTTTGTGTTTCCCACTTATTGGACGGAGCAAATGGTCCAGATCCACCATAGTGTACCCCACTCATGAGGGTAGTAGAGGTTGGTATGTGTACGTGCATCGTTATCTAAGAAAGAAAGTTTTCTTCTTCGTTACGAGTCTTCTTCCTTGCTAGCTGTTACAGCATTACTGCTGTTGTCTTTGGCGGTCCACACCATCTCCTAGGTGGGCTTCATGTTAACCATCTGAGACGTCCATCTTGACTCTATCACACCTAATACTTGTCGGCCCAAGTCTTGTAGTTAGGCGTCAACATTGTGGCCCACTCCAAACCGCCGTCCAAATCCAAGAAAGCCAAGATCTTTCAATCCGCTGCGCATGGCCTCTCTAACTTTCATCTATAGTTTCGTGTGGACCCCGCCTAGCATCTCAACGGTCCTCATGCCATGTAAAACCCTCTTTGCAATTCGTTTCCAACTCCAATTCCCGAGCCGTTCCTTCCGCATCACGCAACCAGCCGACCTCCAAAGTCTTTCACATTATAAAACCCTACCATCCGTCCGTGCCTTCTCTCTCTAAAAAACTCAACGCCAGAGAGAGAGAGAGAGAGATCATGGGAGATAGAAAGAGAGAGAGAGGGGAGAGAGAAAGTGAAAGTTGTTTGGGAGAGAGAGAGAGAGAGAGAGAGAGAGAGAGAGGAAGAAAGAGGGCCCACCGTTTTTCTGTTGCTGCTGAGAAGTCCTCCAGTGAAGGAGATAGAAGAAGGGAGAAATAGAAGAAGAAGAAAGAGAAAAGAAGAAAAGAGAGAAAAAAATCTCAATCGAGCCACGTCGAGTTGACTCATTTGGGAATCCGAGTTTAACCATCATTGTGAGAGGTAAGCTCCATCTAATCCAGTTTTACGCTTCCTAAAATCATCATAAACCCAAATCCTAGGTGTAGATATAACTATATATGATCATAGCGACAAAAATCATATCCCTAATCTTGTGACTTCCATTACGTAATGTAGGTTTGATCTAAGGAGAAGTACACGGCCCTAGCAACGTCTCAAACCAATCAAACATTAGAGGTGGGGATTTCCTTTAAGCCCATCTATGATAATATTAAATTGTATGTTGATTTTATGCTTGGAAACTAGGATTTTGTTACGTGACTTCTTGAAACCGTGCTTGTTGAAATCTTTCCATGTAAATATGAATTGTATGATGTTCCTTGTTGTGTATGTTAAATTTTGATGTATGAACTATGTTTAAGTGGTTGGAGAAAGAATTGTGATGATGTACATGCTTATGTGGAAACCATGCTTGATTTATGTTGTCACATGCTTATGTGGAAACCATGCTTGATTTATGTTGTCACATGCTTATAATGATTGATGTATTGTTTGCTATAGGATATTGTATATGGATGTTACGCTAATGAACGCCCCTTCACCCCATACTGATATAACCGTATGATGTAAAGAGAAGAAGCTGTGCGAGGCCTTGTTACGTTGGCATTACCATGTGAAGATTTTAGATAAATATGCCTTATTGTGAAAGTCGGCATTACCGTGTGTCTTATTGAATGAATGTGCCTTGACATTGACAATTAAATAGTGGCATTACCGTATATGTGTTGTTGGTTGCATAAGCCATGATGTTGAGTTTGACACTACCGTGTGCACATTGTTGGATACGTGCCAATAGATCCTTATTGATTCGCTACTTGTGATGGATCTACTGAAGTATGGAATTGATGAATGTGAGGACTCTTGAACTGATTGGGGTAAGGAGTAATCATTAATCGTGAACATCATTTAATGGGTTGAATGCTAAACTGACTTAATTAAAGGTGAAACTAATCATGCATTCATTGGACCCGTATTGGTGGGTCAGCCCCTCGGGCGTTTGAGAAAGTGTGCATGAGCCCGTTTCTCTCTCGCTATCTAGTGAAAGTGTGCATGGGCCTGTTTCACTAGTTGGGTTTTGGTGCATGGGAAGAGTGGAGTGATCTCGTCCTAGCTAGAACCTCTGATGACTAGTGGCTGGTGAGAAGAGTGGAGTGATCCCATCTTATTTGGTCAGGGTGCCTTTGCCAGAGCATGCATGTCATGCATTGCATTAACCAAGATCTTTTATTGAATTGTTTTGATTTGATTAAATAATAATATCCTGCTTGCGTTTACTCTGTGCCATTATTATCAGGATTGTCTTAAAGGGATATTTCCCACTATGATATCGTTTAACGCTATCCAACCACATCTCAGATAATCTAGGTGAAGATCCAGTAAGAGAATCGAACACTACGACGAGGTGCTCGAAGGCTCGTGGCAGCAAATGACGGACGATGAAACCGACACGGCTTGAATATGGATTACATTTATTATCTTTGTAGAGCAGATTTATTTTCATGTAACTTGTAATAAGCTTATTTTCATGTAACTTGTAATAAGCCTCTTATTGAGACTAGAAAGTAGAATATTATGTGATTTGTATGATTTAAGGACATTATCTTGATGACGCATAGTAGAAAAACTTTGAATAATAACCTTGAATTCCGTCATTTTGCTATGAATGCCATGAATGTGGGAAATAAAGATGAATGTGTGGAAATATATCATTAACACATTCCAGATAACACTCGAAAACTCGGCTCATTGTGTTGTTCACGAGAGTTGAAATTTCGGGGTGTTACATGGAAGATCCCAAATGATAAATCGCCCTTCCATCTTGTTTCTTTGTTTTTTTGTTTTTTTTTTTTTAATTAGCTGATAAATCACCCTTGGACGTTACTATAAAAAGAGTACTCTGCAATATTCGAGTGCTTCTGGCTCTACCGTATAATTATGTATCAAAACATAACAAATATCCAGACTCATACAATTTGTACAAGCGGGGGACCATGGTCCGTGATCCTGACCGTTTATATGATCAGACCAACCATGTGTAAGTGGGGCCATCTCCTTAGATATCGAGTTGATCACATGCAAGTGGGATCCATCTGCATTGCTCTCACGTAATTTCTAGCAGCCCATCAAATCCAAATTGCTGTTCAATGATGGGTCTCAAACGAAAACTCTAACAGGCCAAACCTATAAATAAAATCTGCACTGTTAGCTGGTTTAGTTACTGTCCACATTTATCACTGAGCAGGCTGGTTTGATTTTTTGGCCCAGGCCTTCTTTTTCACTACGTGAAAAAGCGCTAAATTCGACGGTCCAAACCCGTCGAATTTTCGAAAATTCGACGGTCCGCGCCGTCGAAAAAAGCCGTCGTAGATCAGCCAGTTTAGAAAAAAATTCGACGGTCCATAACCGTCGATTAATATTCGACGGTCCCTAACCGTCAGTTAAAATTCGACGGTCCGTGACGCTCGAAAAATTTCGACGGTCCACACCCGTCGAACTCGTATTTGAATAATCGGCGGTTGTGAACCGTCGAAAAAAATTCGACGGTCCATAACCGTCGTGTCGGTTCGAATATCACAGAATATTTCGACGGCTGCTAGCCGTCGGAAAAAATTCGACGGTCCTAACCCGCCGTTTCTGGAAAAAAATATAGGAAATTTCAACGGTCCTAGACAGTTGAGAAATAAATTCGACAGTCCTAACCCGCCGTTTCTGGGAAAATTATGGGAAATTTCGACGGTCCTGGACAGTCGAGAAACAAATTCGACGGTTTTAAGCCACACAACACTTGGTATTGCAGGGAATATTCTTAATATAATATGCATGAGCTATATGAAAGGAGTACACGACACCTGGTAACTTGAAAATACAACAATATAAGCTAAGCTAAGAAAAGAAAAAGAAAACCCATGGCTGAATGTCCTCATTTTCAGCCATCTTTTATATGGAGCCTGTATAAGCAACCATGAATCAAAACAGTTATGGATGAGCATGTTAGATGGAAAATACAATTGGGTTTTTTTCCACTTTATTGAACTAATAATAATTTGCAATTTAATTGGATAGTGCATCCAAACACACCTTCAATTAACAAAGTTAGATAATAGACATATTTACACATTTATCCAAGTAAAAAGTAAAAAGCTACGTACGATTAAAAACTTCGATTGTTCACTTTCAGATTTTGAACACAGTTGATCCGTCGGCTCTTATGGTTGGAGAGATGCACATGGCCACATGTCTTCTTGCATAAAAGCCACTAATCAAGGGCCGTGAAAGTCTGAAAAGAATCTACGATTTGAAATGGATCCAAAAGCACAGTTTTTCAATTCAAAGAAATCAGGCTTCTGTTTATTGTTACTAAGAAAAGTCTCTATTTTTTCAAGGTTGCACCTAAAAGTTCATGACAATTCCATCAAGGACCATGTTCATGCAATCAGGACCACAAACCTAATCTAATCTCTCACTAATCTATCAATAAAAATGACCTGTTCTTGCTCGATCCTGCCCGCTCGCTGCAGAGTGCCGTAGTTGTTCGTTATCTCATCAAACATGCTTCTTAGCTTTCGATTCTCATCTTTCATCCGTTCTAGCTCGATTTTGAGTGTAATCAACTACAAAACAAATCAAAATCCTAAATCTTAAGAAATAAATAAATAAAAAATCAAGCACCTCAATAGATCTTTAATCCAAACCGCTAATTCAATGAACCATGCATAGTCACCTTATTCTTGGGTTTCTCTTCACCGATCAACGGATCCAAGAGTCCAAAGTCCAAAGATGCAATCCGATCTGCAGGACAAGAGATCAGTATCGTTCATCGCTTACCGACAAGGCCATTTGAGCTTGACCCACATGGAATTAGTATCTAGCAATAGCAATGGGCACTCAATTTTCATAAATCACCTACATGGGAAAGACTGTATGCAGGTCATTGGTGATCTCCTTAAATTTGTTCATTTTCCATACAGATGGCCCTGTCCTACAAAATCCAGAATATAAAACATAGTATCAATTTTATAAGATCAAAAAAGAAAAAAACATTAACAAAAGACAATGAAGCAATACCTACTTGTAAGAAAAACAATAATCCGAGCATCTTCACTTTGGCAAGCTTGCTACGTGTAAAGATGGGTGTGCCTTGTGGTCTGACAAACTTGAACAATAGAACGAGCACTTCCTTATGGTTGTCCGTATTCTCAAATAACTACAAATAACTATAACATTTACTAACACAATATACAAGTACAATCCTTCACAATACCTAACCAACACAATACAATTACCACAATCCTCCATAATTACATTACATAACCAACACAATACAACCACAATCCTCCACAACTATCACTACAAGAAAAAAGGTATGGCTAAAGGCCTATTTTCTTGTAGTGTATAAACCTCCGCAACTACAATCCTTCACACCCACAATCCTCCACAAGAACCAACAAGGAACGGTTACATTCTTCGCAAGTACCAAAGAGTACAATCAATTTACAATATACCATCAACCACAAGCCATAATCCACAACGAACAATTCGAGATCCACAATCAATACAGAAGATAAAATGTAAGAAATAAACAAGTACAAAACAAATACGTAAGATATAAGAATGTAAAAGCAAACTAGAAAGTATTACTCATGTTATAAATATATATAAAAAAAACAAATCCAAAAAGATGCACTAGTTTCGTTGTATGCCAAGCATATGCAAAAGGTATTTCATAACAAATCCGACATGAATCTAGGCCACCTAATCACCTCTCCTATACCTACACTAGCAAACGTCAACCCCTCACTAGTTTCAGGATCATGCAGCTCCGCATTCTTATCAAAGATGTCATCGAGGCATATAGTATAATAATTTGGATCCTGAACTTCAGACTCTACCACCACTCCAATTGCGTTAGTCTTTGTGCGTCGTGTATTCTTTAGAAGACACCTACGTCCAATTGCATCATCAGGAGAGGGATCTGAAGATGGAGCTGGTGCCTTGCCCGCTCGCCTATTTCGAGCATTCCCATCACTCGTTTCCTATCGCCATGCAAAAATTATAAAATTAAATTACAATTGCTGGAAAATTAAATTTCCAACTTATGTAAAAGTACGAGTCAGAAAGTACGAGCCATACTCTACTAGGTTGTGGGATCTGCTGAGAAGATGGCGTTGGGATCGAATGTGAGGAAGCCGGCGCATTCGACTGCGGCATCGAGTTCGCTTGCTTCATTGAGCTCATCTCCTGTATAAGCACATGCATTTGTTGATTTAGATTGGAGATCTGACTCTTCATATTATTAAACTGACCCCGGAGAGGAGTCGTATAATGTAGTGCCATCTTGGAGACGCCTGCTCCCATTCCTCGAACACGACCTCTCTTATCTTTCCCATATACCTATTTAATAATTAATAATATCTTATTAGAATATATATAAATCATAAATAACAAACGCTACAAATTAAGTAATGTATATATACCATTGAGACAGCATCATGCTCTATATCTCGCTGTCCAAAAGTAGGATCTACCGTAATGATATTTCTTATTTGGGACTACAATATAAAACACCAAATCATAAATATCATAAACTGTTTTTAACTAAGAAATATATTTATTATAATTAAGATCACTCACAATTGCCTGTGTCGATTCAGGAGTCAAAGCGCTTCCATCAGACCTTGTATGACATTCAAGGAATAGTTCGGTCCTAGTGACCGGACGACTGTCTGTCTTGCGCTTCTTCTGTGAAATAGAAATATAAGCTTAGCTTATTTCAAAGTAACCTAAATTTGTTACATAATTAACCAAAGTAACCTATATTTTAAACATAATATACCAATTCTTCCGCTGTTCTCGCCACACCCTTCCTGCCTGTGGTGTGTGGATTAGTCATATGACGACGCATTTCCTTAAAATGCTTACTCAAGTTCTTCGCATCATCAGTCGACCTCCAGTCGACAAATTTTTCCCAATCTTCTTGTTTGACCCACTTATTGCGTTTATTTGATTTTCGCTCTGAGTCCGTCGAACTGGTCTCGAAGTAATCCTGACCGAGTCGGTATTTCCAGTTCCTCCATGCAGACCCAGCTTTTTTCAAACAATAAACACGATTTTCAACATCCACCTCATATCGGTTATGCAAACATCATTATAAATATAAGTTATAATTTTAGATCCAATTAAATGACTTAAAGAATCAAAATAAGTCCTCGAGGTATACCTGAACCAACTGCCAAATCAAATCAAGCACCTGCTGGGGTACCTCCGTCCATGAACGGTACATGGGGGACACATGTTGCATCGCAAAACGACCAATATTTGTGGAAAAATTGACCGAATTGGGGCCAATGCACTGTCCACTATCATTGAACTCCAACCGAAGTCGACCCAAATCAAATGGAGCATGGACTGATGAATGGGAGCTGTGTTCAGACTGGGAAGTGGATGGAGTATGTGTGGGCTGCTCGTCCAGTCCACGAGCGTCCTCATGTGAAGCAGATCTGTTCTCCTCTGACTCTGACATGGTGCCTGTATTTACATAATATCATTCAAAGAACTCTTAAGAAATCTCAAGCAATATCATAATTGTATAAATTGAAATGAATTCATTAAATAACATATGAAACGGATAAATTGAAACTTCAAGCATCATAAGTGTAGACCATATGTGGAATGAATCTATGATACCTTAATTTTCCTCATCATCAGAAATGATATCCTCTTGTAGCGTTGTTAAAGCAGATGCGTTCATCCTTGCCGCAAAGACTAATGGATCTTCATAAGCATCTACATCACAGTTCAATTTCTTTGGACTTTCTAACACAACATGCCAATCATTCCTAGTGTGATCCTTACAATAAAAGACTTGAGTTGCTTGTGATGCAAGAATAAAAGGCTCATTATCTTCTTTATCATTTCTCATTAATCTATTTAGATTAACATATATCAAATTCGTTTCTAGATCAACGAAAAATCCATTGGAGTCTTCAATGCGCACCCAATCGCAATAGAAGACTATTATCTTGAAGTCAACGTAGTCTAGTTCAATGATCTGTTTGACAATGCCATAATAAGTGACTTCTTCATCCACAAGATTGACATCCCTAGCACTTGACCTGAAACTAGTCACTGCCTTCATGGAGACACCAGAGTTTTGGGTTGACAAGTTCTTTTCATAATCCTTTGTATAAAAAACATATCCATTTGCCGCATATGCGTTGTATGAAATTGCATTAACGTTTGGGCCGTCAGCAAGCCTTTTGATGATAGAGGGAGTTAAATTATCTTGTAATTGTTGTCTAACCCAGGGGACATAATCCATTGGCTTTGCTGATCGTGAACTAACCTTTCGATTTTGAACTCATGATGTGTGGGTTTGGAGATTAAAATTTGAGATGTATTCATCATATTTCCTGCAAAAGATAAATTAATGCGATTTAAATACAAATAAATACTCGTGCAAATGTGTGAATCAATGGTGGTTACAGATATTGGATTTAACGTACCTCTCCCAGTTGGAATTATCTTTTGATTGCCGTAGTACCCATTTGCGTACTTGCTGGTACTGTACGGGAGTAAGTACATAAGGCTTCCCTTTCTCATCGATAGGGTAGTGGTCATCAGCATCGGTGTCATCCATGAATGTTCCTCGTCCGCGTCGATGACTTCCTAATGCACGTTGATCACTCGGCATGTAATGCATGGAAAACAAGGTTGCTTCTTCCATCATATAACACTCCGCGATAGAACCCTCTGGGAATGTCTGATTTACTACGTAACGTTTGAATCTTTTCATCATCCTGAAATAAGTGTTCTAATTCAAATTTTCATATTTAACGAAATACCTAAAATAATAGATAATTTTCACAAGAATTTTATTAAATTACCGCTCAAAAGGATACATCCACCGATATCTGACAGGTCCGCACACAAGCGCTTCCTCCGCAAGTGCACAAGGAGATGTACCATCGAAATAAAAAATGTTGGAGGAAAGTACTTCTTGAATATACACACTGCTTCCACAATGTGATGTTTTTGTCTTTGTAGCTCTAGACGATTGATAGTCTTCGAGCATAAAACATTGAAAAATATCGACAATTGACGAATGGCAGCATGTAATGGCCTCTGTTGCCTTTCTTTAAACGCGTGCATTAGTAACACCGGCAGTAGTTGTTGCATAAGAATATGGTAATCATGTGACTTCAGATTTTTCAATTGTAGTTCTTGCAAGTTCACGTTATGCTTCCAACTTGAACTATAACCCACTGGAACTTTCAAGTCATACAACGTTTTACATATTAATTCTTTCTCCTCCCGAGATAGTTCATAAGGAGCTTTAGGTAAAATCTGTTTGACGTCATCTGGCCACAATTTTTTCTTCAACTTCATTTCTTTAAGATCTAAACGAGCTTTGCGACCATCCTTAGTCTTATCTTTTGTGTTCATGATTGTCGCAATGAGATTTTCCGTTACATTTTTTTTCACATGCATGACATCTAGATTATGTCGAATGGGTAAATCCTGTTAGATTGTTATAATTGTTAGTGAAATGAAAAAACGAACAAATTGTAGAACATATGCGCGAGTATAACGTTTAAAAGACGCACCTTCCAATACGGTAAGTTAAAGAAGATCGATTTCTTTGACCAAGGAGTTTCATCGTTCGCAGACCGCTTCCTCTTCTTCCCTGCCACTTTTCCAAATTCGTTAATAGTATTTTCTAGTCTGCTTAATAATTCAACACCGCTCAAACGACTACTTGCAGTCCTGTGATCTTCTTGTCCATTAAAATTTGATTTTTGACCCCTAAATTGATGGTTTTGATCTACTAGATACTTCCTGTGACCCATGTAAGCAAACTTTCCTCCATGTTTTAGCCACACCGAGTCTGTCATTTCACCACAAACAGGACAACCATACGCCCCTGCAGTCCTACACCCCGATAGATGTCCATACGCTGGAAAATCATGTATCGCCCACAATAAAATTGCTTTCATCTTGAACGTTCGCTTGGTGAAAGAGTCATATGTATCGGATCCGGAGGACCACAGATCATTCAACTCTGCAATTAATGGTTGCAAGTAAACGTCAATTTCATGTCCTGGACCATTCCTCCCAGGAATTAGTAGTGCTAACATTGTGAACTCCTTCCTCATGCATAATGACGGGGGTAAATTATACGGGACAATCATAACAGGCCAACAACTGTACGAATTGTTCTTGTTCCCAAATGGATTGAATCCATCTGTTGCAAGTCCTAAGCGGACATTTCCTGGCTCGGCTGCAAAGCTTTCCCATTTCCGATCTACTTCTCTCCAACAAGTAGACTCCACCGGATGACGCATCGATGTTCTGTATCCAAATTTACTTGCCTCCACATGCCATCTCATCTTTTCGGCAATCCACGGTACACTGTACATCCGTTTCAACCTCGTTGTAAGTGGAAAGTATCTCAGAATTTTTTTAGGGATGAGTTTTTTCCTCCGCTTACTTTCACTAACAGGTTTCCATCTGCTCTCACCGCACTTTGGGCAATTCTCCTTCTGTGCATGCTCTCTCCAATATAGTATACAATCATTAGGACAGGCATGAATAATTTCACACTCCATTCGCAAATCCTTGATCATTTTCTTTGCACTGTAAGTATTATGTGGCATAGTATTCTCTACTGGCAGTATCCTTTTCATCAATCGCAGCAACTCATCGAAACTCTTGTGGGACCACTGATGTCTACTCTTCATACTCAATAACTCAACCGTAACCGACAATTTCGTATCTTCTACTCGACACGATGGATACAAGGGTTGTACAGCATCTTCCATCAACTTTTCGTACTGAATATCACCTGTTGAATCATCCGGAACATGGGAATGGTCTGTAGCTTCTGCCGCATATATCTCTTCATTGTGACACTCATTTCTGTCAAAACATCCAAGTGCATCACTGACCATATCAGTCATCCTTGGAAGGGAATCTCCAATATGATCAGTAGTGGACGAACTAGCCCCAACAGTTCTATAACTTTGACCCCATTGTTCACCGTGGTATATCCATGACTTGTAAGACTTATCAATACCTTTACAGATTAAATGTTCTGAAATTACGCTTGTTTTTTTCCTTGGTGCATGAACATTACGACATTCCGTACAAGGACAATAAAAATAGTTGTCATCCCCTAAAATTCTAGAATTTGCTTCCAAATATCTAATGAATGACAATACACCTAATAAGTATTCTGGTGAAGACCTACGTTTCGACATCCACTCTTTACTTGGTAACATGGCTGTCGAAGACATCCTACAATGTATGAAATAAAATATAATTAAACATTTAATTTACAACAACAAATTTATTTGTTACATCTATTGCAAATTAAACTACTCTCAATTTAAAAAATTCAACATACGATTCCAAGTCATATGAAATATGCCCTCAAATTTATAAATAGAATACAACTAAAAAGAAATTGAACATTTCGACATTTCTCAAATGCCTTGCTGTCGTAATTCATTATATTCTATATAAGCATATTCGTATGTAATTCGTATGTTGAGTTTCATTATCAACATGCATTTAACACAAGGACAAGGACAATAAATTATCTCCTCTTGTCTTAAGAATTTTATTGCCCATCACTTATTCTTAATTGTCTCTATCTAGAGGTGCTAATTGTCTCTATCCCATTCGGTAACATACCATGTATGATTCTCATACAACTCACATGCGAGTCGAAATTTCGACAGCATCTCCCCATGTTCTCCAGATATATGTACAGTTCTCTACTGATTTATTGCCACATGTAATCCATTAATCATGGACGAGGGCATTAAATCAGTAGAGAATCACATACCCGGAGAATATAAGGAAGACAATCGAAATTCCAACAACATGTAAATTATATGAAAACTTCCTACATACATGGTATGGTACCAAATTGTCCAAAATGGGACAATTTAGGAATCCATAAAGAACAAGTATTGTACTTGTTCAAAATGAATTTCTAAATGGGGGGGTATTAAACACAAAACTAAACCACTAAGTGGCCTAACTTGAAATTAGTCACATCAGTTGAGGCTTGACAGTGATGAAGGGAAATGCAACCATGTACTTATCCATGTATGCAATTGTACAAAATGCAACCATGTACTTATCCATGTATGATGTCCGTGCATATGTATGATGCATGCACACTATAATGAGTGTCCTTGAAGATGGTGGTTTTGTAACAATACACCAATCGTTTTGATATAAACATACAAGTGGCAATATACTACAAGTAACCAAGTAATGCATTCACATAGGCCATACACTTACATTGATGAACATACGGGTGTGGTCTGTACTGCAACACCTATGTACGTATGTGCATATGTGTGATGCATGTTATAATGGATGTGCATGAACATGGTGGTTCTGTTACAAAACATATTTGTCTGAAATAAACATACAAGAGACCTTTGCTAAGCGCACAGGCATTTGCAATAAAGCTCATGTACACTACACATGTGCCCACATGGGACGATAGGTCTGAGATCCAACCTAGCCATAAGAACAGCACCACGATATGGACACCCTAAGATGAGAATCAGGTTGATCCACTGGTCAGGTGGGCGACAGTTAGCAAAACAAATGTACGGCTCTAAAAAACTCAGCTGAAGTTTTCTAACCTATCCACCTGCTTCCAATATTAGGCCCACATGCTGAGTGGACCAGACTTATTTAGGAAAACATGTACAACGGTCGGACCAACCTGATGAATGCATTGGATCTCGTACCTATGTGCCATGCTGGCACATGTGTGGCATGTGCATGAGCTTTATTGCATTCACATGTGCACTAAGCAATGCTTCAAGTAGCAATATATTAAATTTCGTGGTGGGCCCAGGATGGTTTCAATGGTCTGCACATGCTTACCAGGTCACATGTGTGTCTTCTCGTAAAATTTCATGTGGGAGCTACAAAACCTCCAGGATGGGAGCGGATTAGGTGCGGCTATCTAACTTCCATCCACTTGGGCTCCCCGACTTTATTACATGAAACTGTCCCCCAATGCTTCTGGATGGTGGGCCCACTAGTACGTGAGCGTTGACAATTGCGTTAAGAAGTTCCTGTGGTTGGATCTATGTGGGGCCCAAAGAGATTCCGTCCATGAGTTTGTCAATACTGCAGACAAATCCAAAATTCAGGTGGGCCACAACACACAAAACAGTGAAACGGAAAATTCCACTGTCCAAACCTTCTTCGTGTTATTACAGGCCCAACTGGACCCATTTATATGGTGTGGCCCACCTGATGAATGGATCGACTTGATCTTTTGCACTGGGTGTTTATCATGGTGTGGACAATCTGGCTCGGATGTAGATAGGAAAGATGGGGCCGGATGTGAACTGTCACTACATGGTGGGTTGCTGCACGTTCCGGGGACAACCAACGGCTGAGATGAGATAGACACTGATAACCTGTTCAGCAGATTTAGAGATGAATATGAAACCGTCTAGGTGGAATTATCAACAGTTGGTTTTCTCTAAAGCTGTTCATGGCACTCTCCAACATATAAACCGGATGGCTGGGACATGTTCAGGACAATCACAACTGTTCATCTACAATACAGTTACACCTACTGGGACCCACTGTCATGTTTATATGCCATCCAAACCGTTCATAGGGTTACTCCTACTGGGACCCACTGTCATGTGTATATGTCATCCAACCCGTTAAAAAACTTCCAACCGGATTCCCACCGGATTCAAAACTTCTGGAATCTGGAAGCTACAGGAAACTCCTGTCCCTGTACACGTGGCTCAAACTGAACCCACCAAATTATGGGGCCCACTTCACTACACGACATCTCGACGCCTACGCCGCCACATTGTCAACATGTGGGCCCCATTTTCAAGATTTCACAGTAAAAAAAAATTGAAAAAAAATAGAGATGAAGGGAGATAAATACCGGCGATGATCGGTGATGCTCTCGACAATCGGTTGCTCCTCAGATCGGTGATGCTCCTCGACAATCGGTGTTGCTCCTCAAGATCGGTGATGCTCCTCGACAATCGGCGCCCCGACGAGAGAGAGAGAGAGAGAGAGAGAGAGAGAGAGAGAGACAAGGACCGGAGAGAATGAAGAAAGAGGGGAAGAGGGATCGACGCCATCTGTTCTGCGTCAATTGTACAGAGTTGCGTGCGTGCGTGCGTGCCATCTGATCTGTTCCATTAGCTCATTTTAGTGGGCCCACCTAGAATGTATGTGCTTTATCTGTTCCGTCCATATGCTTTTCCAGCTCATTTTAGTGGTTGACCCCAAATTTTAAGCGTATCCAAAACTCAAGTGGACCATGCCACGAGAAGCAGTGGGAATAATGATTTCCACCGTTGAAACCTTCCCAGGCCCTAGTACATGATGATTTCCACCGTTGAACCAGCCTATTCCTACCTCAGGCCCTAGTGGGAATAGTAATGTTTATTGAAATCTCATTTTATGGCATGATTCAAAAAATGAAGCAGATCCAATTCCAAGATGGACCATAGTACATGAAACAGTGGCATACATGAAGTTTTTAATGGTGGGGATTCAATGACGACTGTTTCCTGTGGTGTGGTCCACCTAAGATTTGAGTAAGCTTCATTTTTGGGATCGTGCCCTAAAATGAGCTATCAAAATGGTTGGACGGTGTGGATTTAAGGCACATACCTTACTGTGAGCCCCAAAGTCAGGGGTCCCACCCGCCTTGTGAATCCGCGTCTCACCTAATCCGCGCCCTTTTTAATGAGGAAGCGCCCTTTTTTAATGAAGCTCGCATCCTGTGACAGATTCAAATGTGTGGCCCACCATGTTCTATATGTAAATCCACTCCGTCCATCAGGTGGGAACCGTTAGTTGAACCGTTGAAACCTTCCCAGGCCCTACAGTGATGTTTACTTGTCATCCAACCTGTGATGAATTAGGTGTTACCTCGGGAACGGCTTAGTGGGTGTTACCCCCACCGTATGGCCCACATGGATGATATTTTGTATATCCATGCAGTCCATCTGTTTCTGCAGCCCATTTTAGGATGGCGTTCCAAAAATTATGTAGATCCAAATCTCAAGTGGACCATAACACTAGAAATAGTGTGATTGATTGCCCCACCATTAAAAATTCCAAAGAGCCCTTTTTGTAATGTTTATTTGCAATCCAAGCTCTTGATAATGTCAATAAAGTCTTGTTCACATGGTTACTCGAATGATGACTGGCCTGATTTTTGGGACATCGACTTTCATGGTTGGGTGAAACTTGGTAAATAAATTGGATGCCATGCACACACCATGGACTCATGCACATCGTAGAAATAAGCATATTTTACAAGGACTACATGAAAGATGGCTAAACAACATCCAGGTGGGGAGTTTACATTGATGCCCGGTCACACCATAAAGCCTCCGAATTCACCATAGACAGGAGCCAGATTTTTGGGGCATCCACGGGGAGCGGATTAGGTGTGACTTGGGTAACATTTTTGTAGGCGTTGCCATAACTGTGGGGCCCAGCTTGATGTATGTGTTGTCTATCCATGTTGTCCATCAGGTCTTCCACTCCGTTCTTTTAGCATGAAGCATATCCAAATCTCAACTAGACCACAAAAACTATTGATAAAGCCACACGGCCTTAGTGAAGGAAAACAAAGTATTTGATCTAAAACTATTGTACCTCTCGAAAAGTTCTTAATGGTGGGCATTTGATCTAAAACACAAGTATTTTTGGGACCATGCTTTGACATAGCTAGAAAAACTAAGAAAGGGTGAGGACATACAACACATACATCAAGGTGGGCCTCACGGGCAGGGCAACACTCAATAATGTATTATCCCAGTAACATCTAATCTCCTCCTCCACTCTAGAGTTTGATATGCTTCATTTTTTGGTACCTAAAATTTTCTGTTAAGATGGATGGACGGAGTGGATAAAATACATGCATAAATCACTATGGGCCCACAGAGTTTACTCCGCACGCACTCAATACGCAATCCGCTTCCGATTTTGAGAGGGAGAAGGAAAGATGGTTATACTATTAACAAAGAGTGATTTTGATACTCCGGCAGAGTGGTGGATGATACAGTTACTCACAAATTACTTGGAAACCGGATTCGTGGCATTGGAGTAATTCAAATTAAACTCTCCAATTTATGCGAAAAAAGCATTAAAAAAGAAAAAAGAAAAGAAACACGCTATTTGCTTCACACACTGTAGATGTGCAGATGGTGACCAGACCATTATACCTTAGATAGATAGCAAAGATTAACAATTCTGCATATAACTCACTACCTCTTTTCAATTGAATGTGGACCGTCGCCAGAATCATCTAACCTCTAACCATTCTTATCTTGAAAATCCAAATATCAAGTGGACCATACCACTAGAAAGAGTTCTGATTGAGTGCCACACCATTAAAAATTCAAATGAGCCCCATTGTAAGGTTTTGGTAAAGTTTATTTGCAATCCGATCTCTTGATAATGTAAATAAGGTCTAGATGAAGCGAAAATTTAAAGATGAGCTTGATCTATAACTTTTGTGGTCTACAAAATGTTTTTAATGATTATTCATCACTCTAATTTCTGTTGGTATGGTCCACTTGAGATTTGGATCTTCTTATCATTTTGGATCACGTCCTAAACTTATATAGAAAAACAAATTATGGACAGGGATATACAAAAAATACATCAAGGTAGGGGCCGGTAACGTACACCCACTAGTGGACCACCAAGAGAAAACATTAGTTATTGAATGTCCACTATTGAAAACCTCATAGGGCCTACCGTAATGTTTATTTGACATCTAACCTCTTAAATAGGGCAAAAGTCCAAATATCAGCTTCATCCAAAACTTCCGTGGCCCTGAAGAAGCTTTTAATGGTGGACATTTAATTAACATTGTTTCTTGTGATTGGGTCCATCTAATCGAGATTTAGATCTACTTGAGATTTGGACTCATACCATAAAATGATCTGGGAAAATGTATAGATGGCGTGAATAAAACACATACATTATGGTGGAACCATAAAAATGGTACACTTGAGACAGGCAATTTGGAATTTTTAATGGTGAGGCACTAAATTACCATTATTTCTTATGATGTGGTCCACTTTAGATTTGGATCTATCTCAATTTTGGGCTCATACCATAAAATAATTTGAAAAAATGCATGGATGGTGTGGATAAAACACATACATCATGGTAGGGCCCATAAAGCACCGATCAGTACTAACTAGTGGCTAGTTAGGGTCACTAGCCAATCCATGCACACTACTTTAACAGTGTGAGTACCAAGTTGAAATATTTTATGTATATTATATCCCGTTCATCTATTCTTAAATATCATTTTATGATGCCATACCAAATCTCAAGACTTAAAATCTAAATCTCAACAACTAAATTAGAGTTTAGGTCCAATGACTGCACATTTCTTGGATTTTCATGAGGTCAGCAAGTCCCAATGCAATTTTGAATAAAACATTTGGATCAATTTAGAATTTTGATCCAGTAATTACTTTATTCTACTCATCAATATCTTCGATTTGACTAGTCACTACTCACCTTGATCGGATTTCGAATGAGAAAGATATTAGGCGGACAAAATTGATCAACAATATGATGGGTCATATCTTGCAATCCAACAGTTAGATTTGACTAAAATTTAATCTAAACGTCTGAAGTAATTTACTATTCAATCTTGACCGATCAGATTGTCCAAAATCTGTCTAGATCTAGACAAACTAATCGTGCCCATTTAAAGAGTGTTTTGGACGGATCTAATTCGTTACATGTTAGATTGGGCTGAATTTTATTCTATAACCTATTCAGCACGTTCCAAATATATTTGACCGTTCAGATCAACTTTACGATTACCTGATTATAGAATTTAATCAATCTCATCATTATAAGTTATTCTTGTAATTACACATCATTATACTTAGGCCCTCATTTTTTTTGTACAAGTGAATTAACTTGTGGGCATGCATAAACCAATATGATAAACTCAATGACTGTAATTTTTTATTTTCAACCATTCAATAAATGTCCACTAGTAAATTTTGTCCACTCATTTCAAATTTCTTAATTTTTTTCAATCTCAAAAAAATATTTTTAAATATTATTTTTCAAACATTTCAATTTTGTTAAAAAGGTCAATTTTTTTTCTTCAAAATCTCAGACTTTTTTAAAATCTAAATTGTTTTTTTTTTTTCCAAACTTTTAAACTTTTTCAAACTTATTATAAAACATTTTTTTTCAAATTTATCAATTTTATTCAAACATATCAATTTTTTCAAGATGTAATTTTTTAAAATGTTTTTTTTTAAATTTCAATTGTTTTTTTCAAAATCTATTTTTTTTCCAAACACTGCCAAATAATTTCCAAACTTCTAAACTTTTTCTTTTCTCAAAATCAAAATTTTTTAAATATTATTTTAATTATTTTGTGTCAAAACCCCAATGATTTTTTAAAACTCAATTTTTCTCAAATATCGCCCATTTTCTTTTTTCAAAATCCTAGTTTTCTTTATAAAACGTTAGCTATTTTTTTTTTTAAAACATAATTTTTTTTAATGTTGGATTTTCAAGAATTCGACGGTTCTAGACCGTTGACGTTTTAAAGGCGCTATAATTGATGGCTTTAGACCGTCGAATTTTTTCGCGCGTAAAAGAAAATTTTCGCGCGCTAATTTCCGACTGTGCTAATTCGACGGTTCTTAACCGTTGAATTTAATGCCCTAAATTCGACGTCTTTGGACCGTCGAATTTTTTCGCGTGTTAAATTCGACTGAGATAATTCGACTGTCAGTACCAGTCGAATTTTAGGTCGTAAATTCGACGATTCTGAACCGCCGAATTTATTCACGCGTTAATTTGACTGAGCTAATTCGACTGTCACTAACAGTCGAATTTCTGGTCCTAAATTCGACGTCTTTGGACCGTCGAATTTTTTCTAGCGTTAATTTCGACTGACCTAATTCGACTGTCACTAACAGTCGAATTTCATGTCCATAATTCGACGGGTTTGGACAATCGAAGTTTTTCGCGCGTTATATTCGACGGTTCAGGACCGTCGAATAACGGAGTCGAATTTAGCGCTTTTTCACGTAGTGTTTTTTTTTAAAATATTTTCTCTCATTCATTGTAAAGCTTATCCAGTAACTCTATAAATTTGGAATGCACTACACTGAAAATACAGAGGAAAAATTTCAATTCAAATATAGGTGTTTCTCATGGTATCAGAGAATTTGATCCGGGCCGTCTGATTGTGATCCAGGTCGTATAATTTATCCATCATCACTCAGCAACAGGTTCATCCAATAGAGTTATTGCCACACAACCAGCACTGAAATCTATCCCGCCATTATTCACAACACCCACCACATCCACCATCTTCATCATCTCTGCTGTTCCGGTGGCACCTGCTCTACCATCATATCTAATGAATCATCTTAAACTCTAAAGACTAAGACAAATTCGAATCTAGATTCTCAACAGACCAACATACACTTAAAGAGTTTGAATACATTTTAATCCGATGCATTAACGAGGATCTAATTCAGTAATCGACACCTCATTTACAGACCATGGCGATACCATACCCGGAGAATGATTCATCTCACGTGTCTGAGTGCGGGACTCTATCATAGACATGTCCGGAGTCATTCTACTCGTGATAAAAAATGCAGGCTGTGAAGGTGCTGGGAGAGTGACAGAGAAGCTGTTGAGCATGAGCACAATTGACGACATGGTGGGCCTATCAATCACATTTTCTTGAACACATAGCAATGCAGTGTGGACGCATTGCGTCACTTCACTGCTCGAGCAAGATTCGCTTATAGTTGGGTCAATCAGCTCTAAAACTGTTCCATCTCTCCAATGCTTCCATGCCTACAAAATTTGCACCATTGTGAAAATTCATGCTTTTAGAATGGAAGTAGTGATGTGGTGGAATAATAACATGAGGAATGCTCTCGCTACTCATTTGAAGGATCCATCCAAATTATTTTACTCTGCCGAGAGTGCAAGATCCAAGCCATTCATAAGGTGGGGCTACTATGAAACTAATGGTTAGAAAATTAATGACCAAGAGTGTATATTTGTGCATGTGTGAGACTTGATTTTCGGGTAAGATCATGTTAATGGTCAACACACCCAACAGATGGATCGCCTCATACATGTGTGCCATGTCCACAAGTGCGCTGCTGGGAATAAAACACTCACTTGTCATTTGAGATCAGTAGCCACAGCATTCTCTCAATGATTTAACAAATTTCATTTCAAATTGTTGAGAAAATTTCATCTAGACATTCTACTTACGTAGTTGAGAAGATACTCGGCACGGTCTGACTGGTAGAAATTACTGTTCTTCTCACCGGTCACGATCTCCAGAAGCAAAACACCATAGCTGAATACATCTGATTTAACCGAGAATTGCCCATGCAAGACATACTCTGGGGGCATGTATCCACTTCAAGGGAGAATCACCAGTATCAGCACATGTTTGATAGATTAATTAGTATAGAATATTTTATTTTACTCAAGCTGGATTTTCGTTATTAGATATGTAGAGAGAAATTGGACATGACCAAAAATCAGCCTGATCGGACAATCCCAACCGCTGGATCAGTTTTTCACTCTTCCTTTCCTCGTTCGGAAGGTTGCTTCCAGCCAATATGTGGGCCACGTATATGTGCTGGCCACAATGAACATTCCATATCCTGCTTGCTTCTATGATGTATACCTCTGTGAACAAAATGAGCAATGGTTTTAAGATTCAAAGACTTACTATGTTCCTGCAATCGGACTTGTATCGCCCCGTGTTTGGTCCACTCCAACAATCCTAGCCAGATCAAAATCTGCAATTTTCGGATTCATCTCCGCATCTAATAAAACATTGCTCGCTTTGAGATCCTGATGTATAATCCTAAGTTGAGAGTCTTCGTGAAGATAAAGAAGGCCTCGAGCCACCCCACCGAAGATTTTGTAGCGCCTTTCCCAATTCAGATATGCCTTTTTATTTGGGTCTATACAGTCAGCCAACAGATGCACATGAGTTCATCAAATAATACGCTGAACTACGTAAAAAGAAAATCATTTCATATAGTTTATTGCAAAGATTTTTTTTATAGGATAAGAGTTCTAATTTTGTGAAAACATGGATAAACAGATTGTATGCATGGAAAAGGGTCCAAACCAAACAGAAACTTGTCGAGGCTGGCGTTGGGCATGTATCCGTAGATGAGAAGCTTTTCTTCTCCTTCGACGCAGTAACCTAAGAGCCTAACAAGATTCCTGTGTTGAAGTTTAGCAATTAATGCAACCTCGTTCTTGAATTCTTCGAAACCTTGTCCAGAGTAGCGAGAGAGCCTCTTCACCGCTATTTCCTGTCCATCTAAATGCCTACCGTGCAATGTGATGTAGAATGGGTCGCTGATTATTTCATGGCCCAGATGGACCAAAAGAAGACCGGTCAGGGTCGAAAGTGATCCGGATTGTCAGGACCGTATACCGGCCGTATCTCGCAATCCGGAATGAGTTTCTGGACATATAATATATCATTTTGGGGTAGCTCGAGCTAGTTTAGCCAACCTGGGTTGCCCATGCTGGAATCGCGAGATTCGACTCTACCGACGGTCATTAGGCTAGTTTATTTTCAGTTTTACTATTTATACTAAGTTTAATTCGATCATAACTTTAGATCTGTAGGGTTTTAGAGTTTGTGCCTAATATAGAAAGGGCTTAGAATATTTAGTAGAACAACATGGTTGGGCCCGTTTGATAAATTTCTATTTTTGGCCGAAAACCAAGAGTTCTAGTAGGATTGAACGACTTCTTCTATAAATAGTAAGGTTACTATTTATAGTAAGTTGCATTTTCTAGGAGTTTGAGTTTGAGTTGGAGTCTGATACTTTACCTAGGGTTTAGTTTCCTATTTATATGCATTGTAATTCCGTTTTTATTCATTGAATCTATCAAAACAATTATTCGGAATAATTTTCTTTTTTTTCTTTTATTTCTTCTCGTGGATTCGAGAAAGGTTAGGGAGACAGTGATCGACCTATCATATCCTCCCTGCGTCACAATGATAGCAGGATTGTCAAGATCATCACTGATCAATAGGATTGCAGAATGCACAGGGACCATTTATATTTGGGCCATATTCCAAATGAAGCCCATCTATCTTTGGGTTAGTGACCCTCGTTAGCCCAGGCAAAACCCAATTCAACCTACCAATCATTGCAACATTTGAAGTGGCCCCCATCTACAATAGCGGTCCAAATTTTAGATAATTTGGATTGATTTACAATGCATGCCGGGGTTGATGGGTACAAAGTACAAACAAAATGATGGATTTCTGATACCTTATAAACAGCACCAAATCCGCCTTCTCCAAGCTTATTGTCTTCAGAGAAGTTGTCAGTTGCAGCTCTTATTGTACCCAAATCAAATTTCAGTGAGTCCTCATTTCCTTCAATCCTTTTATCTACGCAAACAATGCCAATTTCAATCATTTGTGAGGGTTTGCTAGACTTCAAAGAAGGTAGTGCTAACTGCAAAATTTAAAACGAATGAAACTGTTTGCAGTACTAGTGCAAAGGGTAACCGTGGTGATTTACCAATCACTGGTTTGTTCTTTGTCCTCCTTAGAAAACAAGCAGCCATGGCCGAGATGAGCACGACTGCAACAACTATAAGAACGATGACTACGACGACGACGGTAATTCGAGATGAACTTCGCTTTCTTCCTGGAAACAAACAAGAAAAACAGTAGTAATATTAAGGCTGGAAAGTTGGCCACAAGAGTTCCCAGCCAATATAACCGGGCTCAGGAATGCACTATTTATTTTAATAAAGCATATGAATCCACTATTAATTTTAAAAATACACAACAAATAGCTTGCACCCAAGTCATCCACTAAGTCTAGCCTTGAATATGTTCTAACCTAGAAATAACGCCAGTAGACTCATCATATGGGAATTGGTAGAAATGGTTGGGTGGCTAGAAAAACTTCAGCCCGTTTTTGTTCAGCTGTTCATTTGTTCTGCAACTATGGCGCAGCTGGTCAGTAAATCAACATGACTCTTGAACCAGGTCACCAACATAATGGGACCGTCTGTTGGAACACCATGGTTTTCTTCTTCTTCTTCTTCTTCTTCTTCTTCTTCTTCTTCTTCTTCTTCTCTCTCTCTCTCTCTCTCTCTCTCTCTATTTATTTTTTATTTTTTATTTTTTTATTTTTAAGAAACTTAAGCTCCTATCGAGAAAAAGAAAGGAGCCCGGAGAGAAGCTCCCAGCATGTACATTCGGGCAGTCCAAGCACCAAAAAACCACCAAGGACCCCTATCATATACTAAGAAAAATAAAACAGAAAAGGCACACCAGACGTTCCTTAATCTTCCCTAACACAACCCAAGCCCATAGGATCAAGAAGAAGGGTCCCAGGGATTGATCTAGGAAGCTCGCTAATGTTCAGAAAGACCCTACTACATTGAATCTCACTTCCCAACCTGGCCATTGACTTCTCTAGGAGCCTAAGAGATGCTCACTTCCACCCTCTTTGAGAGAGCGGCAACCATGGAACACCATGGTTGTGTATCATGCTAGCACAAACAATGGCGTGTACATAGGCTGTCTTATATACGAGTCATGGGCCAGCAAAGATTTATCCAGAGATTATCATGAAGAGGTCCAAAGGAGCAAGTGTTGGGATTCAAACCCAGGTGTTGGAAATTTGGATCTAATACAACCGTCAATTCATGCGCTTTGTGGAAGCACGTACGACGAAGATTGGGCCAATAATAATAAAGTAGAATAACCAAACAATAAAGAAATCAACCATAAAACACGAGATATTTTATGTGGAAAATCTTTGCGGGAAAAGTTCACGGCACAAAGCGACAGAAATCCACTATAATCAAAACCTTAAAGTTTTAAAAAACTTACCTTCTTCAATTACAGTTGTACCTGATCTCTTACGATGCACAATCCTTAGAAAACCCTTCCCAAGCTCTTACAAATCTAGGAAACTCTTTCACCTCGCAAACTCTAGCCCTTAGAGAAAAAAATGTTTGTATTTAAGCAAGTCCTAATCTTTTAGTGGGGACGACATATCCGTGGTGAAAGATATCCTTCTGAGCTTGGTCATTTGGGAGATTTGGAAACAAAGAAATAGCAATAGGTTTGAGGAGTCCCAGGTGAGCGGTACTAAAATCATTTCTTGTACCCAGCATTGGCTTCAGAGGCTTGCCCTTATGCTTCCCCCTCCTAGCTATATTGGTTTCGCTAGTGGCCTATTTATCCAATCATTGTGTTTAAATTTTGGGCCCAAAAAAATATCATTTATGTGCACTTACCTGATACCAACTACATTATAAGCATAGTCATTATTAACAAACATTCGGCCATGCCACCATCATACTTTTTGTATGTGGTAAACCAATTCTGATGAGGGCACAATGATATGATGACCCCGAATCTAAAATTCATTCATTACTTAAATAATCGACTTTGATAGACTCAACACATCACAACCACCCGTCTCCTCAATGGATTCCGCTATATTGGCCTCATTCGGCGTATCATTTGATTTATCTCCCTTATGGGCTTTAGGATTCTGACAATCATTTTTCATATGCCTACCTTTCCACAATTTCAGCACTTTGCCTCCCATTTGCCCTTAGACTTGGATTTAGATCTAGTCTTTCAATTCTCTTGCTCAGTCTTTTTGCCCCAGACGAATAGTGCATCCATAGAAGACTCTTCACCGCCACCATTTTTCTTTCTCAATTGCTTCAATTGAAAAGTTGAAATGATAGTCTTAATGTCCAAGGTGTCCCTACCACAGCATAGAGGATTTCGAAAGAAATGACAACAAGACTAGGGCTTAATCTTCCTCGTCCAACTTAGCTTACACACTTATCAATTTACAGAGTAGTTGATTGAACTTGTTGATGTGTATATTAAGATCTGACCCTTCCGCCATCTTCAAGTTATAAAATTGTATTTGCAAATACAGATGATTGTTAGAGATTAATTTTGTCATATACAAGGCGTTCAACTTCCTTCAAACCTCAATGGTGGTTTTTTTATTAAGGACATTATATAGAATATCGTCAAATAAATATAATTGGATAGAGGTTATCGTCCTTTAGTCAAGTTTTTCTCACTCTTTATCGGTCATAGTCGTAAGACACTTCTCTTTGGCAATGAGTGCCTATTGCAATCCTTGATGAACTAGAAGGCCTCTCATCTTCACCTTTAATAGTTCTAAATTATTTTTCCCGGTGAACTACTTCTCTGTCTCATATTTCATATTTGATCCCTTTATCGATTTGTCTCGAATTCAAACTTAAAACCTAACGTATATCTCTGATAGCACTTGTTGAGGCACCATAGAAGGAATCACAGAATTCAATCAAACAAGCGATGAACAAAAGTAATCAAAGCATACAAAGAAAACACAATTTTTACATGGGAAACCCTTGCACAAAAAAACCACGGCACAAAGAGACAACATTAATCCACTATCCAAACAAATTACAAAATATGAAAACCAACCTAACAAAAAAAAAAAAAAATTACATTCTTTCCTTGCAAACCCTAGAAGTGTTTAAGACCTCTCTCTCATACCCTAATCTCATATTACACCCATTTATATAGTATACACCTGAAAAAGGGAAAAAATCCGGGCACTTACACAAAACCACACAAATCGTTGATTGACCGGTCGATCCGTCGACATCAATGAACGACTCCTCAATCCCTCGATGACTACATGTTCTACCTACCAAACATGTCCAAAACTTTCTACAGAGTTTGCAACATAAATTGGCTATTATCGATCTATCGAGCCTCCAAGTTCGATGGGCCGAAATTGTTCAAAATTGTCTAGAGGACCAATCTATATCATCTAGGGTATTTTTTATCAATAGACCACATTCGTCGATCAACCGATGACCTCAAAACTATAAATTGAAGACTCCAATAAACTGAAACAACAGTCCACAAAACATTTTCACGCTCGGCTTTCACATGAACGGTGTCGATCTCCGATCAAAGAGTATGTACACGTTGACCGTGTATTGTTTACGCTTTTTATACGTAACTATGAACGCCCTGGATCATGACGTGGTGGTGCAGAACAGCCGAATTGATTGGGCGTGCCTCTAAGGGGAGAGCCTTGCGAGGAAACCTCAACCTCTTGGGTGGGTGGGCAGCAACCAGGCGCATTTCTTGTGGCGGAGAATCCACGGGCGTGCAGTACGTCCAAAGACTTCCACTTTGGGTGACCATCGATGCAGTAATTGTTAGATGATCGTAACTGTCCATCCGTTGGATGATATTGAACATGGGTGACAATCCAAAATTCAAGCCAAGCAGGTGAAACTGACCAACGAATATGTGTTTGTTGTATTTGAACTGCTTAAATTAAAATTTTCAATAGTTAACATTGAACGGATTAAATCAATGACGAAGTCAATGTGGAAATTGGACAACAGCTAACCGACATGTAACACCTAAAAGATGGACGGTTTCTATCATTTTCAGATAAGACTTGAACTCTACTGGATGATTACTTGTCCACTCAAAAAAAATTCATATAAAAATCTAAACGTGGGTTACGTAGTGCTTCGCCGACACATAATAGTTCATTCCATAGCCGGTCCACCACCCAAAGGTATGGACAGAACTAGTGTTTGTACTAGTAAGACCATAGCTCAATCATGATCAAGACCGTCGGTCTGATTCAATCCACAATCAGTGGATCATTCTAAAAAATCTCCAACATTAGAAGATCATATCCACCAATCTTGGCTTTTCCTTTGTGTTTCTCTTCTGAACCGTCTATTTATATACCATAAATTGAAAGGTTCAGATATATTGTGGAGGTGATTTTTCCGTTATAGCCCCCCTAGTGAGGGGGACAAAAGGACCAACGATCTTGTTCAGAAAAGAAAAAAAAAAAAAAAAGGTAACCATTTATGAAATGGCTAGGATTACCTTCTACACTTGTATTTTTAAAGAATTCTCTATCCAGCCTGCAGTCACTTGATGGAAGGTCCCAAATGATAAATCGCCCTTCCATCTTGTTTGTTTGTATTTCTTTTTTAATTAGCTGATAAATCACCCTTGGACGTTGCTATAAAACGAGTACTCTGCAATATTCGAGTGCTTCAGCTCTACCGTATAATTATGTATCAAAACATGATAAATATCCAGACGCATCCAATTTGTAGAAGTGGGGGGCCATGATCCGTGATCCTGACCGTTTATATGATCAGACCAACCATATGTAAGTGGGGCCATCTCCTTAGATATCGAGTCGATCACATGCAAGTGGGATCCATCTGCAATGCTCTCACGCAATTTCTAGCAGTAGCAGCCCATCAAATCCAAATTGCTGTTCAATGATGGGTCTCAAACGAAAACTCTAACAGGCCAAACCTATAAATAAAATCTGCACTGTTAGCTGGTTTAGTTACTGTCCACATTTATCACCGAGCAGGCTGGTTTGATTTTTTGGCCCAGGCCTTTTTTTTCTTAAATATTTTCTCTCATTCATTGTAAAGCTTATCCAGTAACTCTATAAATTTGGAATGCACTACACTGGAAATACAGAGGAAAAATTACAATTCAAATATAGGTGTTTCTCATGGTATTAGAGAATTCGATCCGGGCAGTCTGATCATGATCCAGGTCGTATAATTCATCCATCGTCAATCAGCAACAGCTTCATCCGATAGAGTTGTTGCCGCACAACCAGCACTGAAATCTATCCCGCCATCATTCACAACACCCACCACATCCACCATCTTCATCATCTCTGCTGGTCCGGTGGCACCTGCTCTACCACCATATCTAATTAATCATCTTAAACTCTAAAGACCAAGTCAAATTCGAATCTAGATTCTTAACAGACCAACATACACTTAAAGAGTTTGAATACATTTTAATCGGATGCATTAACGAGGATCTAATTCAGTAATTGACACCTCATTTACAGACCATGGCGATACCATACCCGGAGAATGATTCACCTCACGTGTCTGAGTGTGGGACTCTGTCATAGACATGTCCGGAGTCATTCTACTCGTGATAAAAAATGCAGGCTGTGAAGGTGCTGGGAGAGTGACAGAGAAGCGGTTGAGCATGAGCACAATTGACGACATGGTGGGCCTATCAATCACATTTTCTTGAACACATAGCAATGCAATGTGGACGCATCGCGTCACTTCACTGCTTGAGCAAGATTCTCTTATAGTTGGGTCAATCAGCTCTAAAACTGTTCCATCTCTCCAATGCTTCCATGCCTACAAAATTTGTACAAAATTTGCACCATTGTGAAAATTCATGTTTTTAAGACGGAAATATTGATGTGGTGGAATAATAACAGGAGGAATGCTCTCGCTACTCATTTGAAGGATCCATCCAAATTATTTTACTCTACCGAGAGTGCAAGATCCAAGCCATTCATCAGGTGGGGCTACTGTGAAACTAATGGTAAGAAAATTAATCACCAAGAGTGTATATTTGTGCATGTGTGAGATCTGATTTTCGGGCAAGATCATGTTAATGGTCAACACACCCAATAGATGGATAGCCTCATACATGTGTGCCATGTCCACAAGTGCGCTGCTGGAATAAAACACTCAATTGTCATTTGAGACCAGTAGCCACAGCATTCTCTCAATGATTTAACAAATTTCATTTCAAATTGTTGAGAAAATTTCAACAACACATTCTACTTACGTAGTTGAGAAGATACTCGGCACGATCTGACTGGTAGAAATTACTGTTCTTCTCACCGGTCACGATCTCCAGAAGCAAAACACCATAGCTGAATACATCTGATTTAACCGAGAATTGCCCATGCAAGACATACTCTGGGGGCATGTATCCACTTCAAGGGAGAATCACCAGTATCAGCACATGTTTGATAGATTAATTAGTATAGAATATTTTATTTTACTCAAGCTGGATTTTCGTTATTAGATATGTAGAGAGAAATTGGACATGACCAAAAATCAGCCTGATCGGACAATCCCAACCGCTGGATCAGTTTTTCACTCTTCCTTTCCTCGTTCGGAAGGTTGCTTCCAGCCAATAGGTGGGCCACGTATATGTACTGGCCACAATGAACATTCCATATCCTGCTTGCTTCTATGATGTATACCTCTGTGAACAAAATGAGCAATGGTTTTAAGATTCAAAGACTTACTATGTTCCTGCAATCCGACTTGTACTGCCCCGTGTTTGGTCCACTCCAACAATCCTAGCCAGACCAAAATCTGCAATTTTCGGATTCATCTCCGCATCTAATAAAACATTGCTCGCTTTGAGATCCCGATGTATAATCCTAAGTCGAGAGTCTTCGTGAAGATAAAGGAGGCCTCGAGCCACCCCACCGATGATTTTGTAGCGCCTTTCCCAATTCAGATATACCTTTCTATTTGGGTCTATACAGTCAGTCAACAGATGCACATGAGTTCATCAAATAATACGCTGAACTACGAAAAAAGAAAATCATTTCATATAGTTTATTGCAAAGATTTTTTTTTTTTAGGATAAGTGTTTTAATTTTGTGAAAACATGGATAAACAGATTGTATGTGTGGAAAAGGGTCCAAACCAAACAGAAACTTGTCGAGGCTGGCGTTGGGCATGTATTCGTAGATGAGAAGCTTTTCTTCTCCTTCGATGCAGTAACCTAAGAGCCTAACAAGATTCCTGTGTTGAAGTTTAGCAATTAATGCAACCTCGTTCTTGAATTCTTCGAAACCTTGTCCAGAGTAGCGAGAGAGCCTCTTCACCGCTATTTCCTGTCCATCTAAATGCCTACCCTGCAATGTGATGTAGAACGGGTCGCTGATTATTTCATGGCCCAGATGGACCGTAAGAAGACCAGTCCGGGTCGAAAGTGATCTGGATTGTCAGGACCGTAAACCAGCCGTATCTCGCAATCCAGAATGAGTTTCTGGACATATAATATATCATTTTGGGGTAGCTCGAGGTACTTTAGCCAACCTGGGTTGCCCATGTTGGAATCGCGAGATTCGACTCTATCGACGGTCATTAGGCTAATTTATTTTCAGTTTTACTATTTATACTAAGTTTTAATTCGATCATAACTTTGGATCCGTAGGGTTTTAGAGTTAGTGCCCAACATGGAAAGGGCTTAGAATATTTAGTAGAACAACATGGTTGGGTCTGTTTGATAAATTTCTATTTTTGGCCGAAAATCAAGAGTTCTAGTAGGATTGAACGACTTCTATAAATAATAAGTTTACTATTTATAGTAAGTTGCATTTTCTAGGAGTTTGAGTTTGAGTTGGAGTCTGATACTTTAGCTAGGGTTTAGTTTCCTATTTATATGCATTGTAATTCCGTTTTTATTCATTGAATCTAGTAAAACAATTATTCAGAATAATTTCTTTTTTTTTCTTTTATTTCTTCTCGTAGATTCGAGAAACAATCAGTTAGGGAGACGATGATCGACCTACCATGTCCACCCTGCGTCACAATGATAGCAGGATTGTCAAGATCATCACTGATCAATAGGATTGCAGAATGCATAGGGACCATTTATATTTGGGCCATATTCCAAATGAAGCCCATCTATCTTTGGGTTAGGGACCCTCGTTAGCCCAGGCGAAACCCAATTCAACCTACCAATCATTGCAACATTTGAAGTGGCCCCCATCTACAATAGCAGTCCAAAATTTAGATAATTTGGATTGATTTACAATGCATGCCGGGGTTGATGGGTACAAAGTACAAACAAAATGATGGATTTCTGATACCTTATAAACAGCACCAAATCCGCCTTCTCCAAGCTTATTGTCTTCAAAGAAGTTGTCAGTTGCAGCTCTTATTGTACCCAAATCAAATTTCAGTGAGTCCTCATTTCCTTCAATCCTTTTATCTACGCAAACAATGCCAATTTCAATCATTTGTGAGGGTTTGCTAGACTTCAAAGAAGGCAGTGCTAACTGCAAAATTTAAAACGAATGAAACTGTTTGCAGTACTAGTGCAAAGGGTAACGGTGGTGATTTACCAATCACTGGTTTGTTCTTTTTCCTCCTTAGAAAACAAGCAGCCATGGCCGAGATGAGCACGACTGCAACAACTATAAGAACGACGACGACGACGACGACAGTAATTCGAGATGAACTTCGCTTTCTTCCTGGAAACAAACAAGAAAAACAGTAGTAATATTAAGGCTGGAAAGTTGGCCACATGAGTTCCCAGCCAATATAAACTGGGCTCAGGAATGCACTATTTATTTTAATAAAGCATATGAATCCACTATTAATTTTAAAAATACACAACAAATAGCTTGCACCCAAGTCATCCACTAAGTCTAGCCTTGAATATGTTCTAACCTAGAAATAACGCCAGTAGACTCATCATATGGGAATTGGTAGAAATGGTTGGGTGGCTAGAAAAACTTCAGCCCGTTTTTGTTCAGCTGTTCATTTGTTCTGCAACTATGGCGCAGCTGGTCAGTAAATCAACATGACTCTTGAACCAGGTCACCAACATAATGGGACCGTCTGTTGGAACACCATGGTTTTCTTCTTCTTCTTATTCTTCTTCTTCTTCTTCTTCTTCTTCTTCTTCTTCTTCTCTCTCTCTCTCTCTCTCTCTCTCTCTCTCTCTCTCTTTTATTTTTTTATTTTTTTATTTTTAAGAAACGTAAGCTCCTATCGAGAAAAAGAAAGGAGCCCGGAGAGAAGCTCCCAGCATGTACATTCGGGCAGTCCAAGCACCAAAAAACCGCCAAGGACCCCTATCATATACTAAGAAAAATAAAACAGAAAAGGCACACCAGACGTTCCTTAATCTTCCCTAACACATCCCAAGCCCATACGATCAAGAAGAAGGGTCCCACGGATTGATCTAGGAAGCTCGCTAATGTTCTGAAAGACCCTCCTACATTGAGTCTCACTTCCCAACCTAGCCATTGACTTCTCTAGGAGCATAAGAGATGCTCACTTCCACCCTCTTTGAGAGAGCGGCAACCATCGAACACCATGGTTGTGTATCATGCTAGCACAAACAATGGCATGTACATAGGCTATCTTGTATACGAGTCGTGGGCCAGCAAAGATCTATCCAGAGATTATCATGAAGAGGTCCAAAGGAGCAAGTGTTGGGATTCAAACCCAGGTGTTGGAAATTTTGATCTAATACAACCGTCAATTCATGCGCTTTGCGGAAGCACGTACGACGAAGATTGGCCAATAATAATAAAGTAGAATAATCAAACAATAAAGAAATCAACCATAAAACACGAGATATTTTATGTGGAAAATCTTTGCGGGAAAAGTTCACGGCACAAAGCGACATAAATCCACTATAATCAAAACTTAAAGTTTTAACAAACTTACCTTCTTCAATTACAGTTGTACCTGATCTCCTACGATCCACAATCCTTAGAAAACCCTTCCCAAGCTCTTACAAATGTAGGAAACTCTTTCACCTCGCAAACTCTTGCCCTTAGAGAAAAAAATGTTTGTATTTAAGCAAGTCCTAATCTTTTAGTGGGGACGACATATCCATGGTGAAAGGTATCCTTCTGAGCTTGGTCATTTGGGAGATTTGGAAACAATGAAATAGCAACAGGTTTGAGGAGTCCCAGGTGAGCGGTCCTAAAATCATTTCTCATACCCAGCATTGGCTTCAAAGGCTTGCCCTTATGCTTCCCCCTCCTAGCTATATTGGTTTCGCTAGTGGCCTATTTATCCAATCATTGTGTTTAAATTTTGGGCCCAAAAAAATATCATTTATGTGCACTTACTTGATACCAACTACATTATAAGCATAGTCATTATTCACAAACATTCGGCCATGCCACCATCATACTTTTTGTATGTGGTAAACCAATTCTAATGAGGGCACAATGATATGATGACCCCGAATCTAAAATTCATTCATTACTTAAATAATCGACTTTGATAGACTCAACACATCACAACCACCCGTCTCCTCAATGGATTTCGCTATATTGGCCTCATTCGGTGTATCATTTGATTTATCTCCCTTATGGGCTTTAGGATTCTGACAATCATTTTTCATATGCCTACCTTTCCACAATTTCAGCACTTCGCCTCCCATTTGCCCTTAGACTTGGATATAGATCTAGTCTTTCAATTCTCTTGCTCAGTCTTTTTGCCCCAGACGAATAGTGCATCCATAGAAGACTCTTCACTGTCACCATTTTTCTTTCTCAATTGCTTCAATTGAAAAGTTGAAATGATAGTCTTAATGTCTAAGGTGTCCCTTACCACAGCATAGAGGATTCCGAAAGAAATGACAACAAAACTAGGGCTTAATCTTCCTCGTCCAACTTAGCTTACACACTTATCAATTTACAGAGTAGTTGATTGAACTTATTGATGTGTATATTAAGATCTGACCCTTCCGCCATCTTCAAGTTATAAAATTGTATCTGTAAATACAGATGATTGTTAGAGATTAATTTTGTCATATACAAGGCATTCAACTTCCTTCAAACCTCAATGGTGGTTTTTTTTATTAAGGACATTATATAAAATATCGTCAAATAAATATAATTGGATAGAGGTTATCATCCTCTAGTCAAGTTTTTCTCACTCTTTATCGGTCATAGTCGTAAGACACTTCTCTTTGGCAATTAGTGCCTATTGCAATCCTTGATGAACTAAATGGCCTCTCATCTTCACATTTAATAGTTCTAAATTATTTTTCCCGGTGAACTACTTCTCTGTCTCATATTTCTTGTTTGATCCCTTTATCGATTTGTCTCGGATTCAAACTTAAAACCTAACGTATATCTCTGATAGCACTTGTTGAGGCACCATAGAAGGAATCACAGAATTCAATAAAAAAAGCAATGAACAGAAGTAATCAAAGCATACAAAGAAAACACAATTTTTACTATGGGAAACCCTTGCACAAAAAAACCATGGCACAAAGAGACAACATTAATCCACTATCCAAACGAATTACAAAATATGAAAGCCAACCTAACAAAAAAAAAAAAAAAAAAAAACTTACATTCTTTCCTTGCAAACCTTAGAGGTGTTTAAGACCTCTCTCTCATACCCTAATCTCATATTACACCCATTTATATAGTATACACCCGAAAAAGGAAAAAAATCCGGGCACTTACACAAAACCACACAAATCGTTGATTGACCGGTCGATCGGTCGACATCAATTAACGACTCCTCAATCCCTCGATGACTACATGTTCTACCAACCAAACATGTCCAAAACTTTCTACAGAGTTTGCAACATAAATTGGCTATTATCGATCTATCGTGTCTCCAAGTTCGATGGGCCGAAATTGTTTAAAATTGTCCAGAGACCAATCTATATCATCTAGGATATTTTTTATCAATAGACCACATTCGTCGATCAACCGATGACCTCAAAACTATAAATTGAAGACTCCAATCAACTGAAACAACAGTCCACAAAACATTTTCACGCTCAGCTTTCACATGAACGGTGTTGATCTCGGATCAAAGAGTATGTACACGTTGACCGTGTATTGTTTAGGCTTTTTATATGTAACTATGAACGCCCTGGATCATGACGTGGTGGTGCAGAACAGCCGAATTGATTGGGCGTGCCTATAAGGGGAGACCCTTGCGAGGAAACCTCAACCTCTTGGGTGGGTGGGCAGCAACCAGGCGCATTTCTTGTGGTGGAGAATCCACGGGCGTGCAGTACATCCAAAGACTTCCACTTTGGGTGACCATCGATGCAGTAATTGTTAGATGATCGTAACTGTCCATCCGTTGGATGATATTGAACATGGGTGACAATCCAAAATTCAACCCAAGCAGATGAAACTGACCAACGAATATGCGTTTGTTGTATTTGAACTGCTTAAATTAAAATTTTCAATAGTTAACATTGAACGGATTAAATCTATGACTTAGTCAATGTGGAAATTGGACAACAGCTAACCGACATGTAACACCTAAAAGATGGACGGTTTCTATCATTTTCAGATAAGACTTGAACTCTACTGGATGATTACTTGTTCACTCAAAAAAAATTCATATAAAAATCTAAACGTGGGTTACGTAGTGCTTCGCCGACACATAATAGTTCATTCCATAGCTAGTCCACCACCCAAAGGTATGGACAGAACTAGCGTTTGTACTAGTAAGACCATAGCTCAATCATGATCAAGACCGTCGGTCTGATTCAATCCACAATCAGTGGATCATTCTAAAAAATCTCCAACATTAGAAGATCAGTATCCACCAATCTTGGCTTTTTCTCTGTGTTTCTCTTCTGAACCGTCTATTTATATACCATAAATTGAAAGGTTCAGATATATTGTGGAGGTGATTTTTCCGTTATAGCCCACCTACGTGGGGGACAAAAGGACCAATGATCTTGTTCCAAAAAAAAAAAGGGTCTCCAGTTGTAGAAATCTAAAATCCGAGGGGACAAGGATCATACAATTATTTCCCATCCAAAAAACACCACTATTCAATGATCGGCTATGATTAACCAGAAAGAGGAACAAAAATCAAGAGAAGAACCGAAAAATTACCTGCGGTGGTTGTGTTCGTTAATGGAGGAAGCAAAGATGGAGGAGTAGGCAAGAGAGGAGGAGGAGCCAGTGATATGGCTAAGTCTTCGTAGAACTTGTACGTCTCATACCTCAAATTGCAACTCGGCCCCATAACTCTCCCACCTTGTGTTCGAAAACAGCACGTCGGAATCCGAACGATTGCATCTTTTAAGCAAACATTGCAATCACTCCTTGACAGATCGTTTGTGCATTGCACAAGCCCATATATTGTTTGTAAGTCGGTGGAATTCGTTTCATTCGTAGCATACATCAGCGTGGATGCGCCAAAAGCCGCCCTAGAGGCAAGATCATTCATCATCTGGTCCACAATCAGTAGAAACTGATCTGATGCGTTTTGCGGGTTGCACTTGCAAAACATTGGTCTATTATCAATCGATGAAAAGATTCGTAGGTCGGAGTAGCGCAAGAGACAATTATCATACCATTTAATTGCAGTCCTACTGGGGCAATTTTTGAGGAGTTCTTGGCTTGCGGTGTTGAGGCAATCACGGCATGTGTCCTGTGTGGTGTCGCCTTTGCATTGTGCAAGGCCGTAGACTTGGTTTGGGTTTTCGCCGATTGTGTGGTTGGAGAAACGAGTGAGTGAAGTATTGAAGGATAGATAAGAGAGGAGAAGATTGAGGTTATTCTCAAATGTGCTATTAGCAGTGTAATTAGCTGTGGTTGGACATTCGTCCCCGATAGCAACTTGCTCGTATGGAGAGACTGGGAGGTTGAAGATGAAGAGTAGGAGGGATGAAAACATGAGAAATTCAAAGGGTTTTGAGAGGAGAGAAGGCATCATCTGGTTGTTGTAAAATCTAGCTGAGTAATGGGGAAGATCACATGCTTCTTGCAGAGGAAGAAGGTAATTTTAAGGAGATGTTGGGCTAGACTTCATTGACTCGCCTACCATACACGTGGAGCGCATTAGGTGCAGCATCGGCCTCATCTGACACCTTGATGTATGTAGTGTACATCCACGCCGTCCATCTGTTCTGCGAGATCATTTTAACGCAAGCGCCCAAATTGAAGCAGATCCAAATCTCGGGTGGACCATAACATAGGAAACAGTGGCCACGATTCGAAACTTATTGGGGGCCACAAAAGTTTGGGATCGAGCTGCTTTATCCAGATTTGTATGACTTTATCGACAGGTTGGGTGGAAAGTAAACGTTACCGAAACATTACGGTGGGCCCAGGAAATTTTTAATGGCGTGGCATTCAATCACCACTTCCGCCCTTTATTTAGTTCCATTTAAGATTTGGATCTGCTTTTTTTTTTGGACTCATACCCTAACAAACATAAGGATGGCATGGGCTCAGAATATATACATCAAGGTGAGCCCAACGAATGATTTGAACGCTTTTCCTCCCTACTGCGTCCGGACGCAATCCGCGTCTGCAAGGACATGTATCTATTTATCTATTTATCTACTCCGTCTATTCCCCATCTATGGACCATATGAGACCAACAATGAGGCAGATCCTATGCGGAAGTCAGCCGCACCAAAATACTGAGCTTGGCTGCATTAAATGCAAGGGTTATCTCTGGTGTGGCTGACCTGAGCATTGGATCTGCCTCATTCTTGGTATGTTGACTTAAAATGATCTTAGAAAAGGAATGAACGGAGTAGATAGACAGATACATCACACTGGGCCCCTCCACAACTCAGTTTCGACGCTTTTCCTCCCTATGAGTTTGGACGCAATCCGCGTCCGTTAGATAAGAAATTGGACTTTCCAACTATCAAGTAGGTCATACAAGAAGCGGCAAGAGGCCTGAAAAAATTTGCAGAGTTTCATGGGAGCATCCACTCTTTCCTGCATGTATGGCCTACCTCAGATTTAAATATCTTGAGCTATTGGCCTTATGATCTGCATAGTGGGTCCCATCTGATACGTGATGCAGATGCCCTTGTGAGTTTTGCAGCGTGTATCTGCCGATAGATGTACACGTGGGGAGCAAGCCTCATCTAGAGCATGGATCTCACCAGGTCAAGTCAATGCAATTGCATCTTATTCACCAAGACAGGGCATGGTTTCGGTGGATCCCTGATCATAGGCCCACCATGATGTATGTGCCAGCCTGTTGATAAGGTCACATGACGAGTCCGGTGAAAAGAAGGGGGACCACACGCAGAAATTTGGAAATGGACGCATCTCTGTGGGCCTATTGCCTTTTTCATAGGGAATGCTATTCGCTAGTGCACATTATGAAAGTACCACACTACTGTATGTGTCGCTCACATGTGAGATATCCAGACCTTTCTTCAGACGGGCCCAACGGTAACTCTATCCTACCCTTATAATTAAGCCGACGTGCTCATCGGTTTGGCCACACTATGCGTTAAATATGGACCGTTGGTTATCCCTTTTCTTACAGTGTGTTTTCTGCTAGCTGTAGGCAACTAAATGAATGGACCAGCCACATGTTTAGTGCAGGATATTCCAAATGGAATAAGTATGATTACCTGCCTGGATGTGGGATACGTGTGTCAAAAGTGTCTGTCGATTCGTGGCCACTTAGCATTCTGGTCTTCGAGAAATAAATGAGTCATGCCGTTTGGGGCAGGGCATATCAGTGGACCGTGGTGGGGGCCCTCTTCGGAAGGCGTAGACCAACAATCACGTCAACTGTGCAACCCTAATTTCAATCAGGGCCTGTTTGATTTTTCAGTTCCTCCCTATATACCCTGTAAATTCTGTAAATGGGTGATTATGTACTGTTTCACCCCGCTTGAAAATACAAGATAATTTCTAGGGCTGTAAATGGTCTGGTTCGGGTGGGTTTAGCCAAAACCAAACCCGCCCATTTACTAAACGGGCCTGGGTCCACATTTTAGACCCAGACCCTTTTACTAAATGGGCGGGTCCGGGTCGGGTCCGGGTCAGCCCATCAGACCCAGTTATAAATGGGTCCGGGTCTGGTAGAGGGAGATCCACCCAGACCCATTTATAAATGGGCCGGGTCTAATGGGTCCAGGTTTGGATCAAGTATGCAAGCATTTTACAATGCTTAAAACCGGGTCTGGACGGGTCTGGGTTGGACGGGTCCCTTGTAACATAGACCAAACCCGCCCACTTACTAAATGGGTTTGGGTCGGGTCGGGTCGGGTCGGGTCAGGCCTAATATAAAGGAAACCAGACTCAAACCCGTTTAACAAATGGGCCTATTCTTGGACCCAGACCCGTACCATTTAACAAATGGGTCGGGTCTAGGTCGGGTCTAAATGGGTTGGGTCCGGGTACCCCATCGGGTCCACTGACCCATTTACAGCCCTAATAATTTCTGCTTTAAAACCGGTCCAAAAGAATTGCTTTGCATATGTCGGCCCCACTGCGGTGTATATGATATATCTGTTCCATTCATCTGTTTGACAAGTATATTTTGAAGCATAAGCTGAAAAATGATGCAGATCAAACAGTCAAGTGGCACATACCAGAGGAAACAGTGGCCTTAAGAAGTTTTTAACTGTAAGTGTTCGGTTCCCTTTATCTATGGTGTAGTCCTCTTCAGATTTGGATCTGCCTCATTTTATTTTCTTTTATTTTTTTGGCTGATTTCATAAATTCAGCTGGAATAATGCATGGAGGGTGCAGGATAAGCAACATGCACCATGGTGAGCCCTACAAATATTTTGCAAGGTTCTCATTTAATTTAGCCACCTAAAAAGTAAACAGTCAAATTAAGCAAAATTAAGCCAGGGAAAGATGCAGTAAATACCTTGAGAAAGTAATTATTACCCATTTATAAGGTTTTTAGGGATGAATTGGAAGATGGGGATGATAATTGTAATCTCTCTTTAATACCCAGCATATCCATTTACTTACGGCTTATTTGATTTTCCACATCTCTTGTAAATGTATTGTAAGTGTATAATGATTATTTCTTTTGGGTAATTATTACACTATTCTCTATGCATGATTTGACTGCCTACTTTTTTAATTGCTAAAATTCATGAGAATGCCAAATATAGGTGGGGTCCCAGTGCGATGTATGTGGCTTATCCACACCGTACATTTGTTTTGCCAAATGAACTTAGGGACATGGGTCAAAAAATGAGGAACATCAATGGTTAGGTGGACCACACCTCAGCAAAAAGGGAATCAAACACTTGTCATTAAAAACTTTTGAAGGCCACTTGTTTCTTTTGATGTGGGCCACTTGAGTGTTGGATCTTCCTAATTTTTTGGCTTGCACCTCAAAATATTCAAGTAAAACTAATGAACGGAGCGGATATATCATATGTATCATGGTGGGGCCCACAATTTTAAACCTACTCCCTTTAAACTAGTTTTAAGGTAGGAATTACACCAATTTTCAAACAGGGTAAAAAAAAAATAATAATGACCTATTTCCCTGGGCTTTTACAAAGGAAATGAAAAATCAAATAACCCGTTAATGCAGGTAGAAAGAGAGTCGAGGCAAGCTCAGTAATTGAGGAAAGAGATGAAAGCACTTAGGTTTTAAATAAAGATGCATGTGTGTGGGATATGAGAAGCATGTGGAAGAGGGTTTGTTTATTGTACCCATAGCATTTTTCACACATGTCGCATTTTACTTAAGAATGTCGCATGTGGGAAGGCTCTTCGAAAAAAGAGGGAGGGTCTTAGATAGTTCCATCTATCTTAAAACAAGGGCGCAACAGAAGACAGGAGATAACTGACATACCTAGAAGTGGACCCACAACCAGACCTCAACATGGCAATCTTGATGCATGTTGGTAGCGATGAATATAGGGTGGCTAACGATAACGTCTGAAAAATAACAGTTATCACAAGGAACAAAATGGTAATACTAAAGGTTTATCAATCATGACTGCAACAAATGGTTAGTGGTTCAATATATGCAGCCACTAGCAGAAATGCGACAACTAGCTGAGTTTTCGGGTGTTATCTGGAATGTGTTAAGGATATATTTCCACACATTTACCTTTATTTTCCGCATTCATGGCATTCATAGCAAAATGACGGAATTCAAGGTTCTTATTCGAAGTTTTTATAGTCTACGTTATGAAGATAATGTCATTAAATCATACAAATTACATAATATTCTACTTTCTAGTCTCAATGAGAAGCTTATTATAAGTTACATGAAAATACATCTACTCTACAAAAATAATAAACATAATCCATCTTCAAGCCACTTCAGTTTCATCGTTCGTCACTTGTTGCCATGAGCCTTCGAGCACCTCGTCGTAGTGTTCGATTCTCTTACTGGATCTTCACCTGGATTATTTGAGATGTGGTTGGATAGCGTTAAACGCTATCATAGTGGGGAATATTCATTTAAGACAATCATGATAATAATGGAACAGAGTAAACGCAAGCAGGATATTATCATTTAATCAAATCAAAACAATTCAGTAAAAGATCTTGGTTAATGCAATGCATGACATGCATGCTTTGGCTAAGGCACCCTGACCAAATGAGACGGGATCACTCCACCCTTCTCACCAGCCACTAGTTACCAGAGGTTCTAGTTAGGACGGAATCACTCCACTCTTCCCATGCACCAAAACCCAACTAGTGAAACGGGCCCATGCACACTTTCACTAGATAACGAGAGAGAAACGGGCCCATGCACACTTTCTCTAACGCCCGAGGGACTGACCCACCAAGTCGAGTCCAGTGAATGCATGATTAGTTTCTCCTTTAATTAAATAAGTTTAGCATTCAAGCTCATTAAACGATGTACCAGGCTAATGATCACTCCTTACCCTAAATTAGTTCAAGAGTCTTCATATTCATTAATTTCATACTTCCATGGACCCATCATAGGTAACGAATCAATAAGGATCCTTTGACACGTATCCAACAATGCGCACATGGTAGTGTCAGACCCAACATCATGGCATATGCAACCAACAACAAATACACGGTAATGCCAAAACTTAATCCTTAATGTTAAGGCACATTCATTCAATATATCCACATTGTAATGCCAACATAACAAGGCCTCGCACGGCTTCTTCTCTTGACATCATACGGTTACATCAGTATGGGGTTAAGGGGTGTTCATTAGCGTAATAACCATATACAATATCCCATAGCAAACAACACATATATCATCATGAGCATGTGATAACGTAAATCAAGCATAATCTCCTCATAAGCATGTATACCATCACAATTCCTTTCTAACCACTTAAGCATAGTTCATACGTCAAAATTCAACATAAACAACAAGGAACATCATACAATTCATATTTACATGGAAAGATTTCAACAAGCACGGTCTTAAGAAATCACGTAACAAAATCATAGTTTCTAAGCATAAAATCAACATACAATTTAATATTATCGTAGATGAGCTTAAAAGAAATCCCCACCTTTTAAGGTTGGATGATTTTGAACGTCAATAGAGCCGTGCAATCCTACTTGATCCAAACCTATAATGTTTTATGGAAAACACGAGATTAGGGTGTACATATGAATGATTTCATGATTTTGATCTCTTGATGTTAAAATCTCATCTAGGGTTAGGGTTTAGGCTAGGTTTAGAGATTTAGATCAAGGTTAGATGGCCCTTACCTCATTCAGGAGTACGGAGGCTCAATTACTCGACCAAGTCGACTCAGTCTTGACTCACTCTTCTTCCTCTCTTCTCTTTATCTTTCCTTCTTCTTCTTCTCTCTCTCTCTCTCTCTCTCTCTCTCTCTCTCTCTCTCTCTTCCCGGCCTAAGTAGGGCTTCAACAGCAGCGGAAGCAGCGGTGGGTGTACCTCATCTTAGCGGCCACCCATCTCTCTCTCTCTCTATAACGTTTTCTCTCTCCTCCCACGATCTCTCTCTCTCTCTCTCTCTCTCTCTCTCTCTCTCTCTCTTTCTCTAGCATTTCTAAGAAGAGGCAGGAGACGGTCATGAGGTCTTTATAGCCTCTCAAGGTCGGTTGGATAAGGGGTGTTAATGCGGACGGAACCGAATCCTCCCTGGAATTGGAGAGAGAAACAGCGGATCGGGGAATTATACCGTGTGCGAGGACCATTAGGAAGCTAGGTGGGCTCCACATGAGGATTTGGAAAAGATCTGGGTCGCCCATGCAAGGCGGATCGACGGATCTTGGCATTCTTGGTTTTGAACGGTGATTAAAAGTGGGCCACACACTCGCCGTTTGGTTGCAAGAGATAGGTGGACCAGGTTTGGGTGGAGCCCAGTTCTATGGAATAGGTCAGATTAGGTTGTGGGGCCAGGCTGATGAGTGGCGTGGACAGCCAAAGACGGCAGCAACGTAGCTCTCTCCACGTGAAAAACGGAGAAGAAGACGAGTGGAGAGGTTTTTTTATTTTGTTTTGTGTACAGAACCTACAGGTTTCCACTGGGTGCAGCAGGAGGAGTCCACTCTGATAGATCTAGACCATTTCCTCCATCCAATAGGTGGGCAACAAAAAAATAGCCGTTAAGAAGAAAAATGAGGCAGATCCGAGTTAAGATGGGCGACTTATGGACCGATTTCTGATTAGGGCATTTGTAGGATGATCGGAGGGTTAAAATTCGACATGTACGGCTAAAATGTACCCAAAAGCTCATATATGAAGTTTTTCATGAAAGTGATCATCAGAAACCATGATACTTAAAAACGGCGGTTTAACTTAAGTTTAATGAGTGGCATTTTCATAATTATCTAAAACAGTGAGATTTTCAAAATCCAGTCTTTCTACAACATTTATAGGGTTATTCTTAGCAACTTTTGTAAAGGATCCCCTATCAGATCTCTTACGGATGGTCCATTGTTTTCAAAACAAGGTAAACGCTCGATATAAAATCAAAATAAAAATTTTAAAATTTTGAAATAAATCCTAAAAATCTAGGGCGTTACAATCCACCCCCCTTAAAAACAAACTTTATCCTCGAAGTTTTCTAGGCGTCGGTCATGGTCAATCCCCATCTGTTTCCTTGTTTTTCTAGCTACCCTAATCCTATTCTGGGTTAGTTGCAGTCGCTCCACCCCCTTTAAAAACAAGGCTACACTATAGAAGTTGATTTCTCTAAATTTCGAGTCTGGCATGTTTCCACTACGCACTCTGATTCCTAGATGGTTCTCTATACATTGATGGGTCCTTTAAACCAAACCAATCATCATACGTCTTAATATTTCTCGGGTCTGGGAGTACTACTTAAAACCAAAGGTCTAGGAGGGTGATTAGGTTAGATAATTATCAATGATACCTAATCACTAACGGGACAGTTGATCGGGAGTTTAAAAGATAGATCTGAGTTACTTAGGTTGGCATAATCAAATGGTTAAGTGAAAGGGTAGAGAGACGAGCGTGTGGCTACGCGAATGGGGTATCATTGATGATCATCGACAGCTAAAGGTGTAGTGCTAAGATGAGATTAAGAGTACTGTAGTTTAACTCATGTTATGGTCTAGATGGCCTAATCTCTACGTTCTATGGTTATTTATACTTCTACTTCACTCTAGTCATCATACAAGAAACACACATACATACATCTAGGAGAATGCACAAATATCCCAAGCTAAGCCATAAAGACGGTTCATGTAGTGACGGCATCAGGGGCGAACGGTTCAAGTAGATTGGAATCTGATACTTAGATCTTCTACTCACAGTTGAGCATTAAGTTCATTAGTATCTATTCAAAATTTCGAGTGTCGACCCTCAGGATTTGAACTTAGATCCAATCGTTTACACAGTGTGACAGGTACAGTTCTGTCCGTCCGTGTGATCGATTAGTCTACCATCGTGGGGCCTTCATGTACTCTCCCAAAATGCGCGTAAAGTAATCAACAAGATCACATAAAATAAAATCCATCGTTACAACAAATCAAAACATTACAAGGTCCTATTTACTTTCATCACTAAACATGGTCAGAGATCTATGTGAGGTTCGTTAAGTAGTGTTCTATGGTTGTGATAACTTACCTAAGCTGTCGAGTTGGGTCAAAAATCCGTAGGAACGTATAATCAAATGTTGAGAAATACTCCTAAGGGTGCAAGCTTATGAAAACTAGACCCGACTAAGGGGTTCTTAGGGTTTCAAGGCTAATGAAACTAGGGTGGCGCCTAATTTGAAATGTAGGACTTACAAGCGTTCTTAGAATTATTTCTCTCAAATCGGACGTCGGTTTCACCTGAAATTTAATAGGTAGGTTATAGGTTAGGTGGGGAACAACTGTGATTTTTCTCAGCTTAAGATTCCTACGATAACACATGTTTATACCCTAATCTAGTTCGAAAAATACAGCAGGTCAGCAGGGTTTTGTGCAGTATTTTCTCCACTATTGAAATTTTCTTGATTTATCCATCCATCGGATTGATCTAAAATTTTATAGGGACGCTGGGGAATGAGTCAGAAGTCTCTAGAAAAATATACAAAAATTTTATATGTCTAGAAGTACTATTTATAATAGTGGTACTATTGCTGGTTTGAAAAATCTAGCCTAACCGTGAAAATTCAAAATAAATTAGTTAGCTGAATAATTCAAGGGAGATAAATCACAAAATTCAGCATAACGCTGATCCAAACATAGAAAATAGATGAGAGCCCTAACATATATGGAAAAGTGGGAATACTCTTCCCAAAAATTATAAAATTTTTAATTTTCTAGGTTTATCGGCTACCCTAACAATATCAAGGGGCCTAAGTATGGGTTTCTACATTCATAACATTATATACAATCATTCCTGGTCGTTCGTAAGTTAATTTATTACTAGTTTCAGGGGCCTAAGTCCTAAGGTGAATTCATTATGCGATGGGTTGGACTTCACACCCAGAGGTCCCGTTTATGCTCTGATACCAATTTGTAATGCCCTGAAATTTCGGCTCTCGTGGACAACACAATGGGCCGAGTTTTCCAGTGCTATTTGGAATGTGTTAAGGATATATTTCTACATATTCATCTTTATTTTCCGCATTCATGGCATTCATAGCAAAATGACGGAATTCAAGATTCTTATTCGAAGTTTTTCTACTCTACGTTATCAAAATAATGTCATTAAATCATACAAATTACATAATATTCTACTTTCTAGTCTCAATGAGAGGCTTATTACAAGTAACATGAAAATAAATCTACTCTACAAAGATAATAAACATAATCCATCTTCAAGTCACTTCGGTTTCATCGTCCGTCACTTGCTGCCACGAGCTTTCGAGCACCTCGTCGTAGTGTTTAATTCTCTTACTGGATCTTCACCTGTATTATCTGAGATGTGGTTGGATAACGTTAAACGCAATTATAGTGGAGAATATCCATTTAAGACAATCATGATAATAATGACACAGAGTAAACGCAAGCAGGATATTATCATTTAATCAAATCAAAGCAATTCAGTAAAAGATCTTGGTTAATGCAATGCATGACATGCATGCTCTGGCTAAAGCACCATGACCAAATGAGACGGGATCACTCCACCCTTCTCACAAGCCACTAGTTACCAGAGGTTCTAGCTAGGACGGGATCACTCCACTCTTCCCATGCACCAAAACCCAACTAGTGAAACGGGCCCATGCACACTTTCACCAGATAACAAGAGAGAAACGGGCCCATGCACACTTTCTCTAACGCCCGAGGGGCTGACCCACCAAGTCGGGTCCAGTGAATGCATGATTAGTTTCTCCTTTAATTAAATAAGTTTAGCATTCAGCTCATTAAACGATATACCCGGCTAATGATCACTCATCCCCAAATAAGTTCAAGAGTCTTCATATTCATCAATTTCATACTTCCATGGATCCATCACAAGTAACGAATCAATAAGGATTTTTTGACACGTATCCAACAATGCGCACACGGTCAGACTCAACATCATCGCATATGCAACCAACAACAAATACACGGTAATGCCAAAACTTAATCCTCAATGTTAAGGCACATTCATTCAATATATCCACATGGTAATGCCAATGTAACAAGGCCTCGCACGGTTCTTCTCTTGACATCATATGGTTACATCAGTATGGGGTTAAGGGGTGTTCATTAGCGTAACATCTATATATAATATCCCATAGCAAACAACACATCTATCATCATGAGCATGTGCCAATGTAAATCAAGCATAATCTCCTCATAAGCATGTATATCATCACAATTCATTTTCTAACCACTTAAGCATAGTTCATACATCAAAATTCAACATAACAACAAGAAACATCATACAATTCATATTTACATGGAAAGATTTTAACAAGCACGGTTTTCAAGAAATCATGTAACAAAATCTTAGTTTCTAAGCATAAAATCAACATACAACTTAATATTATCGTAGATGGGCTTAAAGGAAATCCCCACCTTTTGAAGTTGGATGATTTTGAACGTCGATAGAGCCATGCAATCCTACTTGATCCAAACCTATAATGTTTTATGGAAAACACGAGAATAGGGTATAGATATGAATGATTTCATGATTTTGATCTCTTGACGTTAAAATCTCATCTAGGGTTAGGGTTTAGGCTAGGTTTAAAGATTTAGATCAAGGTTAGATGGGCCTTACCTCATTTAGGAGTATGGAGGCTCGATAACTCGGCCGAGTCGACTCAGTCTTGACTCACTCTTCTTCCTCTCTTCTCTTTATCTTTCTTTCTTCTTTTCTTCTACTTTTCTCCCTCTTTTTTTCTTTCCCTGGCCTAAGCAGGGCTTCAACAGCAGTGGAAGCAGCGGTGGGTGTACCTCATCTCAGCGGCCACCCCATCTCTCTCTCTATCTACAACGTTTTCTCTCTCCTCCCACGATCTCTCTCTCTCTCTCTCTCTCTCTCTCTCTCTCTGGCATTTCTACGAAGAGGTAGGAGACGGTCATGAGGTCTTTATAGCCTCTCAAGGTCGGTTGGGCAAGGGGTGTTACTGCGGACGGAACCGAATCCTACCTGAAATCGGAGAGAGAAACGGCGGATCGGGGAATTATACCGCGTGCGAGGACCATTTGGAAGCTAGGTGGGCTACACATGGGGATTTAGGAAAGATCTGGGTCACCCATGCAAGGCGGATCGACGGATCTTGGCATTCTTGGTTTTGAACGGTGATTCAGAGTGGGTCACACACTCGCCGTTTGGTTGCAAGAGATAAGTGGACCAGGTTTGGGTGGAGCCCGGTTCTGGTGAATGGGTCGGATTGGGTTGTCGGGCCAGGATGATGAGTGGCATGGATAGCCAAATACGGCAGCAACGTAGCTCTCTCCACGTGAAAAAAGGAGAAGAAGACGAGCGGAGAGGTTTTTTATTTTATTTTGCGTACGGAACCTGCAGGTTTCCGCTGGGTGCAGCAGGAGAGGACCACTCTGATGGATCTTGACCATTTCCTCCGTCCAATAGGTGGGCAACACAAAAATAGCCGTTGAAAAGAAAAATGAAGTTGATCCGAGTTAAGGTGGGCGACTTATGACGATTTCTGATTTGGGCATTTGTAGGATGATCGGAGGGTTGAAATTTGACGTGTACGGGTAAAATGTACCCAAAAGCTCATATATGAAGTTTTGCATGAAATTGATCTTCAGAAACCATCATACCTAAAAACGGCGGTTTAACTTAAGTTTAATGAGTGGCATTTTCGTAATTATCTAAAAACAGTGAGATTTTTGAAATCCGGTCTTCTTACAACATTTATAGGATTATTTTAAGCAACTTTTGTAAAGGATCCCCTATCGGATCTCCTACGGATGGTCTGTTGTTTTCAAAACAAGGTAAATACTCGATATAAAATCAAAATAAATTTTTTAAAATTCTAAAATAAATCTCGAAAATCCGGGGCGTTACAGCGGGTGGGGGGTATCAAGCTTTAACTTGACTCGAGCTGGCCTAAGCTATTGAATAAACCTGAGTCGAGCTAGCCAACGTAGCTCAAGGACCGAGCCAAACCGAACTCAAACTGAGGTAGGTTGTTGGCTGAACCGAGCTATGCTAAGCTCGACTCGGTCGGTGTCCAACTATATGTGTGAATGTGAGAGTTTATAAAAAAATTTGGATATAATTTTGTTTTTAATAAGATGAATCCTATGATCTTGGAGTCAAGGATACGCACAGAATTAGCACAAGTGGGGTCCATGGTTGAGTGGCCCCTCTCATTAGTCTATTGGTCCACATCCTACAAGAACTGTCCTTTGAAACTATTCCACATTTGAAGTTTTTTAGCATCAATATAGGGCATTTTTTATTTCAATTTGTACTGTCACTTTTTCTTATGGGTAAATTGAGAGTCACTCTATTTCTCTTCTTGGCAGTATTATTTGTGGGAAAAAAGTTGAAAGCTTAGGATTGTACTATTGAATGAAACTTTGGGCATTCGTCCATCTAAGTTGGAACCACTCAAACCAATGGTCTAGATCATTAAATCATGGCTAGTTGGCACTTGTGTAACAAAAAGTCTCGACTATGCTGTGGCTATCCAATGGTGAGGTGAAAGATTGTTCCTCTTTCCGTATTCTGTCAAGGAATTTTTATAATCCTCCATGGATATGTAAGTGGGGCTCATAGTTCAAGTGAAAACCTTATTGCAAATAAGCAACCAAAGAGATGAACTTGAGGAATTTCGCTTGTCATGGGTAAATCTGAGCTGACCTCAGGTAACGAGGAAAGCCCATAGGCCCTACGGGATTTAGATCCTCAGACTCACATACTGGTGTCAAGTGTAAGACACCCAATGATGACAAGAAAAGATTCAAGGACTAGAGTTGATACGACAAGAGCTCGGGGTTTATGAAGATTATTTTGGATATATCAAAACAACCCAAGCTAGATTGTTCTGTTGATATGGTTGACCTTAGCCTATATTGCTATTAGACAAACCTAGGCCACAACCACCATGGAGGCGCGCAGAAGTCCAGGGACGACTCCGAAGAAGACGAAAACATGTCTTCTAAAGGAATGGGTGTGATCCACGCCTCCGATAATCGCACCACCCTAAACGAGCGTTGGTGCCCATGAACGTAGCCACGATCGTGGCCTTCTACGGCTCTTCAAAATCCTTATAAGTAGAGGACGCATTAAGGTAGGCAACATTCAGCTCAAAACTTTTCCCTTGATCTACTCCACCTAGCTAACTTAGGAATCGGAGAGCTAATGACCTGACCCCTGACCACCTCTCTTAGCTTCCTTTGTGTTCTATAAGATCTAGTCAGCCTCTCGGTTCAGATCTAAGCCTGCACACCAGCAGGAGATTAGCGGCATCCATCCGTCCAAGGTGGAGATCACGCCACCTCATTTGTTAACTACTTTTCGGCAACAACACCACTCTCAACTGTGAGAAGGACTTTAACAAAGGTACGTGCATATATATAGAAATGTGTGTATAGCTGTGTACAATAAATTAATCTATCATCTCTTAATTACTTTTTTATCATCTCTTAATTACTTGTCTATTACATAGTTGTGAATCTCAATTATCAATTAATAGTTGTCAGAGCTGATCTTAAAGCTACGTGATTGAATCTACAGATTTTGGATTGATAACATTAAATAAAGAATGATACTTTTACTTATCACACCCCTGTCAAGCTATTGGGTGGTCCTAGAAAACAACCCTAGCTCAGATAAAGTTGTCGAAAGTGTGTACACAACAATGTTTTGGTAAAGATGTCGGCTAGCTAATCGTGTGTAGAGACAAAATTTATAGTCAATGTTCCCAGAGCAAGTTTCTCTAAAAGAAATGATAATCAATCTTAATGTACTTTGTGCAGGCATGAAAGACATGATTGATAGATATTTCAAGGGCACTTAAGTTATCACAATATAATAAAGGAGTTGCTATGTGTCTCAATACTATTGTCATGCCCCAAATCTAAAATCAAACAGCTTCTATAGTTTTCCAAATATGGCATCCTGCTCTCATACATCGAGTTCGGTGCATCACAAGAAAGATTTTTTAGTTTTTTTTTTAATAATAATACATGAGCACTAAGGATCCATGATTAAAATACCAAGCAAATATTTTTTACTATATATTTAGTTTATTATAAGTACAATGCTTTCTAAAAGGAACAAAACATAGATATCACCATAACACCAAGTAGATTACATGCATCCAAAAAGTCTAAGTTCTTCAAGCTAGTCCTGCTCTGAAAATTGGAAAAAAGAAGGAATGAGCTAAAAGCCCAATGAGTAGACTCGTATGTGCGTAGTGTACAAGCATGCAACAACAATCAGAATATCAAAGTATACAACTAAAGCATGATAATAATGTTATACCATATAATGCTAAGAGGGCATGATACAATGCGAGAGATGTAGTGCAAAAGAATGTTAGCGGTATGCAAACATGTAAGTCCTTCTCAATAAGTCAACATCTCAGTAAAATTACCATTACTAGATAAAAATCATTGGAACCTGGTATTCATTACAATTATCAATAAGTCAATGTCTGAAACTAGTTGGATAGAAGCCTTGCAAACTCGCCTCATCAGTCGGGGGCCTATAGCCGTGCCAATAACCACCTAGCACGTCGGTAGAGGACCCATTTCAGGAGCTGGTCAAACTCAATCACAATCACTCCACATTTTCAGCAAGGCATGGCCAAACCTCTTCTCACACGACCTTGTCAACGGAAATCGAGCCTAAAATGATCTTCGACACTAGATAACCCATAACATCCACCCGATCTTGATGACGAGGACCAATAGTTCCACTCGAGGTTTAGGAAATTTCTCCTAGCGGTCAGGGACCAGTATAAGAAACTCAAATTTTTTATGCTTACAAATACCAATCACAATGTCGCTGTGGTGGTCTCATTAATACAACCATGATGTTGTTGTGTTCTTCAATCCATCACACAAGAATGCTATGAGGTATGTTATGATATTCACCACCGTGTAATATTCGTGCACACATGTAACACTATGCACACGAATCATTTATATATTCAAGGAAGCCCTAAGGCTAACACGAATCAACATCTGCATGACGTGCATCAAGCACCAATACCAACAGTCTCTCAGACCGGATCACATACGTACAATCATATATGTGCACATGCACTAACATACTCCACACATGCACATGATTTTCACATGATCATACTATGCACACTATCCACTCCTCATCCATGATGTATGTATATAAATGTGTAAATGTAAATACATTATGTGTACACTCAAGGCTAGTTGGAAATAACCATGGCTCCAACTCTATATGCACTCTACACTCGACAATGGCGTGGCATACATTCTCCACACATGGTCATAGAGCTATGTGAGTGTTCACACCTTCCACGTTACAAGTGCACATCAATCTGTGCTATAATATATTCTTTCACACGGCACTAGTTAAGGCTGGAATATTGTACGTTATCACTACAACATGCCGCATATTAATCACATACAAAAGATATCCACATACCCATAACATGCATGTATCAAATCTCACACAACATGAGCCTTAACTTTCGAGAGTTGGGCTATATCATTAACATATTCACCCCTGGCTAATGGTTAAGTGGCCCACCTCATAAGCCCCATAGTAAGTGTAAGTATAAGTATCGCGTCATTACACGATGCTAGTTACATTTTCAATACTCAAGGCAGCATGTACGGTGGTCCACTTAGTCCTTAAGTCCAATTAATTACCGTCCACACATGCGAGCGAAGTTAGTATGTCCACACATGTACAATTATCACATTCAACCATCATCACTAAACACACCGCATCACATAATCATCGCACACATCTTATGCTCACATACATAGTTGATTGCAATCTAACACACTCAATATGCCCAGTTATCATTCCAAACAAGCCAAGGCCCGGTGATCCAATGACTAACTTGAATGGGCCGATTAATAGGTTGCTACAACCCATTGTTTTGACTTATTGGGCGGCCCATTTGATCGCCACAAATGGTCCATTCAAGGGCTTAATCCTGGTTCACTCACAAGGCCCCAAAAGCGCCTTGGCATACACACATCACATGGAGTCCTAACACCTATCAAGGAGGCCCAATCATAGGCCCAAGTAGGACTACCACTAATGAGCCCACACAACATTCACGTAAGGTTGACTTTAAGGCTAGCAAGCCCACCACTCTAAGGTCGTTGTGGACACATTAATGGGGTCCATATATCAACCCATTACAAAACTTCTTAGGGCCACAAAAGGCTTTGATCAAGATGATATTTGTGTTTTTCCTTCATCCATGTCCGTGTGACCTTATGAAGAGGTTAGATGGCAAAAAAAACCTACAATGGACTTTGGTGTGCGGCACGTACCAAACCTGCAGAATAGTCTTTTGTCATTAGAAAAGTTCGATGAAATTGCTATAAATTTTCCTGTGAAAAGAATCGATTGAAAATTGTAAGGGGAGCGATAGTGGCAACAAAAGGAGATTTAATGGGCAATCTATATTACTTTATTGTAAATATCGTCCTTCGTGATGCTATTGTTGTTAATGTCATGACATACTCTATTACAATATAGCACAAACGGTTGGGCTGTATAAGTAAGTAATGACTAAAGGTATTTTTTTTATCAAAATTTAATTCTTAGTTTAAAGTCTATTAATTTTACTTTTGTGAGGATTACCTATTTGAAAAATTCTATATAACTCGTTCTCTTATCCACTACTAAAAGTAAAGATATTTTAAATTTAATTCATTGTAATACTTGGGAGGCTCTTGTTGAATCCTTAAGAGGTTCGAAGTACTTTGTTTTCTTTATTAACAATTTTGGAGAAAATTTTAAGTTTACATGTTGAAAAGAAAAAGTGATGTTTTTAATTGTTCTATCAAGTTTAAAGCATTAGTTGAAAGTAAAAAAAAAAAAAAAAAAAAAATTTAAGTGTCTGATAACTAATAACAGAGAAAAATATACCTTGAAAGAATTTAAAAAAAAAAAATTACAGTGAGCATAACATTAATTAAAAGACATTATATGGTCCTTGGTACTCCACAACATAATGGAGTTACAAAACGTATGAACAATACACTTATGGACCATATTAAGAGCGTGCAAACTTCGGTTAAGCTCTCGAGCAACGTTTTTGGGCGAAGGCCATTAATACACCTTGTTACTTAATAAATTATTCTTCTATACTACATTTAATTGTAAGATTTCTAAAGAGGTACGGTCTGAAAAACTTGTTAATTATTCGTTCCTTCTTAGTTTTGTTTGAAATGTTTATATATGGATTCCCAAATAGCACAAGCCTAAGCTTGATGCATGGTCCACAAAGTATATTTTTCTTGGCTATGCGAATGTAACAAAGGGGTACAAATTGTGAGACATTACTATCTACAATTTAGTGAAGCCGAGGTAATGTTTTTAATAAAGATTCATTGCGGAAAGATATAAAATTATCAAGCTCAAAGTCATAAGAGATAATTGAAATAGAATCTTCAAACAATATTTAAATCAACTTACTGATTCAGATGATTAATACGTTTATGATGTTGTTAAAGATGAAGATAATGAAGAGTATGTAGGTGAGCTATCGGGTGCTAATTAAAACTCAAAGTGATCAAGGTTGACCGAAGAAATCTATAAAACATTTTGTTTGACTTAAAGATTATGTTACAACTTATGCTTGTATGACAGAAGAGCACGAGACTTATTTATGTCAAGGGGCATGTGGATCTATAGATGCTAGCCAATAGAGAGTCTCTATGGAGGAAGAGATGGAAGCTTTGCATAAGAACAAGACTTGAAAATTGGTTGAATTACTCAAAAGATGAAAGGCTATTAGCTGCAGATGAATTTACAAGTATAAAAAAAGACGATAACAATGAAAATATGAAAGATATAAAGCTCGATTGGTGATAAAAGGTTATGCTCAGAAATAAGGTATTACTTAAATAAAAAATTAGTTACAGATATTAGTTTAAATACTAATCATATTGTATTAAGTATAACAGAAATGCTTGACTTAGAGCTTGAGCAATTAGATATAAAAACTATTTTTTTTTATATGAGAATCTTGATGAAGAAATTTATGACTCAACCCAAAGGTTTTATTGAAGAAAATAAGATGAATCTAGTTTATTGGGTGAACAAAGTGCTTTATAGTTTAAAACAGGCACCAAGGTGTTGGCAAATTCAAGCTGACTTCAAATCACGAGAAAAGTACACAAGCTCACGGGCTTAGGTACAAGTCATCAAGCTTATACACTGACGTCGGATGTTGGATGGCCGACTATGACAGGAAAAGAGTCGTGAAACAAAACTGAAGTTACAACAGTTCGGCCTTTACGAGTGTCATTTTGGATACATCAAAACAACTCGAACTAGGTTGTTTTACTGACATGGCCGACTAGACGAGAGCTCAGTCTCGAACCATGAGACCACTAGATTGACCTGTGCCACAACCTCCATAAAGGTGTGCGATGGTTTAAGGACAAGCCCAAGGAAAGCAAACACGTCTCTGGGAGTTATAAATGTGATCCACATAACGGGGAATCACGCTGGCCATTATGGACATAACGGCCACGTTCAGTGCCTTCTACAGCTCTTCGAGTACCCTATAAATAGGGCACCCCCTATAGGCTAAGGTACAAACATCTCCATCTACGAGACTTGCCTCTACCTTCTCTCAAACACCATTTAACTTAAGCATCAGAGGGCTAATGACCGAACCCCAGCCACCCCGTTAGCTTCTTCCTTTTGTTTTACAAGATCCAGTAGACTTACAGTCCAAATTCGATCAACTTACATTCGAAGATTAGAGGCAACCATTGTCCAACTGTGAAGATCTTATCATCACAACCATTGTTGAGATTTTAGCGACAATAAATATATCGCGCGTACGTGGCTCTAGAACCACCTGATACCTTCCCAAGCTTACGATGGTAAGGGAGTCACGGGAGCCACCTCATATTTAGTACGGCACACAACTAAACTTGGGCGGGGATTGCCTGCAAAAGCCTTTCTTAAGAACTTCCTGCAACTGTCCCACTATGATGCTTGTGAGAGACCACCATGTCCATCCATTTTGCTAGACTATGGTAGGATATGAGCCCAAAACTAAGGTAGATCCAACATCTAAGTGGGCCGTACTACAACAAACAGTGATGATTGGTTTACTATTGAAATTAACATTTGTGGAGCCTCAAAAGTTTTGCATCAATAAACCTGGCAAAATTCAACCTGACCGGGTTTTTTCCAGTTTAGGGTTGGAAAATTTGACCCAATTTCAATTTTTGGGTTGACCCGACTCGAATCATATAGGGGTTAAGTAGACTATTATATATTGATTTTTTATTAGTTAAATGATACATAGTTTTTTTCTCACACACCTTGCTCGGAACGGTCCATATGTCTGTCAATTTAATAAACATGTGCACACCAATGATCACATTTTATGACATGTAGAACTAAAATATCATGAGATTTTTTATTTATTTCTAATGCTGATTTATTGGAGAACTGAAATTGTAGCTAATAGTCCATAAAATAAATTATTAAAATTATCTTAATTGTTATATTTTTTATATTGTTGATAGAAATTTATTGGACGGTTAAAATGAAAGGTTTAAATGGTTCCATTTCAATAATTATGTCCACAATCTAACTATTTAACTCCATTCTATCCATTTATTTCTCTTTCGGAATTTGCATAATAGAATTACTCTATAAAAAAGCCCCATCCGACCCGGTTTAATTTGGGTTGGGTAAGAGTTGGGAAAATCCACCCCAAATTCAATTTGGGTCGGGTTAGGGTTGAGATGGAGACAACCCGGCCTGGCCCATTGCCACCTCTATGGGTCAGGCTAATAATTTTGTGTTTTCAGTTCATCACAGTTGGAATGAAGTTATGAATGCTATGGATGGCATACAATCATCATGGTGGACCTAGCAAGGTTTCAACGGTAGGCATTGCCCTACACATGATTTCCTATCGTCAAGTACACTTGAGTTTTGGATCTGCATCAATTTTGCCATATCCTAATTCGGCAAAATGGATGAATGGGGTGGATTTCTCACAAGCATCACGATGGGCCCCATATAGCTGCGTCCTTCCTTAGTATGGACGCAAAGCGTGCAAACCGAGCTGTGGAGGGGTCCACTGTGATGTATCTGTTTATCCACTCCGTCCATTCTGTTTCTAAGATCAGGCCGACCACATGAGATCAAGAATGAGGCAGGTCCAACGGTCAGGTGGACCACACCAGAAATTACTCTTGCATTTAATGCTTGGTGCATTTAATGCAACCCGAGCTCAGTATTTGGTGTGGTCGACCTGACCGTTAGACCTGCCTCATTCTTGGTCTCATGTGGTTGGCCTGATCTTAGGAATGGAATGGACGGAGTGGATAAACAGATACATGATGGTGGCCCTCCACAGCTTGGTTTGGACGCTTTGCGTCCATGCTGAGGAATAGGGCTGCACATCTGCCCCGTTAACCCGCCTAACCCACCCGACCCGACCCGGTAGAAACCCGATCCGTCCCGACCCGGTTGAGAAAACGGTCCGGTCCTGAATAGATGCGGCTGGACCGTTTTTAATTTAGGTACGGTTTAGGGTACATGCCAAACCCGCCCGACCCGACCCGTACCCCAACCCGTGTATACACGACCCGTTCCGCCCAACCCGAACCGCCTCGTTTATACTAGTTTATTGCTTTTAGAAATATCTATATAGCATTATCAATAGGTTGAATGGTCAATAAATATTAGGGTAGACTCTAGAATCTTTTAATGGTGAGAGTTCAATGACCATTGATTTTTGTGATGTGGTCTACATAAAGCTTTTATCTGCTTCCTTTTTGGGACTATGTCCTACAATAATGTGGAAACATAGATGGACAGCATGGATTTACAATATATACATCGAGGTGAGCCTCATGGTTAGGGTCTCACCCACATGGCTGGTTCCGGGTCTCACTAACTCTCACCCAAGTTGTGCTCATCTCACACTCACAGAGAGCGGATTAGGTGACATCCGGGATCCACCAAGGTAGGTGGCCCCTGACTATGTGTCGTAAATCCACACCGTCCAACTATTTTGAAAGATCATTTTAGGATACGGTACCAAAAATGAAGCCGACTCAAATCTTAAGTGGACCACACCATAGAAACATAGTCCTAACCCGACCCGACCCGACCCGACCCAACCCGACCCGATCCGGTTTAGCATATAGGGTAGGATAGGGTTAGGGTTGGCCCTTTTACAAGTAGGGTAGGGTTAGGGTTGGGTCAGCCCAACCCGGTCACGACCCGGAACGAAACCCGAACCTTTAAATATATTTAGGTTCGGTCCAGGGTTGGGCCCAACCCGACCCGAACCCAACCCGTGTGCAGGCCTACTGAGGAAGGACGCAATCCGCTTCCATTATCCGTAAGGTATCCATCAGCGTGGTCCACCTGATGATTAGATAAGGCTCTTCCTTTGATAGATGGAATTAGTCAATGTCGACGTACACATGGACACGAGAAGATGCTGTTGATGCCGGACTGGGATAGGTTAGTGTAGCACACAGCATGGAGGGAGTTCGCTACTGTGTGCCTGCTGAAAAAAACAACTGCGCCCCCACCATGATGCATGTTTTCTTATCCATTCTGTTCATCCCATGTTTCTGCTGATTTTAGGGGATGAGCCGAAAAATGAGGCAGATCTAAATCTCAGGTCAAACACACCACAGGAAACAGTGGGGATTGATCACCCACCTTTAAAAACTTCCTAAGGACTGCTGTAATTTTTATATGCAATCTAACCTGTTGATTAGGTGGCAGAGACCTAGATGACGGGAAACAACAAATATCAGCTTGATTCAAATAATATTGATTGGAATAGTGACAAGATTCACCCATAGGTCACTTTCGTTATGGGCGTCTTACATCAAGTCAGATTGTATATATAGTCGTTTACAAAAATAAATAAAGCATGCAATTCCATTCATTTAAATAAACCATATGCAGTTCAATTCACTTAGAAGTCCATGAGAAGTTTACATGCAAATGCATGAATTATTACACAATGCAAAAAGAGTGATATACAACAATCCACTCGAAAATACTAACAAGCAAATACATGAATTACACCACACAAAAGGAGGTACGATACAACAAAGACGATCCACCCAAGAGGGCCTGCCATATCAACGGTTTCGATCACTAAAACATAGCCCCTTGTACAAACTAAAGACCCAAGATATGCATACATGTCACTCCCATTTAATACAATTTTTCATTAATTAGCGACCAAAGCCAAAGACATGAGCAACATAAAGACTTCAAAATAGATAGGCTTAGAGGTAATAGTGGATGATAAAGGAGCTGGTCGTCCACCTGAGGATGCATCTGAATTACTTACCACGTACTGCAGGCTACAACTATTGCTGAAGTAACTGACTGCTCGACTAAAAGAGCAGCATCCTAGAGTTTCTTCAATAATACCTTGTAGGCATCCATTGCAGTCATTTGCCGATAGATCGCGTGAACATAGCACCATAGCATGCACTTTATCAGAGCTTGTGAACGTTGCATCTCCGGCCACGAACATGCTGCTCGAGGGATCGAAGGCTGCCTGCCTGGAAAGCTTACTCAGCATGTCCTTAATGAATGGATTAAACCGAACTGGGTCCGACACGTTATTCTCAACGTATGCCCAGGCATCTGTTGAACTGTCCAACATGGCGAAAAAAGTTTCGTCGGCATAGCGTAGGAAACACTGATCTCCGAAAATAAACCCACCGGTCTCAGCGGGGCAATCTTGATTGATTACTTGGATGGCCTTGTTGATGCAATTGACGCAAGCCGTTGGAGTCAGATTGTCCAAGCACTGCGCCAGGCCATAGACACTGTTGGGATTTTCACCGGTGCTGGTATTGTAGAAGCCGTTTTGGGCCACGTTAGAAGATAGGGAAGTGAAGAGGAGGTTGAGATTATTTTGGAAAGTGGTAGTTGTGTCGTTAACAGATGTACAAACATAGTCGTAGAGCTGGGGATTAGCGTGGGTGTGGAGGATGGAAACCATGCAAGAAAGGAGGAGGATTTGAATGGTTTTTGAGAAGAGAGATGCCATTGGAGTTTGGCTTTTTGAGAGAATTACACCGTAGATTGGGTGTACGTGACCTTGATGGGTGACCAATGAAAGAAATACGTTATGCGTTTAAAGATGTGATCCTTCTATATAATCTCTTCGACTTTCTTGGGTGTGTTGCAAGACATTTTAATTAACCTTTCGAACGTTGGACCTATTCAAAAGTCAATACCGCGCACTTGAAGCATAAGACCCGAACCCTTTCTAACAAGCTCTAGGTACAGTAATTTTGACCATGGTTAATTTAAAACGTTAATTACACCGTAGATTGGGTGTATGTGACCTTGTGTGCATGGAATCTTGCCCACTTGTGCCCTTCAGCTGGACAGGATGAAGAGCCAGGCCCAAATTCAGAAGGTTTTATAGCTCAAGTAGGTCCCTGATGAAAATAAAGGGTGAGAATCCCTCCAACCTTGCAATTTCCTTTTTCTGTGGCCCACTTAAGTTTTAGATCAATCTAAATTTCTGTGCTACTTGCGGTGACGAATCTTATGGACCATGAAGTAAAAATGTGCATCTATTCTTACGTACCACTCACTATAGGAGCAGGTTGCTATTTGCCTTTTTTTCAATATTTCTACCCGTTCATCATCACTCGTCCACTGGACCATAAACTAAAAATGTAATTCAATCCAAACCATCTGAATCGTGGGCCCAATTGCGAACCTGGGTCAGTCCAAAAATCACGTTGAGTAAACAATATTGGTAACTATGTGATAGAATGTGTTGAATTTGGAGTACTGACCACTTTCTTCTTTAACCATCGCAACAATTTGACTGTTCGTGTTATCTGATCAAGATGATCTATTGGATGTTTTCCATCTTATATGGGAATTCAGAATATGAGCAGTCTGGATCATGTCCACGTGTCATGAATCCATTAAATGATTCATCAACGTTTTAGAAAATGATGAAAAAAGAACATTGTATTCTTGTCGTTGATCAAGAAAACAAGAGGATTCTGCATCCGAGTTTTTATGGTTAATCACCTATAGCACCAAAACTTGCAAGGGTACCGAGCTATTATGGGTCCCACATCAACTGGGATCAGATCCATCCTGTCAATCTGATGCGCCCTTCTGTGTTAGACCATGGGACCAAAACTCAGTCCCAACAAAAACTGAGGTGGGTCACACCAGCTGTAACCGTTGGGAGGCGATATCCAACCTTTAAAACTTTTCCACTGTTTTTTGGGGCCCTCCATGAAGGGACATGCCAAAGATCGAGCCACTAAAAAACCCAAGTGTTTCTCCCCAAGTGAATTTATAGGTTCCTAAGAATGATTTTACATTTTTCCCTGTATTTTGGCCCGCCTAACTTTTGGATCAGTCTGATTTTTTGTTTCTGTGGTGAGCATGAGGTTTAGAAAAAGATGGACTGGGTGGATTAGATGCACAGTTGATGTGGGCCCCACAGTAGCCCCGTCTTGTGGTGGTGCCGGTGCCTATGGGCTCACCTCACTTTAGGAAGATGATATGGGAGAGTTGGAGAACCTGAATAAGGTAGAGCCATCTTTCAGCAGTGCATATGTAGGGTGACGCATCAATGATCTGGTCCATCCATCTAATGGGACCTCTCATGGATGGCCTATGTGTCGAAAATGGTATCTTTTAAAAAATCCTATTAATCACTGTTGTTCAATTTCCCATACTAAAAAATTACCGTTAAAAGTTTTTATTTATTTATTTTACCATTGTTTAGAGAACCGTCGATTAAATGGCTAGGATTACCTGATCCATGTTTATTTTTAAAGCATTATCTATCTAGGGGTGACTAGATGGACGGTCTCAAATGTTAAATCACCCTTCTACGTTACTATAGAGAGATTACTCCACAATATTCGAGTGCGTAACGGTCCATCTTATCGTCATGTGTCGAAAGGTGATGAATATCCTGATGCGTCCAATTTGTACAAGTGAGGACCTTTGTCTGTGATTTGGACCGTTTATATGATGGGACCAACCATAAGAGTATTTTCCAAAATTTTCCGCAATGGATAATTACCCATCTGATCTGTTACTTCTATTTCAGACCGTTCCTTCCTTTTCCCTAACGGTTCTGTAACTGTTTACATAAAAGGCTGATCCAACTGTAGAAATCTTTCAATATTTGAGGTGTTTTATGGATTGGCCATTCAATGTAGGGTTCCATAATTATTAATGGCCAAGATCAGCATGGGAGTCCCATGCAGGACATGTACAGGGTGATGTACACAATAAAAGCATTGCATGTGGCCAAAGGCCGTTTGACCAGTGCAATCGACGGCATGGATCACTTTAAGTACAAGAAATTGGAATACTAACCAAACAATTATTACAATATAATGCCCTGTTGTGGAAGGAGTTGGCCGAAAGTCATGTTAACAGAACGATCTTGACCATTTATTTTAATGAGGTGTGCTCCGCCGTAGGACCATGCAGAAGTGGGTGCCATGCACGTGAATCGATTTGAGGGGTTGCCTAAGAGGAAACTAAGGTGGACCACAGAATAGGGGACAAGTAGAGAGTGGATGCCCATCCTTGATTTTCGTGGGCCACACCACAAGAAACAGTAGTGATTGAACGCCCACCGCTAAAAACTTCTTCGGGTGTTTTGGATCAATCTGGTATCTTTGTTCTCCTTTTCATCGAGGACCGTATGATCTAATCAACAAGTTGGATGGTAAATAAACATTTCAGTGGGCCTTAGAAACTTTTTAATGGTGAGCATTCAATTAGCAAGGTTTTCTTGTGGTGTGGTCCACCTGAGATTTAGATCTGTCCTCATTTTTTAGCTCATGCCCTCACTTGAGCTCGGCAGGTCGATAAAACACATACATCACATTGGGACCATAGAGCTTTTCCAACACCAAGATCTCGGTACTGGAGGGGCATTGGAGCCACTATAGCTAGAGTGGATAGGTTGCACATCTGCGGGGTTAATCCAACTGACCCGCGCGATCCGACCCGGGAGAAACTCGATCCACCTTGACATAGTAGAGAAAAGGGTCCGGTTCCGGTTGAATGTGGCTGGATCATTTTTAATCTAGGTGCGGTATAGGATACATGCCAAACCCTACCGACCCCGTACCCCGACCCAAGTATACCTGACCCGTTCTGCCCGACCCGAACTGCCCCGAGTTCTGTCAGAGTATTCTAAAAAATAAATAAATAAACCTTCAAGTTCAATTATGCTCTCCTTCGTTGTGTTTGGAAATTGGAACTTTGGATGACATTTATCACTAAGGAATGGGTTGTTACTAAAGAGAGAAGCTCACTTGCACCATCTACTATTGAAGCTATCAGTTGTGCCCAAGATTAGTTAGCTCCTAGGTGGGGAGGACGTAGCTTTGACATGGAGAAAGATGACGAAGAAGCAAACGAAAAGAACAAGGTAGAGAAATCTTCCATCTAAAATTTATAATATATTTTAAAGTTAAAGAAATTGTTATTGGTGATATTAATGTGTAGAGAGAATACTATTTAATATTTTTAGAAATGAGTCAAACACTTCTATTTTTAATATACAAAGTAAAAAAGAGTGTGAATAAGCAGAACTCAGTCCTAACCCGACCTGGTTTAGCATATAGAGTCGGGTGGGGTTAGGGTTGACCCTTTTGCAAGTAGGGTTAAGGTTGGGTTAGCCTAACCAGGTTACAACTTGGACCAAAACCCGAACCTTTAAAATATGTTTAGGTTTGGTCCAAGATTAGGCCCAACCCGACCCTAACCCAAACCATGTGCAACCCTAGGCGTGAATGAGGTGAGACCCCGAATCCACCGAGGTGTGTGGGACCCTTGACTGTGGCACTCACTATGATGTATATATGTGAATACATCCATGCCGTCCATCCGTATTGAAAGCTTAGCTTAGGGCATGATTCAAAAGATGAAGTCGTTCCAAATCCCAAATGGACTACAATATTTCACGAAATAGTGGTGATTGACCATTAAAAACTTCTTGTGGGCAACAAACGCTTTGGATCAAGATGATATTTGTGTGGTCTCTTCATCTTTGTGTTTCCAACCTTATCAACATGTTGGATGGGAAACAAATCTTCCAATGAAGTCCATAAATTTTTTAATGGTGGGGATTCAATCGCGGCTGCTACTTGTGGTGTGGTCAACCTAAGATTTGAGTCGGCTTCTTTTTTGGGAATCATGCCCTAAAATGAGCTTTCGAAATGGTTGGACGATGTGGATTTAAAGTACACACATCACTGTGAGCCCCACAATAAGGGTCCCACCCACCTTGGTGGATCTAGTGAGAACAACAAATCCCCTCCCCTCTGGGATTTTTAGTGTAATAGTCCTGAGGTCTGCCCAATCCAACAAAAAGTCCAATTTCTGGTAAGGCTCATCTTTTTTAGCCCCATATGAGAAGAAAAGAAAACATGTATCTAGTGTTTACATCCATTTCCAGTGCCTTGGCACGGACCAATAGGAGGATGCCACATGGAGACACTACTTGTTTGGCATATATAGAATCTGTACTTACATCCGAAGAGATTTGCATTTGATCTTCCTTCAATGTTATGCTTTCTATCATTAATGCGATATTACAGACTCTTATCAGGCCCTTTAAGGGAATTAACAATCGCATGCCACATGTCTACGATCGATATTCCCATTAAATGAGGCAGCATGCCCGTCACGGCAATAAAAGGCCCTCCAAGTAAGCATGTCATATCCCAGAATTGGATATGATTTTATCTGCGAGGTTGTCTCTTATAATTCTTCTAAAATGGAAAATTTCCTTAGAGACATTTGGAGATCCAATAATGATTTAGAGGATTCTGAAGATCAAGAGGATAAATCAACGTTCAAGCTAACCTAGACGTGATATCAGACCTAAATCGAAAAGGGATGGCTGAACCAATATCAGGTCCCGTTTTGTACGATGATTAGAATAAAGAGAATGAGCGATCTAATTTATCCAAGTGATAAATTAATGTCTGGGGTTAAATCCCTTTAGCATTCCAGACCATCATCGTCTGGGTGATTGAACAGAGGAGGAGGTTTGATCTAGACCATTTAACACCTCGAAGTAAAATAGGTGGGCCACCAAGAGAAGTTGAATAGTTATGTTCGATAGAGATTAGTCCTTAACCTCCCAAGACCTTAGCTTGGTTGTCTTCATCAGAGGAATTTTGGGGTTACCTGGCCAGATCTTTAGTAGGCCACGAAGATCTCCGAAAAGTATAAGCTACGGAAAGAAGATCCAAGAAGCCAGCGAGTCCGAAGCTTTTTCTTTCAAAAGCGAGTTCTAAGTAAAGTATTACGTATCCAAAAAGATTGCACAAAGAATTCAGAAGAACCCAAAAACCTAGCTAGGGGCTATTACTGTCTTGAGCAAGCTATAAAAGGAGTAGTCAAAGAAGACCTCGAGGCTCCACGCAAACACATATATCTACTTTTACAATTACCTTACTTTTCTTGATCTAGTTCGCTACTGCTCAGCGGCTTCCGCTGCAGTACATTTATCTTAGGAGTAGATTAAATATCTATGACCTTAAGTTGTCAAATTACTTTATTTATATGAGGTTCGATTCAGTCGGTCATACTCCAGTTTTATCTTGCTGACCACCTACCTTGATCGTTTGTTCCGATAGGCACATCAGGTATTTATTTCATTTCTCATTTTTATTTATATACAGTTGTAGAGCATGATAATTGTAACAGGGCCAAATGTTAATAAAATCGATCCTATTTATTCTAGCATCTGCTTCTTTATATGCAAATCTTCCATTCTGATTGAGAAATACTACGCTAAAGTATTAATTAGTGTAATAAAAGCTCTTAAGCCGTTCAATCCTGTATTCAAACGACACAAGTTAAAAAGAATTCATTCGTAAGGGCTAATCCCTACCTTTGCACAAATCGCCTGAGAACATAGTGCATCAATCGATGGTTGAGAGGACACCATATTCCTATGCAATCTTCAATCTATCCATCCTGGCGCAGGGGCACCAATGATTCAATCAGAATCTTTGAGTCAGGCATACTCTAACACGCCCACTTAATCATATTTGCACCTAGTGGCCTTGACCGGCTGAATTGAGGGCTACACCTAGTGGAAAAAAAAAAAAACCCTTCCACCTTGTGTTCCCTATTCCATTGCCCAGCAGAGTATTGGATGGAGCTGATCTTGAGGCCCCACGGTAACGTGGGAAAGTCATCAGATTGACGTGTTGGTTGTGGTATACATATCACGTGGCTCCAGATATGCCCAGTAAGCCTACGGTGGTATACTCGGTTCGGATTGCCTGCCAAAGCCTTCCGCAGGAACGAAGCCAGGCTGATGCTTGGGAGAAAACCACCACGCCTATGCAGCTGAACGTTAAACCCTCGCAAGCATCACGATGGGCCCCACATAGCTTCCCACCGCAGGAAGTTCCTGCAAAAGACAGCAGGCAATCCGTGTCCGCTATACTCACAGGCTATCAATCAGCCTCTTTATTTGTTAGATGGAGTTTGCCAATGTCAACGCGCGTACACATGGCCACGTGAAGATGCTGTTGTTGCCAGACTCGGATTGGTTATCGTAGCACACAGCATGGAGGAGGGAGTGAAAAAACCATGAGCCCACCATCTTGTATTTTTTTTTCTCATCCATCCTGTTCATTCAATTTTCTAGCTCATTTAAGGCATGAGCCCAAAAATGATGCTGATACAAATCTCAGGTGGACCACACCACAGGAAACAGTGGGGATTGAACACCCACCTTTAAAAAACATCCTAAACACTACTGTAATGTTGATGTACCATATAACCTGTTCATTAGGTCACAGAGACCTAGATGAAGGGAAGACAAAAATACCAACTTGATTCATATAATCTTGATCGGAATGGTGAAAAGATTCACCAATATTAGGTAACTATTGTTATGGGCGTCTTACATCCAGTCAGATTATATAGTTGTTTACAAAAATAAATAAAGTATACAATTACATTCATTTAAATAAAGTATACAATTCCATTCATTTAAATATCTATGAAATTTTTTACATGCAAATGTATGAATTACACAATGCAAAAGGAGTAATATACAACAATCCACTCCAACAAGCAGATACATGAATTTCTCAAGACAAAAGGAGGTACGATAGAGCAGCGATGATCCACCCAAGATGGCCCTCCATATCAACGGTTTTGATCACTAAAATGCGCCCCCTTGTACAAACTAAAGACCCAAGATATTTATACATGTCACGCCTATTTAATACAGTGTTTCATTAATTAGCAAGCAAAGCCAAAGTCATCAGCAATATAAAGACTTCAAAATAGATAGCGTTAGCGGTAATAGTGGATGATGAAGGAGCTGGTCGTCCACCTGAGGATGCATCTGATGATGAAGGAGCTGGTCGTCCTCCTGAGGATGCATCTGAATCAAGCACCATGTACTGCAGGTTACAACTATTGCTAAAGAAACGGACCGTTTGGCTGAAAGGGCAGCATCTTAGAGTATCTTCTATAATATCTTGTAGGCATTTGTTGCAGTCATTTGCCGATAGATCTCGTGTGCATAGCACCATAGCATGCACTTTCTCACTACTGGTGAACTTCACATCTCCGGCAGCAAACATGCTGCCCGACGGATCGAAGGCTGCCTGTCTGGAAAGCTTACTCAGCATCTCCTCAAGGAATGGAGTAAATCGAACTGGGTCCGACACGTTCTTCCCATACAATTCGTAGCCATCTGTTGAATTGTCCACTATGGAGAAAAAAAATTCGTTGGAGTAGCGTAGGATACACTCATCCCCAAACACAATCCCACCAATCGCAGCGGGGCAATATTGATGGATGTGTTGGATGGCCATGTTGATGCATTCGATGCAGGCTGTTCGAGACACATAGCCCACGCACTGAGCCAGGCCATAGACATGGTTGGGATTTTCACCGGTGCTGGTGTTGTAGAAGCCGGTAAGGGCCACGTTAGAAGATAAAGAAGTGAGGAGGAGGTCGAGATTAGTTTGGAAAGTGGTATTTGTGGTGTTAACAGATGTACAAACTGAGTTTAATGCCATGGAGGTATGAAGGATGGAAACCATGCAAGAAAGGAGGACGAATTGAATGGTTTTTGAGAAGAGAAATGCCATAGGTTTGGCTTTTTGAGAGAAATATACTGTAGATTGGGTATATGTGCTCTTGATAGATGACCAATGATAGAAATATGCTATGCACTTAAAGATGTTATCCCACTATATAACCTCTTCAACTTTCTTGGGTGTGGTGCACGACATTTTAATGAAACTCTCGAACCTTAGATCAATTCAAAGGTCAACCCCGCGCACTTGAAGCATAAGAAGACCCGAGGCTTTTCTAACAAGTGGGACCCACGGTCCAGGTCCAGTAATTTAGACCATGGTTTAAAGCCTGAAATCCTAGGTTCGGCTCCATCACATGCGACAAGTTTAATTTGCATGGAGACCCACAGCATGTATAGATTCTGGGAGCGGATTAGGTGAGACCCCGTATCCACCAAGGTAGGTGGACCCCTGACTGTGAGGTTCACAGTGATGTATGTGCCTTAAATCCACACCGCACAACATTTTAGAAAGCTCATTTTAGGGCATGATCCCAAAAATGAAGCTGACTCAATACTTAGGTGGACCACACCACAGGAAACAATCATGATTGAGTCCACCATTAAAAACTTCATGGATTCCACCAGAAAGTTTATTGCCATCCAACCTGTTGATAAGGTCACAAACAGCTTAGATGAAGAGACCACACAAATATCATCTTGATTCAAAGCTTTTGTGGCCCACAAGAAGTTTTTAATGGTTAATAATCACCGTTTCCTGCACTATGGTCAATCTGGGATTTTGAACTGCATTTTTTGGATCATAGACTAAAATCAGTTTTCAATACAGACGGACGGTGTGGATGCAGTCACATGCATCACAGTGGGCCCTATAGCCAGGGGTCCCACCCGCCTCAGTGGATCCGGGTCTCACCTAATCCAGTCCGACAGATTTTGGGGGCGGCTTCGCTCCGAATCCACCAAGGTGGGTGGATCCCTTATCATGCCGTCCGCTGTGTGATGTATGTGTATTACTTCCACGCCATTCATTCATTTTGAAAACTAATTTTAGAGTATGATTAAAAAAACGAAGTATATCCAAATCCCAAGTAGACCATAATACATTAAACAATGGTACTCAACCATTAAAAGCTTATCGTGGGTCACAAAAGTTTTGGGTCCAGCTGATATTTGTTTAATATCTTCATCAAGGTGTTTGTGGCCTTTTCAATAGGTTGGATGGAAAATAAACATTCCAATGGGCCCCATGAAGTTTTTAATGGTGTGGATTTAATCACTACTATTTCATGTGGTATGGTCCACCTAAGATTTGGATCTGCTTCATTTTTGGGACAATGCCCTAAAATGAGCTTTTAAAATGCATGGACGGTGTAGATGTAATGTACATACATCATAGTGGCCCTACAATTGGGGATCCACTGACCTTAGTGGATCCCTTACCGTGTCGTCTGCTGTGTGATGTGTGTGTATTACATCCACGCCGTCCATTCATTTTGAAAACTAATTTTAGAGCATAATTAAAAAAATGAAGTAGATTCAAATGTCAGGTGGACCATAATACACTAAACAATGGTACTCAACCATTAAAAGCTTCTCATGGGTCACAAAAGTTTTGGGTCAAGCTGATATTTGTTTATTATCTTCATCCAGGTGTTTGTGACCTTTTCAACAGGTTGGATGGAAAATAAACATTCTAGTGGCTCCCATGAAGTTTTTAATGGTGTGAATTTAATCACTGTTATTTCATGTGGTATAGTCCACCTAAGATTTTGATCTGCTTCAGTTTTGGGACAATGCCCTAAAATGAGCTTTCAAAGTGCATGGACGGTGTAGATGTAATGTACATAAGTCACAATGGCCCTACAGTTGGGGATCCACCAACCTGAGTGGATCCGGGGATCCACCAAAACTGCGCCCATTTTGGGGGCCGCTTCACTGGATCCCCAGATCCACAGAGGTGGGTGTCGTTCGCTGTGTGATGTGTGTGTATTACATCCACGCCATCCATTCATTTTCAAAAGTAAATTTAGAGCATAAGTAAAAACAAAAGAAGTAGATCCAAATCTCAGGTGGACCATAATATAGTAAACAATGGTACTCAACTATTAAAAGCTTTTCGGGTCACAAAAGTTTTGGGTCAAGTTGATATTTGTTTACTATCTTTATTCATGTGTTTGTGACCTTTTCAACAAGTTGGATGGAAAATAAACATTCCAGTGGCTCCCAAGAAGCTTTTAATGGTGTGGATTTAATCACTGCTATTTCATGCAGTATGTGGTCGACCTAAGATTTGGATCTGCTTCATCTTTAGGGAAATGCCCTAAAATGAGCTTTCAAAATGCATGGAAGATGTAGATGTAATGTACATACATCACAATGGCCCTACAGTTGGGGATCCATTGACAGTGGATCGGAGGATCCACCCAAACCGGGAGTAGGATTGTGTCCTTCCTCAGTATGGACGTGGAGGGTCCCAATGTGATGTATTTGTTCAACGGCTACGTCCATATCGAGCTGTGGAGGGTCCCATTGTGATGTATTTGCTCATCGATTCCGTCCATTCATTTTATAAGATCATGTTAGGATATGTTCCCAAAACCGAGGCAGATCCAACGCTCAAGTGGGCCACACCAAATAGTGAGCTGAACCTGATGATGTCATCGTTACATTGTAGTGATGACATCATCAGGTTCAGCTCAGTATTTGGTGTGGCCCACTTGAGCGTTGGATCTGCCTCCTTTTTTAGATTCATACCTTAAAATGATCTTATAAGATGGTTGGACGGAGTGGATAAACAGATACATCACGGTGGGCCCCTCCATAGAGGAAGGACGCAATCCGACTCCCCCAAACCGCGCCCACAGATTCTAGTCCACTTGTACCCTTCACCTGGAGTACTGGATGAATTAACTGGCCAAAATTAAGAGGAATAGATATCCGAGTTTTTATGGTTACCTATATAATACAAAAACTTGTAGGGTTACCGAGCTATTGTGGGTCCCACATCAACTGGGATCAGATCCATCCTGTCAATCTGATGCACCCTTTTATGTCAGGCCATTGGACCAAAAGTCGGCCCAATAAAAATCGAGGTGGGTCACACCAACTGTAACAGTTGGGAGGGGATATCCAACCTATAAAACTTTCCCACTGCTTTTGGGGCCCGCCCTGAAGGGACAAGCCAAAGATCAGGCCACTCAAAAACCCAAGTGGTTCTCCCCAAGTGAGATATTTACAGGGTTCTAGGAATGATTTTACATTGCTCCCTGTATTTTGGCCCACCTAACTTTTGGATCAGTCTGATCTTTTGTTTCTGTGGTGAGCATGAGGTTTAGAAAACGATGGACTGGGTGGATTGGAAGAACAGTTGATGTGGGCCCCACAGTAGCTCAGTCCTTTGGTGGTACTGGTAGCATCTGGGTGCACCTCATTTTCTGATAGGAAAATGATATGGGAGAGGCCGAAGAACCTGAAAACGGTAGATGCTTCTTTCAGCAGTACAACCGTCGATTAAACGGCTAGGATTACCAAATGCATGTATATTTTTAAAGCATTCTCTATCCAGGGGTGACTAGATGGACGGTCCCAAATGTTAAATCACTTTTCTACATTACTCTGGAGAGTCTACTCTGCAATATTCGAGTGCTTCCCTGACCATCGTATCATCATATATCCAAACGTGATTAAGTGAGGGCCGTGGTCAAAGATTGGGACCGTTAATATGATGGGGCCAACCATGAGAGTATTTACAAAATTTTCCACAATGGATAATTACCCATCTGATCTGTGACTTTTATTTCAGACCGTTGCTTTGTATTTTCCATAAAGGATCTGTAACTGTTTACATAAAAGGATGATCCTAGCTGTCGGAATCTTTCCATATTTGAGGTATTTTAGGGATTGGCCATTCAATGTAGGGTACCATCTTATTAAGGGCCATGATCAGCTGGGTGCCCTACATAGGACATGAACACAATAGAAGCATTCCACGTGGCTAAAGGCTGTTTGACCAGTCCATTCCACGGCATGGATCACTTTACGTACAAGAAATTGGAAGACTTAGCAAATAATTATTACAATACAATGCCTTTGTCTGGAATGAGTTAGCCGAAAGTCATGTTAATAGAACGATCTAGACCATTTATTTTAATGAGGTGCGCTCCGATGGTACGGATGCCACCATCAGCTGCAGTGGGACCAGCCAGAAGTGGGTGCCACGTGAATCATTTAGATGCATCACCTCACATAACCTTTGGGAGCAAAAAAACTGCACAAGAGGAAACTCAGGTGGACCACAGAAAAGTGGACAAGTGGATGGGATGCCCATCCTTGATTTTCGTAGGTGGCCTATATTTGAGAAATCGGATTGCGTACTGAGTTACTCAGTGCGCTTTTATAGTATTGAGTAAACTCATTTGGGCCCACCATGAATGTATATGGTTTATCCACTCCGTCCATCCATTGTTTCGGCTCATTTTAGGCGTTGATCCAAAAATTGAAGCATATCCGAAGCTCAAGCAGACCATACTACTGGAAACAGAGAGAATAATGATTTCAAATGTTGAAACTTTTCTACGCCCGCAATTATGTTTATATATCATCCAACCTGTTCATAATATTACAAAGAGATGGGTGAAGGGAAAACAAAAATATCAGCTTGATCCAAAACTTTCATGGCCCCCAAATTTTTTTTAACCGTAGACGTTCAATTCACACTTTTTCCCATAGTGTGGTCCACTTGAGCTTTGGATATACTTCGTTTTTGGAATCAAGCACTAACAGTGTCTAATAAGATGGATGGACGAAGTGGATAAAATACATAAATCACAGTGAACCCCACAGAATTAGATACTGACCCCTTTCTGTGGGCCAGAAAATGATGTATATGTTTTATACATGCGGCCACAAGCAAACAGTGGTCATAGAATGCCCACCATCAAAACCTCTTCACAGTATCAAAAGTTTTGGATCAAGCTAATGTTGGTGGTTTCTTTTTCATCGAGACCTGTGCTTTAATCAACAAGTTGGATGGCTAATAAACATTTCAGTGGGCCTTAGGGGGGTGTGGTCGACCTGAGATTTGGATCTGCCTTATTTTTTAGTTCATGCTTTAAATTGAGCTCGAAAGATGGATGGACAGTGTGGATAAACGACATACATCATGTTGGGGGACCATAGAGCTTTTCCACCACGTAGACCTCTGTCTTGGAGTGGTCACAGCCGATCGATTCCGGAGCCACTATAGCCACCTCATATTTAGTACATCAGGCAGGTACAAACCCAGTGTGCATCATTATCAATGGGCACTTGCCACCTTGGGCTTATCTGACCAGGTGGCCTATTGCCACCCTTAGACATGGATAGCAGACTCGTCATAAGTTAAATAATAAAAAATTATAAAACATTAATTTGCCTAGCTAAGATATAAACATACAACATATTTAATGGTCCATATTTAAAAAAAAAAAAAAAAAAAAAGGGAATAAAAAAAAGCTCAAATATAAAAAAAATCATGCTTGTCTAATTTGGAAGTTGTTGGGGCATCCCCATCGATAAAGTAGTACATCAGATCAACGGTTGGGATGATCGCGTGAGAAGAACACGGCATGTTCTTCCCCATGTGCTACATCTTTCCGAGTTGTTGAGTCATATGCAGTTCAGCACCCTCAGTCAGCATTGAAAATATGCCCAATTCAGCTCCGCTCACCTGAGTCACCGCCATTTGGCCGAGTCCCAACTTGACCCAGGACAAGATGAGTCAATCCAAATCACTGAGTCTTCAATCCATGCTATCGAGGGTCTAATTCGGTACTGGAATTCTCATTAGCAGACCATGGTATATTTAGCCTGCTCTCTGATCTGTTGCTTGTGGGCGGATCACAATCTCTTGAAACCGTGCTTGTGTGGGCTCTACTCACCATAGAGAACACAGGAGGTGAAGGAAATGGGAGATTGATAAGCTCATTGCTGAGCATCTGGACCACTGATGACATGGTGGGCCTATCAGCTAAATGTTCTTGGACACATAATAACCCAATGTGGATGCATCGTAACGCTTCATTTCTTGGACAACATTCTCTCAATGTGGGGTCTATGAGCTCCGATACCGTTCCTTCTGTCCATTGTCTCCATGCCTATAACATTTCATTAATAAGAGAAATATGAGTTTGAAAAAACAAATGGTGGATCCGTGGTTGCATCCAAGGTGGTCCCGTCAGGTGCATGGTCTGGTTCACAGAACCATGGGCTCCACTTATGCAGACTCAGGCCCCAAGAACGCAGAATATTGTGGCGGACCATACTCATCTGCTGGTTCACATGTCGGTCAAAATTCAAATTAGACCAACATGTAATTCGACAACTCTAACCAGCGGATTTTATTATGGATTGTCAATTGTTTACTTATTTTCATTTCAACCATCGTACATTTGATAACCACCTATCAAATGGGGACTACTGTTCCAGTGTTTACTTGTTTCAGGTGCATCCCATTAACGATCTAGCCAATCATTTGATGGTCAGAATTTGATGTAGGACAAGAACCCCCTGATGAAGGGCGTGGATCAAGCAGATTCCTATCGCACATTGAAAAGTTGACAAAAATTGACAATTTTTGCATGGATGGATCAAAGGAAGGCAGATCGTAAATTAGCCATAACTTTTGATTTGAGAGGAGTTACGGGATGCACAACATACTGATTCATACTAAAATTTCATTTTGTGGTGGTGAGTCGCATTTGTCCATTTCTCCAGAAAATGTGCGGTTATAGTAGAAAATTAAGATTTTAAGAAAAACTGTATTTTTTTATAATTTAGATTTTTAGCGTGTTTCCTTCTTTTTAGAGTTTTTGTTTATCTAAAAGTTTCTATTTTTGTTAAATGATGAATTTTGGAAAGACTTTACTTAGTGGTAGTCTTTAATTAAGATTTTACTATTTTTAGTAACTTTCTATTTCAAAAAACTTACTATTTTTAGTAAGTACAAATTAAAAAAATTTTAGGATTATATAATGTTGTTAAATTCGTTTTTATTGTTAATTTTCCTTATTATTCAATAAAGTTCTAATTTTTACTAATTTTCTCTCGTAGATTTGAGATTTCTGTCGTAGATTCAACGAAGTCCGGTTGAGGAGTCCCGAAAGCCTTATGGATTCAAGGTAATTATCCCATGAGGAAAACGATGATCGACCTCACCACGTCTACCCCTACATTAAGTGGTATCAAGGAGAGGACACCCCTCGGGTTGGTGTCTCTTTACAAAGGTATGAAGAAAATCATCGCTGATGGTGATCAAGGGATTCATTATCTTTCAGAGAGAATGAAAGCTCTCCACTGGGAGAGACGATTAGCCATGCACATTATATAGGTTTCCCTCGACCAGTTTTGTGGATGTGCTAATTTCGCCCTTTGCTCATGGTGCGATACCGGTAATAAATCGTAGTCCATCATGCAGTAGTGGTGAATCAGACGCCACTACTTTGATCGTGGGGAAGTTATTACAAACGCCAAATGATGAGATAGATCTACAGTGGCACAACATTTTTTGAATGAGATGCACCGTGCATAAAAATATTTATGATGCAATCATAGATGGCGGAAGTAATGAGAATATCATGTCAAAGTATATGGTAGAAAAGTTGTAACTAGAGACAAAAAGCATCCCTTTTCCGTACATGATTAGGTGGATTAAGGAGGTCCGTGAAACAAATATAATTGAACGATGTCGTATTCCTTTTTCCATTGGTATAAATTATAATGACGAAGAATGTGTGATGTGATAGATATGGAAGCTTGTCACATGTTACTTAGTCGACCATGGCAATACGATGAAGATGTCACATATATAGGTAGAGATAATATAACTTCATAAAAAATGATCGAAAATTTATACTCGCCCCTATAGACCCGGATAAACCATTTGAGACTTCTAAAGTGGAGGAGCAATCTACCATACTTGTCTAAGATTTCATAAAAAAAATGATGGGATGAGTGAGATTAATAACTCAAAAAAGGACAAGACATAGAACCCACATCATCTCGGAGATCGTTTAAAATTCTAAGGGGATGGATCGAGATCGATACTTTAGTTGGGAAGGACAAGGATGAAGAGTGTCGACATTTCAGAAGTGGTAGAGCCATGGGGTTCAAGGAGATTATGTTCACCAAAATTTTCGATGACATGACCCCTATGGAGGAGATTGATTTTTCTCAAATTGAACATGTCCTCACCAACACGACAAATCCATCTATCAACTGGTCCCAATCTGAGAAGAAATCAGAGACTTTTATTGTCATGTACCAGAAAGAGATCAAGGACACGAATCACGAACCAAGCCCATTGAAGAATTTGTATACTTATTGTAAATCATGTTTGTTAAAGAGCTTCAATGTGATTCAAAACCCAAGTTCAATGTATAACTCGAGGACAGGTTATTTTGAAGCGAAGGAGTCTAATGTAGGATAAGAACCCCCTGATAAAGGGCGTAGATTAAGAACATTCCTATCGCACATGGACCACAAAAGATCAAGAAAAAATCGACAAAAATCGACAATTTTTGCATGGATGGATCAAAAGAAGGTGGACCATAAATCAGCCATAACTTTTGATCTGGTTTTGGGTCATACAACAAATGGATTCCTATTAAAATTTTATTTTGTGGTGAACCGACCCACCTTTGTGGGTCATTTCCATCAGTTTCTCCAGAAAACACGCGGCTACAATAGAAAAGCAGAATTTTAGGAAAAACTATTATTTTTAGTAATTCAGATTTTTAGCATGTTTCCTTCTTTTTAGAGTTTTGTTTATTTAAGAGTTTTCATTTTTGTTGAATAATAAGTTTTGGAAAGACTCTACTTGGTGGTAATCTTTAATTGCGATTTTACTATTTTTAGTACTTTTTTATTTCAGAAAACTTACTATTTTTTATAAGTACGAATTAAGATTTGTTTAAAGGTATATAAGGTTATTAAATTCATTTTTTATGTTAATTTTCATTATTATTCAATAAAATTTTGAATTTTATCAATTTTCTCTCATAGATTCGGGATTTTTCTCGTGGATTTAAGGAAGTCCGGTTGAAGAGTCTCGAAAGTCTTGTGGATTCAAAGTAGTTATCCTATGAGGAAGATGGTGATTGACCTCACCATGCTTACCTTACGTCAGAATAGAAGTACATTCATACCATGATATGTCATCCCAATCATGGTACAATCAGAGAGATGGATTAGCTATGATACTTACATAGCTTGGAAGGTCTTCTGCAAGATCTGACTGATGGAAACCATAGTTCTTCAGTCCACTGACAATCTCTAGAAGTAGAACGCCAAAGCTGAAAACATCCGATTTTATTGAAAATTTTCCATGCATTGCATACTCCGGGGACATGTATCCGCTGTATAAGATCATGAAAAAAGATAATGGTCAGCTCGATTCTCTTTATCAAGATTTGTTTTAGTTGATATAAGAAGGATTGCAAGTAGCAATCTGGCCATCGGATCTGTTTTCTACACGACCTCATCTACATCGCGATTTCGACCATCTGATGCTGGGCCTCAAAGGTTGCACTGATCAGCCCGTCCGAACATTGACTATGGTTGATATGAAATAGCAATGGGTCTATGTTCGATGGGCGAAATTCCTTGGAATTAATAAAGAGTTAAAAAAGGCCATTTCCCATTGGTGGTGGGACAGCTGATGGACAATATGTGGATCAAATGGTTGAAACAATCATATAATAACCACCTGGAAGTAAATGATAATGAGTTAATTTGGTGCTAACCCAATGACGTTAGATGGCACGTTTGGTTATACCAATTGAATTGAATTGGAATAATTAGTCCAATGGAGTGCAAACAATCAAATTCCTATTTACTTGGCATTATTGAAGATCTAGGCTCCAAATTGCAACCAAGGCATTATAAAATGCTCGTGCGAAAAGTAAATTTGTAGTGTATTTTCAGGTGTCCAGACCCATATAATGGGTCCCACTTTTAGATGGAACATGAAACCAAAAAACACAGGTGGAATTGATCCTAACCTTCCATAGGTGGATAACAAATTAACGGCCTGTTTGGACACAAATCCCAAAAAGGGGATTTCCACAAATGGGGATTTTCTCACAACTTCCTTGTTTGGTCTACTCACCAAAAATCAATCGGATTTATTTTCTGCAAGTGGGCTTTTGAGAGCCTATTTCAATGAGTGGGCAATTAGAAGGGGTTTGCAAAGTCCATCCAAACGCAACATGAACTAATTAGGTTCGGCTTAAAACAGTGCCTAGGTGTCAAACACCCTTTTGATGGTGTGTCAACAGTGGCCCTAAGAAAGAAAATATGTTCATATTCTACCAAATAAAAGCTAAAATATTATTCTATGTCTAGGATCTTTTTCTTCTTCTTTGGTGCACTTGCCACAAACCAAGAGGCTGACTTACCTACATGTTGGCTCACTGAAACATGGGCTTGTTGTTGGAAATCAAAACCCAAATGGCACTGTACAAATTTACTATGGCCCGAGAATTGCCTAATGCCTGGCTGAAATAAGTTTTTTGAAATATGAATACCAAAAGATTATTAAAGTTTGTCACTTCCTCTTGATTAAATTAAAAGTTTTCGAAATTCAATGAACTAGTGCGTCCAAGCACAGATTTAATGAGTCAATAAAGGGTAATTCAAGATTCCAGAACTTACAATGTCCCAGCAATTTTACTAGTACTGCCTTGCGTTTGGCCCACTTCAAAAAGCCTTGCTGTGCCAAAATCCGAAATTTTTGCATTCATCTCTCCATCTAGCAAGATGTTACTCGCTTTGAGATCTCGATGAATAATCTTAAGCCGAGAATCTTCATGAAGATAAAGCAGCCCACGTGCAATCCCTCTGATGATTTTGTAGCGCCTTTCCCAATCCAAACATGCACGCTTAGTTGGATCTACGAGACAGCCCAAACGAATGGTAAAGTGAGCACAAAAATGGGTCTATGAAGCGGTTCATCAAACTAGTGCTAAATTGTGCAATGACTTCTTTTTTAAGGGAGGTGTTAATTCATATTTCAGATATTGGAGCCATCAATTCTATTTCATGAATGCACCAAACAAGAACTCGAAGCAAATGCCTGGATAATTAAGCTATTCTGGGATTGGTCAATGCAAAAATTCTAACAAACCCTTAGCTCCCATTTGGATCCTTGTATTGGTCAAGCGAATGATGTTTGAAACTGGATTGGCGCAAAAAAAAAAAAAAAAAAAAAAAAATGTTTGAAATTAATTGATTGTCCAATTCTGGATTTAGTAATATGAGGATCCAAACACCCTTAGAGAAAAATCTCCCCTCTAAGAAGTCATCCCACGAAAATGGACAATTACAATACCGGACAACCGGTATCATCTGAGCAAGCAATCTTGACTGTTATCTCACATCCTACCATGAAACCCACCTAACAAACAATCAGGGAACCGGAAGGTGGGCCCCACATGTACAATTTGTTGGGCCAAACAAAAGTTCCACCAAGCACTAGAGATATAGAATCATAGATGAAATCAATGAAGGAACACTAGAACTTACCATACAGAAACTTGTCGAGGCTTTTGTTCGGCACATATTCGAAAATGAGAATCTGTTCATCTCCATCCAAGCAGCAGCCCAAGAGCCTAACAAGATTCCTGTGTTGAAGCTTAGCTACTAATACTACTTCATTCTTGAATTCTTGTAATCCTTCTTTAGTATTCCTAAACAGCCTTTTCACAGCTATTTCTTGGCCATCCGAAAGGCTACCCTGAAAAGAGATTATGGTAGTTGTAATGTGCATTTCAGATTGGAGTTTTGAAAATTTGCATTTCGACTTGTTGGATTCCCACCATCTTTGAACTGTGTGAGATCTGTGCACACCAAACTCCCAGCGTGCAATGTGCACATTGAACATGTTCTCTAAGTCCATAGACATATACAATTGTTGGTGTGTGGACAGTTTGTTACAAGAAATTATATGACACTCTAGACGCACATATCATAATATGTGAAGGGCCATTTAGACCTATGACTGTAGCCCAAAATAAGAACAATGAGGCTTCCAAACGATGGCTTGAAAATGGAATGTTAAAAGAAAAACTAAGCAACAACCACCATTCCACATTGACAAGTTAGATGGGGATCATCTAACCCCGGTGCAATTTTGGAGCCGAATCTAATCCAAGGCGGGCACCATCATACGAATGATTCACCATTCCATGTGGAAGGTTTTGATGGCTCAAACATGTGTAGCCAAACATCATTTAAATCCATATCAGTATTACCTTGTAAACAGCACCAAATCCACCTTGCCCAAGCTTATTTGCATCGGAGAAGTTATTAGTGGCGGCTCTGACTATACGCGGATCAAATTGCAATGAGTCCACATCTCCAATATCATGCCCATCTATGTGGAATATCAAACCAACAGAAACTCTGAATGAGAATCCATAATAGCATTTCTATTAAGAGCAAGGACCTTGAAAGAAAGAAAGAAAGAAAGCAATTGTTGGTTTCCCTACTGCCGAAATTATAGAAGGAAAAAACTAGCAGCTTCAAAGCTTTTTTGACCTGGGAAAAAAACAAAAGCTTTGTAATATGTGGAACTATCGATGGGTTGGGGTAGTACCCGTACCAGGCGTAACTTGGTTCAAGTGTTATTGGGTCCAGGACCAGATCGTCGAGATGTAGAAGAACATCACACAAGCAAAGCTATGGCGGTGTGGGTCTAACTGAGGGGCTCCTTATTTCCTGATCCTACTAACATTACAGCTCTTTGTGCCTACCACTTTCCTAATTTGATCCAACCAAAGCATACTAATCAAATTAAGACTTCGCAATCATTCTCGACTGGAGATCCGAACCTGAACAAAATTAGATTCCGCTGGGTACCCATTTGCTCTTTGGATCTAGGTTTCTAGGTGAGTTTGGGACACTTACGAGCACTTACATAGCTAGGCCTACCCAATGAACGTACTAGATCGCTCACAAAGGTGCCACTTTAACACATGTATGATAAACAATTCCCTTACATGTGTTAGGCTTTGGAAAACTCATTTCTTCCAATAGACTTTTTTTTTTTTTAAAAGAAAAAGAATTTATTAATGAAAGAAAGCAAGAAGGGACAAGCTCATTTGGGCGGGTCGACAAAAAGGAACGACCGCACCTATCATAAAGATTGTCAAATCACCACTTTCTCTAAAAGAGCTGTTAGAGGATGGCATATCAATGCATATCAAGGGATTTCAACACTCCCCGCATGTGCAGGGTGAAACTCCGCACAAGTACATATTGGGCAAGGGTGGAGGGATATTAGTTATAGCTCACACCCAAGTGGAGGTATAATCACAACTCACACCATAAACGGCTCCTCGTGGGAGAATATATTGCCAGTGGTATATTTACTACTTCTAGAATTTGAACATAGGACCTTTCGCTCTGATACCAAAATCTGTAGGAAATACAGTTAGAAGAGACACATATACCAAAAGTCACCGCTTTTAAATATTTCCTTGGAGCATTGTCCATATGATGATTATCCAACCCGCCATTAGAGGCCATCGACCGGAGGAAAAATTCTCACTCTGATACCATTTGACGCAAGAAACAATACGATGAGGATGATCACCATATTTCTTAAAGATAACTACCTTGAACCAACAAGGCAAACTCAAATCTACAAGCAGTTTTTCTAATTTACAACAAAAGAAAATGACGAAGGTCGGCTTTGTATTGATAATAATGAAATTAAAAAATATTGAAACGAATTCTAGCATACTTAATTACGTTAAACAAACACTAAAAACCAATATTGAAAAGTCCTAATTAAATAGGAAAGAAAACATAAAAATCACTTAAGTTCGTGCAAATCTACGCTGGTTGTCGATCGGATGACCCAATTAGTCGATCGACCAAAAATGTTCAAGGAATCCTGAGACCAAATTAAAATTTTGGATCGATGTTTGATTGGTCCATCAGACCTGTCGATTGATCCAACAATTGCAAATTTTACTTTCTGACCGATTTTGGATCTATCGGTCAAACTATCAGTTTTTCTTTTGATCCCTTTTTCTGTCTTCTGGAGCCATATATGCTTCTGCCACCCGTTATACATCAGTCAAATTGTTTTAAGGCAACACGAGCCTAGTCAAATTGTAGCCTTAACAGTACACTGGGGCTGTTATCCGATGTCTGAGAAGAGGTCACCCATTTCCAATAGATGATTTTACTACTTAGATGAGCCCATTGTGATCGGCAAGCAGACAATTAAAATTAAGAAGGCCACTTCACAATTTACAAGTATAACTGAGATTGTAGGTCATCCAAATCAGTGCAATCTTAAGATGGGGCCCAACTAAAATGTTGTTAAGGGACTGAGGGTGGTCCCATGTAATGTGGACGGCCAACATAATAAAAGTTATCGTAGTCTTGTGAAGTAAAAAACATACCGATCCTCCTCGGATTAAAATGTCAAAATGGAAGTTTTAAGGTACCTATCATTTTTTTCTTTGCCTTCCTCCTTAGCAAAAATATGTAGATGGTAGAGAATAAGAGCACCATTCCAACAGCTACTGACACAACAATCGCAACAATAGTTCGATGTGAAATTCCATTGCTACCTGCATAAATTAGAAATATTTCCAAACTGGATTACCAAGATGGGCCAAATCAATCATTATTAGTGCATCCTGACAGTTAATGGAGGCCTATTGGGCTCTGTGTGGAAGGAGAAGGGGTGAAGGATTGGCTATGTATTGAGCCATAGGGGGATTTGAGTATATGATAGACACGGCCCCATGTTTTTGGTGGACCTGCCCGAATGAGCTTGTATCTAGTGTTTTTTTGTCAATAATATATTGGTTCAATAAAAAAAAAAAAAATAAAAAAAATTTGAGTCAAGATAATTTTTAAATTATAAAATAAATAATAAAAAAAGGCCTATTGGGCCCAATTGGGTATTCGCATTTTCCACCCAAACTGATATTGATTAGGCGGAGAAAAAAATCTCAAAACAAAATACAACTTAGTGCAAAAATAGAAATAAGATAGATTCACCCAAAAACCATGATGGAATTAATTTGGAGGTACATCCAAACAGGTTATACAATTGGGTGCTAATCAATAATCTGGCAGAGTGGGATGCTTGATTCGTAGGCATTAAGAAAATGTGTGTGTGGAATATGTTAGCGCAAATTAAACCGTCCAGATTGCTCGATCTACAATGGACAGGTCATTATTACGGAATCAGAAACGTTCCTAAAATCTGACTAATGGACATATGTTTGCATGATTTGGGAGTTTAGTCACAACAATGTATTAGTATAAGTTTCGTTCTATGATCCATCTAAATGTGATCCCACGATTTGTATGGTTTAATTTAAATTATGTACTTTCTTAGGTCCTGCATATCAACCATCAGAGTTACCAGAGTAACCAAATTTTGTCTCTGAAAAAATCAGCTTCTCAAAATTTTTTATTTTCTTTTTTTTTTCAAAAAGGTAGGAGCACCATCCATAACTTTCGGAAATGTAGGGGAGCACACCACCCATAACTTTCATGATTTCTCAAGATCTTTAATTCAAGTGAAAGTTTGACTATTATGTTTGGGTTATCGTTGTTTTCTGAAGTTCACCGATTGACGCAGGGAGGATGTGGTAGGTCGATCACCGTCTCCCTAACCGAGTGTTCTCGAATCCACGAGAAGAAAATAAAAGAAAAAATAAAAGGAAATAAATTCCGAATAATTGATTTATTGATAATTGAATGAATAAAAACGGAATTACAATGCATATAAATAGGAAACTAAACCCTAGGTAAAGTATCAAAATCCAACTCCAACTAAAACTCCTAGAAAACGCAACTTACTATAAATAGTAAACTTACTATTTATAGAAGTCGTTCAATCCTACTAGAACTCTTGGTTTTCGGCCAAAAATAGAAAGTTTTCAAACGGCCTCAACCACGCTGTTCTACGAAATATTCTAAGCCCTTTTCATGTTGGGCACTAACTCTAAAACCATACGGATGCAAAGTTATGATCGAATTAAAACTTATTATAAATAGTAAAAACGAAAATAAACTAGCCTAATGACCGTCGATACGGTCGATTCTCGCGATTCCGGATTGGGCAACCCGGCGTAGCGGGTTGGTTGGCTAATGTAGCTCGAGCTACCCCAAATTGATATATTATACGTCCCGTAACTCATTCCGGATTGTGAGATACGACCGATTCACGGTCCTGACGGTCCGGATCACTTTCGGCCCCGTCCGGTCTTCTTTTGGTCCATCTGGCCCATGAAATAGTCAGCAACCCATCCTACATCACCGATGGTGACAATCGGTTTTCTTTTATTATTTATAAGTTTATAATGCGCCTGGGATTACAACTGCTTTTATTTATTTATAATTCCACGGCGCATTTGGGGATTTCTAGATTCCCCACTAGGTGTAGTGGTCAGTGGTCACTAGCCTAAATTTCCATTAAGGCATTTCTTGTACTTCAAGAAAGAGCCAATCACATCGAGTGGAAACGATGACAAATGAGGTAGACCACATTCTCTACTTTGACATTAAGCACTACATCTGGCACATGTGAGTCGTACGTGTGAGATCTGAACCATCCATCTAGTGAGCCTGAAAATGTAACTGCACCCCTTTTGCCCGTTGAACTTGGAACAGCCCGACGTACATAAACAGTGTAGATATTGCACGTGTGCCACAGCGTAATATCTAGGAAATAAATTTGTGGGTGTCATTGAACGTGGAGCATAGGTGGAAGGTCAAGCTGATCAGACCATCCAAACCATTCAATAGGCGACGGCAGATGGATGGTAGTTAGAAAATAGTAACTCTTGAAATTTTATCAAGGAAATCGAATGGTTGTGATCATCTGATTATGGTGTTTCTAGAGATATGCTTCGCCAACAATTGGGGTCCATCGGTTATCTGGACAAGAAGAAATTGTTCTGTTTTGTTTGGTCGTTGATATCAAAGACCATTCAGGCGTGTTTGGATAACATCGATCATTTTGGCCCCTAATATTGCGCTTGTGGACGGCTCGAAAGCCACAATCAAATGATTGGGATCATCTAACCAATCCAATTTTAAAGCTATGGATGGTATACACAGCCCAGCAGATGAATGGTCCAGATCGTGTGGGCACGTGCCATATGTAAATTTTGGTGGTGTTTCTAGAGCCATATGATGAAAGGGGTATGCTACCCCGAGAACAACTATAGAAATAAACAGTAAAAAAAAAAACCATAACCAACAGTCTTCATTCAAAGCACATCTATGGCCCACTTGATAAGTGAATCTTGGCTAGAGCCCATTAACCGCTGGGCCCACCTGATGGTTTTCAAGTAGCATCCCTCACATGAAAAGAAAAATAGAAACCTTCACAGAGAATCAACAAACAAAGCCATTTTAGTAACTACACTTACCTGTTCTTGTAGCCGGCACTGGAAAAACAGCCACAGGCGCTCTAGGAGACGGAAGTGGAGTCATCGGCCGGGCATCAATACTGTCAAAGAAAGGATAGATCTCGAACTCCAAATTACAACTTAACCTGAAAACCTTCCCTCCTTGCTTTCCATCACAACATACCTTAATATCAGCAATCGCACTCTGTAGGCACATATTACAATCACTCGTGGACAAGTCCCGTGTGCACTGCACAAGCCCATATACGCTTTCGACGCTCGTCAAACTACCTTCTCCGGTCGCAAACATGCTTGTAGAATTCCCTAAAGCTGCCACTTCTGATATATTACTCATCACCTCCATCAAAACCCGTTCAAACCGATCTGGGTCCGACGCATTAATTCTGTTACGTTGATATTCCATTGTAGAATTATCGAGTGTGGAGAAGAACCTTATGTTTGAGTAGCGTAGCATACAATAAAAGTACCACATGGTCACATTTTTTGAGCTTGGGCACACTTGTATGACCCCTCGGCTTGCAGAGTTGGCACAACTCCGGCATTGATTGGGTGTGGCATCACCTCGGCAAAGGACTAGGCCATAGACACGATCTGGGTCTTTGCCGGACGTGTCCTTGAAGAAGCCTGACCGAGAAGCGTTGGATGATAGAGAAGAAAGGAGGAGATTGAGATTTGTCTCGAATGTGCTATTAGTTGTGTAATTAGATGTGGTTGAACAGGATAATCCTAGGTGCTGTGCACTGACAGGGGTGTAGAGAAGGGGAAAAAGGGAAGAAAGGGAGAAAAATATAAGGGTGTGAGAACGAAGAAAGAACATGATCTTATGAGAGAATGACGATGGACGAGGAAGATCTTGCTCTCCGCTGTCAGCTTAAGCTGCAACCTTTTGAAATGTGTGGATGGTATGTATTGCTCTCCTGCCCGGCACAGTGGCTTGACCGTGTTAAGCGGGAGCGGATTAGGTGAGACCCCGGATCCACCGAGGTGGGTGGGACCCCTGACTGTGGGGTTCACAGTGATGCATGTGTCTTAAATCCACACCGTCCAACCATTTTGAAAGAACATTTTAGGGAATGATACAAAAAATGAAGCGGACTCAGATCTTAGGTGGACCACACCACAGAAACAGTCGTGATTGAATCTCTACCATTGAAAACTTCATGGATTTTCAGTGGATTCCACCCGAATGTTTATTTTACATCCAACCTGTTGATAAGGTCACAAACAACTAGATGAATTGACCACATAAATATCATCGTGATCCAAAGTTTTTGTGGCCCACTGGAAGTTTTTATGGTCAATCACCACGGTTTCCTGTACTATGCCCCATCTGGGATTTGGAACTGCATATTTTTTCCATATATCCTGCCCTAAAATGATCTTTTAATGTGGATGTAGTCACATACATCAAAGTGGCCCCACAGTCAGGGTCAACTACCTCGGTGGATTCAGCGTCTCACCTAACCCACCTAGGGGTGTCAATGGACAGGGTTGGCCCGATAGGCTTTTGGGCTTGGCCTGCCTTAGGCTGGGCTTGGACTAGAGTGTTAGGCCCACAGGTCGAGTTCGGGCCTAAAGTATAAGCCCCTTTTTAAACAGGCCGGGCTTGGACCAGGCTGTTCAAAAACTCGAAAACCCGGCCCGACCTGAAATTAAAATACTTTTCCTCCTTTTAAAATTTAAATTTTACACAAATTTTTCCTAAAAATCCATCTCCCTCCTAAAACTCCTTTTATTTTCTATAATATTGGTGATAATTTTTCATAAACAGAGAAGCGGGGATTAAAAGATAATTTCTCTCTCTATGTTAAAGGCTGGGCTCGGGCTAGGGCCGGGTACAAGCTGGACCCAGCATTTTTATCTTGGGCCGGGCTTGGGCTTAGCTATTGTGGCCTGTCACAGGTCCAGGCCGGGTTTGGGCATATGTTGAAAGATGTGGGCCGGGCTCAGACAGAGCTTGGCCAGCCCTAACCCGATCGACCTATTGACACCCCTAAACTCACTCGTGTCTTAGGCTGGAGCTCAGATTAGGTACTACCCTCACCTATGAAGAGCTCGGGACAGGGACAGGCTAGACGTGGCATGTATGTGCGTTATAATTGGTGGAGAGCAGGTTGTCAGCCCACAACCTTTGTTTGTTGATGTGACGGGTCTATTCTACAACTGGTATCTGCTAAGACAAGAGCGGATTAAGTTAGTGTAACGCTCCGAAATTTCGGCTCTCGTGGACAACACAATGGGCCGAGTTTTCAGGTGTTATCTAGAATGTGTTAAGGATATATTTCCACATATTCATCTTTATTTCCCGCATTCATGGCATTTATAGCAAAATGATGGAATTCAAGATTCTTATTCGAAGTTTTTTACTCTATGTTATCAAGATAATGTCCTTAAATCATACAAATTACATAATATTTTACTTTCTAGTCTCAATGAGAGGCTTATTATAAGTTACATGAAAATAAATCTACTCTACAAAGATAATAAACATAATCCATCTTCAAGCCGCGTCGGTTTCATTGTCCGTCACTTGCTGCCACGAGCCTTCGAGCACCTCATCGTAGTGTTCGATTCTCTTACTGGATCTTCACCTGAATTATCTGAGATGTGGTTGGATGGCATTAAACGCTATCATAGTGCGGAATATCCCTTTAAGACAATCATGATAATAATGGCACAGAGTAAATGCAAGTAGGATATTATCATTTAATCAAATCAAAACAACTCAACAAAAGATCTTGGTTAATGCAATGCATGACATGCATGCTTTGGCAAAGACACCCTGACTAAATGAGACGAGATCACTCCACTCTTCTCACTAACCACTAGTCACCAGAGGTTCTAGCTAGGACGGGATCACTCCACTCTTCCCATGCACTAAACCCAACTAGTGAAACGGGCCCATGCACACTTTCACTAGATAGCGAGAGAGAAACGGGCCCATGCACACTCTCTAACACCTAAGGGGCTGACCTACCAAGACAGGTCTAGTGAATGCATGATTAGTTTCACCTTTAATTAAGTCAGTTTAGCATTCAGCCCATTAAATGATGTTCACGACTAATGACCACTCCTTACCCCAATCAGTTCAAGAGTCCTCACATTCATCAATTCCATACTTCAGTAGATCCATAACAAGTAGCGAATCAATAAGGATCTATTGGCACGTATCCAACAATGTGCACACGGTAGTGCCAAACTCAACATCATGGTTTATGCAGCCAACAACACATACACGGTAATGCCACTATTTAATTCTCAACGTCAAGGCATATTCATTCAATAAAACACACGGTAATGCCGACTTTCACAATAAGGCATATTCATTCAAAATCTCCACATGGTAATGCTAACGTAACAAAGCCTCGCATAGCTTCTTCTCTTTACATCCTACGGTTACATCAGTATGGGGTTAATGGGCGTTCATTAGCGTAACATCCATATACAATATCCCATAGCAAACAATACATCAATCATCATAAGCATGTAACAACGTAAATCAAGCATGGTTTCCACATAAGCATGTACATAATTACAATTCCTTCTCCAACCACTTAAACATGGTTTATACATCAAAATTCAACATTCACAACAAGGAACATCATACAATTCACATTTACATGGAAAGATTTCAACAAGCACAGTTTCAAGAAGTCACGTAACAAAATCCTAGTTTCCAGGCATAAAATCAACATACAATTTAATATCATCATAGATGGGCTTAAAGGAAATCACCACCTCTAATGTTTGGTTAGTTTGAAGTGTTGATAAACCGTGCACTCCTCTTTAGATCCAAATTCTAACATGTTTAATGTAAACCAAGAGATTAATGTGTAGATTAGTACGATTTTCATCGCCACAACCAACTAGGGTTAAATCTACACCTAGGGTTAGGGTTTAGATTAGATCTAGGAAACAAAAATCATGGTTGGATGGTCTTACCTCTTCAATGGTGGCTAAACTTGGAATCTCATCCAAGTCGACTCGGCTCAACTCGGTTTCTTCTCCTTTCTCTCTTGTCCTCTTCCTTCATTCCTCTTTCTTCTTTCTTTCTTTTTTTTTTCTTCTTCTTCTCTTCTTCTTCTCTTTCTTCTTCTTCTTCTACAGATCTGGAACGGAGTTCCAGTTGCAACACACGAGGTGAAACCTCCCACGAACCCTCTCTCTCTCTCTCTCTCTCTCTCTCTCTCCCTCTCTCTCTCCCTCTCTCTCTCTCTCTGGTGTTCTAAAGGAGGGGAAAAGCGGATGGACGATCAGGCTTATAGTCGGTCAGAGGTCGGTTGCGTGGTGTGGAAGGAATGGCTCCGGAGTTGGAGTTGGAAACGGATTGCTAAGAGGGTTTTACGAGGCATAAGGGTCGTTGAGATGCTAGGTGGGGTCCACAGGAAGGTATGGGTGAAGTAAGGACCGTCCATGCAAAGTAGATCGACGGATATTGGCGTTCTTGGTTTTGAACGGTGATTCGGAGCGGGCCACTATGTTGACAGTTGGCTACAGGAATTAAGAGGAGTAAGTTTCGGTGAGGCGCTGACCTAATGGACGGTTCAGATTGATCAAGGGGGCCCACTTAGGGAATGGTGTGGACCGCCAAAGACGGCAATGCTAACAGCAAGGAAGAAGAGTAGTAATTGAAAAGGGAACTTTCTTTCGTAGATAACGTGCATCGCATGTACACGGCTAATTTTTTGCTTCCCTCACAAGTGGGGTTCATTACAAGTAGATCGGGATAACTTGATCCGTCCAATAGGTCGGCATCATCATTTTAGCCACTGAAAACAAAGTTGAGGCAGATTCGAGATAGGGTGGGCCACTTATGGACCAATTTTTTATTAGGGCATTTGTAGGATGATCGGAGGGTTGAAATTCGACGTGTATCGATAAAATGTGTTCAAAAGGTCATATACGAAGTTTTGTGTGAAAGTGATCGTCAAAAATCATAATACTTAAAAATGGTGCGTTAACTTAAATTTAACTAATGGCATTTTCGTAATTAACTAAAAATAGTGAGATTTTTGAAATCCGGTCTTTCTATGACGTTTATGGGACCATTTTAAACAACTTTTGTAAAGGGTCCCCTATCGAATCTCCTATGGATGGTTCGTTGTTTTCAAAACAAGGTAAACGCTCGATATAAAATCAAAATAAATTTTTTAAAAATTCTAAAATAAACTCGAAAATCCGAAGCATTATAATTAGACCCTGGCCTGACCTAAGACGGTGTGGCCCTTACCGTGGGGCCCACCTTGATATATGTATTATGTATCCATGTCGTACATCCATTTTTTCACATCATTTTAAGGAATCATACCAAAAATTAAGCAAATCCAATTATCATGTGAACCATACCATAAGAAACAATGGTGATTGCCCGTCCTACCATTAAAAACTTCTTAAGGCACTCCTTAATGTTTATGTAGTTTTTATTTACCATCCAATCTGTGGATAAGGTTAAATAAGACTGGATGAAGGTAAAAAATAAATATTAGCTTGATCCAAAACTCTTGTGGCCCATTAATGTTCAATCACTACTGTTTCTTATGTTTGGAAAATTATATCTTTTAAACAATCCTATTGATCTTCGCTTTTCTACTATAATTAATTACCATTAAAAGATTTTACTTTTTACCATTGTTTTCAGAACCATCGATTAAATGGCTAGAATTACCTGGTGCATGTATATTTTTAGAGCATTCTCTATAAGGGGGGATAACTAGTGTTTGGTTTAAATCTAATCATATGTACTGGCCATATGTGTCGGGCATGCTAGAGCATAATGCAGCTTGAATTGAACTGAACGCCTTATAGCCTTAGGTACCAAAATAGATCAATTAAGACCGGACGATTGAAGCCGCCGATTACATAGAATCAAATAATTGCGAAGGAGAGGGTTCGTCCTTTTGATGAATTCTTTTTACCTTCCAGATAAAAAGACTTCAATTAAGTGTGCGATAGCTTACACCATCCGACAATATGGTAATATAGATAAACGATTAAACGAGGCCAAAGCCAATACTATTAATATTGTATTTGTAACTATAATCAATTGAATGATAAAAAGAGGAAGAAAAAGAGGATAACTAATGACAATCCATTTGTTGTTTAGTAAAATACCAAGTTTCGTACTAAGAAGGTCGTCGAGCACAAAAGCTAGATCGCTTGCTCAACTGGCTTCATGGTAAGACGGTCGTCAAGAGATGACAAATTGTTCATCGTATGTCTAAACCTCATTATACAAGACAATCGTGGTTCATGGAATAGTCGTTTGTTTATCGTTCCCATGGTGTGAACCAAGCTTCGTAGGCAAGGCGGCCGATGGTGCATCTTCGATAATCCATTCGTCACACTAATAAGGTTAGTGGGCGACACAATCTTCAATGACAATGATTTATTCATTACCCCATGTGGCTAGGCTTCATAGGCGAGACAACCGTTAAGAATGAAAGTTTGTTCGTCACACAGCTACCTACTTCATAGTTGAGGAGGTTGGTGGGGTGACAATATGTTCGTTCGCTTGGAACCAATCTCTATAGGCGAGATAGTCATGGGAACGGCCTAATAGTTGTTGTCATTTGTGGGTCATTACTGCCGATTTTATCCTTTTAATGGCCATTTTAATGTCTATAATATTTTTTTTAATTGAGATATTGCTACCATGTGACATTTTTAAAGCCATCTGACTTGACAATTCAGTTGTAAACAACTAAATCGACCATCCCAGATGATAAATCACTCTTCCATGCTACTACGGAGAGTTCTGTGCTTTCGGCTTCACTGCATGGACATACATGAAAATGTGATAAATGTCCCCACGCACCCAATTTATACAAATGGGCTAGGGCCATGGTCCGTGGTCTGGACTGTTTATATATATGACGATACCAAACCATGTATTATTTCCAAAATTTTCATAATGGATATTTTACCCATCTAATCTGTGACTTTAATTTCAGACTACTGCCTTTTCTTTTCCCTAACTGATCTGTAATTGCGCACATAGATCGCTGATTCAACAATTGGAATCTTTCAGTATTTGAGGTATTTTAGGGATTGCCCATCCATTGTAGGGTTCTTCGTATCAACGGCCATGATCAGCTGGGAGCCCTACATTGCACTTGTCCAGGGTGATGTACACAATACAAGTATTTACATATGGCCAAAGGCCAGCTGGGATCCCTACATTGTACATGTCCAGGGTGATGTACCCAATAAAAGTATTACATGTGGCCAAAGGCCGTTTGACCAGTCCAATCATATCCACGGCATGGATCACCTGATGTACATGAAATTGGAAGCCGGCGAACAATTATTACTTGGAAGGAGGTAGCCCAAGAGCATATTGACTTAACGATCTTGACTATTTATTTTGGTGGGGTGAGCTCCGGTGATACCAACACAACCATCAGCTACGATAGTACCGGGCAGATCAAGTGAGTCCCACGTGAATTGATCTGACGCACACCACCTTGATATAGAGCGAACTGCAGACCTATTCCTAGCATGGTTGGACCGGAAGAAACCCAAACGAAAGCGGATCTAATCTGTCCGGGCCAAGTTCTACGTAGGGAATAATGTAATTGGGCCGTAAGTGCATCATGATCGAAGAAATTCATTTAGAATATGAAAAAATTGTTGTTCAAAGTATAGACTGTAAATCGGCTGTAACTTTTTATCAGGGTACCGTTATAGGATGCACAGGATATGAATTCCTACCTAATGGGGCATCCAGGGTGAACTCGTTTGTGTAGTGGGCTGTGTCGGTCCGTTTTATGAGAAAATGTCTCGTTCCAACTCAAAATTGCAGTTTTAGGATACACTTTCTATTTTTAGTAAATGGTTTCTTAGGAATTGTGTCTAATCATACCAAGAAAAATCCATTGTGACTAAATTAAAACTTTCTATTTTTTTTATATTTTTACTATTTTGGGTAATTTCCAACGTAGTCGAATTAGGACTCTTAATTAAGGTTTGTATTTTACTATTTAAAGCATTGTAAACTCATTTTAGAGGCAGATATCAATACAATATCTTGAATTTCTTTTATTTCTTGTGGATTCAAGAGCCAAATATCTTGAATTTTCTTTAGCTTTTGTGGATTCGAGAGCCATCATACCTTGTGGATTCAAGGTTCATGTCACATTAGAGGAGACTGTGCTCTTCCTCTATTCATTTTACACCTTTTCCTATGTCACACCTTACATACCTTCAAGAGTAAAAATTGCCCAAAAGAAAATTCAACTCACATGGAGCCCAGCAAGGTGACAAGTAGCTACAGAGGGGATGCCCATCCTTGATTTTCATTGCTGGCCATCATGTCATGTAGCTGAAATGCAGACCGTCCAAACTCTTTATCAGCTCTAGATGAAGGGTCGGGATAAAAATCCGGCTGTTCTGTAACTCACGTGACCCAGAGAGAATAAGGGTGGCATCTTACCCCACCTCATTCCCTGTTGTTACATGGCCTGGCAGAGCTTGAGGATGACATGCCAAACTCATCAGAATATTGCCTTGGATGTAACGGATACACCAAGTTATGGTGGTACGGGAACCACCAGAGCCACCCAGGTATAACCAGGTTCCAGCAGCCCCTTTATTAGATGGAGTTAGTCAATTGTGTAAGTAGACATGGTCAAGTGAATGTGGGACTTAAATTGGATATATACTGCTTATGGCATATTGGAATTTGATTGGACAACAAACTATTATTGGAAGTGGGTTGCACAAAGCATGTTTGAAAGTTATTGAGTTGCCAATCAAATTAGGCTGAAAGTTGTTGGAAGCAGATTGTGTGGTGTATCCTAAACCAGCGCTTGTATTGATGTCAGAGCAAGTTCTGTGTGCCTAGTATATGTTATATCTAAACTGTATGTTCATTTTGCGAGATTATTTTAATGCTTCATACCAAAGATGAGATGGATCTAAAGCTTAAGTGGACCAGGAGTGTTCAAAGCAGTGCAAGGATCTGCATCACAGTTGACCTTGAAAAAGGCCTCCCAGACAGCGCACTAAAGAATGCAGTGGAGATTGAGTATACCATTGAAACCTTCTGAGAGGTCACAGAAGTTTTGGACCAATCTGATATTTGTTTTTACACTTTCCTGGTCTGAATGACCTTATGAACAGTTTGGATGGACAATAAACATCATGGTCGGCCCTATGAATGTTTTAACAGTTAGAATCATTGTCCCCATTGCCTATCGTGGTGTGGTCCACTTGAGATTTTGATATGACTCATTTTTTGGATCATACCCTAAAATGATCTTGTCAAATGGATGGACAGTGTGGATATATTAAATACATCATTGCGAGCCCCACAAAAGCTTGATCTTTTTTGGAGTGTTCATACATAGACCGTGCTTAACAGCTCAAGGACTGACGCCCTCTTCCGCCAGGTACCTACACCAGCAGGGTAGCTGGTGTAGAGTTCACCAGCCAATCTGCTTCCAAAGTTGTTTGGGTACTTGGCTCACTTGAGAGCTGTCAAACACACCTTCCGTCGGATCCTCTGACAGCAGCAGCTGTCCAATCAAATCACACCTCATCGTGCTTGGGCTGAGCATGGTACTGGTAAGGATGGTATCCAATCAGAATGCTCCCACTAAGCTCTTTGCGAACCATGAGTGGACAAAAATTTGGCAGTATGCCTAATGACATGAATTGGGGTGACATTGAGCTGGGTTTGGGCTAGGTGAGGATAGGCGCAAAGCAGCCAAACACCTAAGGTTCATCACCTAGCCAGCATGAAACTAGCACAGCAAACCCAAGCCTCAGCCACAAAATTAAATTTGGTTGGGGCCAGCATTGACTTCATCTAACCCAGCCTAAAAATCAATAAAATCTCTATATTCCATATATATATATATATATATATATATATATATATATATATATATATATATATATATATATATATGAACTAAAAGGCTTTACAAGAACACTCATTCCGGCTATTTCCCACTTAGGAGTGTTCTTAATCTGTTCATTGACCAAGTGAGCCACACATGTAAGTAATAGACACTTAATCGGAACAAAATCAATGGCCTAGACGTTCCAGATCCATGAGTTACATAATCAAGGATTAAAATAGCATATTTATAGGATGTAATGTATGTACATCTGAAATCACTTAGGACTATCCAGGAGAGGCCAAAATGAAGCCCAACCCAAAAATTGGAGCCATGCATGCCTTGCCCATGGACATAGCTAATAGGTCCAAGCCAGTCCAAAGTTGCCTTAATTGGGCTAATTATCTGATTGGGTGCCACCCGTACAAGTTGATTTGCACTTGGTCAGGTCTGATTCGGTTCAACATGGCGAATCGGCATTGGAAATATGCCTGACTCGGACAGACTCAGACAAGTGACCTTCCAGCTGGGCGAATCCCAACTCAATTCAGAAATGAAAAGGACAGTCCAAGTCACTAACTCCTCATGCATGGTACTAAAGGTAGGACAGTAATTAATCAGTGAAGTAAAATGTTTTAGGTAATTTGTTTTATAAGATATAGACATTCAAAATATTTAATATAGACATAAAAAATATTTTAATGGTCCATTTTGAACCAAGAAAAAAAAAAAGGCTCAAATATAAAACAAAGATGTGGGGGGATCCCCATGGACAATGTAGTGTATCTGCTCAACGGTTTGGATAACTACGTGAGAAGAACCCCACATATTCCTTCCCATATGTGCTATATCTTTCCCAGTTGTTGAGTCCGATCCAGTTCACTCTTAAGTCAGCATTGAAAATATGGCTGACTCAGCTCAACTCGGATGAGTCACCCCCATTTGGCCAAGCCCCAAGTCTAATCAGGACAAGATGAGTCGGTCCACACCACCGAGTCTTCAATGCTATCGAGGGTCTAACTCGGTGCTGGAAATCTCATTTGCAGACCAATACGGTATAATTAGCCTGCTCTCTGATTTGTCCCTTGTAGGCGAATCGCAATCTGAAGCAGTTTTTGTGTGGGCCCTACTCACCGTAGAGAACACAGGTGGTGAAGGAGATGGGAGATTGATAGGCTCATTGCTTAGCATCTGGACCACTGATGACATGGTGGGCCTATCAGCTACATGTTCTTGGACACATAATAGTGCAATGTGGATGCATCTCAAGGCTTCATTTATTGGACAGCATTCTCTCAAAGTGAGGTCTATGAGCTCTGATACCGTTCCTTTTGTCCATTGTCTCCATGCCTAAAACATTTCATTAATAAGAGAAATATGAGTAATAAGATAAATATGAGTTTGAGGGGAAAAAAAAAAGAAAAAAAAAATAGGCGCATCTGTGGTTGCATCCAAGGTGGGTGCCTTAAGGTGCATCATCTGGATCACAGAACCATGGGCTCCACTTGTATAGACTCAAGCCCCAGGGATGCAAAATGTGGTGGACCATATGCATCTGCTGGCTCACAGTCGAGCCGAACTTCAAGCCGAGCCGAATCGAGCTTGGGTTAGCTCGAGTTTGGCTTGAAAATCATTTCGAGCTTGGAAAAATGGCTCGGCTTTGTTCAAACCCAACCTTTGAATTGAGCCAAATCGAGCTTGTTCAAGCCGAGTTGAGTGAGCTAACCGAGCTAGCTTGGCTCATGCACAGCTCTATTGATAACCACCTCTCAAATGGGTACTACTTTTCCAGTGTCGCGCTGTTTTGGGTGCATCCTATCAACAATGTGACCAATGATTCGATGGTCTGAATTGAAGTACATGCATACCATGATGTGTGGTCCCTGATCATTGTACAATCAGAGAGAGAGAGAGAGAGAGGTACTTACATAGCTTGGAAGGTCTTCTGCAAGATCGGATTGATGGAAACCATAGTTCTTCAGTCCACTAACAATCTCTAGAAGTAGAACGCCAAAGCTAAAAACATCGGATTTTATTGAGAAATTTCCATGCATTGCATACTCTGGGGACATGTATCCACTGCATAAGATCAAGAAATAAAATCATGGTCAGCTTGATTCATTTTATTTTTTTAATTGGTATAAACATGTTTGCAATTTACAATCTGAAAACCGTCGGATCTGTTTTCTACCCAACCTCCTCTACATGGTGATTTCGACCACCCAATGGTGGGCCTGTAAGATCTCACTGATCAGAGGATCCTAACATTTCAGTCAGGAGCTAACATTGATGGACGAAATTCATTGGAATAAAGAGTTAAAGAAGGCCATTGCCCATTTGTGGTGGGGCATAGTTGATGGATGGCGTGGATCAAATGGTTGAGACAATCATATAATAACCACTTGAAAGTAAATGGCATTGATGAGCTAATATGGTGCCAACCCAATGACATTAAAGGCCTGTTTGGATACAGTAATTGAATTGAGTGGGAATTATTAGTACAATGGAATGCAATTAATCAAATTCCAATTTCCTTGGCATTATTGAAGATCTTTGCTCCAAATTGCAACCAACGCATTATAAAATGCTCGTGACAAAAGTTTGTACTGTATTTTCAGGTGATCCAGACCATTGATAAAATGGGTCCCACACTTTTAGATGGCTCATGAACCAAAAAAAAAAACCCAGGTTGAATTTAACCTAACCTTCGATAGGTGGATAACAAATTAAGGCCCCATTTAAACACAACACCCAAAAGGGGCTTTCCACAAAAAGAGATTTTCCCGCAATTTCCTTGTTCAGCCTACTCAGTAAAACTCAATCGGATTGGGTTTTCTGCGAGGGGAACATTTAAAACACACAACAATGAATGGGTGATTAGACAGGGTTTGCAGAGTGCATTCAAACATGCAACATGAACTGAAATTTGGCTCAAAACAGTGCTTAGGCATCAAACACCTCTTTGATGGTGTGTCCTAAAGGGCCCCAAGGAAAAAAATATATATATGTTCATATTCAACCAAACAAAAGCTCAAAATTCTATAGTTTGGATTTTTTTTTTTTTTTTATTCTTCTTCTTCTTTGGTGCAGTTTCCATAAATCAAGAGGCTCCATCTTACCTACATGTTGGATCACTGAAACAAGGGCTCATTGTTGGAAATCAAAACCCAAATAGTACTCTACAAACTATGGCCAGAGCATTACATAATGCCTGTCTGAAATAAAAAATTTAAGTTACTTGAAAGAAACGTACATAACTGCAATTTGATGGCTAGTAGCTCAATATGAATACTAAAACATCATTGAAGTTTGTCACTTCCTCTTGAGTAAAGTAAGTTATCGCAATTCAATGAACTAGTGCATCCAAACACAGATTTAATGAGTCAATGGATTCTTGTAAGAAATTTGAAAGTAATTCAACATTCCAGATCGAACTTACTAGGTCCCAGCAATTCTACTGGTATTGCCTTGTGTTTGGCCCACTTCAAAAAGCCTTGCTGTGCCAAAATCCGAAATTTTTGCGTTCATCTCCCCATCTAGCAAGATGTTACTCGCTTTGACATCTCGATGAATAATCTTAAGCCGAGAATCTTCATGAAGGTAAAGCAGCCCACGTGCAATCCCTCCGATGATTTTGTAGCGCCCTTCCCAGTCCAAACAAGCACGCTTAGTTGGATCTATGGGACAACCCAAACGATAGATATAGTTAGCACAAAACTGGGTCTATGAAGTGGTTCATCAAACTAGTCCTAAATTGTGCAATTACATCTTTTTAAAGGGAGCTGTTTTAATTCCTATTTCAGATATTGGGGCGTAGTAGGTGGACTCACCAATTCTAGTTCATAAATGCCCCAAACAATGAACTCGAAGCAAATGCCTGGATAAGCTATTCTAGGATTGGCCAATGCAAAAATCCTACCGAGTGCTTAGCATCCATTTGGATCCTTGTATTGGTCAAGCGAATGATGAATTTGAAACTGGATTGGCACAAAAATTAATTTGAAATGCATTGATTGTCCAAGTCTGGATTGACTAATACAAGGATCCAAACGCACCCTTATAGAAAAATTTCTCCTCTAAGAAGCCATCCAATGAAAATGACAATTACAACTACCAGATATCATCTGAGAAAGCAACCTTGTAGTGGATCTTACATCCTACCATGAAACCCAGCTTACAGACAATCCAGGAAGCTGGAAGATGGGCCTCACACGTAGAATTTGTTGTGCCAAATAAGAACTTACCATACAGAAACTTATCGAGGCTCTTGTTGGGGACGTATTCAAAAATGAGAATCTGTTTATCTCCATCCAAGCAACAACCCAAGAGCCTAACAAGATTCCTGTGTTGAAGCTTAGCTACTAATACTACTTCATTCTTGAACTCTTGTAATCCTTCTTTAGTATTCCTAAACAGCCTTTTCACTGCTATTTCTTGGCCATCCGAAAGCCTACCCTGAAAAGAGATTATGGGACCTTTAATCTTGTCTAAAATTACTGAAAACCACACCCTCTGAAATTTACATGTTTATTGTGTGCCCACACTTGCTATTCAACAATGGTGGGAGGGAGTCGTAATTGAGTATTTCAGATTGGAGTTTTGCAAATTCACTTTTGAAGTGCTTGCTGGATTCCCACCGTCTTTGTATATGTGCGCCCCAAACTCCCAGCGTGTAATGTGCACATTGGACATGTGCTTCAAGTCCATGGACATAAACAATTGTTGGTGTGGACAGTTTGTTACAAGAAATTATACGACAATCCAGACTCACATATCATGATACTTTAAGTGCCATTTAGACCTATTTTGCCGAGTGATCTGGATCATTCGTCTGGTGAAACAGTGTGGCCCAAAATAAGAACAATCATGCTTCCAATCGATGGTTTGAAAATGGAATGTTAAAAGGAAAACTGAGCAACAACCACCATTCCACAATGACAAGTTAGATGGTTAGGACTATCTAACCCCTGTGCAATTTTTGGAGCCATATCCAATCCAAATTAAGCAGGCACCATCATATATATGAACGATTCACCATTCCTTCACCATTCCATGTGGAAGGTTTTGATAGCTCATACATGCGTGGTGATGTGTAGCCAAACATCATTTCATTCTATATTAGTATTACCTTGTAAACGGCACCAAATCCACCTTGTCCAAGCTTATTTGCATCAGAGAAGTTATTAGTGGCAGCTTTGATTATACGCGGATCAAATTGCAATGAGTCCACATCTCCAATATCATGCCCATCTATGTAGAATATCAAACCAATAGAAATTCTGAATGAGGATCCATAACAGCATTTCTAATAATAGCAAAGCCCTTGAAAGAAAACAAAAGAAAACAAAAAGAAAGAAAGAAAAAAAAAAAAAAACAAAAACAATTGTTGATTTCCCCTACTGCTGAAATTAAAGAGAAACTACCTTCCAATTAAGCTTTTCTGAAATGCAGGAAAATAAAAAATAAAAAAAATAAAAATAAAAAAATAAAAAAAACCAAGAAATCTTTCTGATATGTGGAACTATCTTAAACTATGGTCCTGGGCTGTCAATGGATTGGGGTCAGGTCCTTGGTACCATTCCTGGCTTAACTGGGTTCCTCTGTTATCGGATCCAGGACTAAATCTTAGAGGTGTAGAAGAACATCACACAACTAAAGCTACTGAGTTAGTCTAGCCAAGTGGCTCTTTATTTCCTAATCTTACTAACATTGATCACAACTCCAAAAATGAAATTACGTAACTAATTTTCTAATTTAATTCAAACAAAGCTAGCTTAATAACTTAGTAGGCCAATCAAATTAGGACTTACCAATAATTCTCAATGGGAGAACTGAACCTGAACTAAATTAGGTTCCCGTTGTGTAGCCATTGACTCTTCAGATCTAGGTTTCTAGTTTAGTTTGGGATGCTTAAGAGCATTTACATGGTTGTTCCTATCCAATGAATGGATTAAATGTGCGTACATGTGAAACTTTAACACATGCATGGTGTGTAAACAGACTCCCTTACATGTGTAAGGCTTTGGAGAACTCGTTTCTTCCAATAGAATAACTAATGCATATTCTTATTATTAAAGCTAGTTGGACCTAATGGGACCCTACAGGACCTGCCCGACCAACTTTATCAGGTCCATCACATGGATCTGATCCAAGCCCGACAAGACCCAATTTTTAACCAGGGCAGGACTCAAACCTGACCTGATTTCTTAACAGTCCAATAAGTGGAACTTGGACCCGTTAAAATCTGGTCGGGTTCATTGGGTACCCGGTCCAGGTACCCAACCCTACTGGTGTTGTAGATGAGCAGGCCAGTCTGAAGCGTCTGCAACACCGGGCCATGAGCTAATGACTCAAGTCCAAGCTTGCCAAGCCACATGAACCAAGAATCAGACTCGGACCCACCCTGCTAGGCAAGTAGTCGCCCCAACCAATTTCCGTAAGTTGGGATTGGCCTTTCTGAGCTTTAATCAAACTCAAGAGCTAAGCCTATGCTCCCAATTTGTAGGCTTCTTGGCTCATCCTAGACCTCACCCAAAACGGTTCGGTTCAGCCCAGACCCAGACAAGCCGAGTCAAATTGTAGCCTTACAACATACATTGGGGCTGTTATCCAATATCAGAGAAAAGGTCACCCATTAGGTCCAATAGATGATTTTACGACTTAGATGGGCCCAATGTTATCGACAAGCAGACAATTAAAATTAAGGAGGCCAATTCACATATTAGAACTGAAAGATTGTAGGGGATCATCCAAATCAGTGCAATCTTAAGATGGGGCCCACTTAAAATGTGGTTCAGGCGGACCGACGGTGGTCCCAAGTAACATGGACGGCCAGCATGGTAAAAGTTTCATAGTCTTGTGAAGTACAAAACAAACTGATGATCAAGGTACCTATCATTTTTGCTTTTTGTGCCTTCCTCCTCCACAAAAATAAATAGAGAATAGAGAATAAGAGCGTTATTCCAACTACTGGCAGAACGATCGCAACGATAGTTCGGTATGAAATTCCATTGCTACCTGCATAAAATAGAATATTACATTGTGTCAAACATCACATGTACACTAATTAGGAATATTAAAGTTTATTTAGTAATTAAATTCAAACTCCTGTAAATATAATAGATAATTTCAATGCATAGCTATTGTTGGATTATAGGGGATTCCAAATCTAAGATGCCAAACATAAATGAAGTACTATGAATTCAGGAGATTGCTAATTCAGATATTCCAAATCCACAGTGTCAAACAGAGGTTTATCCAATTCATTGGGGGTCAGCTACATGAATCTTATTATGGCATTCCACCCTATTAAGGACCTCTTTTCCAGATGGTTTGCATTTTTCGTGACTTCTTTTGGAGATGCTGGAATAAAAAAGATCAGTTCCTCCACATTTTCTAATGCAGCTTTAGTCATTTCAGATCACCAACCTCATTTGGAGCAAGTGCTGACTTCCGGGTCAGGAACCAGCAACACCCATCTTGCAAACCATGACAAATGAGGTTGACCACATTCTCTACTTTGACACTAAGCACTACATTTGGCGGATGTGGCTTTCATGTGTGAGATCTGAACCATCCATCTGGTGAGCCTGAAAGTGAAATGCCCTGGGGCTAAAAACCAAAATTGATTAAGTGATTCTTACTAACTGATCAAACAACTTTTGCCTGTTGAACTCAGAACGGCCCGACAGAGTTTTGTGGCATAATCTTGGAAATAAAAATGTGGGCGTCATTGAACATAGAGCTTAGGTGGAAGATCAAGTTGATCAGACCATCTAGACCATTCAATAAGCTACAATAGATGGATGGTGGTATAGAAAAGTGGTGAGCTCTTCAAACTTTATGAGGGAAATCAAATGGTTAAGATCATTTGATTAGGGTGATTCTAAAGATATTCTTCACCAATAATCGGGGCCCATGGGTTATGTGGACAACAAGAAATTAATCTGACATGGACGGCTTCATTTTCTAAGCCCGAAATTGGGATGGTGGACGGCTCAAAAGTTGCATTTATGAGACTATCCATGTTAAAGTGGACCACTTTGGCCCATCTGAGTGTGGACCGTTGCTCATTTTCCTTTGCAAGTGCTCATTTGCAAGCCACAATCAGATGATTGGGATCGATCCTCTAACCGATACAATTTTCATCTATGTACTGTATGCGCAGGAGCCCACCAGATGAATGGTCCAGATCGTGTGGGCACATGGTATTTGTACATTTTGGTGGTGTTTCTAGAGCCATATAAAAGGAGGATGCTACCGTGGGAACAACTACAGAAATAGACAGTTTAAAAACCATAACCAGCAGTCCTCATTCAAAGTACATGTATGGCCCGCCTGATGAGTGAATAATTCAATTTCTGGGCTAGAGCCCATTAACCGTTGGGCCCACCTGATGGCTTTCCATGGAAATCATAGAAACCTTAACAGAGAATCAACTAAGCAAGCTATTTTAGCAAATACACTTACCTGCTGCTGTAGCCAATGCCGGAGGGGCTGCAGTCGCTGTAGGAGATGGAGGCGGAGGAGCCGGTCCAACGTCAATCAACAAATTAAAGAAAGGATACGTCTCAAACTGTAAATTACAACTCAACCTGAGAACCTTCCCTCCTTGCTTTCCAGCACAACATGTTGGAATATCGGCGATCGCACTCTGTAGGCACACATTACAATCACTCGTTGACAAGTCCTGTGTGCATTGCACAAGCCCATACACCTTTTGCACGCTCGTCAAATTACCTTCTCCGGTCGCAAACATGCTTGTCGAATTCCCCGAAGCTGCCACCTCCGATATATTACTCATCATCCCCATCAAAACCCGATTAAACCGGTCTGGGTCTGACACATTTTGTGTATTCCACTGATGTATCGCCGTAGAATTATCAAGTGTGGAGAAGAACCTGATGTTTGAGTACCGTAACATACAATAAGTGTACCATATGGTCACATTTTTTGAGCTTTGGCACACTTGTTTGACCCCTCGGGTTGCAGTGTTGGTGCAGCTCTGGCATTGATCGGGTGTAGCATCGCCTCGGCAAAGGATTAAGCCATAGACACGATCTGGGTCATCGCCAGACGTGTCGTTGAAGAAGCCAGACCGAGAAGCGTTGGATGATAAAGAAGAAAGGAGGAGATTGAGATTAGTCTCGAATATGCTATTAGTTGTGTAATTAGATGGGCTTGAACAGGATAATCCTAGGTGCTGTGCACTGACAGGGTTGTAGAGAAGAACAAAAAGGGAAGAAAGGGAGAAAAATATGAGGGGGTGAGAAAGAAGGAAGAACATGGTCTCATGAGAGAATGATGATGGACGAGGAAGATCTTTCTCTAAGCTGTTAGCATGAGAGAATGTTGATGGACGAGGAACATGGTATCTACACTGTTTTCTAGTGGTATATGGTCCACCTAAGATTTGGATTTGCTTCATTTTTGGGTTCATCTCTTAAAGATGAGCTAGCAAAATGGATGGACGGCCTGGATAAAATATATACCTACATCATGGTGGGGCCACAGAGCTTTGACATCAGCTCTCTGGCAGGTACTGAGGTCACTAGCCAAACCGCGTCCATACCAAGTACTGACCCGGAGGCAGTTTTTTTCTTGCATTTCACACCGCAAAGTCGTCAACGGCATTGACTAATAGAATCCATTTTGTATGCAGATTGATCTATATAACTATTGTAGAGGAGAATTTCGTGGAACTAACTACCTACGTGTGGGGCCCACTGTACTGTTTGTATGGGATCCAACCTATCCATCGGGGTCGACCACTGAAAAAATGAGGAGCCTTAGATATCAGACTTATCCAAGCATCAGGTGGGCCATAAAGAGAATTTGGAGATTTTTGGATGGTTGTTCACTGTTTTGTTATGGAAAGGGCCACCTGATTATTGGGTCCATCTGAATTTTTCCAAATGCCATTTTAACAGTACGGAGACCATGTTTGGACCATAAAGAGATTTTGGAGATTTTTGAATGGTTGTCCACTGTTTTGTTATGGAGAGGCCCACCTGATTATTTTTCCAAATGCCATTTTAACAGTACGGAGACCATGTTTGGACAATAAAGAGATTTTGGAGATTTTTGAATGGTTGTCCACTGTTTTGTTATGGAGAGGCCCATCTGATTATTGGGTCCGAAATTCTTATCCACAACAGGCCTCTATTTTGCCTCCTCTTTCGAGAACTTTCTCTTCACATACTCACCCAAGACAAGAACCCGACTCACCCAAGGTGGTGTGGTCTTTAACATGGGTCCCACCTTGACGTATGTATTCGGTATCCACGCCGTCCATCTTGTTTTTTTTTTTTTTTTTGACATCATTTTAGGGAATTATCTCAAAAATGAAGCAGCTCTAATTATCAAGTGGACCATACCTAGGAAATAGTGTTGATTGACTATTAATGGACCACAAAAGTTTTAGATCAAGCCGATATTTGTTTTTCCGTTCATCCAGGCTTATGTGACCTTATCAACAGATTGGATGGAAAATAAATAATACGGAAACATTAAGGTGCCCCTAAGAAGTTTTCAATGGTAGGCCATTCAATCTCCACTGTTTTGTTTCCTAGAGTATGGTCCGCCTGAGATTTGGATCTTCTTAATTCATTGAATCATGCCGATGCCATAAAATGATCTGGATGGATGGATGGTGTGGAAACAGAATACATGGTGGGCCCCACCATAAGGGCTGCACCTTCTTTGGTGAGGATAGGATCTCACCTAATCCGCTCCCTTCCTTTTCCTCCTCAAGTGGTAAAAGGTAACAAAGACTACAGGCCCGGTAATATTGTGGCTAGACATGAATCAATTTGAACCGTCCATCCAGTGGTCCTTACAATGTATGGCATGTGATTCAAACGTTGTCTATATAAATCTTACAAGTGGCCTTTACAGCAACGGTGGAAATCAACATTCATCACAGAGAAGTACAGAAGAGAAGTACAGAAGTTATATAGGTAGGTGTGGTTTGGGCCATCCATGGAATGACCAGCTAGATGGATGGTGTAGATTGACACCTCATCCAGCCACATGGACAAGGGAGAGGTTGGCGTGCGCCAAACGTGAGTGGTGTGTTGGCATCACCAACTCCTGTGGCCCCACTATGTTGTATGTGTTATATCCACTGTCCATCCATATGGGGAGAACACTTTAGTACCTGAGGGCCCCACTATGTTGTAGGTGTTATATCCACACCGTCCATCTATTTGGGGAGAACACTTTAGGTCATGACCCCAAAAATAAGGCAGATCCGAAGCTCAACTGGACCACACAACAGAAAGCGGCGGAGATAAGGATGGCCACTGTTGAAAAAAACTTCTTGAGGGCCACATAAGTTTTGGATGAAGCTAATATTTGTTTTTCCCTCATCCAAGTCTGCAAGTTGGATGGCAAATAAACATCATGGTGGGTCTTAGGAAAGTTTCAATGGCGTCATTGTCCCCACTGCTTTCTGCTTTCTGTGGTGAGTTCCACCTAGCTTTGGATCTGCCTCAGTTTTGGGTTCATGCCGTAAAGTGATCTCCCCGAATAGATGGATAGTACATCATGGTTGGGCCCACAGAAATTGCTGACGCCAGCACACCACTGATGTGGATGGCACACGACGCAATAGCTTATTCTCTTCTCCTTAAAAAAAAAAAAATTGATTTCCTTTCTATTGCATTTGACGTCCAATTTTCAAGTTTGGTTTGTCAACATAAAATTATAATAATGAAACTTTTTCTTTAATTTAATGTAAAATCATAGAGAAAAATACTATCACAATTTGTTGGGATTCAAGATTTCCACAATCCAAACGCAAAGAATACTGTAATGCTGTAGAAAATTATATGTTGAAGTTTGAAAAAGATGTAATATCTAGAAGGCTTTAGGTTTGATTCCATTAAGCGATACATGGTTGTGCCCTTGGTGAATTTTGGCCATTTACAGTGTGAACGTATACATGGTTGCACCATTGGAGCATTCTCTTTCTTTGTTAGAAGGAATCAGTCCATGTGAACGTATGCATATCCATGTGAAAGATGAGAATCTCCACCGCCCATGACATGGCAGGATTTAATTGGACCTGTCAGAAATGGCCCATGCAAATGATGTTTAAATGTGGCTCTGGCAACAGCTGCTGTGTAATCAAATTCAGCTGTTTCAGATTTGATCAGCCAGCAAGCCGCTGTTTTTTTTTTTTTTTTTTTTTTTTTTTTGACACAACCCACCCCGAACACCCGAACCCAAACATAACCCACTCAATCGGGCCTGAACATGACCCAGCCCAACCGAAAGCACCCAAAGGTAGGCTTGGCAACGGGTCATGTTGAACCGTGTTCATGTCGTCAAAAATCTACTCACCCAAACCCGGCCGTTAACTAACGGCTAGAAACCCAAACCCACTCGTTAATTTAACGGTTACCCGTAACCTGACCCATTTAACCTGTTAGGCCAATCTACTCATTAGATGGCCACATCATTGATGAGGACAACTGACAGTCTGACCCAACATACAACTGTGGTCCACCTAGTGGACCCATTCTATCACCGGAAACAATAGGGTTCACTAGTGAGACGAGGAGGAATCACCTATACATTACAATATTGTATATGATGGAGTGCCAAGGTTCATACGTGGGCCATGGTTTGGTGATCTAGATCATTATGTTAACGGGTTAAACGGGTTTGTGGGTGAAACACTGACCCGACCCGTTATGTTAACGGGTCTTAACGGGTCAACCCGTTAGTGACCCGACACAATAAGGCTGGACCCGAATACTAGTTTTTTCATGCGGGTTTCGTGCAGGTTAACGGGTCATGTGGAATTTTGCCAGACTTACCCAAAGGTGCTGCTGGTGTGTCTTGAACCTAAGACCAGCTGGTTGATAAACTCAGACTCAACCAGCTGGGCTACAGACCAGCTTTGTTAGAAGGAATCAGACCAGATGCCGCTGTTAGAAATAAGGCTCACTTGAATACTTTCAAACAAGCATTGTGTGGGCCACATTTCTGACAATATACTACTGTTTGAGTTAAATCTCGCCTCGTTGTGCATATGCAGAGCCCCCGGTATTGGTAGAGACAGAACACAATCTGAGTCCATTTCTCGGCTAAGAAATGCTCCCACTAATCTGGCAGTGCATGCCAATATGGCATCATTAGGGATGATAATGAGCCGGGTGTGGGCTGGGCGTGGCTAGGCCCAAGGGAGCCTAACACTGAAGGTTCAATGCTAAGCTAGCATGGACCTAGCTAGCCCAACAGACCCAAGCTTCAGCCATAAAAATTTGGTTGGGGCCAACCTTGACCTGACCTGCAGGCTCGGCATAAAAATCAATTAAATCTCCATTTCCCACTTAGAGTCCGGATCCTCTGTTAAAACCTAGCAGGGAAATCCTGCTCGTCACTACTCTGATTGGTCCAACTCAGCCTGACTGTGTCAGAGGTGCTCAGCTCTGACACAGTCAGGCTGAGTTGGACCAATCAGAGCAGCAGCAGCAGAGGTTCTCTGCTTGGTTTTAACAGAGGATCCGGATTCCTTAATCAATGGTCAACATTCCAGATGCATGCATGAGTCACATAATTAAGGATTAAAATGGCATATTTCTAGGATATAATTAGACATGTAAATATGAAATCGGTTAGGACTAACCAGGACAGGCTAAATGAAGCCTGACCCAAAAATTAATGGAGCCATGCATATAAGACATGCATATTTGAAAGGTAATAGGCTCATTCAAAACGCTCATGATTTAAATAATAATAACTTAAAAAACATTAATTTTCCTTTAATAGTAGCCAAGATATAGACATACATAATATTTAACATAGACATACAAAATATTTTAATGGTCCATATTCCACAGAAAAAAAAAAAAAAAAAAAAAAAAACTCTAAAAGAATCATGCTTGTCTAATCTTGAAGATATGAGGGCATCCCCATCGACAATGTAGGACATCAGATCAACGAATTTGGATAACCGTGTGAGAAAAATCCGACATATTCCTCTCCATGTGCTACATCTTTCGCAATTGTTGAGTCTGATCCAGCTCTGCACCCTGAGTCAGCATTGAAAATATGCCTGACTCAGCTCAACTCGGACAAGTCACCCCCATTTGGCCTAATCCCAACTCAACTCAGGACAAGATGAGTCAGTCCAAATCACCGAGTCTTCAATCCATGCTATCGAGCGTCTACTTCGGTACTGGAAATCTCATTAGGAGACCATTGTATAATTAGCCTGCTCTCTGATATGTCCCTTGTGGGCGAATCGCAATCTCCTGAAGCAGTGTTTGTGTGGACCCTGCTCACCACAGAGAACACAGGAGGTGAAGGAGATGGGAGATTGATGAGCTCATTGCTTAGCATCTGGACCACTGATGACATGGTGGGCCTATCAGCTACATGTTCTTGGACGCATAACAGCCCAATGTGGATGCATCTCAACGCTTCATTTCTTGGACAACATTCTCTCAATGTGGGGTCTATGAGCTCCGGTACCGTTCCTTCTGTCCAGTGTCTCCATGCCTAAAACATTTCATTAATAAGAGAAATATGAGTTTGAAGAAGAAAAAAAAATGGCGGATCCATGGTTACATCCAAGGTGAGTCCCTTTAGGTGCATGGTCTGGACCACAGAACCATAGGCTCCACTTGTACAGACTCAGTCCTCAAGGAAGCAGAATGTGGTGGACTACACTCATCTGCTGGCTTACATGTGGGTCAAAATTCAAATTTGACCAACAAGTAATTGGACAACTCCAACCATCCAATTTTATTATGGAGTCTCAATTGTTTACCCATATTCATTTCAACCGTCCATATGATATGTGTGGTCCTTGATCATGGTACAATTGGGGGAGGGAGAGAGAGAGAGAGAGAGAGAGAGAGAGTAGCTGTAGTACTTACATAGCTTGGAAGGTCTTCTGCTAGATCTGACTGGTAGAAACCATAGTTCTTCAGCCCACTAACAATCTCCAGAAGTAGAACGCCAAAGCTAAAAACATCGGATTTTATTGAGAATTTTCCATGCATTGCATACTCTGGGGACATGTATCCGCTGCACGAGATCATGAAATAAAATCATGGTCAACTTGATTCTCTTTATTAGATTCATTTTAATTGGTATAAACATGTTTGCAATTTGCAATCTGAAACCATCGGATCTGTTTTCTACCCAACCTCCTCAACATAGTGATTTCAACCATCCAATGGTGGGCCTGTAAGATCACACTGATCAGACAATGCTAATATTTCATTCAGGAGCTAACATTGATGGTCAATATAGATCTACATTCGATAGACAAAATTCCTTGGAATAAAGAGTTAAAGAAGGCCACTGCCCATTTCTGATGGAACAATCGATGGACGATGTGGATCAAATGGTTCAGACAATCATATATTAACCACCTGAAAGTAAATGTTATAGATGAGTTTATATGCACTTTTGGACACACTAATTGAATTGAATGGGAATAGTTAGTCCAGTGGAATGCAAATAATCAAAGTCCAATTTACTTGGCATTATTGAAGGTCATGACTCCAAATTGCAACCAGGGTATTATAAAATTCTCGTGGCAGAAGTTTATACTGTACTTTCAGGTGTCCAGACCATTGATATAATGGGTCCCACTTTTAGATGGCTCATGAACCTAAAAACCACAGTTTGAATTTATCCTAACCTTCAAAGGTGAATAACAAGGTTTGGACACAACTCACAAAAGGGGTTTTCTGCAAGTGGGCCATTTAGAGCCTATTTCAATGAGTGGATGATTAGATGGGGTTTGCAAAGTGCATCCAAAAACAGCATGAGCTGAGGTTCAGTTCAAAATAGTGCTTAGACGTTAAACACCCCTTCGATGGTGTGTCCAAATGCACCCTAAGAAAGAAACTATGTTCATATTCAACCAAAGAAAACAAAAATGGTACTGTACAAATTATGGCTGGAGCATTACTTGAAAGAAACATAACTGCAGTTTGATAGCTAGTTGCTAAATATGAATACCAAAACATCATTGAAGTTTGTCACTTCCTTTTGATTAAACTAATTGTTTTCACAATTCATTGAACTAGTGCATCCAAACACATATATAATGAGTCAATGGATTCTGGTAGGAAGTTTGAAATGAAGGGTAATTCAAGATTCCAGAACTTACATGGTCCCAGCAACTCTACTGGTATTGCCTTGTGTTTGGCCCACTTCAAAAAGCCTTGCTGTGCCAAAATCCGAAATTTTTGCATTCATCTCCCCATCTAGCAAGATATTACTCGCTTTGAGATCTCGATGAATAATCTTAAGCCGAGAATCTTCATGAAGATAAAGTAGCCCACGTGAAATGCCTCCAATGATTTTGTAGCGCCTTTCCCAATCCAAACATGCACGCTTAGTTGGATCTATGAGACAGCCAAAACAAAAGATAAAGTTAGCATGAAAAAGGGTTTATGAAGCGGTTCATCAAACTAATCGTATATTGTGCAATGACATCCTTTTTAAGGGAGCTATGTTAGTTTCCTGTTTCAGATATTGGAGCTTAGTAGGTCGACTCTTCAATTCTAGTTCATGAATGACCCAAACAAATGGAATCAAAGCAAATGCCTGGATAAGCGATTCTAGGATTGGCCAATGCAAAAATCCTAACAAGCCCTTAGCTCCCATTTGGATCCTTGCATGGTCAAGCGAATCATGCATTTGAAACTGGATTGTCACAAAAAATTAGTCTTAAATGCATTGATTGTCCAATTCTGGATTGAGTAATACGAGGATCCAAACGTGCCCTCAGAGAAAAACCTCTCCTCTAAGAAGCCATCCAATGAAAATGGACAATTACAACTATCGGACAACCGGTATCATCTTCGCAAGCAATTTTGACTGTTATCTCACATCCTACCATTAAACCCACCTTACAAACAATCGAGGAAACCAGAAGGTGGTCCCCGCATGTACAGTTTGTTGGGCCAAACAAAAGTTCCACGAAGCACTATAGATATAGAATCATAGATGAAATCAATGGAAACACACTAGAACTTACCATACAGAAACTTTTCGAGGCTTTTGTTGGGCACATACTCGAAAATGAGAATCTGTTCATCTCCATCCAAGCAACAACCCAAGAGCCTAACAAGATTCCTGTGTTGAAGCTTAGCTACTAATACTACTTCATTCTTGAACTCTTCTAGTCCTTCTTTAGTATTCCTAAACAGCCTTTTCACTGCTATTTCTTGGCCATCCCAAAGCCTACCCTGAAATTCAAAGAAGAGATTATGGGACCTTTAATCTTGTCTAAAATGACTGAAAACCACACCCTCTGAAATTTGGATGTTCATTTTGCGCACACATCTCCTGCTGTTCAACAATGATGGGAGGGAGTCATAACGCGCATTTCAGAGGTGTGAGATTTGTGTGCACCGAACTCTTCAGTATACACTCTGTACATTGAATGTGCTCCAAGTCCATACACATACAATTGTCGGTGTGTGGACAGTTTGTTACCAGGATCAGACGCACATATCATGATATGTGAAGGGCCATTTAGACCTTTCATGCTGAGTGATCTGGATCATTCGTCCAGTGAGAAACCATGATGCAAAATAAGAACAATCAGGCCGTCCAGCATTCCACATTGACAAGTTAGATGGTTAGGATCGTCCCACCACCCTTTTGGAGCCATATCCAATCCAAATTAGGCACCGTCATATGAATGGTTCATCGATCCATGTGAGAGGTTTCGATGGCCTGTACGTGCGAGAGATGATATGTGTAGCCAAACATCATCTAATTCCAGATGAGTAATTACCTTGTAAACGGCACCAAAACCACCTTGTCCAAGCTTATTTGCATCTGAGAAGTTATTAGTGGCAGCTCTGATTGTACCCAAATCAAATTGCAACGAGTCCACTTCTCCAATATGAGGCCTATCTATGTAGAGTAGCAATCCAACAGAAATTCTGAGTGAGGATCCATAATAGCATTTCTAACAAGAGCAGTACCCTTTATAATAAAAATAAAAATTAAAAATCAATTGTTGATTTCTGCTAGCTACTGCAATTATAGAAAGAAAAACCACCTTCAAAGCTTTTTTGAACTGCACACTAACTGGCTACTCTTTATTTTATAATCCTACTAGCATTACGACTCTATAATTAATGACTTTTTCTAATTTGATTCAATCAAAGCTCGCTTAACAATTAAGCATATTAATCAAATTAGGACTTAGGTGGGCCCAATATGGTCGGCAAGCAGACATTTAAAAAAACTAAGAAGGCTACTTCACATTCTACAAGCAAAACTAAGATTGTTGGCATCATCCAAATCTGTGCAATCTTTTGAAATGGCCGCAAGATGGGGCCCACTTAAAATCTGGTTCAGGAGGAAAAAATTCAAAGTCTTGCGGAGTAAAAAACAAACTGGTCCTCGGAATAAAATAAAATCGAAGTTTTTAACGTACCTATCATTTTTGCCTTTGCCTTCGCCTTCCTCCTTAGCAAAAATAAATAAATGGTAGAGAATACGAGCGCCATTCCAATAGCTACTGGCACAACGATTGCAATGATAGTTCGATGTGATATTCCATTGCTACCTGCATAAATTAGAAATATTTCCAAACTGGATTACCAAGATGGCCCAGATCAATCATGATTAGTGCATTCAGACGGTTAATAGAGGCCTAGGGTCCACTTGGGCATTTCGCATTTTCAACTTCGGATGAACATGGTCCACCCAAACTGATATTGATAAGTGGTGGAAAAATTCTCAAAACAAAATATGGATTCACCCAAACACTATGATATTGGGATTAATTTGGAGGTACATCCAAACGGGTTATAGAATTTGGGAGTTACTTGATACTTTGGTAGAGTGTGATGATTGATACGTAGGCATTAAGAAAATGTGTGGAAGGGCCTGTAGCCCAGCTGGTTGAGTCCGAGTTTATCAACCAGCTGGTCTCAGGTTCAAGACACACCAGCAGCACCTTTGGGTGCTTTCGGTCGGGTTATGTTCGGGTTTGGGTGTTCAGGCCGGGTCGTGTGGGTTATGTTCGGGTTCAGGTGTTCGGACCTCAAAAGATCTGTTGAAACAGATGGACAGTGTGGATATAAATAACTACATCAAGGTGGGGCCCATCATCAAGGATCCACCCAGCCAAGCCACACCCTTGTGCAATTCCTCTATTAAGGACCTCTTTTTCAGATGGTGGGCATTTTTCATTACTTCTTTTGGAAATGCTGGAATAAAAAGAAAAAGAACAGTTCATCCACATTATCAAATGCAGATTTAGTTATTTCAGATCACCAACCTTATTCCTTATTTGGGGTAAGTGGTTAGAAACCAGCAAAACCAATCTATCAAACCATGACAAATGAGGCAGACCACATCTCTACTTTAACACTAAGCACTACATCTGGAGTATGAGGCTTGCATGTGTGAGATCTGAACCATCCATCTGGTGAGCCTGAAAGTGAACTGCCCTTGGGCTAAAAACCAAATTGATTAAGTGATTCTTACTAAATATGGTGAACTCTTAAAATTTATGAGGGAAATCAAATGGTTAAGATCATCTGATTAGGGTGATTCTAGATATATGCTTCACTGACAATTGGGGCCCAAGGGTTGTGTGGACAACCAGAAATTATTCTGATTTGTTTGGTTGCTGATGTCAAAATCTATTCATGCCTCTAATTGTGATGGCAGACTGCTCAAAAGTTGCATTAATCAGACAATCCAAGTTAAAGTGGACTACTTCGGCCCATTTGAGTGTGCACCGTTGCTCATTTTCCTTTGCATGTGCTCATTCGCAAGCCACAGTCAGATGATTAGGATCATCTAACCAATCCAATTTTCAGCTATGGACTGTATACACAGGAGCCCACCAGATGAATGGTCCAGATCTCTTGGGCAGGTGCCATATGTACATTTTGGTGGTGTTTCTAGAGCATATGAAAAGGGGATGCTACCCTGAGAACAACTGTAGAAATAGACAGTCAAAAAACCACAACCAACAGTCCTCATTCTAACTACATGTATGGTCCACCTGATGAGTGAATAATTCTGATTTCTGGGCAATGGCCCATTAACCTTGGGCCCACCTGATGGTTTTCAAGCAGCGCATCCCTCACATGGAAAAAATGGAAACCACAACAGAGAATCAACAAACAAAGCCATTTCAGCAAATACAACTTACCTGTTGCTGTAGCCGACTCAGGATCGGCCTGTAATCGACGTAGGAGACGGAAGCGGAGGAGCTGGTCCGGCATCATTCAACTCATCAAAGAATGGATAAATCTCGAACTGTAAATTACAACTCAACATGAGAACCTTCCCTCCTTGCTTTCCATCACAACATGTCGGAATATCGGCGATCGCCCTCTGTAGGCACACATTACAATCACTCGTCGACAAGTCTTGCGTGCACTGCACAAGCCCATACACCCTTTGCACACTCGTCAAATTACCATCTCCGGTCGCAAACATGCGTGTCGAATTCCCCGAAGCTGCCGCCTTTGATATATTACTCATCACCACCGTCAAAACCTGATTAAACTGATCTGGGTCCGACACATTTTGCACATTCTGCTGATATACCACTGTCAAATTATCTAGTGTGCCGAAGAACCTTGTGTTGGAGTAGCGTAACATACAATAAGTGTACCATATGGTCCCATTTTTTGAGCTTGGGCACACTTGTATGACCCCTTCGCTCGCAGTGTTGGCACAGCTCCGGCATCGATCAGGTGTACCGTCACCTCGGCAAAGGACTAGGCCATAGACGCGATCTGGGTCATCACCGGACGTGTCATTGAAGAAACCGGAATGAGAAGCATTGGATGATAGAGAAGAAAGGAGGAGATTGAGATTAGTCTCGAATTGGCTATTGGTGGTGTAATTAGATGTGGTTGAACAGGAAAATCCTAGGGGTTGCGCACTGACAGGTATGTAGAGAAGGGCAGAAAGGGAGAAAAATATAAGGGTGTGAGAGAGAAGGAAGAACATAATGATGGATGAGGAAGATCTCTCTCTAAGCTGTCTGCATAAGCTGCAAGCTTTTAGATATGTGTGGATGGTGTGTATTGCTCACCTTCCCAGCTGAGTGGATAGACCACAGCCAGCTGGGCCAAGTACCACCCATCGTACACGTGGCTGGATATGGGTCGTCCAACTCATGGACCAAAAACAAGCTGAACTAACGATTGTAACCGTTCAATTCTTGAGCACCAAATGGTGGAGGAAATCAGATGGTTAAGGTTATAATCTAATCAGCATAAGGCGTGTGCTCCATCCACTACTCGGCCTACTGTATGGACGGTCGAGATTTCCGTACATGGGTGATACGTATGTCTGATGGGGTGCTGCATCTATGCCTAGTACTGGCCCGCAGGGCAGTTGTTTTTTCTTATGTTTCACACGGGAAGTCGGCAATGTCATTGACTATTGGAATCTATTCTGCAGGACGGTTGATCTATCACTGTTGTAGAGAAGAATTTCGTCGAACTAGCTAGCTACGTGTGGGGCCCACCGTAGTGTTTGTATAGGATCCAACTCATCCACCTGGGTCGACCACTGTGAAAATGGGGCACCTCAGAAATCAGGTGGGCCTTAAATGAATTTGGAGGATTTTTTTTTTGGTAGTTGTTATAGTGTTTTGCTATGGAGTAGCCCACCTGATTATTGGATCGGTTTGAATTTTGTGGAATCCCATTTGAACTGTAGCTAGATCGTGTTGGACGGTTTGGATGCCATACATCAACCACAGAGGGCCCCACAAGAAGTTGCATGAAATTCTCATTTACAACAGTTGTAGATGAAAGCCGCCTCTATTTTGTCTTCTATTTCCGAACTCCACGTATTTGACGCGCCTACTCTCGTGAGAAGTCATTTTCCAGGCCGGAATTAGGTGTTACCCCGGGAACAGCTTAGTGGGTGTTACCCTAACCGTGTGGGGCCCATATTGATATATTTTTTATATATCCATACCATCTACATGTTTTTAAACATGAATCTAGTATGTGATCCAAAATCCTAAGAAGATCCAAACCTCAGGTGGACCATAATACTAGAACAGTGATGAATCACCATTAAAAAAATTTTGTGGGCTACAAAAGTCTTGGATCAGTCTTATCTTTGTATTTTCCTTTCATCAAGACTTTATTGATATTATCAAGAGCTTGGATTGCAAATAAAAATTACTAAAACCTTACGATGGGCTCTTTGGAATTTTTAATGGTATGGCACTCAATCACACTGTTTCTAGTGGTATGGTCCAATTGAAATTTAGATCTGCATAATTTTTAGGACCTCTTCCTAAAATGGGCTGCAGAAAAAGATGGACGGAGTGGATATACAAAATATCATCCATGTGAGCCATACGGTAGGGGCAACACTCACTAAGCTGTTCCAGGGTAACACCTAATTCGCGCCCCATTTTCTCCGTGAGCGGTCACATGCAATCCACTCTCATTTTCCACCTTAAGTTGTAAGAAGGAACAAAGACGACAGTCGCGGTACACGTGGCAGATCATGAATCAGTTTGGACCGTCCAGTGGTCCTTACTGGGGGACGCGGATTTCCTGCCAAAGCCTTTTATAGGAAGTTCCTGCCCTGGCATGCTAGGTGGGGCCCACTGTGATGTTTATGAGAAATCCACCCCGTCCATCCGTTTTACGAGCTCATTTTAGGACACGAGACAAAAAATGACGCGGATACAAAACTCAAGTGGACCACACGCCGAGGACACTTGTAAAAACTAAGGACTCGGGATTTGTATGTATCTTTGGATCATATAATTCTTGGCTCCTCATCCCCGTACATGTGGCAGATTGGAAAATGAATCAAGACCGTCTGCCTAGTGGGTCCTAGAGTGGATGGCCATCACATGGAATCTGAACGGTTGGATGATAACTATGATTTGTGTGATCTATATTCTTCCCGCTGGCAAAACGAGATTTGTAGCGTTTCTTAGAAGGTTTCAGATTCGATTCCCCTTAAACCAAGTAAATGGCTGTGCTATTGGTGAATCTTGGCCATCCACATTGTGGGCCCCACCAATGATAGATGGCGGTGTGAAAACTGCACACTGGATTTTTCCATTTGATGTCGATCATTTGACAGCTAGGATTTTCTAGTTGGACGAGGTAGAGGACGTTACATCAAAGGTGGGCCCCTCATTTTTCTGAGTGCGTGTTTAGGAAGGGTGGAGGTCATGAGTGGGCCCCACTTGGTGGAATCCGCTTTGCTACAAAGTCCTCAGTTCATATTTTAAGGTCAATCCACCAAAGAGGTACCGTGGGATCCTCGACCCCAGCCTTTGCACAATATACTCGGGTTCTCGAATCTGACAGATTGGCCCATGGTTTTCCAGATCAACGGTGCTTTTGTGTCCCCAGATAATGGACCATGCGCCAACTGGAAGATCCTACCCGTTAATATTGGGAGACTTCTTTTTTTCTTAAGTTAGATGTGGACGGTTGCTGCATTTCTCGTTCAGCCGTTCATTTGTAGGCCACAAATCCAAAGGTTGGGATCGTTCTATCAAAGGAAAACTTTTGGGTTGTTTTCATCCATTGGAAACATAACAGACAAACGACTGATCGCGAGCACAATGTGTCCGGTGTCCCTCTTGTAGTTATAAGCACTGAAGACCTGTTTACACGGCGTAAGGGCCCGGATCCAGAGAAGAATGTGATCCAGTTCCGGATGACTTTCAGCCGTTTAATGCGGAAGTTCACGGACCCACTGCAGTTATGGTATTCCAACAAAGCACGAGTTTTTTTTTTAAAGAGGTGCGCTCATAAAATACTACCGGGCTGCCGTGGGCTCCAAGTGGACTGCGCATCAGATCCATACCGTCCATTGTATTCTCTTCCTCATTCGCACCGCAGACACAAAACATTAGGTCGATATAAAATTTAGGAAGTCTACAACGCAGCAAACAATATAAAATCATGCCTAAGACCTGTAAAGTCAGATTTTATGGGCCACTTAGATTATGGAATAGTGTGGTTTATAGTGTATCCCCTTCATCCCAGTGTGGCTCGTCTGATGAATGGATTAGGTGCTATATGAGGGGGATAAAATAAAAAAAAGGTGGGGCCCACAAGCATTGGAGAAGGTTTTATAAGTCGGTGTCCCCTGGTAACTGTTCCCTGTGGTGTGGCCCATCTGAAATTCCATTAAAGATAATTTTGGCCCCCATGGCCTAACAGCGAAGGACACATCTAATGGATGGGATGGATCTGGTGCAAAGTTGAGTGGGCCCCACAGAAGCACGGCATCCCATGCTACCTTTTAGTCCATTACGCTTTTAAGAACAAAATTGAAATAACCATGTCTTGTTTGGGCTTGACTGACTCTTTCTTGGGTTCATTTGGATCCATGCCTCTAAAACATGGACTGGACCGCACAGTCAGACCAGAATCATCCATTGTCATGGTCTGGGTCCTCTCTCAGAATCTGTGACTGCCATCCAATGCACTGTACTCTGTTCTTGTCAAAAGTTACTCAAAGATCAGAATTATTTTCTACTTGGGCAGAGTGTGATGGTTGATATGCAGGCACTCAATTGGATGGTGTAAACAAGGCATACATAAATTCATAATAAACAGTCCCCATGGTGGGATTCGATGTAGATTGTTGGTAGACCAAAAATTCAGACTGGTCGAACAAATAAGCGGTCTCAATTTCCAGACTAGGGGCCCCACTTAAGGACTGGACCATTCCATAGGTGAGGGGGGTTGGGGGAATGTAATTCAAAAGCCATCCACATTCCACAGAGACATGTATCCACTCCTTGGAATCAAAGAAGAGCAGCAAGATTAGAACTGGAAGTGTTCCAATTGAAATGATAGGTAGTGCTTTCAATGCTCTGAGTCTAGGTTAGCTTCGGCCTGGATTTTGAACTGGTTGGGTGTGCCTGTTCAAAATTGAGATTTTACTCCGCCTTCGCCCAGCCCATTGAAAGTCTTACTGATTGGGATATATCATCAAGTTCATCACTGCTATTTCATCCAGTAAGTTGGCCTCATCATGAGAATCACCTTGTGCAAAAATCTGCCATATCCACTCATCGAGTGGACCGCGCACATAGTTTTCTATTTGTCAATAGATACACATTGTTTTCATGGTGTGGCCCACCTGATGAATACATAGGACTGATTTTTGCACTCTGTGATCCTTGCGTTTGGGGCCAACCTATTGGAAGGGTTGAATTATCATTGTGGTCCAACTGGTTGGACTTGAGAACACCTCCAAAAAATGGGTCTAGATTGCAGTAGCTCCCAGCCTCCCCACAAAAAGAAATATGAACAGTCTGGATTGCTGGACAGCGTACTGAAATCCAGCAATTCTTCCCAGACTTATTTTATTGCTCTAATTCTATATTCAGATGGATGAATAAAAAATAGTCTTTCTCATATCAAATTCTTGCTCTAGAAGCCTTCAAAATACACTCCTCTTTCGTATGTGACTCCTTCAGTAAAGCAGGAAAATAACAGACCAGGGTTTATCCATCCGTCACAATCTCCAACTAAATACTCTACATAAGCTATCTGCTGCAACTGATCATAGCTGTGTGTATATAGATACAAAAAAATTGAACCTGAGTTTTTATGGTCCGTTGATGATGGCAGAAAAGCCATTAACGTATGAACATCACATACATTGTTCATCTCTTTGTTGGCATGGATCCACCTATTTTGTCTATTTTCTTCACCCAGATTAACACTTTTGCCCCTTGTGGGTGGAAGATGAGGGCCACGATAAGGTGGAAATCAGTTCCTTTCAGATGACAGACTACAATTGCTCTTCCAAAGCCTCGTACACAAGAAGCTGCCAAAAGAGTATAGCTGGTTTCACCATGAAGGGAAATAGAATTTGGGAGCTGACCCATCTGATTGACTGGAGACATGGCTACGATGACAGGTTGGCCTGAAAAGAACACGTGAAAGTACCAAATGAATCTATTTCTCTTTAAACATTCAAATGATCATATGTTGTATTTGACAGATAAATAAATAAATAAATAAACAAATCCCCAAAAAATCCAAATCAAGCAATAGTCAGATGGGGAAAATAAACACTAATAATAGAGGAGGTATTATACAATGCTAACACCCAGGTTTTGAGTTTATGATGGTTATGAGATGACCCAAAGACCATCTCCAACAATTTCAACATTAGCAACCTTCTATAACGCACAGATGAATTTTCCAAATGTATGCAAAACAGAAGCTAAATGTACTTTAGCAATAAAAAACACCATACCAATAACACATTGGGGTTGCATCGAATGAATCCAAACAGCATGGGGTTTCTTGAATTCCTTTTCTGGAGTGAAGCTTCATTTTCTGAGCAGCATTTCCCAATTAGTTGCTACAGATTCATGGAAATTAACTCTTCATCTTTGCATTTTCTAATACCAATCTTTATTACTGTATCAAATGAAGAAGGTAAAATGTCACAGCAGTGTCGTCTTGGGGCCTGCAACTGAATGAAAAAAGAAATAATATGAGAATACTCTTCGCATCCCTACAGAAATAGTTCATGGCAACTCAAGAAATAACGCAAAACCAATAGTTTTGAAAATTTAGGAAGATGATGAGATCAATACAAACACCATATGCTAATAGTGATACCTGTCTAGCGTCAAGATCAAGTTTCTGAGAAAAAACTTCTATATGTTCTGCTGAAACCTTGCTCAGATGGCAATTTCCAACAACATGTCTTTTGTAGTTGCTTCGAATCCCATCTTTATCGGAAAACACGCTTTCTAGAAAGTACCTCGCAGGTCTTCTACATGGGTCTCTTGGAAATTCCCTTGTATTAAACATATACTGACTAGAAGAAATATTTCGACTTCTCTTCCATGGCATGAATGTCTGCTGCAAAGAAAGAAGGTCCGGAATAAGATGATTGCCTTCATACACCTGAACAGCATAACCCCATGAAATGGAAATTGTCCGTGAATTCAAACGGTCATAGCAAACAGTTTGCTGCAAAATCCTGCCTGGATCGACTTTAACTGCTTCAAATAGATGTTCCAGGGCCTGTACACGGGTCATGTTGGGGAAGATCGGTTCCACATAGTCCAAATGATGTAGAGATACCAAAGGTGTTAATGGATGAGCAGACAGCATTCCAAACAGATCTCCACGGATATCAACCTGATAAATGAAGCTAAACAAGCTAAGCATCCACATATAATTGCTGAAGTTGTAAGACAATGATACGGTATTCAAAATTTTGAAGTTCGAGGTATGATTAGGAAAAATTGGCGTGGGTGAATGGAGATAACACAACATGGTATAGAAAACCAATGAGTCAGCTCAAGACTCAAGGCCCATTCAGCTCAACTCAGATCAAGACTCCAATAATATTCTCTTTGCAACTAGATTTTCAATGCACTCTGCTCAACACTTGGCAAAGCCTGGTCAGCAACCTAAACATGGTCTCATTCGAAAAGATACAAAGGACTTGATCGAGTCTGCTAAACTGGAAACTAATTCTAGCATGAGTTGACACTCAAGCTTTCCAGGTCATACCATCATCAATCTGAATGAGCCACTGATGGGCCCCACCTCAGATTGCCAATGGCCCAAAAATAGCTCTGATCAGACAATCCTAACTCCTAACCATCTGATCAAGACCATGCCAATGGCCCAAAAATAGCTCTGATCAGACAATCCTAATTTCTAACCATCTGACCAAGACAATGCAAATTGAAGGCCAAGAAAATTATCAAGATCCACATTAAATATCCAAAGTCCATTCACCACTGAACCAAAACCAACCCATTGATGAATAGCATAGGGTCTTCCAATTGGAGCAAATTTTGGTCATTGGTATTCCAATGTGGGGCCACTAGGAAAACAATCCAGATCGATCATCAAAACATCTACTGTCCAAAACATAGAACTTAAAGAGATACCGTGATGCCTAGAAGCTGTTTTGAATCAATCCATTAAAAATAAAGAATTTGCTACTTGTCAAAAATTACTAATTATCAAAACGGCAGAAATTACACCAAATACAGTAAAAAGAAGGTAAATGATTCTGTGCAACAAATCTCCCTGAGAAAAAGAGAACCATTTTGTGATTGAGGTATTTCTGCAGACACAATACCGCCGTTCCTCAGGTGGGACCCACCAAGGATAAGCCAAAGCCCAAAAGCCGCTTGATCTTAATCATGTGACAAGAATACTTTTTCCCCCTTAAATGTAAATGGTTCACATTAATAATAATAATCCCAATTAATCAATTGCCATGATCGAGAGATCGTTAACAATCCAAAAGCAACAAATGTGATCCCCAAATTAGATTGTTGTCCGTTCTCAACCGTCCATTTAACCCCACCAATAAGACAATTAGGAATGTTCAATTAGAGCAGTGTTTTGCGCTACGATCAATTCAGAGGGGATTGCATCCACCTCATGCAGGCAAACTCAATAATCACAAGCGTCTGCACAAAAGCTCAATTCAACAACTGCTGATACTACAATTCGAAAAACAGATGAATTAAAGAAATTTAAATTAAAGTACCTGATGAAACCCTAACTCCCTTGTCAATCCCACTCCAAGCTCCACTAAGCAAGCGAAAACCCTCGCATCGCTGCCATAAACATGCGAATACCGAACCAGACACGAATCCAGAACCCTCGCTAAAACCCTCGCCAGCGGATAACTCACCGCAAACCCTCCGCCACCAAACGCCATATCGAAAGAGTACTTCAAATTCTGCTCCAGACTCTCCGAATTCCCCCCGACGTAATACCAATTCTCCCAATCATACTTCCGGAGCGTCGCCGCAAGATTCTCTGGAAAGAACACCGTGTCATCATCGCCAAGCACAATCCACCGCACATCCGGCAGATCGACGGCCGCGATCTCAGACACAATCCGGGCAACCCTGATCGCGGACCGGAGGCCGTGGGGGAAGGTGTACGGAAAACGGGAAGTGTCTTCTGAGATACGAATAGGAGGGAGATTGTTGGCATTATAAGTATTGTCAGGGGTAGTTTTGGAACTGGTGTTATAGGGATACGTATTTGGCGGGATACGGTCGAGGAATACGTATGCGCGGATGGATAGGGAGTTATACCAGAGCCGTACGAAGTTGGACCTGGTGGGCCAGGATTTAGCAGAGGAGGCGATGCCGAAGATTATGTGATGGAGGGTAGTAGGGGTAGACGTATTTTGGAGGGTATATGGTGGGATACGGTGTGTATGTAGGAGCGTAGAGAAACTGTATGGGGACAGGAAGAGATAAAGGAGGCAGATGGAGGTAGAGAGGAAGAGTAAAGAGGGAGTTATGAGGGTTTTGCAGGGATAGATTGGGGAAATTGGCATTTTTCGAGGGTGGGAGATTAGGAGGAGATTAGGGTAAAATGGGAAGAGAATTTGAGAAGGGGAGAGAAAAAAACGGGAGAAATCACATACAACGGTTGTGTATGAACTTTCATTTGCATCCGTTCTCTTCTATCATCTTGTCGAGTTTATAGAATAACTGGCGCATGGAAAAATTAGGTGTGCTGCTTGGAAAATCTGTGGGTCCCACCATGATGTATATGTTTTATCCACGCCGTCCATCCATTCTTCCAGCTGATTTTAGGACATGAGCGTAAAAACGAGGTAGATCTAAATCTCAAATGGACCACACTGTAGGAAATAGTGTCGATTGAACACTCACCGTTAAAAACTTCCTAGGTCCCGTTGTAGTGTTTATTTGCCATCCAATCTATTGATTAGGTCACATAGACATTGATGAAGGTAAAACTCCAATATCAGATTGATCCAACACTCATGAAGTCCCCAACAAGTTTTTAATGGTAGGCGTGCAATCACCACTGTTTCGTATGGTGTGGTCCACCTGAGATTTCATCTGCCTCATTTTTTTAATTTCAGACCTAAAATGATCTTGCAAACTGAACGGACGGCATGGATAGAACACATACAGCACAAATACGGACGAATCCAAATCCATAATGCTGTGTCCCACCTTTTGAACGAATCGGATGCTTTACAAATCTGACACGTTTCCAGGAAATAAATGGCTCTACGCGATAGGTTAAGTACGGCCGTTGGTGGGTTTTAAGTCGACGTGGGATGGACGGTGTAAAAAGTCTGTTTTGATGGGATGATCTTAACCGTTATTTACGGCCTTTAGATGGACGGCTGGGAAGGGAAAATAGAAAAAAGGTCCACTTTCGGACATGTCTTCAATGTGGAAGCGGATTAGCTGATGCACCGCACACCAGCGAGATCCATGGTGTATTGACGTCACCAATTTCTGTGGGCCCCACCATGAGGTTTGTGGTATATACAAACCGCCCTTCCATTTGGCGACATCCTTATAAGGGTTTAACTCAAAAATAAGACAGATCCAATGATAAAGTGGACCACACTGCAGAATACAGTAGGAGATTGAACGTCTACCATTGAAACCTTCTTGTTGGTCACAGAAGTTTTAGATCAATCTGATATTTGTTTTTACTCTTCATCCAGGTCTTTGTGACCTTATGAACAGTTTGGATGGTAAATCAACATCATGGTGGGCCCTAGGAATTTTTTAACGGTGAAAATCATTGTCCCCACTGCCTTTTGTTGTGTGGTTCACTTGAGATTTGGATATATCTCATTTTTTGCATCATGTCATAAAATGATCTCGTAAACTGGATGAACGGTGTAGATATGTTAAATACATCATCATGAGGCCACGTAATGTTGATTTTCTTTGAACCGTTGGTACGAACACGGAGCTCGAGGACTGACTCGTGGCTCCAATCCGCTTCCCTTCAATGTGGGAATCTTTGGAGAATGTGCCACCGACGGATGTGCCCTCCACTAAACTTTTGGAGAATTTTTGGGGCCTCGGAGAGTCTGTAGTGACGTGGCGCCACGTTATTCGCCATGTGCCGCTGTCTAGCAGTGGGGCCCACATGATGTACGTGCGTTACATCCACGCTGTCCATCCGTTTTGATTGCTGATTTTAGGGTATGATCTTAAAAATGAAGCAGATCCAAAATCTTAGGTGGACCATACCACAGGAAATAGTGGTGATTGAATACTCATCATTGAACACTTCTTGGGGCCAACGTAATGTCTACTTTCCATCTAACCCGTTGATAAGGTCGATCCAAAACTTTTATTGCTCACAAGAAGTTTTAATGGTCAATCACCAATGTTTCCTGTGGTGTGGCCCACCTTAATGGTCCTCCTTTTGGATCATGCACGGAAATGAGATGTCAAAACGGATGGACGGCATGGATTTAAGGTACATACATCACGATGGACTCCACAGTCAGGGAAAGAAAGTATGAAAAGGGATCCGAATTGCCACAGCCTCACAAAATTTATGAAGGGCTTTGATATTGTAAAGAATGAGGTTTGCTTATCTCACAAGTAGATAAAAATCAACTCATTTGCATGGCCCAGCATGCCCTGACAGTCGTCCGTTAGGTGAGCTACTCACCATGAACATGCCCACTAACCCAAAAACTAGGTTGGCCTACTAATGTGGACCACAGATTTCAAAACAAATGACAGCTAAGAAAAGCTTTGCCTAATTTTGTTGATTTTTGAGCCATACTCATCTTAACGAGTGTCATTATTTTGGATGTTTTGGGTTTATAAGGAGATCTGAATCTGGATTAAGTATTCAATGGGCTATCAATGTGGTATTATTCACTCTGGATTCTAGTTATGACTTAAATGGTTAGTCCAACTCAATGGGATATCAAAGTCGTACATTCAATCATTTTCTTTATGACTTAAAATGGTTAGGCCAATAGCATGAACACGGTTGAATCTCAAACCTATGGATGACTAATTCATGTACTCCAAGCATATCACTTTGGAAATGATACAATACAACATGATGTATTGTAATAGGGTAAGCCACCAATTGACAATAGAAAGTTGGCATACATTGATATACATTGAGTGTCCCTCTGCCCTTGTCCAATATGTCCTCGTGCGAAGTTCCACCTTGCATGTGCAGGGGAGTGTTTGAGTGTTAAGTCCCTTGATATACATTGATACGTCGTCCTCGGGTAACTTGAGCTTTTAGATCAAGTGGTGATTTGACAATTATTTTTAACAAATTTACAATTTTGAAAAGGTTTGCTATTTCTGAAAAAGATATAAATTTAGAGCTAATATAAATATCATTTTCTTTATAATTAGGTAAAAGTCATTATTTTCAATCTTTTTTCTTCTTGTTGAGATATGTCGCCTTGCGGTTTCAAGATTCCTTATAGATTAAAGGATTTATTATAAATGAAGAAAACAGTGATAACTTCCTCTCCACACATCTGTTACATTACATATATAGTCACCTTTTAAATTTTTTCAATTCTTCTCCTTTCGTGGATTTTAAGATATCACACAGCATACAATGATTGGTGGCATACCCTACTACTATGCAATATTATATCATTTCCTTATAAATGCATCCAACATAAATGGCGATGATAATAATGCTTCTTATCTCCTTAATCCCAACTCAAGTTTTAAGGACTAAAAATGTATACATATCCATCCCTTGTGTCAAGGGAATCGAATGATCATATATAATCAAATATGCATAATATTGTAAATACGAAGTGATGAGCTTATAAAATACATTAATTATAAATTTAATTTCCATCAAATCAACATGCATGTCAATGACTCAAATTGTTTACACTCGATCAATCATGACTAGATCTAATGTTCCAAAAGATGCCACGTGATAAAGATATGTTTTTGTTGGGAAACAAGTCCTTACAAAGCAAGAGTTCCATAAAAGAACTCTCTACCAAATATTAAATGCTAGAGTAAAAAAAAAAAAAAAGACTCTCTAAAATTAAGAGTATAGTAACAGCAAGTGATTGTAAAGGGAGGAGTGCAACTATAGAAGCTCTCTAGTGAAGCCTTCTATGGACGTTACACAACCGAAATAGCAAGAGGTTTTCAAGATCTTTCCTATATGCATGGTTTAATACAATAGGCAACACTTATGATGAGAATTAAAAAGATTTATACTGTCGATGCATAATCAAAGGTTCATGGAAAATTACTATATATATGACCATGGGCACTTAGAAAACTATAAAAGCGGCATTCGACAAAGAGCTCTAGGATCTCATAAACACACAAGACCTCTCTACACAACACAACGCTGTCTATCTTAGTTTTAGCCTTAGTTTATCCACTTCTGTCTAACCCAGTTGCTGGAAGTTTGGAGTCTAGCATAGCTTAGTTTACTACTATCTAGCGTCATCATTGCATATACCCTAAAAGTAGTGTAAATATCTACAACCATTGTCGTCAAATCCTCGATTAATCAAGGTAATTTATCTTTTATTTTCTTTGCTTAGTTTGATTTTTTTTTTTTTTGGTTAAAAGTACTAATCTTACTTTTAAATCAATAAAATTGGTGATCAACCTTTAATTTTAATTTTATTCATATTACCGAGAAACTTGATAATCATGATCACCGTTAAAGTTAAAAGAAAAAGTCTTTAGCTCAACGAAAAATGATACTATTGAAGGACTAATCCCCACCCCCCCCCCCCCCCCCCCCCCAATTGATCGCTGCAACATTGGTGGTTGGATAGTCATATCAACCTTCATAAGTCTGATCCAATGGTTAATTTGATGGCTAGGGTAGCAAGCGTTCAATCTAACTCGAGTCCAGTATGACTTTGGCACACCTAACATTATCCTAATCGCACATATTTGATCGAATATGGGTCATTCATTAACACGTGTGGTCTCATGTCTGATTAAACAACACCATAAATAGGTTTAATCAAAAGTATAAAAGATGTGACATCAGTGTAAACTCCAACATATGGATTACACCACATAGACACTAAGTCCCCAAACATAAGTTGGTTTTTACTCATCATTAGGGCTAAGATATTGAAAAACATTGACAAGTTCCGTGGACCGTCTATTTATTTCATAAAATATGGCCCACTTAAAGACTGAAAAAGCGGTAAATTTGACTACTAAATTCGCGATGGTCCATAACTGTCGAATTTACCGTGCGGAAAAATTCGACTGTCTCAAATCGTCAAATTTAGGGCTTCAAAATTCGACTGCTAATGGCCGTCAAATTATTAAGTACAGAAAGTCCAAATTAACGCGAAGAAAGTTGACAGCATTGAGCGCCTCAAAATTCGACGGTCCAGAACCGTTGAATTTTTTAAAATCCCTAATTGAAATTCCAATCCCCCCCCCCCCCCCCCCCCCCCCCCCCTAAAAAAAAAAAAAAAAAAAAAAACGCCAAACTCGTTCATTTGGATCTTTGCATGCAATCCGATTTTAACCCCGTCCTACGTTTTTCCCTTTCCCTCCTCTCAAAACCACAACCCCAACTCTCTTTGAAACGTCGTTTTCTCCCAAACAACAACAAAACCCACCCGTCCTACTCTCTATCTCTCTCTCTCTCTCTGTCTGTCTAAAAAGCCATGGACGCAGCTGACCGTACAATCCTCTAACGATTGATGAAGTCTTCGGAGATTTCAAGGGCATGGCCTTCTCGTCTTGATTTAGGATTTTTGTTCAATTCGTGATTCCTATGTAAGGGTCTCTTTTTTGTTCAATTCGTGACTGCTATGTTAGGTTTTTGCTCAATTCATGATTGCTATGTTTGGGTAGCCTTTTTGTAATCAAAGAAGCATTATCTCTAATCAATTTGATTTTGGAAATGCTTCCATAATAGTGGGCCCCTTATGCACATCTACTGCTGCTTTTCCATCTATTGATGTAACCTAATCTCTATTTAATTTAAACCGTGAGTGTAATTTTGTTTATGCTTACGATGAATGGGATTTTGGAAAAGCATGACATTTTTTTTCCTTTTAGAAATTGGATCTTAGTCTTTTCTGGAGATTTCTTGACGATCTTGAAATTTTTTTTTTATATAGTAATCTTGTTTTATTTTTTAGAATTTCTGTTTTCGGTTTCTATTTTTTTCCAATTTCTACTATTCATAGTTTCTTTTCCTTCTGATATTTCTTTATTTATTTTCTTCTTCTTTTTTTTTTTTTTTGGGGGGGGGGGGGGGGGGGGGTATTTGGTTGTTTTAATGTGATTTTTTGCGATATGAAATATGAAAAATGGGAATCGCTATTTTTTTTTTCTTTGTAGAAAAAATGCAGCAGGAAGTGTCACCACATAAATTAGAAAGGCTCTCTCATAGCAATGGGCCATTAAACGGTGGCCAAAGTTGCAGGTCTTTGACTAACAGCCCTCCGATCTTTTTATCTGAGATAGATTATTCTTCTTGAATCCCCCGAAACAAAAGCAGACACTTATTTCCGTAGTAGAAGAAACCCCAACAGCCCAAATGAGATCAGAGTTTCCAAGGGCGACTCGTATCCTGGCATGTGGAAGAATGTAATGGACTGCAATAGGTCGTTTGATCTCAGTGTGGTCCACATGGATAGGTCATTTACATTACGCACTTTTTCTCCCACCTTAATGGATAGGTTGTCTAGTCGTCAAGATACGAGTGGCCATTGTGGCCCATCAAATAAAAAAATTTGAACTCATAGATTTTTGGGGCATGCAGCATAACAATCATTATATATTGAAGGTCTTGTTCTCTAATACATAGTTACTATTAGTATGAACTCATTATTCATTATAGATCTGGAGTAATCGAGGAGATTATTCATTAAGAGGTTGTATGAACTGCTGTAAAACAAGACAGACAAACAGCACAACTCATGTGTTTGCCGACCGGTCGTTAGAGAGCTAGAAAGGGTCAGCAAGCTTGATGTTTCCCTGGCCTAAATTTGACCGGTCTACAACCGGTCGGCTGGTCTACATGACCGATTGATCGGCTCTGTTCGGCCAGTCGTGCACAGCCTAAATGGGATAGCAAACAGACTGCCTATCCAGGACTAATTCGACTAATCCGCCGACCAGTCTGAGACCCTACTCGACCGGTCGTCGTCGAGGGTCGGCTGGTCGTCAGCTAGTCGTTTATAGCCATTTTCTATTCATTTAAAATTTCTTTATAAAATGGTTGGGCTCGATTTGAGGTCTTAAGAGAGAGATTTTAGTGTATTAAAAGCCACCCTCATTGCCCATACCATTAAGCTCTAATCTTAAGCACTGCAATCCATCTTCCTTATGTTTGATTACAAGATGGAGTATTCAAAACTCATATGAAGATGGACTTGCTCTCTCTTGATCTTTACATATTTGGGCACCTTGACCATAGGCAGATCCTTCATCTAAACCTCTCTAAAGATCATTTTAAGTGGAATTCCTCTAGGCAACCAACTCCTACTAGTTGTAGAGAATTCACACCATCTCCCATCACCTTGGGCATCTCAAGAGCATCACATGTGAGGTGACTGGTCGATGGAGCTGAGGCTATGAAAATGCATCGACAATACGATCGGGGGAACATCAAGAAACTGATTAAAGCACGGGAGAGTGGAGATCAAGCAACCCAATAAGGCGCTCTACAAGAGGCCCAATCCGACAAGTTGTCACTTTAGGAGTCCTAACACTCATTCATTTTGGTAAGATTGAATGTGAATTTAAGGTTGATGAATATCCTACTTAAAACCATGTAGGGTCGTTTGACGATCCTTGTCACATTTATCGAGCCTAAACAAGTCTCCAAGGGGATCCATAAACACGGGTGCGTACGTGTAGGTTAGGAGGAATTTGTAAACTCTAAGGTTGGGTGGAACTTGTCAAACACCTAGGTTAAGAGATGAACCTTAAAAACCTCCGCTCAGGTTGAGAGGTAAACCTGTGCAAAAACTTCCGTGTAAAAGTTGAGAGGTAAACCTGATTTAAAACTTTCGTTATAGTGAAATCCGGTGTGCTAAAGGGATGAGTACGTGAGCAGAAAGTGGAGTAGATCGAACCACTATACATGCTTGTGTTTGAGATTATCATTTGAGCCATTTCTATTCTTGCATTTTCTTTAATTGTTAATTATATGAATGTTGGAACGGAATGTATGATATGCATCGATAGGTAGATTCTCACACACATCTTGTACTTTCACTTCTAGACTAGTTGCTTAGAAGCTATATCTTTTGTAGTCTAGTTAATTGCACATTGATTAGAAGCTCATCATGTTACATCTTTATAATCTATGTGCTTAGGCTAATTTGTTTATTTGTTTACTCTTTGCTTACCTTTGTGATTAGACTCACTTATGCTTGGAAGCTAAAGTGTTCTTGCTTTAATTAATTTATGAATTGCTAATTAGTTTAATTAGGTAAAAAGTTTAATTTTAAAAGGATTTTTAAACGGTCTTAATCACCCCCCTTTAGGACTTAGCCATAGTTTTACAAGCTCCGTAAGCTTCCACAATTAGCGTATGTTATCCCCCGACGCAATTTCACAATCCACTATTCTTCAAAAAATTTACTTGTGCGGGTCCGATCGTAAAAAAAAATTTAATCAATACTTAATCAACCCAAATGAATCATACATTGTCCATCCCGACATCTAATTCATAATATTAAATGTGTATCAAAATTCTTATCATACTTGCTAAATGACCTACCTAAAAAATTAAACAACGACCATCTGATTGGTGGGCCACCCATGGATGTGATCTATGCTCAAAGTATAAGTCCAACTTTTAGGTTGTTCACATGTGTGAACATGACTCAAACGGACCAGTGCATGTATGTGTGCATGCATGTAGCGCCATAAGCCATGATTTCGAACAAGATTCTTTCATTCATTTTTCATATTTATAAGGCAATCTAATTACAATATGAAGGAATCATCACTGACTATTCTAAATTGCTCATTAAGAAGATCTCAACCTCCGATTCCAAGATCTTCATCAATAATCAGCAATCATGACTATTGTTGCTGTTGGCAATGAAATTTTATTCTAAAGGAAATCGAAGAACCTTTAGTTTATAGGAGCCCTACTCATATTCAAAAGGCAATCGCAAACCAATTCATTAGTAACCGGGCGGAGCGCACCTTTGGTACTTTAGTAGTGTAACGACCTGAGATTTTCGACTCTCGTGTATAACCCGACGGCCGAATTCCCAAGTAATTTATGGAATAACTAATTTGTCAAATAATAAAATATAGCATTCAAGCACAATGGCGGAAACAATTATCATCTTATTCTATCAAAATTACTACGTCATCATCAATGTTTAAATAAGGGAACCAACCAATATTCATACTGATTAATTAAAATACAAAACCATGTCTTCTCTGGAAGACTTATTACAATTTCCATAAATGTAACCACTAATCAAAAGAAATGTCTAATAAATGAAATATCAACTAAATTCCTTCAACGTCTTCATCCGCCATGTGATCGTACGAACCATCAAACTCTTTTCCTTAAAAATCGAGTTCAATACCTGGATCTTCACCTGCATCATCTAAATTGTGTTTGGGATAGCGTTAAACGCTATCATAGTAGGGAATATTTCCTCCAAGACAATTAAGAATAATAATAACGGTACAGAGTAAACGCAAACATGATATTATCATTTATCCAAATCAAAACAACCAACTAAAAATCTTTGTTAATGCGATGCATGGAATGCATGCTCTGGCTAAGGCACCCTGGCTAGAATCACAATACATGAAGTGGGAGACTCCCTGTTACGACTTCACGCTAGCCACTAGTTACCAGAGGTTCCTGGGACGCACAAGCCCGTAGTTGACCACGTGAGAAACGGGATGCTCATAGCCCAAATCTACACGTGACAGTGTATGGGAGAAGTAGGACGCTCTAACCTATTCTCAATTCCGTACACCCACATGGAGCCAAGTGAATGCATGACTTTAGTTTCACCTTTATTTAAGTGTTTTCGCATACAACCGATCTAAATAAAACTCAGTGGTCACTATAGGGAGTCGCAAGCAACCCAGCATAGGCCGACAGCACGGGATTAGTGTCCATAGCACCAACCTCGGCTCATGAGAATTTGTATACCATTAGTGTCTACTCATTGTCCCATTTATGATTTCATCATGTCCCAAAAAGCCAATGTTGTACATCATGACCAAATTCATTAAAATACCCATGTAATGTAAATGGATCCAATCAAGCATCAAATACATGTAAGGATCCATTGACAAACAATCACTTCATTCTCTCAGTTAAGTTAAAAGATATTCTTCCATCATGGACACTTCTCATGGGTTTCATCTCTCTACATCGAATAATTTTACCAACTTAGGGACAAAGAGTATACAATAATGGGATGTCTATATGATGATCTTATACACATATTTCATATATATCACAATATGAAAATCAATGTTACTTGTAACACATAGACTAAGAAAATAAGGGCATAGATTTCACAAAGATAAATAGCATAAATACACATGCTTCTTAGTAAAAAATCTAAACAAGAAATCACATCATTATATAATGATATTCATTACAAATCCTACATTAAACTTCATGTTATATGGATCAACAATTCAAAATAAAATAACTTCATATGCCACAAAAGAAACTTATGATAATTGTGATATTATTAAAGAAATGCTTGAAGGAAAATCCTCACCTTATGATGGACTTGGAAGAGGGTTGTAGAAGATCCTAGCCGCTGGAAAAATATGAGAAAGAACTCTCTTCTCTCTCTCTCTCTCTCTCTCTCTCTCTCTCTCTCTTCTCTCTTTCTCTAGGGCATGGAGGCTAGGGTTAGCAGAAGGATTTTGAGGTACGTAGTAGAAATATGGAGAGGGATGTGCACGCGAGGTCTTGTGTAACAACCTCTTGAGGTGGGTTTCTCAAATCTCAATATTCGAGTGATCTTTGATCAATTCCAATCCGTTCATTTTATCAAGCTTGAAAAGTAGAGTCAGAATACGTAAATTTCTTGATGATTTACATTCTAGATTGACCGATCCTTGAAAATGGCCTAATGGGTGCTAAAATGGGCTAAATCTCAATTAACGGTCTACGCTTGATGATTTGGGCTCAAATTTTGAAAAAATATGTAGTCATGATAGGCAAACAATTGTACAAAGTTTAGTGGTTGATTGATGGTGAGAAATGCCTAGATCTGAAATTTCAACTTTTGGCGAAAAAGGAAGGGGCTGGCTTTGTGATTCAACGGTGTAGGATTATAGATTGGGGTCCAAATTTTATACAAACTCGTAGTCATATGAGTATAATGGGTGGTCCAAATTTAAGAAGCGATTGATGGTGATAAGTGGGTAAATTGAAAAGTTCAGATTTAAAAAGAGTTGGTAGCTCGTTAATTTCTAGAACGGGATAACTTCGGGCATAAGAAAGAGGCTTATCAAGGTGGGGCACTCAAATCACACTATTGGTCCATGATAAAGACGATCCAAGTCACTCATATGAAGAGAAATATTCGACTACGACTAACCATCTACTTTCCTCACTCAACGGACATGAAAATCAAGGGTTAAGGGGCTGATTTGACAATTGGACTACTTCTACTATGATTTAAGGGCTGAAATTTAACATATGGTTAATATGTGCCTAAAATCTTAAATCCAGGGTTTTGCGTTAAAGTGATCATCAGAAACTATAATACTTAAAAATGGCATCTTAACTTAAGTTTAACTAATGGCATTTTCGTAATTATTTGAAAAATGCGGGATTTTTGAAATCCGATCTTTCTACGATATTTATGGGATCATTCTAAGTAACTTTTGTAAAGGGTCCCCTATTAGATTTCCTACGGATGTCCCGCTATTCGCAAATCAACGGTAAATGTACGATAATTATAATAAAAAAAAATTAAAAATGAATTTTTAAAAATTTTCAAATAAATCTCGAAAATCTGGGGTGTTACAAGTAGGGTGAGCTATTTGATAGTGACTTCTGTCTTAGTGTAGACACCCCACCTTCGGCTACACTGTTGGTAGAGATAGCTGGTTGAACGGAGGACCATACCCCCAAATCCCAAGTCCAAACTCAGCCAAACTCACCCTTGTAAGCCCCATTCCATAGCCCAGTTCAAGCCTGAACCCAGTCAACCCAGTCCTAAACACCACCCAGAAAAACCCCCCATAAAAAAGGTCAGTCAAAAAATCCCAAAAAAAGTCAAACTCACTGAGTCAACTCGCTGAGTTAACCCGCTGAGTCAACCCGTCGAGTCAACCCGTCGAGTCAAAACACCGAGTCAACCCGTCGAGTCAAATCACCGAGTCGACCCGCTGAGTCAACTCACTGAGTCGACCAGCGAGTCCAACAGCAGCCCCGAGGGAGCGACCGTACTCGCTGAAAACCGAGGAGCGGCCGTACGGGCGGCCCATGGCAGGCCGCCCGGAAAAAATTACGAGAGTGCCCCTCTCTGCTGCTATAAATACCCCCCTCCCCTTCTCATTTCAACAGGCCATTCGAGTCCATTTCAGCCCGAGAGCTCTGAGTCCATCTCTCCACCCTTTAGCCCATTTTTCCACCAAGGAGAGCCCGAGTGAGGAGAGCCTAACCCTGGTCCAGCTTTGCCTGACCACTGGTCCAAGCCTCCCAAGCCATTCAAGTCTTGATCCAACCACTCGAAGCCAACCCTTGCGACACCTCCGTCCACCCAGCTACTCATTTTCCAGCATCATCTCATTTGCATCTAGCATAAGTGCAACATTTACTTTTCTTCCAACCCCCCTGCTTCACTACAAGCACCTTGATTACTCAAACACACATGCATATGTCTTTATATTAAGCACCTGTCAGTTCGAGCGTATGCTCTGGGCTTGCCCGTTGTTGGAACCTGCCCATCAGAAACTCTTACTGTTCAGACCTGCATTCATGCTTCACTAAAAGCACCTTGATTACTCAAGCACACTGCATACGTCTTACATTAAGCACCTGTCAGTTCGAGCGTACGCTCTGGGCTTGCCCGTTGTTGGAACCTGCCCATCAGAAACTCTTACTGTTCAGACCTGCATTCATGCATCATGTCATTCTGAGAATATACGAGGATTAAATTAGACTTTCAAGTATTCGATCGATTATGTGAAGTAGAGACCGTACTTCGGTACGGGCAGTGTGTGGGGTGCTTAACCTCTTCCCACCCTGTAACCGTGATCCCTTACCTTGAATCTCTGGCCGCAGATCAACAGGAGTCATTTTAGAGGAAGGAATCTTCGGATTCTCTTCTCTAACGTTTCTACGGGGTCTAGCCGACTGTAGATTCGAAGTAACTGGCTAGTGGCGACTCTGGTCTTATATAAACTCATTTAAACATATCCAGCTCAATACGACAACCAAACGAAGCCCTCGAGAACGAGGCAAGCCAGTGGCACAAACGGCGATTTCGCACTCACGCACCTCTTCTTTTTCTTCTTCCGAAAGGAAAGGGAGAACGACGTCGTGTGGGAGCGCGGGAAAATCGGCGAGGGTCCACAGAATGGCGACTCCACTAGGGATAAGCTAGTCCCATTAGTCGTGATCCGACTTGAAAACAGAATCCTTCCCGTACTTGAAAGTCATTAATCCTCATACAATCTCATCTGCATAGCATTCTACCCAAACCCAAACAAAAAAAATAGAAAATTCCAAAACAAAAAAAATAGAAAATCCCAAAACCCAAAAAGAGTAGAGTATAGTCCTCACCATTGCGCCTCCTCGGGCTCAACGTGTTCGGAGACAGCTTCCCTTCTGCAGCATAATCCGCACTCGGGCTCAGCAAGCCATGTCCGACCACGAAGAAGAAACTCATCACTTCCCAGCTCTTGAAATGACCGAAGCGCAACCTCCAGCGCAACAGCCCGTTGACAATACGTCAATCATACAAGAATTGGTACAAGGAATGAGAGCAATGCAAGAAATGCTCTTGCAATTCATGCAAGCACAAACCACCGCAGCAGCCAACAATCAAGTTGGCCCAGTTCAGCAATCTCAGCAACCATGCCGGGTCCTCCCGGCCTCCAGTTCAAATCAAGCACAACCATCGGAGTCTGCCCAAGACTACCGACAGCAGCCATCTCAGCCCTTCGCTATGGGGCATCCTTCTCAATATCTTCCTGCGACGACAAGGCCATCTCAGAGCACTTCCGTTGCAGGAACATCTAGTCAGCTTCCAGTCAATCTTGCAAACAACAATCTCAGTAGATCTCAGCATGTCCCCGCCGATGGGACACATTTTCAATTTCAGCACATCCCCGCCGATGGGATTTCAATTCAATTTCCAGCAACAGGGACAGCACTGGCGAATGCCCACAATGGGGGTCAGTGTCAAGCCCACATCAATCAGCGGACAGTGGCGAATACCCAACAAGGGGGTCACTTCCCAGCATCTCAGCCTCCTGCAAACAGGAGCACTTTTCAATTCCAGCACATCCCCGTCGATGGGATCCCAGTTAATTTTCAGCAATCTTCAATTCAGCAAAATCCAGTTAATTTCCAGCAATCTTCAATTCAGCAAAATCCAGTTAATTTCCAACAAGTTCCAGTTCAACCTTCAGTACAGTCTCCAGTTCAGTTACCATCATTTCAAGCTCAAGTTCATCAGAATCCAGTTCAATCATCAAACCAATTTCAGCAACCCGCGGTTGCTTTTCAGCAAGCCCATAGGGTCGAAGACATCGACCACTATGCCGAAGAAAAACGTGCCTTACTCGAGGAGGCACTAATCGCTCGAACAGATCACTCAGGATTGGACGAGTTGCGGGAGCAGTTCCAGATCTTGCAAAATCAGCTTCAGCGACAGCAAGGAATCGACCTACCTTCGACCAAGTTCAGAGACTTGTGTCCTTTCCCAGATGCTCAGGTACCTCAAAACTTTGAGGTTCCAAAGTTCAAAAGATACGACGGCAGCGGTTGTCCCACAGCACATCTCAAGGCCTTCTGTGGAGAGCTGAGTGCAATCTCAGGAAATGAAGGGGCCCTCATTCGCTTGTTCCAAAAATCTCTGAAGGGCGATGCCCTCGATTGGTACACTTCATTGGATTGCCACCGCATCAGGACGTGGGAACAGCTATCCCAGGCTTTCGTCGACAGATTTGCGTACAATCTCAACATGGCACCCAGAAGAGCCGACCTCGCAGCTCTCAGGCAAAGGAGTAATGAAACACTGTCAGCCTACGTGGGACGTTGGCGAGCTATGGCAGCCAGAATGCGGACACCCATCGACGACGAAGAACAAATCTCCATGATTGTTCATTCAACATACCCAGGCATATCCGGGTATCTCATCTCGCATCCATATGCGAATTTCTCACAATTGATCCGTGCTGGAGAACAAGTCGAAGCAGGAATCCGGGCCGGGACAATCTCCCCATGGCCTCATCAAGCCACTACAGTCAAGAGGAACAGAGTGGAAGGAAGACCTATCGGGCACAGGAATGGAAACCGTAGTGGTTCTCCTCCTCGCCCAACGGAGGTAAACAATATCAACACCACTGCTCAAGGGAATCAACGTGCTCCCCCACAGGGACGTCAACAGTATCAGCAGAATCTAGTTCAGCATCAGCCTCAGCGGTATCAGCCACAACCGAATCCTCAGCCACAACCACCTCGACAACAGCAGCAGTTCAGGGGAAATGGCCAATACTCATACCAGAACAGGCAGAATTACAGGGAGTTCAGGAAGTTCACTCCACTCAGTCAACCACTTAGTCAAATCATGACTACGCTGGTACAAAAGCAGTTACTCACTCTGATGACACCTAGGCCTCCGCCTCATCCTCTGCCTCCAAACTACCGAGAAAATGAGTATTGTGCCTACCACCAAGGACGTGGCCACGCCACTGATCGAAGCTATACTTTGAAAAATGCTATACAAGACCTAATTGATGACCGCAAGATCGTCATCTCGGTCCCTGGAACTTCTCCAGCAGCTTCTACCAACATCCTTCAGAATCCTCTGCCTCAACATCCGACGGACCCCAGTTCATCTCGTGGCCCTACAGTCAATAGTATAGAAGAAGGGGATCATCTCGATCGCTTCTTCTCCCCCATCCAATCCATTCACGCTTACACTTATGAGCCAACAAATCCTCCTCCAGTCTTGCAAGGGGCAAGTCCCTTTCTTCCTTCAATCTCCGAGCCAGTAGTGCTTGAAGGAGCACCTCCATATGATATACCAGTTGTTCAAGGGGCACCTTACAACCATTCAAGCTGGGAACCAGTCGTCCTGAAAGGAGCACAATCATACATTGAGCCCACATACGAACCTGTCATCTTGCAAGGGGCAACTCCAGAACAATCCAATCCGCAATGGAAGGATTACACTCATCAGCAACAAGAGCCCGTTGTCTTGGAAGGAGCTCTTCCAGTCAAGCCTGTCATATTGCAAGGGGCAAGTCCCGGAGGCGTATCAATCACGCTACGGCAGCTCGGACGAACAGAGAAACCTCCTGCCATATCAAGAGGACCAGTATTCATTCCATGGGAGCCTCCCGCCCCAGGAACAGTCAAGCCAGGACCACGACCTTATGTGGTTATGAAGACAAGCCTCGATACTACCCCTTCAGCACAGGCAACAATGTAGTCCTCAAGGCAAAAGCTCCATACGAGGAAGATCTGGTACCCACAATGGCACCGTTGCAAGAACCGGTGGTCCTAGAAGGCAAAAGGGAAGAAAGCTACAAAAAGGTTCCATGGCACTATCCAGAATGTGCGGAAGTCGGGAACATGAATCCCAATGGACGTTGCATCCGAAGAGATAATCAGAACAGAGGAGATCCCAAAGGCCCTCTCTCAGGCCTCGGCAATAAAAATGAAGCCGCATACGATGTGGCGACTCAGCTCAAGTCAATCCCTGCTCAAATATCAGTATGGGAGCTACTTTGCACATCTCGCATACACCGAGAAATGTTCGCCAAAACCTTAAACGATGCTCATGTCTCCTCCGATACGGCACCAGAAATGATAGCTTTGATGATTGGACAACTCCTGGCTCCGCGCGCCATCACCTTCACAGATAATGAGTTGCCACCAGAAGGACGCGATCATGGGCGATCCCTCAACATAGCCTTACGATACAAGGACCTCTGTGTCCCGCTGGTCCTTATCGATAATGGCTCAAGCCTAAATGTCTGCCCACTCAAGACTGCGGAACGTTTGGGAATCAGTCCCTCTTCATTTCGACCCAGCACCATATGTGTCAGAGCATTCGACAACACCCGCCGATCAGTGGAAGGGGAAGTCGACATAGAGGTACAGATAGGTCCGGAAGTCTCCACCATCACGTTTCAAGTCCTGGATATATCAGCCTCTTTCAACATGCTGCTCGGACGACCTTGGCTTCACAAGGCCGGAGCTGTGCCATCAACCCTGCATCAACGAGTGAAATACATCTGTGGAAATCAAGTGATCTCTATCCACGCAGAGAAGGAGCTCATCATTCCCTCCAATGCTGCTACCACTGAACCAGACATCCCGGTCATCGATATCCAGCACTCTGAAGAAGACATCCCGTTTCACAGTTTCGAATTCGAGACTGTGAACTCTATCGCCAATCCAGAACCAATAAGGGTGGACCGTGTCTTTTCGCCGGCAGAGCGTCTGAGCCTCAAATACCGAATGAAGAATCACTTCAAGTCCAGAAAGGTACCGCTGATATATAACCAATGCAAATGGGGACTCGGATACAGGTCAACATTCATGGACAAAAGGAGGAAGAAATTTCGGTGCTCACCCATCCAATTCGTCAAGCCAGGAGAACCTTGCAAAGATCCAGGAGGGAATCAACCGACTGCACTACACAAAGGCCTCCCGATGAGCCTAGTTTGGGCCACATGGCCCCCCATTCGATGGGATCAGATTCTCGAATCATCTAAGCCTCCAGAAGAAGAAGAAAAGGATGAAGACGAAAAGGGAAGTCAAATACAGCAGCTTCAGGACCAGGTTACTCTGACACCTGCTCCCAACCAGGGGCACAACTTGCCCACTTCTCTCAACCAGGGGCACAACATGCCCACTTCAGTCAGCAAGGGGCACGGCTTGCTCATCTCAGCACCAATTAGCAAGGGGCACGACTTGCCCATCTCTGCAAAGTCAACATCATCAATCATCAGCCAGGGGCAGAAGCAGCCCATCCATTGGACCAAGAAAGGGAAGTGGCCAGCCCTAGATTGGTCTGATGTCCAGATTCCAAACTTGTGTCTCACTATGGAACCAGACGAACTGCAATGCGAGGTAAGTGATCCGGGAGGGACTGAGTACGACTCAGATCCCGAACCCGACCAGCGAGAAGTCATGGTCATTGGGCCAGACCATGATTCTTCGCCCAAATCATCAACCCCCACCACTTCAGGGGAGGAAGTGTGGGGTCCTGAATGGTCATCTGTTCCCCTAACTTTTGAATCAGCCAAAGAGCCATCTGAGGGCTCTGGCTTCCAAAAAAAACGCCTGTTTAAGCAGCGACCGGAAGTTTGGAACAAGTTGGGCTCAATCATGGTCTGCAATGCCTGCTTGTTCAAAGTCCCACGAATTTCGAAAATCCAAAAAAATCAAAAACTTTCAAAAGCCAAAAACATCTAGCATTTTCATTTCAGAAAAATCTCAAAAACCAAAAAACATTTCTTTTCCTGCATTCAATAGTGTGCCAAGTTCGTCTAAAGAGTCACATGAGTTTGAAGTCGAATCATATGACTTTGACATCGAATTAGACTTCGAGCTCATGGGTCTGGACGAAGCTCGGGATGAGGAAGATGATGATCCGGCTCCCGAACTTGAGGATCTCCTCAAAAAGTTCGAATCTAAAGCCAATGTTGTAGCCGATGATTTCGAGATAGTAAACTTGGGGACACCTGAGATCCCTAGGGAAGTACGCATTGGAAAATCGTTGCCACCTGAGATGAAACAGAAAATGATAGAGTTCCTAGTTCCAAGATTGTCCAACTTCGCGTTCTCATATGAAGACATGCCGGGGCTCGATGAAGAGCTCGTTGTACACCATCTGCCAACCAAGGCAGATATGAAGCCAGTGAAGCAGAAACTCCGAAGAATGAAGCCAGAATGGGCTCTGAAAGTCCGAGATGAAGTCATCAAGCAGTACAACGCGGGATTCTTGGTAGTCTCCAACTATCCTGAATGGCTCGCCAACATCGTGCCAGTACTAAAGAAGGACGGCAAGGTTCGAATGTGCATCGACTTCCGAGATCTCAACAAAGCCAGTCCAAAAGATGACTTCCCTTTGCCACATATCGACACTCTGGTCGACAACACCGCTGGATACAAGATCTTCTCATTCATGGACGGGTTCTCAGGTTACAATCAGATCAAGATGGCCGTCGAAGATCGCGAGAAGACATCATTTATCACTCCCTGGGGAACCTTCTGTTACAGGGTGATGCCGTTCGGTCTGAAGAACGCAGGAGCAACATATCAGCGAGCAATGACAGCACTATTCCACGACATGATGAACAAAGAGCTCGAAGTATATGTGGACGACATGATCGTCAAATCTCGCACAATTGAAGGACACTTTGAAGATCTGAAGAAGTTATTCAACAGATTAGAAAAGTACAAGCTCCGTCTCAACCCTCAGAAATGTGTCTTCGGTGCAATGGGAGGTAAGCTCCTAGGCTTTATGGTGAGCGAGGATGGCATCAGGGTCGACGAGACCAAAACCAGAGCAATCATCGAGATGCCCCCTCCTAGAACAGAGAAAGAAATTCGTGGCTTCCTCGACAGAATTCAATACATCAGTCGCTTCATCGCACAGCTCACACCTATCTGTGAGCCCATATTCAAGCTCCTTCGGAAGAACGTCCCAAAAGAATGGAATGATGATTGCCAAGTCGCCTTCGACCGCATCAAGAAGTATCTCATGAATCCTCCAGTCCTAGTGCCGCCCACTCCTGGACGACCACTATTGTTATACATCTCGGTAGCAGCAGAAGCCATAGGCTGTGTCCTCGGTCAGCACGACGAGACCAGGAAGAAGGAACAAGCAATATACTATTTGAGCCGGAAGTTCACCGACTACGAGACCAGGTATTCCCCAATCTAGAAGACTTGCCTCGCCCTAGTCTGGGCAACTCAGCGACTCCGTCAATACATGATTGCATTCCCTATTCTCCTCCTCGCTCACATGGATCCGCTCAAGTACCTATTCGAGAAGCCGGCACTCACTGGAAGAATAGCTAAATGGCAGCTACTCCTGTCTGAGTTTGACATCACCTATGTCACTCAAAAGGCAATCAAGGGGCAGGCCCTCGCCGATCATCTTGCGGCTCACTCTCTCCTGGACTATCAGCCGCTCAAGACGTTCTTTCCTGATGAAGATCTCTTGCTCATTGAAGAGGAAGAAAAGAAGAAGAAAGATGAGTGGACGTTATTCTTCGACGGCGCAGCAAATTCTAAAGGGAGTGGTATTGGAGCAATCCTCTACTCTCCAGATGATGTCCCTATTCCTATCTCGAGGCGCATCGCATTCGAGTGCACCAACAACATGGCAGAGTATGAAGCATGCATCGCTGGCTTAAGGGAAGCCATAATCTTAGGCATCAAGAAGCTACGAGTATTTGGAGACTCACAGCTTATCATCAATCAGACCAATGGCGAATGGAAGACTAAAGACGAGAAGTTGATACCATATCATGTGTATCTTGACAATCTGATCGAAGAATTCAAGGAAATCACCTTCTCATACATGCCCAGAGCCAAGAACCAGTTTGCAGATGCTCTCGCCACGCTCGCATCAATGCTCGAGATCCCAAAAGGAGCTTCAGAATGGGAGCTCACAGTCGAAATTCAAGAAGAACCTGCTTTTTGCCTACAAATAGAAGAAGCCGAAGCTGTCCCTGACAAACCCTGGTATGCCGACATCAAGCAATATCTCGAAACCCAGGAGTATCCAGAATCAGCAACAGCAACAGATCGCCGAACCATCCAACGTTTGGCCGGCCAGTTCACCATCAGTGGCGAAGTTCTCTACAAGCGATCCTATAATCACATCCTCCTTCGATGCGTCGATGAAACAGAAGCTGCAAAGATCATGGAAGAAATACACGAAGGAATCTGTGGCCCACACATGAATGGGCACATGATGGCAAAAAAGATTCTACGACTCGGCTACTATTGGCTCACCATGGAGACAGACTGCTGCCAGCACGTCAGAAAATGTTTCAAGTGTCAGGAGCATGCAAATCAAATCCATGCCCCATCATCAGAGTTATACAACCTGACCACCCCCTGACCCTTCTCCATGTGGGGACTTGACATCATCGGCAAAATCAGTCCCAAAGCATCAAATGGTCATGAGTACATACTTGTGGCAGTCGACTACTTCACCAAGTGGGTAGAGGCAGCCTCCTACACCACGATTACAGCATCTCAAGTGATCAAATTCATGAAGAACAACATCATATGCCGGTATGGAATCCCTAACGCCATCATCACAGATAATGGGACCCCGTTCGTCAACAAGAAGATGGATGACTTTCTCAGCAAATTCAAGATCCAACGTCATCGATCAAGCCCCTACCGTCCCCAGATGAATGGTGGGGTAGAAGCCGCAAACAAGACAATCGTCAGGATACTCGAGAAGATGGTAGTGACCTATCGAGATTGGTCAGATATGCTCCCATATGCACTTTGGGCCTATCGAACGTCTGTACGGTCTGCTACGGGCATTACTCCTTTCGAGCTTACTTATGGAATGGAAGCAGTTCTACCAGTCGAAGTGGAAATACCATCACTTCGGGTGTTATTAGAAAGTGGAATTGAAGAAGGAGAATGGCAACGGGCCAGATTCGATCAGTTGCAGCTGGCAGATGAAAAACGCATGTGTGCACTAAGTCATTCACAGTGCTATCAGAAAAGGATCGCTCGGGCTTACAACAAGAGAGTCCGAAAAAGGAGCTTCAAGGTAGGCGACATGGTCATGAAGAAGATTCTACCGTCGCACCTTCCAGATCCCAGAGGAAAGTTCAAACCCTCGTGGGACGGGCCACTGATCGTCAGAGAAGTACTTCCCGGAGGCGCCCTCAGACTCACCAGCATGAGAGGGGTGGATCTTCCTGAGCCAACCAACGCCGACAACGTGAAGATCTTTCACGGGTAAGTTATTCTGACCTTATCAAAGGTTACTTTAATAGAGCTGAAGTCAAGGGGTCAAAGCTAAGATCTCTGAGAAATCATTCCGTCCACCAACAAGTGTTTCAAAAAAAAAGGATTCAAAAAGAAAAGACAAAAAAAGAGAGAGAAAAAGAATGCAAAAGAAAAAGAAAAAGAAAAGAAAAGAAGAAAAGAGAAAGAAAAAGGGAAGCCAAAGTAAAGCACCCAAGAAAAAATCAACCCAAAAAGAAACACAGTCATCCATCCATTCATCTCAGAGGGGTCTTTAGCAAAGACCGACAGCTCTATCATCGTAACTTAGGATAAGGGCTGAAAGACTGCCATCGGCCGGCAACGACGGATTCCCGACCTCTAGCCGCCGCAGTTATCCAGAGATCCAGAAAGAAAAGAAAAAGAAAAAAAAAAAAGAAAAAAAAGAAAAGAAATGTGTGCCTAAACAAAGAGGGCGGAGTGAAAACCCGAAAGGGCGCTCCGAGTAAAAACAGTGGGCATACAGCGGACTTGGTGAAAACCTGAAAGGGCACCAAGGGTAAAAACAGCACAGCTGCCAAGGGGCAGGCAAGACCAAATACCCGGGACGTGGTGAAAACCCGAAAGGGCGCCACGGGCAAAAATGACGGGAAAAAGCCGGCTGTGGTGAAAACTCGAAAGAGCACTGCAGGCAAAAATGGCTCAAAATGAAAAAATAAAAAATAAAAAAAAATAAAAGTGCAGGTACCAAGAAAGCAGACGGTCCAGATCAGTTCAAGCGGTTACAGTTCAAGAACAAGAAGAAGCGCAGTCAGGAACGAAGAGCTCTACAAACTCTGACAATCTCAGGAAGCAAGAGTTTTCATTGCCTACATCTCTAGGGAACCAAAGGATCAAGCAAGTCGAATCTCGAGACATCGGTCAAATCATTGACCGAGCCCCAGTTTTGATTCCTATATCCCGACACAAAATTCAGACACACTCACAAGACAACTCATGGCACAGTAGATTTTCAAACAGTTTTCTCTTTTTTAATTAGATGCATCATATTTCTTTTACACATATCATATCATCTTTTTCAAAAAAAATACAAAAAAAATGCATCATCATCAGTCATATATGCAAAAAAGGAATGTGCAGGTGGCCAACACAATCAATCTCTACCCTCCTCCTCGGCCACATCAGGTGAGTCCTCTGACTCATAAAAAGATAGTCTCGCTCTCAACCTGCTCACCTCCATACGCAGGTAATGCACCTCATCGCGCTCAAGGTACGGATCGCTGTCTCCTCATCAGACAACCTCCGATCGGCAGCCAATCTCCTCGACATCATCTCACAATGATACCGAAGTGCAGAGATCTCAGACAGCAGATGACCATGAGTGGCCAAGAGGAAGCCAGGATCGATAAACGGGCGCTCCTCAAAAGGTTCATATGAACCAGATGAAGAGCCAGCATCTCCAAGAATATCCTGCTCATCCTCATCAGCAGTCTGGTGCCAACAAGGGATACGTCGATACAAAGACTGCTCAGCAACCCAGTACTGATATGGGGCGGTCGCCATCGGAAAAGTCCGCAACTCAAATCCCAACAAATCAGCTGTCAAATAACTCGCCCAGGAACAATCAATCCGGGTCCTGAAGTCAGAAGATCTAGAGGGGAGTACTCCACGCCCGATACCCGTGAAAGCGAAATGAGGAACATCCTGCTCATACCCAAACTGCCGCAGGAACCGGATGGGATGGTAAGAAAAGTAGGATCGAAAGCCTACCAACATCAGAGGATGGCGGTGTGCATCGCAAAGCACTGGAGGAAGTGAAAGCCAAGATGACTCCCAACGAACGTTCCAGTCACGAAGTTCAGCGAACGTCCTGCGATACAGGGGCTCGCTCATCCTGGCTGTATGAGGAAGGAACTCGATGATATAACGCATAATGTCAGAGCTAGGAATGCCAGGAAGAGGTACAGGAACGGTCAGAGAAAGACGCTCCCATAGCCAGACCTGATCACAAAAAGGAAAAGAAGTTCAGCTAAAGCAAAGCAATCCCCAACAAAGCAAGAAAAAAAAAAGGTGTAAAAAGAATACCTGCAGGAAGGCACAGCAGCCGCGAAGAACACGAGTGCGACCAAGGGCGCAGTCAGTCAGCCCATCGAATAGCTCGGCCAAAATGAGAGAAATGATCCCCTGCCGACGGACAGCTCGGCTCATCACCTCAAAAAGCAAAGGAGTCTGGGACCTGCGCCATCCCGAGAACAGCACCTCAGCAATCAAACAGAACATCAGTGCATTCCGAGCAAAGGTAGAACCGGCCGTACTCTGAGGACCCGAAAAAAGATCATACAGCAGGTCCAAAGAGAACACAACAGCATCCTGGCCACCAGCTGCAGGCCGAACAAGATAGGGGATCCCAAACCAGTTCTGCGGTGTAGCAGTCTTCGGCGATGTCTTCGGCGAGAAGTACTAAGTATAATCCAAGGGTAAGCCTGTCAAGCGTGCAAGCTCCTCCAAAGAAGGCCCCATCTCCATATCGTTGAAGGCAAACAAGTTCAACGAAGGGACCCAGTCAATCAAGGCAGCTCCGAGCATCCTCCAGTCAATGTCAACTCTAGCCATATGAATCAGACTGCCAAAGCCATAGGACTCCAAATCTCGAATCTCATAAACCGACAAGCTGTCAAGCCAAGCAAGCAGTCGTGGCGAGCAAGAAGGACGAGGAAGCAGCTGACAAGTCCTCACTGGTACCCCATCCAGAACAAAAGGCCCAGAAATCAATAATGACTCATCAAGGATCGGAAGGTCAACGGGCGAAGGAGAAGGAAAAGCTGGAACCTCTGCCGACTCGACAACCCCTGATCGGCCCTCACTGACGGCTATGTCTGATATAGTCACATCGCCATCTGAAACTGTCATAACCTCAGCCGCATGGGAAGACTCGCCCACCTCATGAACAGAGTGCGCAAAGGACCGATGACCAAGGGAAGGACAATGCTCTCCATCAAAAGGGCTATCAGTGAAGATCACACCGCACATCGTGGCACCCTGGCTAATCTGACCGTCAAAGAATGCATCTGAACCATCCAAAAGGGTCCCGGCTACCCCGATCGAAGAATCAACGGCCAGATTCGGACCTGCGGCCCTCTCCAGTAGGAAATCATGAATCCAATCATCATCCTGGCATATCAAAGGGATCATCGAGGCATCCACACCGTCCATCATCAAGGGGACATCATCAATGATCACATCAAGTCCACCCAAAGAAGTATACCGCACATCCTGGCCCTCATCCAAAGAATCCAAACCGTCAAAGGTACCATCTGAGCCATCCATACCATCCAGACATGAGATCAGCCCATCTATGTCCATCATGGTCCCATCACCACCATCCATCACATCATCCATGGGGCCCACACTCAAGGGATGCATAGCCTCACCTATGTCCCATCCCATCATCCCATCTATACCATCCATTCCTCCCATGATGAAGGTCCCATTCAAATCTGAAAATCCAGCCATCCCACCATTAATGGAGCTATTCAAAGCTTCATCAACCACCATCCCTAACCCCTCATCAATGCCCCCATTTAATGCTCCATCTCCACCATCAATCAAAGATACCTCATCATCTTTAAAGCCCTCATCGATTGCTGAAATACGGGACCCACCAATCTCTCCCACAAGGGCCCCCAAGCCATCATCAATGGCTGCCCAACAAAAGATCAAGAAAGAAAAAGACAAAAAGAGAAGGAAAGAGGGGACAAAGTGTAGATTCATGGCTGGAATCGAATGATCCAGTGCAGAGGATGTGGGGACAAGAGAAAAGGACAGCAGAGGATGTCCGAACCAGGGCCAGCCCAGGCCGCTCAAGAGGCGATCCTTGGGCGGCCTGCCCTGGGCCGCCCGTACGGACGCAAACTTCCTCTCTCCGCGGGATTGGCTCCAAGGTTCTTGGTAGGTGAGGCTGACAGTCCACGTCAGCAGATGGCGCTCCGTGGGCCGCCCAAGGCTCCGGTCCACTCCAAATTTCAACTGAAGATGATCAAGATCATACAAAAGGTGCCCCACTGGTCCAATCACGGAGCAATGTGGCCAGAATATGACTGATCAAGCCAAAGAAGGGGGAAAGTGATCAAGTGGGGGCCACAAGCAATCCAAGCCATTCAAAGACTAGATCCTCATGATCCAAACCATTGAAGAACCTACATGAGCCATGAAACAACAAGATCAATGGGCTGATCATCAAAAGAAGGGCCAGAATCCAAGATCCAATCATCAAGTGGGCCCATAGAGCCAAATCAAGCGATCTGAGGCGTTCAAGCCATCATCCACACCATGAGAAGCCTTCCTAGCCTCACAAATCATCAAAAGAGGTGCCCCAAAGTAAAGCTAAGGTCTCAGGTGGGCCCGCAGGGCCAAATCCATCAATCTGAACCATTCAAGGGCCAAATCATCAAGATCCAAACCATTGGAAAGCTTACACAAGTCATGGAGTGGCAAGATCAAAAGTCCAATCATCAAAAGAAGGGCTAAAATCCAAGATCCGATCATCAAATGGCCCGCAGGGCCAAATCAAGCAATTCAGACCACTCAAATCACAGTCAGCCCCGTCAGAAGCCAAATAAAGCAAGGTAAGTATGCCCAACCCAAAAAACTGGGTCCGAAGACCTTAAACTACGTCGGGATTCACATCCCGAGAGATTTTCAATAAAAACCGGTATTGGTCTTAATTGCTCGAATCAAGATCCGACGACACCGGGTACTTTCGAAAACCACAAAAAATATATTTATGCATTTCCAACACTTATTTGTACATGTTTTGGGTCCGAAGACCTTAAACTACGTTGTGATCAACGTCCCGAGAGATTTTTAATAAAAACCAACATCGATCCCAGCCTTTCGGGCCAAGATCTGATGATCTGGATCATTTCGAAAAACAAAAAAATATGTTTGCCCCCTCTTGTACATGTTTTGGGTCCGAAGACCTTAAACGACGTCGGGACCAACATCCCGAGAGATTTTCAATAAAAGCCGGCGTCGGTCTTGTTTGCTCACATCAAGATCAATGACTCCGGACATTTTCAAAAATCATAAAAATATATTACCAGCCCCGCTTTTAAAGTTTTGGTCCAAAGACCTTAAACTACGTCGGGATCGACATCCCGAGAGATTTTCAATAAAAACCGGCATCAGTCTGGATTGTCCATCCGCTGACACCGGACATTTTTCCAAAAACAAAAAAACATGTTTGCCCCTCTTTTGTACAGTTTCATGGTCCGAAGACCTTAAACTACACTGGGATTAATTTCTCGGGGGACCTTTCTCGCTTTCAACTAAAAACCGGCATCGGCCTCGACCGTGGGGATCATGGTTCGATAACCCGGATCATTTCAAAAATACCAAAAATATTTTAAAGCTTTCCATAAAAACCAGTATCAACCTTGATCACCCGAGTTGAAATCTGGAACCTTTTCAAAACAAAAAAAATATATATATATATATATATACAATATAAAACAAAAAGTTTTCACCACCAGTTTCAACCCACCAATTTATCCCCAGCGGTCCGAAGACCTAAAACTACACTGGGATTAACTTCTCGGGGGCTTTCTTTCCTAACCTGTTCCAGGCATGGCTGACACTTGATCGTACGGGTGTCTGGAATCTCTTAAACAGGTAAGGGCTGTGGCGGGCAGAACTCCGCAATCCTGTTCGTGTTGAATGCACCGTGATAGACAACCTTGATTTGGAAGTCGCTGTTGAAGCTGACGGACGTTCCCTGTTCCTAGAACTCATGAAGGGGATTAAGGCTGTTGGGAGGTGGAGCTCACCCTCACGGAATTGTGAGCAACGTAAGACCCCAAACTGGATTGACTAAGGGAAATGTGAGGATGTGGCTCATTTTGTGGCCGAAGGAGTCCGTCGGACGATACGTGGTCTATGTGCATTGCACATGAGGAACAGGCAACTTTGTGGGTGTGTTGACTGAAAACCCTCAAAATCTCCTCATCCGAAGATGTAAAACTACGGCACTTAACTGTGTGAGACTCGTCTTGCTCGCTGACGTAAAATGGATCGGGTGCCTTACCAGCAGTAGAAGCTGGAAATGGATGAAAATTCCATACTTTTCCCTGCATTTCATAAAAATCACAAAAATACAAAAACATTGCAAAATCACCTTTTCAAAAATCATAAAAAATATTTCCCTTGCTTTCAACAAAATATTGTCAAAAAATCACAAAAAATATCTCTCTTGCTTTCAATCAAAATATTGTCAAAAATCACAAAAATATTTCCCTTGCTTTCAATCAAAATATTTCGAAAATCACAAAATATTTCCTGTGTTTTCAATAAACTGATCTCTACCCTGACCGCTCAGGTAAAGATTCGGATCCACATATTTACAAAAAATCACAAAAATTAGCATCCCCAGCACTACAATTCAGGAGTCTTGAACTCCGCTCACTTCACAGTATGGGATGACGGATCCAATCGCCCGCAAATTGGAATCTTGACCAAAACGGGCAACCGAACACCATCTCAATCACATGTATGCCCAGAAGAACATCTTGAAGTCGAATGATATCCTCGTACATTCTCATTAGCAAAGAAACAGCATCTTGGGACGATGGACCTGGTCGACCACGGGTCGGGATCTTGACCAACCCGCTGTCCAAACCTCCGTATCAAAAAGAAAAATCCCCAAGGGAGTACAACCCTGCAAGCAATAAGCTCAAAATTCTCTGCATCTCCAGCAAAAGCAAAATCATCAAACGAAAAGAGAATGAGCCAAGCCATGCATTCATCATGCATCTCCATGCATCAGCATCCATCGCATCAATCATCATGTTTACCTGCTTTCAAAATAAAAGTCGGTTAGCCAAAAGCCCCACAGGCATCCCTAGTGGAGGCACGTGCAAACCAGATTTTCATTTCAAAAAGAAAAAAAAATATATTCCTATTTGCAAATAAAAACCCCACGGAGTATCACTCCCCAGAGTGGGTACCTTTTCAAAAATCCAAAAATATTTTCCAATAGAGCGTTCTGCCTCCAACACACCAGGAGATCTTCCATATCTCTGGGTAGGAGCCGACGCAAAAATCAAATAAGATCTGATGTCTCGCGGTTTCCCCGGAGGTCATCGGATCCAATGCACTCAAAGTACGGTCGAACTGAACTCCAGTATCAGTGCGGTCGTACCCCATGCCAAGATACAAAAGATGAAAGCCAAAAGGCTCGGTCACAGAAACCATTTGAACAGGTGGAAACGATGAATTGTAACCCAAGTATCAAAATCAGCGGATCGGGTGGAAAAAGTCCACCCGCACATACCTAGGCGTGGATGCCTGAAGTACCTTGACTGAGTCCAAGTCGGCGTAGTAGAATCCCGTAAGACTATCTGACGCAGGGCGTCTAACCACTTTGACAGTCAAGCGAAACAAGTACTCCTGGAGTGATCTGGGAAAACATCAAACATCACACAATCAGTCTCAGGGTCAGCATCCTCGTAAGACTGTCGACGCAGAGGCTCTGCTGTACCTTTCCGATGTTAGTACCGATCAGGAATGGAAGGGTTGCGATTGGGTACCCAGGTTGTAGCAAACTGCAGGGACAATCGCAACGTTTTCTCCAAACTCTCGCGGTATGTGCGAGTTATCAATTTCCAGACAATCAACTGACCCAGATACAAAAGACAACAAAGATTCCAGACCACAATCAAGGAAAGAATGAATTGCAAACCAAGCATCAAAACTAGCAGATCGGGTGGAAAAGCCCACCCGCACATACCTAGGCGTGGATGCCTGAAGTACCTTGACTGAGTCCAAGTCGGCGTAGTAGAATCCCGTAAGACTATCGGACGCAGGGCGTCTAACCACTTTGACAGTCAAGCGAAACAAGTACTCCTGGAGTGATCTGGGAAAACATCAAACATACAATCAATCACAGGGTCAGTAACCTCGTAAGACTGTCGACGCAGAGGCTCTGCTGTACCTTTCCGATGTTAGTACCGATCGGGAATGGAAGGGTTGCGATTGGGTACCCAGGTTGCAGCAAACTGCAGGGACAATCGCAACGTTTTCTCCAAACTCTCGCGGTATGTGCAAGTGAGCGATCTCCAAACGATCAACTGGCACAGATGCAAAAGCAAGCAAAGATTTCAGACCATGATCTATGAATGACCGGGTCAGAAGTGGGGTGTCCACTCGCTTTGGCATTCGGTTGCATGCAACCTCTGCCAAAGAGGGGCATCTGTAGACACCCCACCTTCGGCTACACTGTTGGTAGAGATAGCTGGTTGAACGGAGGACCATACCCCCAAATCCCAAGTCCAAACTCAGCCAAACTCACCCTTGTAAGCCCCATTCCATAGCCCAGTTCAAGCCTGAACCCAGTCAACCCAGTCCTAAACACCACCCAGAAAAACCCCCCATAAAAAAGATCAGTAAAAAAATCCCAAAAAAAGTCAAACTCACTGAGTCAACTCGCTGAGTTAACCCGCTGAGTCAACCCGTCGAGTCAACCCGTCGAGTCAAAACACCGAGTCAACCCGTCGAGTCAAATCACCGAGTCGACCCGCTGAGTCAACTCACTGAGTCGACCAGCGAGTCCAACAGCAGCCCCGAGGGAGCGACCGTACTCGCTGGAAACCGAGGAGCGGCCGTACGGGCGGCCCATGGCAAGCCGCCCGGAAAAAATTACGAGAGTGCCCCTCTCTGCTGCTATAAATACCCCCCTCCCCTTCTCATTTCAACAGGCCATTCGAGTCCATTTCAGCCCGAGAGCTCTGAGTCCATCTCTCCACCCTTTAGCCCATTTTTCCACCAAGGAGAGCCCGAGTGAGGAGAGCCTAACCCTGGTCCAGCTTTGCCTGACCACTGGTCCAAGCCTCCCAAGCCATTCAAGTCTTGATCCAACCACTCGAAGCCAACCCTTGCGACACCTCCGTCCACCCAGCTACTCATTTTCCAGCATCATCTCATTTGCATCTAGCATAAGTGCAACATTTACTTTTCTTCCAACCCCCCTACTTCACTACAAGCACCTTGATTACTCAAACACACATGCATATGTCTTTATATTAAGCACCTGTCAGTTCGAGCGTATGCTCTGGGCTTGCCCGTTGTTGGAACCTGCCCATCAGAAACTCTTACTGTTCAGACCTGCATTCATGCTTCACTAAAAGCACCTTGATTACTCAAGCACACTGCATACGTCTTACATTAAGCACCTGTCAGTTCGAGCGTACGCTCTGGGCTTGCCCGTTGTTGGAACCTGCCCATCAGAAACTCTTACTGTTCAGACCTGCATTCATGCATCATGTCATTCTGAGAATATACGAGGATTAAATTAGACTTTCAAGTATTCGATCGATTATGTGAAGTAGAGACCGTACTTCGGTACGGGCAGTGTGTGGGGTGCTTAACCTCTTCCCACCCTGTAACCGTGATCCCTTACCTTGAATCTCTGGCCGCAGATCAACAGGAGTCATTTTAGAGGAAGGAATCTTCGGATTCTCTTCTCTAACGTTTCTACGGGGTCTAGCCGACTGTAGATTCGAAGTAACTGGCTAGTGGCGACTCTGGTCTTATATAAACTCATTTAAACATATCCAGCTCAATACGACAACCAAACGAAGCCCTCGAGAACGAGGCAAGCCAGTGGCACAAACGGTGATTTCGCACTCACGCACCTCTTCTTCTTCTTCTTCCGAAAGGAAAGGGAGAACGACGTCGTGTGGGAGCGCGGGAAAATCGGCGAGGGTCCACACTTAGGGTAGGGCGACGAAAGGCTATTTCAATGACGGAAAGAGCCAGAAACTCAAGAGGGTCGCCTTTGGAAGGCATACCTTCGAACGTCAACCGTTACGGAGGGAAATCTCCAAAAAAAAGAAAAAACCATGCATTTGAATTAATAAAAACCATCCAAGCTTCAACAGAGACATATATTAGAACCTCATACGGATTCCAAAAAGGCCACATTGCTAAGAATCTTATTTTCTCATAGAAAATCTCGGTCGTAAGCAGTGGTGGAAGAAAAAGCCTCTAAAACCTTAAGATCTTCATATCTTAATCGTTCAAGCATGTAGGACCCACTATTATCCTTTCTCATCAAGATTTGTTTGAAAGAAACCACCGCAACTTCTGTTTCTCATCGATTTTGTCGATTGAATGCAACTACGGAAGAAACGTTAAGATGCATAACCCAACGGATGAATAGACTTGAAGCTTCAATATATCTTGTCCACGAGCTCCCTAACATTGATCTCAACCGTCTAGTAGTACTAATAGAATGAAGGAATACTTGTTAGATTGAAATCTACCATTAAAAGTCGCATTCTTCCTTGCTAAGAAGATGTCAATTGTGGGATTTGGTGTGGTCTCAAATTAATCATCCAAATCAACCATTGTGATGCACATTTGATCACTATTTAATCAACACGTATTAACCATGATCAGACTGGCATTAGGAGCATCAAGCTAATAAAATATAACGTTGAAAAATAGGTTGTTGGAACTTTCCAGCGTAACCCGTCTTAATTGTCATTCGGTTGTGATTTAGGAACCATTAGAGAGATAAGAGAGAGAGAGCTCTAGCAATAGAGAAGAGAGTGCACAAAAATTAATTTGGGATAGAGATAGAGACAGAGAGAAATTGAGTTTGACTCACCGAGTTTTGTCGAGTCGAGCTAAGTCGGTTTAAGTCCGACCCTATTACTAGATGTGGTTAACGGAGAGAGAGAGAGAGAGAGAGAGAGAGAGAGAGAGAGAGAGAGAGAGAGAGAATTGACGATACTAAGTTGCACCGAGTTGACTCACCGAGTCAAGGCCAATTCGGGTAAAGTTTGAGTCAAATTGGGTTAACAACTTTGAATTGTGAGTGATCTCCCACTTAGGTTTGATTAACCCTCTTTCAATTTCAGTTTGTGTTATTTCAATTCAAGTTTTGTGTTGTTTCCTTCTTTACTATGTAATTTACAATCCCATGTAAGGGATCATTTCCATTCGCAGTTTGAATTTTCTATCTTAACTAAAGCCTTTTTTGCTTGGAATAGCCTATTCTTCCTTTTGACTCAAGAGCTTCCTCTTGATTTTGCTTGCTAAATCTTTTAAATTTAGTATATTTATTTCTTTGTGTTCCATTGAGGATATCCCTTTTATTACCTCTTTTAAATCTTGATTTATGTAGTATTTTTTTTGAATTTATCCTTCACATCCATAACTTGTGTACTTTCTTAAATCGGGTATGTATCATAACAAGTGGATCCTTCGGTGTGTTGTTCATTCCAATTGAAATCATATTTCTTTGATGCATCATGACTGTAAGTATCAACTGAAATCTAATTGCTTGGATTGCTTTCATCAAAATCATGGAATGTAAGAAGATTGAATTACATTCCTCATCTTGGTATACATTAAATTTAATTTACTTGCACTGATGGGTTTATCAAGGGGGGGTTCCCTTGTTTACATGGTAATGATGATTTCTTTCAGTGGAATTATTGAGCAAGGGTTCTCTTATCTACATGGCAAGGATGATTTATTTCGGTGGGATTATTAAGCAAGAGTTTTCTTATCTACATGGCAAGGATGATTTATTTCGGTGGGATTATCGAACAAGGGTTCCCTTAAATATATCTCAATGATGATTGCATGTTTCGGTGAGATTATTAAGTGAGGATTCCCTTAAATACGTCTCAAGGATGGGCATTGCATTATCGATGGGATTATCGAGTGAGGGTTCTCTTGACGATATGTCTTGGATGATTTATGCATCATGACATTATACTCATTACATAATGAACGATTCATGTATCCTGGTATTGCATCTTGTTATATGTTGAACTGTAATTTGCTTGCTCTTTTTAGTCTATTCAAACTTATAGTGGATATGGTCGCATTGGGCTTCGAACTCACCAAATTTGATAACTCTTATAGGTTTACAAGATAAGAGAGGAGTACGGAAAGATGAATACTTGGATGGCAATTTCTATTAGAATTTAGTTTTTAGTTAGTTTCATTTATTTGAAAAGTAGTAATGAACTTATTGTAAAACCATAAGAAGAGAATTAGTAGTGGGATGATACTTGAATTTTGGATCCGTGAAGTTGACTTTAAAGTATAATTATTATGGTATGGATTATAATTTAATAATGATTTGGTTTAGATATGTGATGAATTAAATGTGAATGTGATGAATAAATGCATAAAATATTTGTTCGCACCCTAAAATTTGAAATTAGGATCACACTACTCAGATTCCAAATTTCAACAGTGACACCCAAGCCAACAAGAAACATGACCAACCTGGTACATGTATTTTACGGTAACCCTAACCTGACCAACTATCTAAAACCAAATATTAATGGTGGCAATGGGCCAGTTAGCTTGCACAACCCCCCTTACCCATAGGTCGGGTTTGGTCCTCGGATGCATCACTCAATCAATTTTCAAGTCGTGCCTGGGCTCAAGTCATTTTAGCCTGACCCAGCCCAGCTTAGCTTGACCTGATCGACCTTTATATCTACACGTGTTACATCTATATAGCATTCCAATCTTGCATTTACACAGCCCATCCATCTTTAATGTAGATCAATTGATTGATAGATCAGGAACATCCAAGTGTAAAGTAGGGATTTTATCAGTTGGTCAGGAATCAGGACTAGCCCAACCAATTTTTTTCGTGCCCTTGCTTAGACCATGGGCTTTTAAGTGCTGAGCCAGGCCGAATCCAGTCCATTGCCAGCCCTAAAGCACATGCAATTTTATGTGAGCCCTCTTAAAAGGAATCCGTCGAAAAGAGACATGATGAGCACTTTCTTAGAACTTTTCGAAACCGTGCCATTTGAACCATCTTTCCCCATTGCATGTCATCTACTCAATTGAATTATGAACCACACACGTGGACCAATCTCAAACCTCTAAATCTCATATTTACAAATGTGAAAAGGACCATCCAACCATGCTTGGCTTCCACGTGATCTGATGGAAGTTTGGGTTGGTGTTTAGGTATCTATCACACCAAATGAAAATGTTGCATCAATGATCTACACCAAGTTGTTACATCCACACATTAAACAAGTCACCCATGGTTAGTTGGCCACACCTTAGAGAAGAAAAAAATTCCTGGCCATTCAACACATACTTCTTTTGAAAAAGAAGAAAATGACACAACAACCACTCCAAAATCATGCATCTTGATTCTAGAAGCCCCTCATTCTGATTAGGGCCCGCCCTTATCGACTTGGGGTCCGATATAGTAGTCCACTGACTTACTTGAAATGATAGGCCCACCAAATTCCTACAGAACATGCGGCCCGCCCTCGCCGATCGCAATCGATCATCTAGTGGGCTCCACTATGGATGGGCCATAGTGCAAAAATAGCACCAATCAGACCATCAGGATGTAGTGATCATAATGTGAGACTTCCGGCTTTCATTAATAACCATCAGTTATTAACCAACGAATGGGGCTCTTGCACCATGGACCATGGGAGGTGGGGCATGAAAAATCAACAGTTTGGTTTATAGGTGGACCCCATGTTGGGGAAATCTCAGTGTGCCCATTTTCTTGGTGGATCCTCACATCCTAATACCACAAATGCATGGTCCTCAGGCCACCACCAGCATCCTAGAATTTAAGGAAATAGGTGCATGGTATTGAATATCAACAGTACTAAACAATTTCTATGGCTGTGAAGAAACAATAAGGTCCTCTGCATGAGCACATGAATATTGTACCCAAGCGCCAACCTACGTAAACATGGCCCACGGCTAGGTGATCCAGGCCGCTGATCTGATGTGACCCATCAAAGATGTTGGGATGCCCTCAAAATCATCCACACTGGAATACCCTAACCGTTCAATCAGTGGAAAATTGCAGCAACGGTCTTTGGAAATACCATATATTGGACGGCTAGGATCTTCTGATCTGGAAGCTTCCTTGTTATATTCTTCATCAGTGTTGTTGTCTACCATGTCAACGGTCCAGATTACTATTCCACGGGCCCCACATGTACCAACTTGGCATATCAAGATCAGTACACCCAGTAACTTCTCCAAGGGTAGAATGGTCATTTTACCTTGATTGGCATTGCTTGAGAATAGCATGAAGACATCCAAACGCTGCTTTTAAAAGGCCATGTTGCTGCCTTGCTTGTGCTAAGTGCAACAAAAGACACACACAAGAAATGTGCAGAGGTAGGGAAGAGAAGAGAAACCAAGGTGGTTTTAGCCAGTTTAAGATCTCTGCCAATGTGTGTCGTGTCCGTCCGATCATACGGTCGATCATCTGCGAGCTCTGTGATTCCCGGGCCATCTTATACTGTGTAGCGGACCGCGCGTTCCTATGTCGAAAATGTGATAAAACTGTCCACAGAGCGAACTTCTTGGCGATGCGGCATGTCCGATGCCTGCTTTGTGAGACATGCCAGAAGCTCAACCGGCGGTGCATTGTCAGAATTTCATTCATGTTAGCGTCTTAGATGCGAATTCCATCGACAGAAGGTGGTGCAATTCAAATTTAGAAGGTTGGAGATGGGTGCTGTGGTAAGGTGGAGAAGTTTTCTTATTTTCTTTTTTTCAATCTCTTTCAGCTATGTTTTTATGCTTTTGTTCTATGAGTTCAGATTGGACTGATTGCTATTGGGCACGTTTGGATGTGTAACTAAATCGCATTATGAAAATTCAGATTATTCAAGCGGCGAGTATTCAGGGTGGTTCAAATCAAATTATGGTTCTGTTCCTTTCCATGTTCAACTTGAAAGTTATGTAATCGCAGTTTGGCACCGGACATTTAAAATGTATGCTAATGAAGGGATTATGATCTGTTTATTTCCATTTTGTTAGAATAATGATTGCAATTCAATTTGATGTAGCATCCAAACGCGCACCCATGTGAAAAGAAAAAATAAAAAAAAATAAAAAAAAATCTGAGTTTTCATGTTAGATTGAATTTGAGTAAGGAGGCCTTAAATGGTTTTTTGTTTCAAGTAGTTTGTAGCTTTCTATTTGATTGGGGAACCATAATCCTCTACAAAACCCCTAGCTCTGTGGGACCCACCATGTTGTGAGTGTGGCATCCAATCCGTCCATCAGGTGTTTCTTCTCATTTCCACTATACAGGCCAAAATTCAGGCTGAACTGAAACTCAGGTGGGCCAAACCACAGGGAACAAAGTAAAATCAGGCCTAAAACCGCTATGTTCACGCTCTGTAGCCCAGAGCTTGGTTGTTTTACCCAGTGCCTAAAACAGGTATGGTAGAAGATTGGGTTGTTTGAATGAAGGTGTTGAATAATTATCAGACTGAATCATCAGCATCTTCATCTAGAGCAGCATTCCCTGTGGACAGTACCCAACATATAGTAATCCAGATCGTTCATCAGGTGGGCCGCAACGTAGGTGATAAGGACTAGGAGAAAATCCTGGCCATGTGATTGGACTTCTCCCCAATGGCAGTGTTTCCTCTTTAACCATACATTTCTTGATCAGTGTTTGGAAGGCATGGATAATCTCGCAGGGGAGGCATTCGCAGCATTGCACATCCTTGGTGGAGAGCCCACCAGATGAATGATCTCGGTCATTGTGACATGGGACCCACCTATCCTAAATGTCTGTCTGAATGAAAATCGCAGTAAAAGGTAAGAGAACAGGCTTCAACTGAGAGGAAATAGAAAAAAGGAAATTGGAACAATCTCCACTACAAAGCCATGCAATCGTCAATGCAATATAAACAAATGACACGAAAGTCTTGTTGAAAACAATGCACAAATTTAAAGAACCAGTAGTAAAATCGGAACCTCACACTTAATCAGCGATGAAGTATTGCTAAGTAATATTATCTTCCGTTGGGACGAGGCGCGGATGACGTCGCTCTCTTTGAGATAGTTCGCGCCCCCTCGAGCAATTTTGACCGATGCAGAGGCTTCCGGCGCGCTACCCTTAGGATACAACGCCCAACAATCGACCTTTCCGGCGTACACAGACCGAATAGATCCTAAAATTATCAATAGAACCACACCTTCGATTGCCCAAGATCAGATGAAGATTTGCAGAAAAGGATTAGGGTTTTCCGCCTATCTCTTTCTGACTGAAAGAAAGACTATTTTATAAAGCAAATAAAAAAATAATACCGTTTAAAAAACGGACATGCTTATTAAAGCAAAAAACCGACACCCGCTTGAAATGTAACTGGCGCCCGTTGGAATGTGCCCGTTCGAGTTCAGGCACGTTTCACATAGTGGAAACGGCCATTATATACAAAAAGGTGTTTATATAAAATCCCTCTTGTATAGTCTTTTGTATAGTGCATTACTATGCATAAGCTCGTATGCGCGCGCAGGGGGGGTGCAACCGGTGGAAAAACTTATTCAGAATCCTTTAACCGGGCGTGTGCACATGTGCACACCTACGTATACTCGCGCACGGGGGGGGTGCTTTCGGCCATGTATATCCCAAGCTAGGCCTGTACAGTGGAAATGAGAAAAAACAGACGGAAAGCAGATATCCCAATAGTATATGGTGTTTTAGAGCTGCACCTTACGGCCATGTGCAATATCCTGAATTCATGAGCGCTCTAGAGAATTAACCTATTCTCATAGAAAGCGGCCCCACTTCCACACTCACATAGGTGAATTTATCAAGGGTGTCTCTGTAACAATTATCACCCCACCTTAAAGGATATAAATTCATTAAGGGATTTACCTATACTTAACACGTCACAGAGATTTACATTACTTACACTATAGAGAGGGACTTGAAAAAATTAAAAAAAAAATCTAAATTTCGTAATGCTTTCTACTAGAAATCATATGAAGACTTGTTTTCCCCATCGAACCTAATTCTTGGGATCTCCAGTCCTTAAGTTGGGTTACTATTTTCAGTGATTCATTCTTCTATGGGCTTAAGTCCCATCTCCCTCGATGTCTTCCAGACTTTCTCCCTAGCTAGGCCTTTTATTAATGAATCCGCTATGTTCTCAGTGGATCTAAGGAAGTTTAGAGTTATTACTCCATTTTTCAGTAGTTGTCTCACACAATCATGCTTCAGACGGACTTATCTGGATTTACCATTATAACACTTGCTATTGGCTCTTCCTATAGCAGCCACGCTATCACAATGAATGGATATGGGAGGTACCGGTTTTACCCAAAAAGGAATATTAATTAATAATGTTTTAACCCATTCTGCCTCGTCACTTGCTGCTGCCAAAGGTACCAGTTATGATTCCATAGTGGAATGAGCAATGCACGTTTGTTTTTTAGATTTCCACGAAACCGCTCCACCTGCCAAAGTAAAGATATAGCCACTAGTAGATTTGGAATTATCTACACCTGAATTTCAATTTGCATCACTATATCCTTCAATCACAGCTGGGTATCTCTGGTATTGAATACCATGATTCCATGTCCTTTTAAGATACCTAAAGACCCTATATATAGCATTCCAATGCATGTAACTCGGATAACTGGAGTATCTACTTAGTTTGCTCACTGCAAAAGCTATATTTGGTCTTGTGCAATTCATAGCATAAGCCAAACTACCAATGATACTGGCATATTCAGTACGAGATACTTCTTCACCATTATTTTTCTCTAATTTTATACTAGGGTCAAAAGGAGTACAAGCAGGCTTGCAATCATAGTATTTATATTTATTTAAAATCTTCTCTATATAATGAGATTGAGTTAAGATTATACCAGAATCATTTCGAATAATCTTAATTCCTAAAATGACATCAACTTTACCTAGGTCTTTCATGTCAAAATGAGAAGATAAAAATACATTTGTTTCACGAATAGAATTTAAGTTTGTACCAAAGATCAAAAGATTATCCACGTACAAGCATACCAAAACAATAAAATTGTCTAACACCTTAAAATAAATGCATCTCTCACCCTCATTATACATAAAACTATTAGACATCATAACACAGTCGAATTTTTCATGCCACTGCCTCGGAGCTTGTTTTAGACCATATAAGGACTTTAAAAGTCTACACACTTTGTTTTCTTGTCCTGGTACAACAAAACCTTCCGGTTGGTCCATATATATACTTCTTCTTCCAATTCACCATTTAAGAATGCAGTCTTAACATCCATTTGGTGAATTAGAAAGTTATTAATCGAAGCTATGGCAATTAAAATACGTATAGATGTCATCTTAGATATAGGGAAATATGTATCAAAATGATCAACCCCTTCCCTTTGGTTTAAACCTTTGGCTACGAACCTAGCCTTATATTTTTCAATTGAACCGTCTACTCTACGTTTCCTTTTAAATATCTATTTACAACCTTTTTGTCCCAGGAGGTAGGTTAACTAATTTCCACATGTAATTAGTTTTAATCGAATCTATTTCATCAGTGACTGCTTCTTTCCAAAAGATAGCATCGTGTGAGGACAAAGCCTCCTTCAAAGTCACTGGGTCACTTTCTAGTTGTGCTAAAAACATATGAAAATCAGGACTATAATCCTTGGCAATCCTAGGCCGTTTACTTCTCCTAATATCTGGTTCGGATTCAGATTCTTCTAACTCCATTGGATGAGAGCTAAAGGGTTCATCTATATTAATAGAGGAGGAACCCCCATTGGATTGACCCCCACTGTTTTTTAGTTTATAAGGGAATGTATTTTCATGAAACTTTGCATCTCTAGACTCAACAATTAGATTTCCACTGATATCTAGGAATCTATAGGCTTTGTTATGAGATGCGTACCTAACAAGTACACACTTGGTAGTTCTAGATCCTAACTTGGGTCTTTTGAGATCAGTGAACCTTAGATAGGTTAGACAATCCCATGCTTTAAAATATTTAATATTTGGTTTTCTACCATTCCATAGTTCATAAGAAATTATTTTAGATTTAGTTGTAGGTACTCTATTAAGGATATAACAAGCACAATATAAAGCTTCTCCCCAAAGACTTAAAGGAATCCCAGAACTCAAAAGCATAGCATTCACCATATTGATAAGGGTTCTATTTTTTCATTTTGCAATCCTATTTTGCTGGGGAGAATAAGGAGCAGTTACTTCATGAATAATGCCATTAGATTCATAAAAATTATCGAATTCATTAGAAGTATATTCACCACCTCTATCACTTCTTAAATTTTTTATTTTTTTTTCTAGCTGATTTTCTACTTCATTTTTAAAAATAATAAATTTAGAAAGTGCTTCGTCTTTGGATCTTAACAGATATACATATGCATATCTGGAATGATCATCAATGAACGTAATGAAATATTTCTTACCACCTCTAGTAAGAGTTTCTTTCAGGTCACATATATCAGTATGAATTAGACCTAATAATTCAGAATTTCTTTCCACCCCAGGAAAAGATTTTCTGGTTATCTTAAATTGTGAACAGGATTCACACTTTCCAAATTCATTATTTTCTAAATGAGGTATAATACCACAAGCAATTAAGTTCTTTATATATTTAGAATTTATATGCCCTAATCTATCATGCCACAAAGAAACAGAACACACCATATAAGCAGAAGCATGTTTATTCATTTCAACATTTAATTTAAACATCTCATGATCATGATCTGCATAGCCCTTACCCACAAATGAATCGTTCTTTGTTATTACAATATGATCAAACTCATAGACCTGTTTCAACCCAACCTTGTTCAAAAGGTAGCCCGAGACCAAGTTCTTGCGCATTTCTGGAACATGCAGCACATTGGCTAATGTAATAGCCTTCCCTGAGGTAAACAGAAGTTCCACCTTTCCACAACCTGCAACATTAGCAGTAACTGCATTTCCCATATGAACTTGTCTATTAAATACCTCCTCATATGTTTTGAACCAGCGACGGTCGAAACACACACGTGTGTGTTAGCACCCGCGTGTCAATCCACCAGTCGTCACATGGTTCTACACGAACAGCGTTAATCTCCGTAACCATCGCCACAATTTAAGGTTCTTCGGTTATGTTTGCTTGAGGTGGAGGTGATGCCTTCTTTTTACGATGGTGACACTCTCTTGCACAATGACCTGGTTTGCCACATACATAGCAACCAGAAGTTTTGTCCTGGTTTCCTCCAGGTTTCTTATTGTTATTGTTGTTATTGTTGTTCTTAGACTTGGGTTTGAACTTCTTTTTGAACTGGCTGATTTGATTCGGTTTCAGGTTAGAGGGTTTTCCCTTTGGCTGGACCTTATCATTCACTAGATTAACCTTAGAAGCTTCCTCCTTCGATTCTTCATTTTTGTTCTGCAGTCTGGCTTGTTCTTCAATACACAGACGTAGAAGGAGATTTTCCATCGAAAGCTCTTTAGTTTTGTGACGAAGGGAATTTTTAAAATATCTCCAAGTTGCAGGCAATTTTTCTATCACAGCTGCAACTTGGAATAAATCATCCAGTTTTATTCCCTCAGATATAATTTCATGGGCTATCAGATTAAACTCATTTGTTTGTTTTACTACAGATTTATCATCGACCATTTGGTATTTAAAATACCGACTAACAGCATATTTCTTCACACCTGTTTTTTTTTTGTCTTGTATTTCTTTTCTAGAGAAGTCCATATTTTAGCAGAGGTTACAAAATCACATAACACATCATTGAGTTGATTGGACAGTGCACTAAGGATGTAATTTTTGCAGAGATAATCATCATCATCCCACTTCTGACAGACAACGGATAATTCAGGTTCGTTCAGATCCTTTGGTCTTTCTTGTTTGATAACATAGGCCACATGAAGGGTCGTGAGGTAGAAGAACATCTTCTGCCTCCATCTTTTATAATGTTGTCCATCAAAGGTATCTGGACGAATTAATATACTGTCGGCCGGAGCACTTCCCATTGGGGCCATATATCTCAAAATTGTTGAAAACAATGCAAAAATTTAAAGAACTAGTAGTAAAATCGGAACCTCACACCTAATCAGCGATGAAGTATTGTTGAGTAATATTATCTTCCGTTGTGATGAGGTATGGACGACGTCGCTCTCTTTGAGATAGTCGCGCCCCCTCGGACAATTTTAACCGGTGCAGAGGCTTCCGGCGCGCTACCCTCAGGATACAACGCCCAACAATTGACCTTTCCGGCGTGCACAGACCGAATAAATTCCAAAATCACCAATAGAACCACACCTTCGATTGCCCAAGATCAGATGAAGATTTGTAGAAAAGGATTAGGATTTTCCGTCTATCTCTTTCTAACTGAAAGAAAGACTATACCGTTTAAAAAACGGACACGCCAATTAAAGCAAAAAATCGACGCCCACTTGGAATGTAACTGACGCCTGTTAGAATGTACCCGTTCGAGTTCAGGCACGTTTCACACAGTGGAAATGGCCATTAGATTAATGGGCCACATCCAATGGTAACGTACAAAACCAACGGTAAAAAAACATTATAAGTTTTAGCAAAACCTGGCCCATCAAGACTTTAATCAAACTGGCCCACTTGGCCAAAAGCACCCCCCCCCCCCCCCCCCCCCCCCCCCCCCCCCTACGCGCGAGTATACGTGGGTGTGCACGTGCGCACACGCCGGTTAAAGGATTCTGGATCAATTTTTCCACCGCTTGCACCCCCCCAATACGCGCACATACGGGCTTGTGTATAGTAATGCACTATACAAAAAACTATATAAGAGGGATTCTATATAAACACCTTTTTGTTCCCATTCCTATCTGATATGGGACAAAGGTTTACCTTTGAAAAACTTCTACAAAGAATACAAGTAAACAAAATATTGTATATTTTTGAAATACTTTTAACAAGTCTCGACAACAAATTCAGTCCGTCTATACAAGTTGGCACACATTCAACGAAAATGAAAATGGGCTTTGCCTGGCACGGCAGCTTCCAATAACTGCAAATCTTCAAAGATTGAGCTAAAGGAGGGTGGTAACTGTTAGGAATCAATATCTTAAAGCAATTCCTTGAATCTAATGACAGCGGAAGATAGATGCTCAGTTGTTGGATCTTCCCAAATACGTCTCACATTATTGAAAAAGGATACACTGCTTTTAGTACCGTCAAAAGAGGTCTAGAGGAACATTCTTTTTTAAATAAGATCCACACTGTAAATCGTGTGGTAGTGATGAAACCCGACTTCACTCTCTCGAAATTAATATCTCTGCACTTCATGAATTAGTGCTCAAAATCAATCAAATGCTTTAGTCCAAAGTCCTAGACGCATTTTATAGAAATGCAACCTTGACTATTATCAAATCGTAAGAGGAACTGCTCATACAGTTTGGAAATTGCTAGAGTAAAGGGCCGCAAGAGAAACTGCAAGAATATATGGTAGTCAGTTACCCTGAAACCGTCACAACCTATCTCTCTATCTCCTAGTGAGTGAGGCCCACTTATACAACACATGTTACAGTTACAGTAACAAATCTGAGATAAATTGCTAGTGCAATTAGCTTCTTTTAACTCAAAATGCATTGACCGGCATTTTCTTGTAGAAGATAGATAATGGTTTAATCATCCCAACTTTAGCAATGATTTTTAAGTTTCTTAATACCATCTATGTATGAATGCATTTGTGGCATCTACGCATAGTTCAACCAATGACATTTCGAAAGGACACACCCTTGCCGCTCTAGATCAATGGTCTATAATCTATATTGATGTTGATGTAACGTGTGCTGCTGATACAGAGGTTTTCCACATGCACGTGCACTGTGGTCTTGCCGAAGTATGATATATATATTTCCTCTAGAGTTTCATGTCCATGATTCTGTTCATGCTTGTGATCACCTTTTCTTTTTGGTGCATGTTAATATCTGCAACATCATGCTTTTTTTATATCCATCAATTGAGGAAAGAACATGGTAGATCAGAATTCAAGTACCCACTCAGAGAGATAGAGAGAGACCTGACAGTATCGTAAGCGATAAAGCCGTCATGTAATGAGTAATATAAGCAATTTTATAATAGTCAATAAGGCATAATAATGCCCAATGATGGCCTGTTTTCTTCATTTTCATTGTTTTCATTTTTACCTCTTTTTTTTCGTTTTAAAGAAGGAACAGATTGTGTGTGCACAATGAAAACATCTCCCACCGATAATGGTGTGCGGAAATCTCAAACGGCATTTCTAGATGGGCTCTAAACATTCTTAAATTTCTATCGATGGACACCAGTGTATTCAAATTGTGCGAGATAATGTGTGCACCAGCATTTGGAGCGCGGAATAGGTACTACCCAAGCCTGTCCCGAGCTCAGGACAGCTAGTACGTGCTGTGTGGGCATTGGGGGAGAGGAGGAGTGACATGATTGTGTCAGGCTTGCTAATGTGGCAGGTCTCTCCTAACAATGTGCCCTTCACCAATATAAATGTGACACGTACGTGCCACGGGACAGGCTCAGGTAGTACCTAATCCGAGCTCCTTGTGCTGACTGTGTGTATTGAGTGAATTAATAAATTTTAATGTTTTGTGGCCCATCTGTTGGAGGTGTCAGCAAACCCCCTGATATACATTCTTCTACTGTTCCCTAATAGCTCGAGCTTTTAGCACAACCGGTCGGTAACATGGTATCAGAGCATGACGTCCGGTGTTCAAGTCCCAGGGTTTGCAAAATTCGGTATTATGGGCATCTGGTATTATCTAAGCCCAGAGTATCACCCTGCGATGAATCCTTTCAAACAATTTGGAAATCGATGATACCCATGTGACCTAAAATGGGTGTTATGTACACAAACATCCCAAGACGGATCCAAAACGTAGGGTGTTCCTCATGGTGCATGTATCCGCATATCAAATGTGGACTGTTGGTTATCATTGTCCATTGCTTATTGGTTTCCATACATGTGGTGCCTTTGTGTCCGGTACTTAAAAGATGGGGAACTGGGATTAGCATTCCGCTTACAAGATTGATATGCTTTTGATCAATATCTACCAACCAAAGTTGCACCAAACACATTCTCATAAGCAGAAAGCACATCAAGACGGGTGGTTGCTTATTCATGAAAAATGTATTGACTAGAACTACTTGGACTCCCAACCAATCTTCCCATGCATCTTTGAATCCTTTCAGTTTGTATTTCATGATCTGCAATGCACATAAAGAATCATATCCATTGGGTTCAGTTTGCCATCAGTTCAATCTGTAACATCGATTTGCTAAGTTGGAGACTACATTCACTAAATTCATGAATCTAATACATTCAGTTCAGAACATCTTCTTTAAATCTTAGTACTTTTCTTCTTTTCAGTCTTCTCAACCACAACTTTCAAGTCATTTTCTCTCCAATTTGTAGTTACTTGAAAACCGTTGCCCCTTGAAAATACTCACATTTATCAATTCCCATTTTGCACATTCTTTCTATCATTTGCATAACTACCGTATGACATGTCATTCCTGCATCAGTTTCTCATTCTAGAAGCTTTGGATTTAACAAAAAAAATTATGTGAAGGGATGCTTGCCCCAAACAAGTGACCTACGGTGAATTTATGATTACGAAAAGTCAAATGATTAAAAAATAATAATAATAATAATAATAATAAAATCATGAACTATCAAAACTGATAATTCAAGTTAATGGAAAACAAAATTAAGAATATTATTGTGCGTTTGGTTGTGCCAAATTTCACAAAATATCATTTTTGCTCCAAATTAGACTGATTAACGGGCCGCCCACCCCGAGTGTGCCCCCGCATTAATCACCCTCAGTGAGGAGTCTGGAACACGAGACTTCTTGCTCTAATACCACTTTAATGCAGGACGATTAACCACTTGTTCTAAAGCTCGAACTGATAGAGTGTGGCGAATCAATCCATTTATCTCATAACCCAAGCTCCTGCATCACACAGGCCAGGCCCTCAGCCGAACTTTCCTTCGTGGGCCCCATATCACATAGGTTCACAACACACTAGCCACCTGCCTGACATGGGTGGGGCCCGCATCACAAGAGACACCCACATCGCACGAGTCGCCCACCCCTAGTGTGCCCCCGCATCACACAGGCCGCCCCACTTGAGCCCAGTGTGAAAATGCCCCTGTATTACATTTGGACTCACTAGCGAAATGAAATTGCAAACATTCAGTTTAATTGAGAGGAAATGACAAGGTTAATGATTTTTCTAGCATTCATATGACTACAACTATACCTCAAATTGCAGTTACATTCATTTCATTAACAACTTGAAATGAGCATAACCAGAATTTAGAGCCTAGATTCAATATCAATGCAAAGGATACTGCAATTTGGTTATCTCAATTTTATTGAAGCAACTTTTGTGGTTTAATTCGGTACTACCATATTGAGGTGTGCCCTAAGGGTGTGTTTGGATGCGCAACTAAATTGAATTGCTAGTCATTGATTTCAATTAAGTGGAAGTGATGAAATTTGTAAAGGCGTTTTTACATTCCTTTCGAGTTCAAATTTTAAGTGACACGATGGCAATTTGGATGGAATTTAAAATTTGGTCATTATCACTTTACTGAGCCAACTATTGAGGTCGATAGTGCATCCAAACACAGCCTCGAAAGGCAGAAATACAACATGAATTCTAAAACGGTGGGATGCTTCAAATGTTTGTGAGCAAATACATAGCTTCTTCCTTTTCCTAAATCTATTGATAGAGGAGAAGATACAAGTAGAGACTATAAATTTCCCTTGTATCTTTCTGCTAATGAGATTCTTTTGTGAATCCGTTTCGGGATCACTCATAGAACAGTGTCTATGCACAATTAGCTGTGCTTCTTTAAACGGGCCAACTTCGATGCATCAAAATTATATTTAAAAAATCAGCTAGAAGTTTTACAATTTCTTTGAAGGAAAGAAAAAAGGCCAGTAATGGAAACAACTTATGACTGTTGGGGGTCCCTCCTCATGGGGGGGGGGGGGGGGGGGCCACATGTGTAGGCTTAAGTAGTCTTTATTTTGACCACATGTGTTAGGGTATTTTGGTCTTTTGGCTTATCTCTCTTTTTAAGAGAAAGAAAAGGGAGAAAAATATAACAACAATACACACAGAGTTTTCTTTCTTTGATAAAAAGAAGAGAAGCATTGGTGGAGGAAGAGGAGAAAGGTGCTTTTTCTCTTCAACTCTTTTGTTGATTACGGGAGGGGTTTTCATCTCCTAGTTCTTGAGGTTTCATTCACAATGCTGGTTTCTTTGATTGTCTTCTCCAAGAGTTGTGTTAGAGGGTTTTGTACAATTCCTAATTAGTGAGAAAATTCATTTCTTTTATTGTTGCTTGCAATCCACCTTTGGGTGATATAATTTTGGTATCTGAGAGAGATTGTTCTCTTGATGATTGTATTTCTATTAGCTTTAATATAGTAGATTTGTGTTAGACTAGGTCCCATAATTTTTCCCTTCACATTGGAAGGTTTTCCATGTAAAAAATCTTTGTCTCTTGCATTTTAAATGTTTGATGATTTGCTTGCTTGTGTTGGAATTTATTATCATCCATTAAACCTCATATATTGTTAATCTCATTGATTTGCACATAGAAGGGAAATATGTGTGGTTTTCCAACAATGACGAGTAACAAAATATGACTAGATTCATTGCATTCTCACAAGATTATGTCAATATAAACCACTTTAGTGAAACATCTTTTTTATACCATCTTGTTAGATCTACGTAGTCCTCACTCCTCGCCACACACGTGCAAATGTGTGATGATTGGGACTGTTGAATGGTGGACCACCATGCGAATGGTGATATCCCAAAAAGCAAGGGGATTGGGCTGTCTTAGCCACCAAACTAGCAGCCTCCAAAAGAAGTGGCTAGCCTAAAACAGAGGAAAGATCCATATTCAACGGAAAAACTCAGAACGGGTGGTCATATGCTCAATCACTGAGATTTTTGCACCCACCATGCCAAGATCCCGATTGGATTCATGTTTGCTATATTAAGAGAGACTATATACTACTTCCATGACAGGAGCAGCATATCAGCAGCGCTCATTTTATAGTGAGTCATTTGAGGTCAAGATCGTACTACTTCTATATTTTCATATATTTTATGGTCTATCTCTGTCAATACAAGGGACATAATATGTGTCTTTTGTGTCGTTTATAACTTCTTGTGGATGGGATAATATCATATTGCAATAGGCATTGCATTGCGAAGGTGAATTGAACATTGTAATCAGATCAACAGCTTCTTTCCACAAGTGGATCATAATCGTATGCCTCGCCAGCCTTCACAAACCTTCCTTTCACGCGTTTTCTAGTATCTGCTCTGGCTTTACGAGAAGCGTACCTTATTTGTTTCCCAAACCTGTAAACACCATACATACAGTGATTGTTAAAAGGCTAAAATAGGAATAAATTACGAAAACAAAGCACTGAAACCTTCATGAAAATGACCCATAAATGACCAAGGACTTCCAAAAATATGAAATGCAGTACAAGGGTAATACATCTTACATGTAGCGAAAGATGGAGAATCAGATAATTCTGTAGAAATGGCAGATTCTGAGTTTTGGAATTCAGCAACTAGAAACATTTTATGGCCAGTTGGGGTTTTTCATGAAGTGCAGATGGGAGTTTCTGTCCACTGTCCAAAGTGAGAATGGGAAAATACGGGCACAACCCATTATCATTCAATTCTCAATTCTCCCCAAAATGTAAATGGGCTGATGCATATTTAATTGCATTCTCATTTGGGCATCCAAACGCAACCTAAACAAAATTGATTAATATAAAGTTGAATCCACATACGTTCGATTTTTCTTTTTCTCCTTGTATCGCAGCTTCGCTTTGTCCCTGGCCTGTGGGCACGTAGTCTCCAAGTTAGAATCCCATGGTGATTCGCCTCTGAGAAAAATCATTGATTCTCCACTATCTTGATAATCCACAGCACTACTTTCACCGGTGAGGTTTGACACCATAAGTGACATACTAGAATGCTCAGTAGGGAAGCTTGGGCTGATGTTTCTGTTGCAGTAAGGATTCAGTAGTAACCTATCTGTATTGCTGCTCGCAGCTTGCACCGTAACGGCAGGCCCAACAACATGAGAAGATTGATGGGCCATGCAATCATGTTGCCCCCAAGATGATGCCTGATGAAACAAAAAAAGGTGACGATCAGCCATATGCAATATCGACCAAAGATCCAATTGATTAGTAGGTTCTACTTGTTGGATCAATGGCCATGAGGCCCTCTTGATCTTGACCATTTGTAGTGGAGACCCGGGTAATCCCTACAATGGTTTGCTGATCAAGATATTTAAAGCTGTTTTTAATACTAGTAATATTACAAAATAATATTTATTTTCTAAGGTCAGTTGTCAACCGTTCAAATCAAAGGTTAATGTGGATTAGTGTTTCCAAAGCATGAGGGGGGCATTTCTCTCTGGGCTATTGAAGATCCGACAGTTTGGATGGTGGATCGGAGTCTATAAAAGGGATTAGCGACCCCATCGTACGATACTCGAGAAAACATGAGAAAACCCCATGAAGAAGAGCGTACCACCGAAGTGATTTCCAGTCTCATGACACTTCACTCCTCATTTTTGGACACTGATTGACGGTAGTGATCGTAGAAAGCTTCATTACAATCATTTTGAATTTTTGGGTAATCTAAAATAAGGGAAAGTGGGAGATGCTACTATATTAGCAGCAATATTTAGGAATATAATGTATTTGTGAAGGCACAAGCATCCTAGTGAAGGTATAAACAAAACAATTTGAGTAGAATGAAACCAACAATCAAAAGCTGAAAATAGAAGAAAAATTAGAAGAAGACTGAAAATCAGACCAACCTCTATGGCATTTTCAATGGGAGGAGAGTTAGAATCAGCAACTGAGAAGTTCTTCTCCATAAATAAACAGTCCATTCCTATATCCTGAAGTTCTCTTGAATGACTCTGCGATATCTCATCGCTGTTTACGAAACACAAGGAAACATCATCTATGTTGAAGCCTTCACAAAGATCATCACAATCACAAATTCCAGTATCTTTGATTGGAGAACAGCCCAACTGCAAATCACAACAAATGACGGAATTTAGCAATAGTAAAATGCATCTCTGGTCAAACTTACATATGTGAATAAAAAATAAATAGCATTTACTTAGAGCCTGTTTGGCAGACACTAAAAATGAGTTCATCTCATTTTAGTTAACAATAATTATGTATTACAGATCATGATTGTTGGCCATCAAGATTATTTTTAATCCTTACAAAAATTACATCTTGTCTCTGATACATAATTACGATCAATTAAAATGAGACAAACTCATTTTTAGATGTCTACCAAATAGGACCTCTATCAAATCGAATTGCAATTACTAATTGAATACGTGAAAATAACTAAATTTTATTTTCCATCCTTAGCATTTCATAGCGAGGATCTGGGATCTAAATTTCAGTCTTGGAACAGAACTGCCATTTGTGGGCAATTCGTCATTAAGAATGTTAGGAAACATCATTAGTTTTCATGGTTTCCTCTCGATTTACTGAATGTCCACAATTCAATTCACTTGTTCATCCAAACAAAGCCTAGTAAACAAGTAACTCATGTAAAATATCATTACCACCTTTTAAACAGGGCAAAATGGAATCAATTCCACTTTCAAATGAAAAATTACATGATGATTCCTAAACGCGCCCAAAACAACATTTGGGCGAAATGACATTAATCAAACCTCTATTTCTCCATAACAACATTTACGCAGATTAGATAACAAACAAACCATGCCTTCCACCTATATGAAAACAACATAAATAAACAAAAACAAATAAACAAACGAAAGAAATCACCTTCGATTGGTTTAGGTCCTTCTGGAATGTCTGTTGATCTCCACAGCATGGCATATAATTAGAATTCGGCACCATAGAAGACGAATCCATCCCAGGTTCTAATTTTCCACAACAACCCAAGTCATTCATTTCCATTGACAATCCAACCAAGCCCATGCAATTCTCATTTATAGTAGTCATCATCCCCGACCCCCAGCTCCCATTCGCCTCGCTCACCGTCGGAGCATCAAGACCACAAGACCAAAACCTTGATAGTTCCGCCGACGAAGGACAACCCGAGTAACAATTCACCGTCTCCTGCCTGTGCCCGGGCCCCACGCTCGGACAACTGCTGCAATCGCAGGTCTGACAAAGAGACACCTTATCTTCCAAGCACCTAACAATCGCGGGCTGCGAGCTGCATATATCGCATATAACCGATCGGAGATGGCGCCTAGACAAGGAATTTGCAGAGTGGATGTAGCTATCGCATGATAGGCAGAGGCGGGCTGTGTCCGATCGGCAGTAGACCATCGCCCTTTGTGCCCCACAAAAATCACATAACGGATCCATACTTAAATAAAAACACCCAAATCAAAATTCTGGAATTCGACTTCCAGCTTTGATCCAAGAATGAATTTATGAACTTCCCAACTTCATAATCAATGGACTGGAATTACAAAAGTCCGACCAAATGGGTTTCTTCGCATGTTTTTATTCATCAAAGAGCTGAATTAAGAAAGCCGCAGAGCAATCCAATTCATGATCTTTAATCTACAAATCTAATTAAAAGAGAAAAAAATAGATTAATCTATGGAAAAATGGATAAGAGAATTCAGCTCAAAGTAGGGGAAAAAAAAACAGAGTACTTACAGAGAATCATAGCAACACAAAACACTCATCATTCATGTTAGACCGTTGGATTATCTAAAGAGAGTAGGATGACCGTTGGATGATGATACCACAATCAGAGAGAGAGAGAGAGAGAGAGAGAGAGAGAGAAATTCCGATGAGAAGCGAACACAGAAAAGATACGAGTGCGTGTTCTTCTCATTTTATACAATTTCCTCGACAAAAACGTGCGTGCAACGTGGCGCGTTAGTGATTGGCTAAGAACATCTCTCGATCTGACGTGGACGCGACCAGATACAGTTACGCCTTTTTACTCGCTCCCATGAGTCCGTGCATAAAGCGCAAACATTTCGTCAGAAGCAGGTGCGTTAATTTAAGGGATAAAACTTTTTTACTCTGGCCTACCGCGATGCTTCATACACAGGCGATCAAAAGTTGAAAAAAAATCATTTTGAATAAACTGAAAATAAACTATTAAATTTTTTGAAACTTAAATAAATTGATTTTTTAAACTAATATTTAAACTCAATTGAATTTATATTTTTCTGCTTAGTGGACATACAATAGACGGTCAGAATGCATACATGACAACTGTCCAAATTAAACAAGAAAATTGTATTTATTTAATATTTAGGATTTTTTAATTAATTTATTTTGTTAAATAAAGTTATATCCATCTTATTTTTCGTCATTTGGACGGTTTGGTTTGAGTTAGTTCAGGTCACGTATGCAATTTATTAGTGCATGAGTATCATAGATTATGCTCTATCAGAGTATCAAATACATACCTTTATTAAAGGAAGTTCTGATCACAAACTTTTTGCCACGTCGGTACGGAGATCTGGGCCACGTGGGTGGGAGATCGCGATCGTCGTTTGGCCACGTTGGCCCAATGGGAAGGGAGAGCGTAATTTGTGGGGTAGGGGAAATCCGGATCTGACGTGGCGGAACTGGGATTTGCAGGGGATTCTGGCCACAGATCTGGGACGAGGATTTCCTTCCTGTGGGAACCTAGGTGGGGCCACTGTGATTTTTGTGAGAAATCCACTCCGTCCGTCCATTTTGTGAGTTCCTTTTAGGACATTAGACCAAACAATGAGCGGGATGTAAGACTCAAGTGGGCAAAAAATGTGAGGATTGTACGTCCACTGTTGAATTATTAGTGGGGTTACAGAAGTTTTCGATCTGGCTAATATTTATGTTTTCAGTTCATCCAAGTATCAATGACGTTTTGAACGGTATGGATGGCATAATGGTGTAAATATTCCTACCCACCTTTTACTTTAGTCAAGCCCACTTGAGTCTTGGATCTGACTCATTTTTGTTAGCATCTCTCGTTGAAATGGAGAGGGGAGATGGTAAGTTTAGTGGGGAGCAGATTGCATGGTGGCCCAAACATGGCGATATCGAACTCTGTGGGCTTGTTTTATCCAAGCCGTCTATCCGTTTTGTCAGCTTATTGTAAGTCATGAGCTAAAAACTGAAGCATATTCAAAGCACAAGAGGACCACACCACAGAAAATAGTGGGAATTAAAGGCCTTTTGTTGAAAGCTTCTTAATGCCACGGTAAGTTTTCAAGCATGATGGTATTTGCATGGGACAGATTTACCTTTATTCACGTCCATGATGATATTTGCATGGGACAGATTTACCTTTATTCACGTCCTTGTGACCTTATGAATAGGTTGGAAGACAAATTAATAAACATAACAATAAACCCTAGAAAGGTCTCAACTGGGGAAATCATTATCCCCACTGTTTCCTGTAGTGTGGTCCACTTGAGTTTTGGATAGGCTTCAATTTTGGGTCCATGCCCTCAAATGAGCTCGTAGAATAGATGGACAGCATAGATAAGGCACAAAAATCACAATGGGCCCCACAGAATCCAGTCACTAAAGATATCTATGGTGTTAGGTCACTGCACAATCCGCTTCAACTGGTGCTGTCACGTGGCAGGGATACTAGTGGCACAGATTGAATATTGTCATTAAGGAACCCATATGAGTACAATGGTAGGATTTGATTGGATAGCAACCCAATGTGTACTCAATCACTTTCACGCATAAGCAAATTGCGTGGTAACCCTTGGTGGCCCAATCAAGTAGAATTTAATTGGGCCATGTGCTGCTACCAGAGATGGGCAACCTAACCACTGTCAAAAGTGCTTTAGGCGAGCCCATCTTTGATAGCCGATGGGTGATCCAATTAAATCCTTTCACATCATGTCACCATAGGCGTCCATAGTGGCAATGCCCACGGTAGAATCACATCCCTTTCAAATATACTATGTGGGCCCTACCTTGGACAGTAACCTATCATCTAATCAAAATATGCTAGCTGGCAGCATAGCCTCTCCAAAAGCACCTCCACATTTGGAAAATCAGCACTAATGTGGGGCATGTAACCCGTGCATGGTGGCCCCATTTGCAGATCTTTATAGGAGAAATCAGGAGAGGCCGTCCACATGAACTATGAGCACATATTTTAACTGTCCATTATTTGATGCATTTGTAACTTACCTGATTAGTAAACTGGCATAAATTCTTGGGTTTGTTAATATGCATTGTGGACCCCAGGTTATAAATGGATCGGATATATAGGAAATGTACCTAATTTTGGACTTCTCATGAGCATACTGATGGGTGTGAGCGTGCACGTTAAGCTCGAAAAACCTCACCTGCGCGGCATGAAAGTTGGGCGACAGCTGGAAAGTGATAAAGGCTAAAAAGGTTACAGATTGTACATTAGGGCTCATTTGAGAACTTGTAAATGAAAGTAAATGGAAAATGTATTTGGAAGTAAAGGACTTTCCAGGGTTGTGTTTGGATGTGAGTAAATGAAATGCATTTGAAATTAAAATATTCTGTTTGAATGGAATTAAATAGGGAGGAATTGTAATGCATTGGAATTTAAATTTTCAATATATTAACAAGAATGTATGTGATATCCTAAATCAACTTTAATATCACAACTTAGTGTATATATGTGATATTTAATAGAATGGTTGTAATAAACCCATTGAAATGTATACAACAGCAAAAAAAATAAGGAAATTTTGAACTTCAGGTAGGCCACGAACAGAAGGATCACAAACAACCAACTTGCGAACATTTTTTTAACCATTAGATGGCCATCCTTTGGATGGTTTGGATCATTCTTTTGGTGTGATTTTAGTGATGTAGCTGATATTTGGATTGTTGGGGAGTATCATTAGCGTGACATGTGTATGGCAGACATGTGCATAGGTGCACATGTGTAAACCTTTGTTTACACATGCAACTCTCCAAGGGAGCTCAAAAAGGCATTTCACCCCATTTACATGCACATTTACACTCATTTCATCCCATTTACCTCCATTTACTTCCATCCAAACACACCCAAAATCACATTTACCCTCATTTACTCCCAATTTCACTCATTTCCCTACATTTACTCCCATCCAAACGGCCCCTTATCTATGTGAAGTATCTGATTAGATTGCAGACTGCTGTTATAGATCTGACCATACTTAGGGCAGATTTGGTAAGACTCCAAACCTAATAAGGCTTTAACGTCTAGAGGCTTGATGGTCCCTTGGCTGAGTGAGTGGTACCTGTCTGAACTATAATCAAACATGTTTTGCATGGGCTATCTTTTACATTTGCATGTGGCCCAATCAAACCTCACCACATCAGGCCTTACCAAATTGGGTGAAACCAGCTCTGCTCCTTGCCCCATTGCCCCATATTTGACAGTGCCTTGGTTGGGCTCGGATTAGGTACTATGCCCACCTAGACGTTGAGGAGATGGATGGGGTGCGTGGCACCTCGTCATTGGTGGAGAGCAGTGGGGCCCGCACCAATGTGACGAGGCTATCAGCGCACCACCATCACATCGGTGCGGGCCCAACCGGCTCTCCACCAATGATGAAGTGCCACGCACCCCATCTGTCTCCTCAACATCCTGGTGGGGGTAGTACCTAATCCGAGTCCGACTTGGCACACGCAAGGGCTGGCAGTACATTGAATTGATTCGGTCTGGTCTGGGTAACACAAGTTCAGCAAGTCTGTGACTGTGAGGCCCACCTTTCTGTATGTGTTGTATCTCCATACCATCCATCCATTTTGCTAGCTAGTTTTAGCTAGGGCATGAGTCCAAAATGAAGCAGATCCAAATCTAAAGTAAACCACCGCATAGAAAACAGTGGTGAATGAACACCCACCATTAAAAACTTCCTGGAGCCACTATAACGTTTATTTGCCATCCCCCGTTAAGGTGGTGCATTTGAATGCAGGGAAAACACATATATCATCTTGGTCGAAAACTGTTGTGGCCACCACAAGTTCGTGGTCTGGTCCACTTGAGATTTTGATCTACTTCATTTTTAGGCCATGCCTTAAAATGAACTGAAAAAATGGATGGACATGTGAATATAACATCAAGATAGGCCCACAATCAGGACTTGACCAAACTTTACCCGGCCGGACCTGACTGAATCTGCTCCCATACTAATCAGCCATCCTTCCCTGAAACATCCGTAGGAACACCCACAATGGGTTGATTGCATACAAACATCACGGTGGGCCCATGAAGATTTCAATAGTTGGGTTTCCATCCCCAAAGATTCCTACGGTGTAGTCCACTTGATTTTTGGAACTGCCTCATATTTTAGGTGAAGTCATAGCATGCGCTGGCAGAACTGATGGACAGAGTGGATGTCACATGGACATCGCCATGGGCCCAACACGGCTTTTTGTTACACGGGCTCCTTGTAATTGGTGGGGTCTTTCATACGTGTATGGACAACCAAAAGTGACCATTTGGAGGAACTATAGGAACCTCGACACTAGGGTTTGGACAGTATAACCATGTTTTCATCTCTGATAAGTGGGGCCTGTCGTTTACTGATCCAAGCCGTTGATCTGTTGTGCACCATTGTAGAGCCTTTTAAATGTTAAATATGGACCGTTCCTGAACTTCACCCGCATGTGTTCTTATCTGTTAACTTGTAGCCACAAAAGGTAATGTCAGAATTCCCATATTTAGTGTTGGGAATAAGTACGCCAGCAGCGGACTTGGAAGCTGAACAATACCACAGCAGAATATACAATTAAATGAGAAACACAATGCAATCAATCACATAAGCATTCAACTACAAGATACAATCCGATTTTACGTGGAAAAACCTCTCAACGGGTAAAAAATCACGGCACCAAGTGATACACTACGATTCCAGAAGATTATAGAGATTGACAGCTCACAAGCAAGGAACACACAGAAAAAATCCAAGCTCTCTCTCTCTCTCTCTCTCAAAACACCCTCCCCTCTTCCTAACACACTTAGGAAACCTTGGACACATTAGGATACCATCTAAGTCCGGAATCATACCATATATATACCAGGAATCTCGAAAATAGAAACATCTTACGCAAATCCGCGTCACAACGTAAGAAAACGCGTCACTGTGTAAGATACCGCGTAACACAGCCAACCGATCGGACCGGCCCAAAAACAGTCCAGAGGGGTAAAAACACAAACGACCATCACGCTACCTCAACAGCCGACCAGTCATGGCCGGTCGGCCCCCACTATCTGACCGATCAGTGCACAGTGCATCGTATAAAGGCTCTTCAAACAAACTCCACTGAGGCTTCAAATGTTGAATCAGAACATACTCGCTTTATTCGTCATCTCATCTTCATCATAGCTCAACCGCTTCTTATTCCTACATCAACATTAACCTTGCACTTTCACGTCATTTTTCGCTCTTCTCATATGGCTCTTAGGCACTTGCCACATACGAGCAACTGTGGATCCCACTACCGATCATGCAGCTCCACCACAAAACATGCTCCCAATCAACTTGTAAAGATGACCACACCTCCGTGCCTTCATCCACATGAGTGCCCCCTTCATCACTTTACAACAACGATCACAACTGATGAACACGCATCCTTTTACATCGAGTGCATCAAGAGAGATTACATTCATCTTCATCTTAGGAACATGCTTCACATCTTCCAGGACTTGTTCGATTTCATCGAACATCTTGATGTGCATCATACCAATACCCATCATCCTTATCTAGAAATTGATCCATGGGCTACTCTCCCAACCGAAAGAGCCTCAACCAACCAGCTAAACATTTTGTTTCGTTTATTAATTACAAGTTAATTCTCTAAACTAATTTGTCTAGATTATTATATGGGCCAAAATTCTAGGCCGTTACAAGATGTACCATCAAGCTATTCTACAGTTAATAGATCTTAGAATAATCTAATGAAGGTTTCACATAATGATTGTATGTACAACACCCATTAACAATGGACTAAATCGAGACCATTTACCTGCAAATGATATATGAACTACCCTCATTACTATTGTTGTATGGGTTTGCACGTCCCATGCTTCATTTATCTATATTGCTCAAGATGGTTCTAAGGTAACGCTACTATGGTATGCATTCTCAAGGTCATGTTTAGATGTCATCACATCACCATAAAGATATGATCTAATATAGTCAACTGTATGGAAAGGTTCTATAATTTGAGTCCACAAGCCATACACCAAATGTGTCCGCTCATGTCAACGGAGTACTTCAAGTTTAATCCAAAACTCAAATGGGCCACACTGCAGGGAACAATGTAAATGGCACCCAAAGCCTAGTGGTAAAGCCCACATGAGTTTTAGATGAGCTGATTTTTTGGATGTCCCTTCTTCCCAATTGTTTGCACTAATGAATGCTTTTGATGGCATATATATGCTATTGTATACTCTACAATAATCTGGAAGTTATTATTAAATCAATCATGGACATAAATAGATAGGTGTAAGTGTTAAATATTAAATATTTTAGGGTGGACTTTATTTTATTGTCTAATAAAAGAAAGAAAAAATCAATTTGACTCAAAAATGAATAAGGGCTAAGGAAAAAAAATATGTTTGATTCAAAATTGGATAAGTGCATATCATGGCACCTTGTGATTTATGCACAAACACACATTGAATCAAATATGTCAGATCACATATGATTAGATCAATGGTCTAAAATCAGTAGTTAGAAATTATTTACACCCGGCTGATTACGGCTATATCAAACGGTTTAGAAAGCGCCACATGATAGCTATGCCTTATGTGGTGTACATTAATTTTACAATGGAGAGTTAGAGACGTGCATATGTTGGAACATTAAATGCTAAAGTACTATCAAAATTAACTCTCTGCAAAGTAAGAGTCTCATCAAAACAAATTTCTCTACAAGCATTAATTATTAGAGTCAAATTAAAAACAACTTCCACAGAAGTAAGAGTCCTAACGTGAGACTCCAGTAAACCTTTTTGCGCATGACCGAAATAACAAAAGGTTGCGCAATATCTTATACATGTGATTGTACAGTGATAGGCTATACTTATGTAGAGAATCAGGGAGATTTGTATGATCAGATATTCAAATAAATTACAATGCAAAAACTTACGCAAGGCAAATTGCCTTTCCAAGCCTATAAAAGCAACATTTGATGAAGAGATAGAGGGACCAACTAAATTATCACATACAACAACTCACAGCGCAATATTGCCTTATCTTATTTTTAATTCCTCCACTTATGCCTAGCACCGTTGCAGAACGTCTAGGGTTTAGCATAGTTTAGATCATTGTTGTCCAGCGCCATCATTACAATACGCCTAAGAGCAGTGTAGATATCCACGACCTACCGTCATTAAATCCCCGATCAACTGAGTATATGCTTGGAAGACTAGGTCAATCACATCTTACTTACCATTCACCTTGATTGTTTGTCCACACAAGTGAGCGTATGTGTTAATTTTTATTTATTCTCTATTTATTTTATGTTCTCGCTAATTATACCGAACTTCATCATAAATCAATAAAATCGGTGATCAACCTTCATTTTTAATTCTTTTAATCCATTACTACATTACTGAAAAACCTGAGGCCCATGATCACCGTCAAAAGAAAATTCTTTAGTTCAAAGAAAAAGATCTCATTCAGAATGACTAATCATCTCCTTCTAAATCACCTAATTGCCATAACATTAGTGGCTGGATAGTCAGGTCAACCTTCACAGGTCTAATCCTATAGCTGATTTGGCATGTAACATTAGTAGCCAAACAATCATGTCAACCTTCACAGGTCTAATCATACAGCTAACTCGACAATGGGGTCACAAACATTCAATCAAACTCGAGTGGAGTATGAATCCAGGTACACACAAAATTGTCCTAATTGCACACATTTGACCGAACACAAGCCATTCATTAGCACGTATGATTTTATGTCTGGTCGAACTGTAACAAAGACGTAACGTATCAATGCTAGTCCCTGTCTCATTTGGTACGGCACCATCTCCAAAGGGTACAATCGATTCTAGAGATTTCATTCTATAAACGAATACACCCCCCCCCCCCCCCCCCCCCAAAGGGGAACAAAAGTAGGTTTTTTTTTTTTTTTTCTACACTCCCTCACACCCACCCCCACCCCAATGGGTACTCAAACCCATGACCTTAGTGTTGAAACTCTTGTGACTCGACCACATAGCCATGAGTAATGCGCCATAAGTTCTAGAGTTCTCTTCCATGTGGAGTATCTGATTAGACTGCAGACTGCTGTTATAGATCTGACCATACTTAGGGTAGATTTGGAAAGACTCCAAACCTAATAAGGCTTTAACGTCTAGAGGCTTGATGGTCCCTCGGCTGAGTGAGTGTGTACCTGTCTAAACTGTAATCAAACATGTTTTACATGGGCCATCTTTTACATCTGCATGTGGCCCAATCAAACCTCACCACGTCAGGCCTTACCAAATTGGGTGAAACCAGCTCTGCTCCTTGCCCCATTGCCCCATATTTAACAGTGCCTTGGTTGGGCTCGGATTAGGTACAACCCCCACCAGGACGCTGAGGAGATGGACGGGGTGCATGGCACCTCGTCATTGGTGGAGAGCAGTGGGGCCCCCACCGATGTGATGAGGCTATCAGTGCACTACCGTTACATCGGTGCGGGTCCAACTGGCTCTCCACCAATGATGAAGTGCCACGCACCCCATCTGTCTCCTCAGCATCCTGGTGGGGGTAGTACCTAAGCCGAGTCCGACTTGGCACAGGCAGGGGCTGGCTGTACATTGAGTCGATTCGGTCAAGTCTGGGTAACACAAGTTCGACAAGTCCATGACTGTGAGGCCCACCTTTATGTATGTGTTGTATCTCCATACTATCCCTCCATTTTGCTAGCTAGTTTTAGCTAGGGCATGAGTCGAATGAAGCAGATCCAAATCTAAAGTGAACCACTCCATTGGAAACAGTGGTGAATGAACACTTACCATTAAAAACTTCCTGGAGCCACTATAACATTTATTTGCCATCCTCCGTTAAGGTGGTGCAGATATGAATGAAGGGAAAACACATATATCATCTTGGTTGAAAACTTTTGTGGCCACCACAAGTTCGTGGTCTGGTCCACTTGAGATTTCGATCTACTTCATTTTTGGGCCATGCCCTAAAATGAACTGGAAAAATGGATGGACATGTGAATATAACATCAAGATGGGCCCACAATCAGGACTTGACCAAACTTTACCCGGCCGGACCTGACCGAATCCGCTCCCATACTAATCAGCCATCCTTCCCTGAAACATCCGTAGGAACACCCACAATGGGTTGATTGCAAATAAACATCACGGTGGGCCCATGAAGATTTCAATAGTTGGGTTTCCATCCCCAAAGATTCCTACGGTGTAGTCCACTTGATTTTTGAAACTGCCTCATATTTTAGGTGAAGTCATAGCATGCGCTGGCAGAACTAATGGACAGAGTGGATGTCACATGGACATCGCCATGGGCCCAACACGGCTTTTTGTTACACGGGCTCCTTGTAATAGGTGGGGTCTTTCATACGTGTGTGGACAACCAAAAGTGACCATTTGGAGGAACTATAGGAACCTCGACACTAGGGTTTGGACAGTATAACCATGTTTTCATCTCTGATAAGTGGGGCCTGTCGTTTACTGATCCAAGCCGTTGATCTGTTGTGCACCATTGTAGAGCCTTTTAAATGTTAAACATGGACCGTTCCTGAACTTCACCTGCATGTGTTCTTATCTGTTAACCTGTAGCCACAAAAGGTAATGTCAGAATTCCCATATTTAGTGTTGGGAATAAGTACGCCAGCAACGGACTTGGAAGCTGAACAATACCACAGCAGAATATACAATTAAATGAGAAACACAATGCAATCAATCACACAAGCATTCAACCACAAGAGAATTCGATTTTACGTGAAAAACCCATCAACGGGTAAAAGACCACAGCACCAAGCGATCCACTATGATTCTAGAAGATTACAGAGATTGACAACTCACAAGTAAGGAAAGCATAGAGAAAACTTAAGCTCTCTCTCTCTCTCTCTCTCTCTCTCTCTCTCTCTCAAAACACCCTCCCCTCTTCCTAACACACTTAGGAAACCTTGAACAGCTTAGGATACCATTTAAGTCCGGATTCATGCCATATATATACCAGGAATCTAGAAATTAGAAACATCTTACGCAAATCCGCATAATAGCATAAGAAAATGCGTCACTGCGTAAGATACCGCATAACACGGCCGACCGGTCAGACCGACCCAAAAATAGTCCAGAGGGGAAAAAACACAAACGACCATCACGCTGCCTCAACATCCGACCGGTCCTACCCCACTGTCTGACCGGTCATAACCGGTCGGTGCACATTGCATTGTTTGAAGTCTCTTCCAATAAACTTCACTGAGGCTTCAAACGTTGAATCAGAACATACTCGCTTTCTTCGTCATCTCATCTTCATCATAGCTCCACCACTTATTGTTCCTCCATCAACCCTAACATTGCACTTTCACGCCATTTTTCACTCTTCTCATGTGGTTCTTAAGCACTTGGCACATACGAGCAACCGTGGATCCCACCACCGATCTCACAGCTCCACCGTGAATCATGCTCCCGATCAACTTGTAAAGATGGCCACACCTCCGTGCCTTCATCCACATGAGTGCCCCCTTCATCACTTTACAACAACGATCACAGCCGATGAACACGCATCCTTTTGCCTCAAGTACACCAAGAGAGATTACATTCATCTTCATCTTGGGAACATGCTTCACATCTTTCAGGACTGATGACATCAGACCAATACCCACCATCCTTATCTAAAAATTGATCTATGGGCTACTCTCCCAACCGAAAGAGCCTCAACCAACCAGCTTAACATTTTGTTTTATTTATTAATTATAAGTTAATTCTCTTAACTAATTTATCCAGATTATTATATGGGCCAAAATTCTGGGTCATTACAAGATGTACCATCAAGCTGTTCTACAGTCAATAGATCTTAGAATAATCTAATGAAAGTTTCACACAATGATTGTATGTACAACACCCATTAACAATGGACTAAATCGAGACCATTTACCTACAAATGATATATGAACCACCTTCATTACTATTGTTGTATGGGTTTGCACGTCCCATTCTTCATTCATCTATATTGCTCAAGATGGTTCTAAGGTAACACTACTATTGTATGCATTCTCGAGGTCATGTTTAGATGCCATCACATCACCATAAAGACATGATCTAATATAGTCAACTGTATGGAAAGGTTCTATAATTCGAGTTTGCAAGCCATACACCAAATGCGTCCGCTCATGGTGAAGGTCATGTTTAGATCCCATCACATCACCATAAAGATATGATCCAATATAGTCAACTGTATGGAAAGGTTCTATAATTCGAGTCCGCAAGCCATACACCAAATGCGTCCGCTCATGGTGATGGAGTACTTCAAGCCTAAGCCAAAACTCAAGTGGGCCACACTGCAGGGAACATTGTAAATGGCACCCAAAACCTAGTGGTAAAGCCCACATGAGTTTTAGATGAGCTGATTTTTTGGATGTCCATTCTTCCTAGTTGTTTGCACTAATGAATGCTTTTGATGGCATATACATACTATTGTATACTCTACAAAAAATCTGAAAGTTGAACCATTCATGGGCATAAATAAATAGGTGTAAGCATTAAATATTAAATATTTTATGGTAGACTTTATTTTATTGTCTAATAAAAGAAAGAAAAAATCAATTTAACTCAAAAATGAATATGTGCTAAAGAAAAAAAATCTGTTTGATTCAAAATTGGATAAGTGCATATCATGGCACCTTGTGATTAATGCACAAACACTCATTGAATCAAATATGTCAGATTGCATATGATTAGATCAATGGTCTAAAATCAGTAGTTAGAAATTATTTACACCCGGCCGATTACGGCTATATCAAACGGTTTAGAAAGCGCCATATGATAGCTATGCCTTATGTGGTGTAGATTATTTTTATAATGGAGAGTTAGAGACGTGCGTATGTTGGAGCATTAAATACTAGAATACTATCAAAATTAACTCTCTGCAAAGTAAGAGTCTCATCAAAACAAATTTCTCTACAAGCATTAATTATTAGAGTCAAATTAAAAACAACTTCTGCAAAAGTAAGAGTCCTAACGTGAGACTCCAGTAAACCTTTTTGCACATGATCGAAATAAATGTGGTTGCACAATATCTTATACATGTGGTTGTACGTGATAGGCTAGACTTATGTGGATAATCAAGGAGATTTGTACGACTAAATATTCAAATTAATTACAATGCAAAAACTTACGCAAGGCAAATTGCCTTTCCAAGCCTATAAAAGCGACATTTGATGAAGAGATAGAGGAACCAATTGAATTATCACATACAACCACTCACAGCGCAATGTTGTTTTATCTTAGTTTTAATTCCTCCACTTACACCTAGCACCGTTGCAAAACGTACGGGATTTAGCATAGTTTAGATCATTGTTGTCCAGCGTCATCATTATAATACGCCTAGGAGCAGTGTAGATATCCACTACCTACCGTCATTAAATCCCTGATCAACTGAGTGTATGCTTGGAAGACTAGGTCAATCACATCTTACTTACCATCCACCTTGATTATTTGTCCACACAGGTGATCGTATGTGTTTATTTTTATTTATTCTCTGTTTATTTTATGTTCTCACCGATTATGCCCTGAGTGGAGTATGACTCTGGTACACACAGAATTGTCCTAATTGCACATGTTTGACCAAACACAGGCCATTCATTAACACGTATGATTTTGTGTCTGGTCGAACTGTAACAAAGACGTAACATATCAATGCTAGTCCGTCTCATTTGGTGCGTCGCATACAAAGATGCTAGGGTTCTATTAGAAGTACTCTCTCAAAAGTTCAATTGTTGAAAATGTTTTCTTTAAGAAAATCTAGTCCATCGATTTCAGAGGATTTTTTTTTTTTTCTTCTACACTCCCTCACACCCACACCCAACCCCAATGGGTACTCAAACCCATGACCTTAGTGTTGAAACTCTTGTGACTCAACCACATAGCCATGAGTAATGCACCATCAATTCTAGAGTTCTCTTCCATTTTATGATCAAAACCCATGAAATCCATACAGGTTTGCTTTATCATCTCTTATATAAAAAATAAATTAATTTATTTATGGTTACTAGTTGGAAATAAATTACTTTTATTTTAGTGCTATGCCTACCCATTTGTGCATTTCAATATGCACCAGCAATTGAAAGGCAACATACAAGGGAGTTATTTAACACTACGGCTGGGTATGCCACTTGATACAAAGGAAGTCAGAAATTGTACGCGTGGCATGCATTAACTCAAATGAAACCAACTAAATTTTGAAACCTACATTCCTTAAGCTAAAATCCCAAAATCTGATTGACTAAACAATCCTAAACTCAATTGGTGGACACTTAGGGCCCGTTTGTTAAATCTGAAGTTTGAAGCCTAAATCTAAAATCTGAAGCCTGAATTTGAATATGAATATGAAGTTTGAATCTGAAGTCTAAAATCCTATTTGTTAATTGTTGTTAAAGTCTGAAAATTAAGTACTGAATCTAAAACAACTTGTTTGTTAAAAGACACTTGAAATATTTGAAATATGTTAATTTGACACATTTGCCCCTATCTCCCATTTTGAGATATTTTACATTATGAAAGGCTTAGTTTTTATTAAATGAAAATAAAATTATTAAGTTAATATTCATTTAATCCAAATAAAGTAAAGTACTTAATAGAAAATTAAATATCAACTTGATAAAATACGTATCATGCGCTAAAATTGTCTTTCAAAATGGATGGACGGCTTGGATAAAACACATGTATCATGGTGTGCCCCACAAAGCCCTTGACAGGACCGTTTGTTTTTAGCTAGGTCAATGTAGTAGTACCCAATTCTTGTCCAATTTGATAGTAACCCCATTGGCCGTAGCTAAAGATGTACTGTCAGGTTAGTTGCTCTGTGGTGTGCACCGTGATAAAACATTTTATCCATGCAATCCATTTATTTGGACAGATCATTCTATGGCACGACCTAAAAAGGGAGGCAAATGAAAGGCTCAAGTTGGTCACACCAAATAAGGTAGTGAGGGTTGAACACTTACTATTGAAACATTCCTTGGGGGCCCACCTTGATGTCTATTTTTCATCAAACCTATTCTTATGGTTACGTACACCTGTATAAAGGAAAAAAATAAATATCAGGTTGATCCAAATCTTTTGTGGCCCCTAAGAAGCTTTCAACAATAGGCTTTAAATCCCCACTCTTCATGTGGTGTGGTCCACTTGAGCCTTCCATCTGCCTCTTCTTAGGGTTATGACATAAAATACCTAGTCAAAATTGAAGGACGGCATGGATGTAATCACAGACATCAGCGTGGGCCTCACAGTCTGGGATCCCACACCTAGGGGAGTGGATTAGGTGAGACCCTAGATCCACCAAGGTGGGTGGGACTATGGGTCCCACCGTGACATATGCAACTACGTCCACACCACCCATCCGTATTGAAAGCTCATTTTAGGTTATGATTCAAAAAAAGCAGCAGTTCCAAATCCCAGATGGGCCATAGTACATGACAGTGGTGATTGACCATTAAAACTTCTTGAGGGCAACAAAAGATTTGGATCAAGATGATATTTGTGTGGTCTCTTGATCTAGGTGTTTGTGACCTTATCAATAGGTTGGATGGTAAATAAATGTTCCGGTGGAATCATAAAGTTTTTAATGATGGGGATTCAATCAAGACTGTTTCTTGTGGTGTGGTCCACCTAAGATTTGAGTCAGCTTCATTTTTGGGATCATGCTGAAAAAATAAGCTTTCAAAATGGTTGGACGGTGTGCATTTAAGGCACATACATCACTATGAGCCTCACTGCCAAGGGATCACACCTAATCCGCTCCCCTCACCTCGGTGGATCCGGAGGATTGCCACCTAACGCGGTAAATATTGAAGGGGATCTAGACGCGGATTGCCTAGTGACCCTGCCATAGTGAGGTAGCTATTAAACAGTGCTGCGTGGCCACACCATAATGTATGTGTTTTATCCATGCCGTCCATCCATTTTTTCAGATCATTTGGATCATTTTAGGTAATGATCCAAAAAATGAGAAAGATCCAAATTTCATGTGGACCAGACCACATGAAACAGTGGTGATTGAATGCCCACCATTAAAAGCTTCCTGGGGACCACAAAAGTTTGGGATGAAGCCAACATTTGTGTTTTCCCTTCATCCAGGTCTATGTACCTAATCAACATGTTGGATCGTAAATAAACATTACAGTGGGCCCTAGGAAGTTTTTAATGGTGGGCGTTCAATCACTACTGTTTTCTTGTGGTGCGGTCCACTTGAGATTTGGACGTCTCATTTTTAAGCACATGCATTAAAATGATTGAGAAAAATTGATGAACAGTTTGAATAAAACACATATATCATGATGGGGCACACAGAGCACTGTCCGGTAGCTTTTTTGTTGCTAGCAGCGTCTGTGGGCAATCTACATCCAAAGTTGAAGATGAACGGTCCTGTCAGGGGCTCTTACCGTAATATATATGTTTCATCCACACCATTCATCCATTTTTTTCATATCATTTTGGGGCATAATACAAAAAACCAAGGCAGATGTAAAGCTCAAGTGGGCCACACTGTAGGAAATAGTGGGTATTGGGTGCCTACCATTGAAAACTTCCTAGGGCCACAAAAGGCTTTAATCAAGTTGATATTTGTGTTTTCCCTTCATCCAGGTCCGTGTGACTTTATGAAGCGGTTAGATGGACAATAAACCTCACATTGGACCCTAGGAAAGTTTCAACGGTAGTCATTCAATTCCCACCAGTTTCTATGTGTGGTCCACTTGAGCTTTATATGTACCTCATTTTTGGGCTCATGCTCTAGAATGATTTGGAAAAGTTGATGGACGGTGTGGATCTAACACATAAATCATGGTAGGGCCTAGAAAAGTTTCATATGTTAAAAGTTGAGTTATATATTATGCAATATTATCTAATAGACACTTCCGTATTCATCATTAAGTTCCATATTCATCATTAAGCCACACGTCCTTCGCTGAAAAATATCAGGGGGAAAATCACGTATTCTCAATTAAGCCACGCTTCCTTCACTGACAAATATAAGGGAAGATCACATAGTGCTTTATGAGTTTGGTAAACAACCCTTGACACTAGCATTTTCCCAATTCCACGTTAAGTAATTTTTTTAAGTGTTAACAAACAGCCGTTTCTTGTTAAAAGAAAACCATTAGATATTTTTCATTTGCAACCGTCCCTTAAATGTCCACCAATCCAACGGTCAAATAATCAAACAATCTTAAATTTTGGGTCATGATATATCCTTTTGCAACCCTCCCTTAAGTGTCCACCAATCCACCGGTCAAATAATCAAACAATCTTAAATTTTGGGTCATGATATATCCATTTGCAACCCTCCCTTGAATGTCCACCAATCCAACGGTCAAATAATCAAACAATCTTAAATTTTGGGTCATGATACATCCAAACTGGGAGCCCCACTTTGGACAGTTTAGTTTGAATACCTTATATGGCATCTGAATGCAAGTTCTAAGTAATCACATAGTGACCGCGCATCATCCATCACACTGAAACAGAGTATCAAAGTTCTGCGCCTCTAATATAACACTCCCATCTGTCCATTGGATTACCTTCAAAGCTGCTGGTTAAAAACATAAATGCTCGACCACTTACGTTACAAGGAAATTTTGAGTGCATAGGAACTTCCACTCAGTCTAATTTAGTGAAGTTTTAGGTTGTCTTGAAATAAAACCACTTGAAACCTCATCTATGCGCCTAAGAACAACTGCTATGTTTGATTGTGTTTGAGCTGCTTCAACATGATTTCTTATGCAATAATATACATGATCCGAATGACCATCTGCCATTGCGCATCCAGTCAGGACAGAGAGACATTTCATTTCCAACAAATCCATTGGGCAGCTCTAACAGGATGGTTACAAGGATTTGATCAACAAGCTCACAGGCGACTGGGGCACATGGTGTATTGATCAAGACAGTTTTATGGGACCCTCCACTGCAGATGGGGGATGAACTCCAGATTAGAAGATACTAGCCATCCAAGCTTTGGCCTCTCTTTCTAACTCTAGCAGTAAATCTCTCAACTGTCTATTTGAAAGACCCCTGGAAAAGCTAGGAACATCTAATCAGAAATACTCAGTGGAATTCCCATCGACCATGGGGACTTATCAGAATAACCAACCAGGATCAGTGAAACCATGGGCCCATTTTTAAAGAAAGGTGCATCAAGACACCATCCGTTTTCTGAATCCTGCTGGATCATGGCCCTACACTTCCGACTGAAATAGCTTAAGAACTTTTGCAGGTACAAGCAATGAAAATCTTGCATTTCTGTATATTAAAATTTTAGAATTCTATCAATCGTTACACTGGCCACACGACGTGATTGAACCTTGCTCTCTCAGGTAGCAGTCTGAAGGGCCACAGCATCATACATGAAATGAAAGCATGTGGGGGACATTGTTCTCAGCCATTCATCATCATCCTTGCAGTGCATATGATTACAGGCCCACTAAACTAGAGACCTCAACTGCTCAACATCCCAGTTTTCTTGCATCCACAACAAGGGGCAAAATACCAACACTTAACCATCCACACTAGGTGCAGATATACTACTTACTACTGAAAAAATAAAAAAAAAATAAAAATGATCTATTGGGACAGTTTAGATATAGAAAGAAGCTCCCAATAAAGCCCCATCTCCGGAGAGTTGATTGAATACTTGGTGGGCCTCTTTATCTGCACAAACCACCTAACAAGCTTTAGAATTAGAACTAAAATAAATATCTTAGCTTTCTAACTCACTGGGTGGAACTTTCACCATATCAACTAAGCTTTTCGGTCACACTTTCATTTCAATAAAACTGATTTCTCTTTTCTTAGGATGTGATCCAATGAGAGACTGTTGGTGAATATATTATGTCCCATCTAAGATCGGACGGTGACAGATGTAGGTCCATAATACATACCAGGCTGAACCCTTTAGATTTAAGATTTGAACCACACAAACGCCCAAATTGAAGACTCGGGCAATATCAATGGTCCATATTGACTTAATCTACCATATGGATCAGATAAAAGGTCCTGATGGTTATATTGGACCCAAATCAAAGGGCCTACATTACTGTTGGGACTGATCCAGCAGTCCAATTGGACAGGGCCCACAGGTACAATCAGATGGCCAAGATCACCAACTGATTAGACTGTGAGTACATTGGACCATCACACTATACAGACTACAAAACAATCCATATACAATTCATGCATATAGTATTCATTAGCTTAAGCTTCTGCATTAATCAATGAACTGCCCAGCCAGACACATTGAATGGAGACCACCACGTTTGTAGCATTACAAAGGATAGGAATCCTTTATTTTCCAAATTTTCCCTTGAACTCTCTAGTTATAACCATTTATTTGAATTCAGCTTATTATTTTATAAGAGATGTAACTGGATTGTGAGGTTTGCTTGAATGCAGCCCGACGAATTGGATTATGATGGTCGGGACTCTAGCCGTTTGATTCCTTTTTTTTTTCTTTTTTTCTTTTTTTCCAAAATACTCCAGAATTGAATATTTCAACCCTTAGATTATGCAAAGACTATGGTAACAGTTCATGTTCAAAGCAAAAGAGCCAAATTATCAAAGAACGGAAATAATACAACTGAAAACTTTAATTTGTCGACTTTCCACCACACAAGGTGAGACTTTTGGCATATAAACAGTTTGGATCATTTGAAGAGGCCAGATTCAAAGGCAAAAAATCCTACTTATCACATTGCAATACAAGGTGTATTTTAGCAAACCTCCTGAATTATTGGGGAGATTTTCTAGAGGCTTCCTTCTAAAACAAGCAAGTATGCTTCCCTAAAAAGAAATATCCAGCAAAAAGATATCATTGCTGTTGTAATAAAACTCATTCACACACCCCAAAACAAAACAAGACCCTAAAGATCCCAAATAAAATCCTAACCCTTGATTTAAGACTAATCTTGGCCCCTAAACAGTAAACCTTTCTAGTTCTATTATCATTCAAATGGACATATATTCAGTTAAAAAAATAAAAATACTCACCCCCGAAATTCAAGATTCTCTAGAAACCTACCAAAAACATTACCCATCATAAAAATATAACAAAAATTCCTAAATAAAACTGGGACTCATAACCCCTTTCTTGTACAAGGTATTACAAGATGCTTGGCCTGTGTGTTTTTACGTTTTACAGTCTCCTTAGGCTTTCAGCTTGCAAAAGCAAGGCCCAGGTTTAGTCATCCAAATCCTTGACAGGTTCGACCTTGGTTTTCCCATGCAACAAAAGATTCCCTAAAATGAAAGATGTGAGTCACCCAACCTCCAGCCTGTTCTTGGCTAGATGCAGGCCCTTTTTCACTTTTCTTAACTCTATATTCCGCCTTTTCTTGGCTAGATGCAGGCCCTTTTTCACTTTTCCTAACTCTCTATTCCCTACTCACAAAGTTAATGGTTAGGATTTTCCTGCTTGGAAAATTTTGGTGCATCACCCAGCAGAATGGAACCAATCTGCTTGGACCACTGAACCATGGGCGCCACTATAAACTGAAAATCCAAGCATATTATGGAAACTCTCGAGCATACCTTTTTATATACTACAGCTCCTGGTTCCATTTGTGATTCATTATGAAATTGGGATGGTGTCATAATGACATCATCAACCTGACTGATTCCCCAAATCCCATCATAACCGTAAACCCTGTTGGCAATGCATCATCATTAACTTGCTCAATTCTTCTTGAACTGCAAGATTTTGGGGATTTTGGAATAACTTGATAGACCTTCAAACAGAACTACTTTCACATCCTTCTGTACGTTGTCTGGTACCAGAACATGGACCAAAGTCGTCAATGACAAAAACCAGTTCAATCCCATCCCTTCTTACAAATATGGTGCTGGTGGGCCCATTTATGGCCCTCACATAGACCACAATTAGCCTTTGGGCTACATCATGTTGCACTATTCAACATATACATCAATCAAGGTATTGCCAATGTTACTCAAGTGCAACATTTACATTTAAAATCAAAGTGTTGGACATTGGCACAACATATTTCAGAGCGTCCACGTAACATTAATTTGATTGGATATTCATGATACAACCCCCAACCACCACAGGCAAGAGAGGCTAAATGAAAAAGAAGCAACATTTTGAAGCAAAAACTGAAAGAAATTTAAAAAAAAAAAAAAAGTGATCTCCATGTTCAGGCCAGTGGCTATAGTCATAATACTTACAAATTAATTTCGATCTGGGCATCCAAAGAACTGTTCCAAGCTTGTTGAGAAGAAGATATTAGAAGCTACGCGTTCCGGTCTGTTTGGTGAAATGTGGAGTTGATATTTGATGAACCGCTGATGGCATAAAAAAATGTGTTAGCCTAGCAAGCAACAAGCACCCCAATGGGTAACAATGAATATAAGCATTTGTACACATCATATGCACGGAATTCAGATGTTGTGATGGAAATGAAGCATATGCAAAAGATGAGTAAATGTATAAGAAGCTCAAATTGCTATGTGATGCAATTCAAAATGCATGGCCAAACATAGAAAACTTAGTAATGGGTGTTTAGATCGACACATAATTCATGAATTTGGCAAAGTTTTTAATTGCCTAATTCATGAAGAGTGTTGTTAAGGAGTCCAGATAGCTGGATAGTTGCCTTTCACCAATCTCATGAATTAGGCAGTTAGAAAAATGGCCAAAACTACAGAGTGAGTGTTTGGGGGGGGGGGGGGAAATAAGATGAAATTCCTCAACTAATGAATCGATCGGTTCTACTGAAAACGTCTTTAGCTCAACAAGCAATAAAATGGCCCACGAGCAATCAAATATAGGATCCATAAGAAGGTGTGAAATGAAAATTGAACATCATGATCAATGTGTACTGTCATTTATGTTGGCTATTGATCAAACAGTTAAGGATTGTCCATAGGAGTAATCCAATGTGAGGGCCATGATGAATGGTCCAAACCTATTTTCAAACCTATTATGTTATGAACGGTTACAACTGCAAATTCCGTTGCTCATGGATCATGTGGTTAAGATCATCCAATCAAAGGGATTCTTTTTTTTTTTCTTTTTGAGGATTCAATCGAAGGGATTCTTGGAAGACAATGACCAATCAAAGGTGAGATCAGCCATTAGAACATTTTACAATCAATATGGACCATTCATTTTATTGACGAATGATCAAGTGATTAGGATCCCATGGTTGCAGTAACTCTTGAAAAACATAGACAATCTGAGAAGCCCACGCACAGACAGTCCAACTAAATCATTAGGGCAATTTCTAACATCAATTTGGATCTTCTGTATTACTGGTCATTGTTTAGATAGCTAGAATCACCCGATCAAGGTTACATTTGAAACAGATAAGCAAGCTAACGTGGGGTCAAATGTGATGGCTGGTCTAGATTGACCATTTGATCTTTTCTTTTTCTTTTTTTACCAAAATATCTGAACCGTAAGTTTTGTTTGTCATGTTAAAGGGTTAGAGTTAGCCATTCAAACTGATTCTCGAAAGATTAAGCGCAGTCCAAGGTCGGGCTGACATCATGGTGATCTAAAGTGGTCATTGGATGTGTCCGTTATAATTGGTCTAGACCTTGCCAACAATGAGATGTCATCATCAACCAATCAAAGGGATTGAGATATTGAAAATTCAATGTGGAAGGATTTGACAAGCAGCACAGATCAATTGTCATACTGCTTTTTTATAATTTGTTTGGCCATTCATTCTACTAATAAGTAATAATTGATCAGATGGTAAGGATTGTTCAAGTAAAATGATCAAAAAGAGATACAAGGAAGACAAGGTGGCTCCCATAGAAAGGATGAACCATTCCTAACAACTCAATTGTAATTCGTTGATCAAATGGTAAGGGTCACTCGATCGAAGCAGTTCTTGAAAGACATGGACAATCCAATGTGCAACCCACATGATGGATGGTCTAGATTGGTTGATGGGCTTCTTGTTACAATTCATCTTAACCATCCATTTAATTATCTATCAATATCAGTGTCATCTAGTAAAAAAACATTTAGAGAGGTTGATGATCCATGGACCATGGTTATGATGATCGGTCAAGATCAACCATTGGAGCATCATTTTGCTATACAACTTAACCGTATTGCTAACAATTGCTCAATTGTAAAGATCGTGCAATCAGAATTATTCTTGAGAGATCAAAAACCAGGTGGAGCCAACAATCATAATGTACCATAATAACTCCATTCCAAGTGACACAGAAAATCAATTTCATGACCATCGGCCGGTTGATTAGATCATCATATCAAAGTGATTATTGAAAAATATGCATAATTGAACTCACATAATGGACAGTCCAGAGTAACTATTTGATTATTATATTTTGTCTGGATCGTACATTTTCATGGTCATCGATCTTATGATGATAGTTGCTAATTGAGCCCCAAGTTCAGACAGCAATATCCTAGATCGAACCTTTTAATATTATAATAAACCCAGACAGTTAATATGGATGGCCATCACTTACAATGGTTTCAACCATCTAGATTCTCCAAGGGTGTCTTTTGAAAGGTATATGCGGACTTCTCTATTAAAACATAAATATGATAAGGCAAGACACAAATAGAGCTATTGAAGCATGAATTTAGCAAGAGCAACTAAACAACAACAGATAACTTCCAATTTCACAAAGATACTAAATAATGGACTTCTTCATGAAGTGAATAAGTCTATACATCCAAATGCCCCCTAACTAAAATAAAGGAGTACAAAAAAAATTTGCTCTGAAACTAAAATTCCAAAAAGGAGCAGTTTTTAAGATGATACTTGTCCAATATTTTGGATTGCTAAGTCAAAGAAATCAATGTTTGAGAGCTTCAAACTTGACTAGGACATTATGAGGTTTGAGTTTGAGTTAACTCAAAGCTCTGATAAGTATTACTTTATTGTGTTTAAAAGGTTTTTGGGTTCAACAACTCTAGCGGCACAGGGTACATTTCAAACAAAACTGATAAATACATTCTAATAAACTCATAAATCGGTCTACAAATGGGATAAATTCATTAAAGTATGAGAAAATGTTTACGATTTTGTGCTTTCAAGTCGTTAAGAAACAGAGGCTAATCAAGCCACTCCACAAAAGTATTATTGGAGGAAAAATATTGGGCACAGTCCAACTAATTTGCAGGCAGCACTTGAATGGCATGAGATTAATGATTTAATGGTTGAAGGACATCAATATTTTGAAAGACTTTGAATTCCTAGGAGATTGTGATAATCAAAGCTTGGAATTCAGCAGTCATAGGGAATGGCAATATACAGCTAATTGAAAGATGACATCAGGATTAGTGTCAATATGCCAATCTGGTTCCAGTTGCCGAACAAAAGATGATCGCCCGTTTTCTGTGCTACAAAAGAGAACCTGCAGAATATACCACAAGGAATTATAAGATTGAAGTCACAGATAAAGCCAAAAGCATAAACCTTAAACAGTAAAATTGGCTTAAAAACAACTATCTTCGAAAAAGATCATGGCAACTGCATGGATAGTAATAACACAACTGGGAGCTAATGTACTGATTGAGAAAAGAATTATGACACCAACATGTTTACAGATGAAAGGGATATTACAAAAAGTGCTGGCTAAAAGTGAGACCTTGGACTGTAGAACCACACGGCAATAAAATAATAATAATAATAATAATAGACAAAATAGAGGCAATAATAATAATAACGCTTTAAGTGCATCCTGGTGTTTTTGGATATGCAGACAGTTTAATCACCAATCTGGATCATCCATTAGGTTCAAGAAACACATACATGACGCCAATAAAATTTTCACACTGAGTGGAGGATCTTTTCCATCAAAACAGTGCCCTACAAAATGGACAGTCATCCATGTGAAACATCCATTCAGTAGGGCCGCCTTGGATAGTTCTAAGGAATCCCTTTTGGTCAGGCTATCATAACCATCCTATCATGGCTTGGGAATAGAAAGAAGGCCAACATTTAAATGCTCAGGATCCTCGGCCCAGTGTGACCTTTTACATAGTAACCATGAAGAGTCGGTTTGAACTCATGTTTGGTTCAGATAGTTGATTAGACTGAACAAGTGTCTAAAACAGCTAGATGTGCAAAGCTTGAGCACACGCCGGTATACTAGAGCATTCTTCATATGTATATAACATACCAGAAACTGTTTTTGCCCTGTCCAAGTCCTTAAGCCACCCCAATCCACTTACCAGAACCAAAATGCGGCAATAATGTTCAAGACTCTTGCCTTGTATCTATCTAGAGTGCCAGCACCTTTTTTATTTAAGATTTGTATACCAATCAGCCTTAGCTGCGCACAGAAAGCCCTTGTGAACCATTTCATAAGATAAAATATTCATCATCCATGGCAGACTGCCAGAGAGGATCTTTTCAATCACTGGCATAAAGATGAGGGTTCAACAGCTATGTCATTGTGGATAGTGTACTCTAATCAGCTGGCGAAAGAGGAGGACAAACATCAGTGGACTACTTAGAAGAGATAGCTTGTGCTTTGGAGCAAATGGTAGAAGTTCTTATAAGAGATAGCTTGTGCTTTGACACAAATGACCATGGCAATATGGTGTTCAGACATGAATGGAAGAGGCGACAGCTGATGGTCATTCAAATGGGAAAAGAACACCATAGACACCCAACGGGTATGTCTGAAGATGTCTTTTTTTTTTAGACGATGAAAAATTTATTGAAGAGAAAAAAAAGGGCCAAAGCCAAAAAGAGGAACAACAACTAAACAAAGGACTCGAAGGCCTTTACAAAACGGTCCATCTATCTGGGAACCGAAGGACAACTCTCGAGGCTATTGCCCAATCAAAAACATGCCCTTTCGCTTGTCTAAAGACTTCGTCTACTTGACTCACCCGATTCCAGAAGCATCTGTTATTCCTTTCTCGCCAAAGGGACCAAAGCCCTGCCAACATCACGAGACACCAAACTTTTCTAGTCGCACTCGAATGCATACCATCATGCCATTGAAGAAAGAATTGGCCGATGGAGGATGGCAAGGCCCACAAACATCAAAAAGGTTTAAAAACTTTTGCCACAACTGTGTCGCAAAAACACAATGGATGAATAGGTGATCCACTGATCCTCATCCCGCATGCACATCAAGCAGACATTGGGAAGAATCATGTTCCTTTTCCTGAGGTTGTCAACAGTAAGCACCTTGCTACACCCAACCAGCCATGCGAATGCAGTTACCCTTGAGGGTGCTCCATAGCGCCACACACAAGCCGTCGGACAACTCTCACCACTAGAATCACCGCTCTCCAACATCTTATAAAAGGATTTAACCGAAAATTTGCCAGAACTCTCTTTCGTCCACACTAGTGAGTCCGACTCACCTAAAACCGGTCTCACAGGAGCAAGAACTGACAAGAGATTCAGAAAATCAACAACCTCTTCCTCGATCAAATTTCTCCTACACGGCGGGGCCCAAATCACCTCATTGCCAAGAATCGAGAAACAACTAGCCACCACCGTCCCCATCCCTGGATCCAACCTAGCCACCAACGGGAAAGTCTCCACCAAAGACTGCTCCCCCAACCATGAATCCTCCCAAAACTTGATCTTCGAAACATTACCTAAAGAGAAACGAATTCCTTCCCACACCTTGTTCCGAATCCGGGATGCCCCTTTCCATATCGAGGAGGACCTATAAAGAGAGGTGGAACGAGTCCACCATCCCCCCTCGTCCACCCCATACTTCCTCCTCACTACCTCCTTCCAGAGAGAATCTTCTTCTGTCCCGAACCTCCAAACCCATTTACCTATCAAAGCATCATTAATTGTCTCCAACTTCCGCAATCCCGCACCCCCTTGATCATTTGGCTTGCCTACCTTGTCCCACTTCATAAGATAAAACTTGTGTTTATCTTTCGCTCCCTTCCACAGGAAGTCTCTTCTAATTTTCTCTAACTTCTCAACTATTGATTTCGGGCACTTGAATAAAGACATGTAGTATACCGTTAAATTAGACATTGTTGCCTTGATGAGAGCGAGCCTCCCCCCTGAAGAAAGAGTTCTCGTCCTCCATTGCGTAAGTTTCTTCTGAAAACGCTCTATCACCTTATCCCAAACACATTTGGGGGGCTTCCCTATAGACAAAAGTAACCCAAGATAAGTAGATGGGAAAGAGCCCGCCCTACAACCAAATAAATCTGCGAAGTAGGCCACTTCCTCCTTAGCTATTCCCACTCCCAATAATTCGCTCTTAACAATGTTAATTCTAAGCCCCGATACAACTTCAAAACAGACTCAAATCAACCGCAAATTCTCCACCAAGTCTTCATCTACCTCACAAAGCAAAAGCGTATCATCCGCATATAAAAGATGGGTCAGTTGAAAGTCTGAATTATCAACAGCAAAACCCCTCATCAGCTTTTCCTTCGCCCCTCTGTTGATCATTCTACTCAATGCTTCCATAACAACGACAAATAAATAAGGAGATAACGGATCTCCTTGCCGCAAACCTCTAGAAGCTACAAAGAAACCATTAGGAGAGCCGTTAACTAAAATTGAAAACTTTGCCGATTGAACGCACTCACGAATCCAAGCACGCCATCTTTCTCAACAACCCAAGCGACTAAGCATGTAATCTAGAAAGTCCCAATCGACATGATCATACGCTTTTTCAACGTCCAGCTTGCGAACTACCCCTCTATCCTTTCTCTTAGGGCACACATCTATGTTTTCATGCGCCACTAAAATGCTATCCGCAATTTGCCTCCCCGCTACGAATGCCCCTTGAGATTTAGATATCACACCACCAATTGCTTCTTTGAATCTCGACGCCAACATCTTGGCCAAAATTTTATACGGCCCACCCAGAAGACTTATCAGCCTGTAGTCCTTTAAGTTGTCTGCACCTTCTTTCTTAGGTATCAACGTTCTGAACGTGGCACCTAGCTCTGAGGAAATTTTACCTGCAAGAAAAAATTCATTAATAAAAGCCACCACTTCCTTTTTTACAATGTCTCAAAACTTTTGAAAGAATAAGATTGGAAAACCATCTGGCCCCGGCACCTTTTCACTCCCCAAATCTCTTCTTCCACAAAAGGCTTTTCCAAATTAGTCGCTGCTTCCCTTGATATTGGATCGAAAGATAGGTTGTCTAGCTTCGGCCGATTCCAACCCTCACTTTTTAATAGCTCTTTGTAGAAATTAACTATTGCCCCACACACTTTAGACTTCCCTTCTAATCTTTTTCCTTCCACCATAATTGCCATGATTTTATTTACCCTTGCACGAGCACTTGCCATGTTGTGGAAAAACTTGGTGTTCTTATCTCCCTCTTTCAACTATAAAGCCCTTGACCGTTGTCTCCATTTAATCTCATCTTGTCTCAATCTTGCATTGTACTTAACTGAGTGGACTTCCCTCCAGGCTCTATCTTCCTCTGTCAGCTCACCCTTTTTCTTCCTTTAAATCTAGGGTTTGAATTTCTGCTAAAATGGCCGAATATTCCTCATCCCGAACTCTTAGAACTTCTTTTTTCCACACATTGATCTTACCTTTTAAGAGTTTCAATTTCTAGAATAAGTTAAAACCTGCTTCCCCTCAATCCAGGAAAGACGCCCACCATTCTTTAATAAGCTCCGGAAAACCCTCCACTTCTAGCCACGAGAATTTGAACCTAAACGGCCTTGGACCCCAATCCTCCTCGTCCGACTCCAATAAAACTGGGCAATGATCGGACAGAAGTCTAGGGAGTCCCCTTTGATGCACTAGAGGGAACTAGTCCAAGAACGTTGTCGAGAGAAGAAATCTATCTATCTTGGACTGAATAGGGTGAGCTTGTCCGTTTGACCAAGTAAACCTTACTAACCCCATAGATGGAGAGTCACAAGAAGAGGATGATGGCAATCTTAGCCTATGATGCCCAAATATGGATACTGGAATACAGATATGGAGAGTGGAGAAATGACTCGGTGCTTCCAGAAAAGTCAGAGATGAATACAGATGCATCCCATCTGAAACTTGAATACAGGGAGAAAATTACTAGAAGTTTAAGAAATGAAAAGGCTGATATAATGCTGGACTTTAGGGTGCATTTGGAGGATATATTTGGATTGTGCAGAATAGCCCTTGGCAGAAATGACCTTTAGTGCAAATTCATACTTGCAGCATTGAGCTCATTTTCCATTTCAAACCGATTTAATGGACGCTTTGCACAATTTCCAAACTGGACCTTAGATCATATCTGGACACTCCTACTCCCCTCCTGCTATGGGATATCAGCCCCGTTCCCTCTTCCTAGGAATCACACTTCTAACATAATGAAACCATTCCCTGTGACTGCTCATGCCCCCGGGACCTGTAATCGTACCGAAATCTTTGCCTTCAACATGATGGATCTATATAAGAAAACAAAGTGTCATCCAATAAAACACGATGAGAAAGATAAACAAGCACCTCATTCAGGAAAGAGATGCTGACATCATTTGCAACATCAACTGTACCCCATAGAAACATAGCTTCGCATTGCACAAACTTGTTTAAGATGACAAGTTGACAACAGTCAGGTTGGGATAATAGGGAGTTCAAAAACTCCAAAACCCCATTGGACCGGTGACTGAGTAGAAGAATGTTAACCAGTACTATTTCAAGAAAAGCAAGTTTCCTGAGGGGTGAGGATCAACTACTTTGACTAATCAAAAAGAGAAGAAAAGAGAGAAAGTAGGAGATGGGGGTTTGAATGATAACATGAAACATCAAAAAAAAAAAAAAAATGCCAAGAGCCCCAAGTCCAGAGCTTGAAGGAGCTATGATTGGGAGAATATGCTGAGATGCACATCAAAAGAGGGTGGTCAACTAATTTGGATACACTGAAAGGAAAGACAGAGAACTGTGGACGAGGATTCATTTTGAAATTTAGAGCTTTCAAGACAAAAGGATGATGCAACTGGTTCGGAAGAAACCAAGAGAATAATGAGATGAGAAAGAAAATGATGCAGGGTTTGAGATATGAAAGAAAGATTTCATGGGAAGAAGAGATTGATTAGACCTGTACCATGGATGCATTTGGATCTAATATTGAACTGATAAGAGGAAGGAGATTCATCCCCTAATTTGAACAGATTGAAAGGGAAGAAGGCGAGAAAGAAGGAGAATTGGGTAGAGGTGTTAATATCTAGCTGTTACAAAGAATAAGAGAAAGGAAATGGTTGATGAAAAATAAAAGGGATGAGAGGGTTTAATATTTTAAAAAAGAAGAAGTACGACAAAAGAAAAGATTGAAGAAATATTTTAAGGGATTGATTTAAACTGTAAAAAGAATTAAAAAAAGCATGGAAATCTGAAACCTATTTTCACAGTATAGGGAATCTCCAGAACGCAAACCAGATAGATAAAGCAATCTTACAATAGGAATAAGCAATACATGCCACAGTTCGTCTCAAGAAGATTAGCATGTGTTTGCGACCACGCGTACATTTTGAACATTACAAACTATATGCTTTCAAGTAGTCAAGTCATCCTACCTTATCTTTAACCAAACCACCAGATGTAAACACCCCAGCATTATCCAGAGCTGAAAGAACCTTTTCCTGCACCAGTTTTCCATGTTTTAAATCAAAATGCTGAAATAATCTTCTAAAAACAATGGAAGCAATTTATAGACCCATTAATTTAAACCAGTGTTTTAAATAGCGAATAGCGTGTAGCATAGCGTTCACCTCTTTGAAGCATGAGGCATAGGCTACATAACGTGTAGCGAAAGCTACACACAACTACTAGATTTTTAATCAACTTGCTTGGTTGCAGCAATGTTATGATATTCTGTACCAAATTAGACTGATTCATAATGGAAGTTAACAAAATTTCATGATTTTTGCTGCTACAAAATGGAACCTAAAGTAATAGGAAAGGGAAATGATTAAGTATAAAGGTAATGAAAGAGCAATGAAACTGATTTAATAGTGCTTTTTTATATTAATTTACTAAAAGCATTAAAAAGGTTAACTAATTTTTATTGAAAATGTAACAAATCATTGAAAACGGAAAAATGTAACAAATCATTGAAAACATCATGTGAGCTACATAGCGTGTAGCGTAGTTATGTAGCATGTAGCGTATGCAATTTATGATGTAGCGTAGGCTACATGCAACTTAAGCTATTTTCATGAGCTACGTAGCGTTAAGGCCATGCTACGCTACATAGCGTAAGCTACACGCTACATAGCGTAGCTATTTAAAACACTGATTTAAACCTAGCATAAGATGGTCTACAATACATATATAGCGACAATGATAAGTTACAGCCTGAAGGGATTTTTTTTTTTTTTTTTTTTTTTTTTTTTTTGAGGCTGTAGTTTTGGCCGAAGGTTGGAGAACATGATTTGTAAAATACACTTCTTATATGTCATTACTCATGGAAATTGACTTTTCCTGCTTCATTTACATCAAACAGCTAAGTATGACATCACACACTAATCTTGTAGAGGATGACATCACAACAGTAAAGTATGACTCCAATCAGATACATGGTGATGACAGTTGTAAGTTGTCTGTTTGAAACACGGCATCAGTGCATCTCTAACTAACAAAAAGCTGAACATAAGTATATAACTAGGTTTTCCAAGATGATTGGTAAAGGCGTAAAGCCCACATTTTCTTATCAATAAACCATCACTACATGAGTCCTCCCTGACTGCCAACCCTAAAATGGTATTCAATCCGTTCACATGGTGGATCTAGCAACCCATAATGTTGGGTCCTTCATATATTGGTGTTGAAATTGCATGAAATTTATCGTCTCAAAGATTATATGGCCCAGCAACATTTGATTGGGCCATCTCAAATTGTTGAGAAAATTGACTTCTCTAGAAACCACTGCCACAATTTCAGCACTAATGTATAAATGACCCAACATCATTATAGCTAGTTGAGTATTTGAATAGAAGTTGAAAAAAAAAAATTAATAGAAGGGTGAGAAATGAGAATGGAGTGGGTAATTCCTCAAGTCTCCAACTTTAAGATACGAGGACCACTCAATGTATAATGTGCCATAAACATGCATATGGGAACTTATTCCCTCACTAATGAATAAGCAATTCTAGGAAGATATGGCAAACCCTCTATTCCCTATTTCAACAATATTTGATAATGTATCTACGATGTGAAAATAAGTTCTGAACACACCTCAGTTTCATCATCGAGAATTCTTTCCATGAGATAAAGATCAGAGAATTTTGTAATCTCCAGCAGTACTTCCAGCACAGAGGACCTTACAGTTGCACTTGTCTGCCCATCACAAAGAAGAATGTCACTCTCTCATTTCCTGCAATCCAAAATGATGATAAGCAAGCATGTCTCACCCACCTGGAGCTCCTCTGGACTACTCTCCTCAAGGATTACACCAAGCAACCGGCATGTCACCTGTAAAAACATAAAGGATAGCATTAAAAAATCATGAACACTGAGATGTGCAGTTCGTAACTGTGAATGAGCTTCTAAGATAAACATCGAACATCTTTTTTTTGTCATTGCTGGCAGAGAAGCTAATGATCTTGCCAAAACCCTAGCAAATAGGGATGCTGCCAGCTCTAACCTTTCTATTGAGAATACTTGCCTGCTTGATTGGCATTTTCCTTCTTTTCAAATAAGATTTCAGCATAATAAGAAAAAATTGAAGATTAGGAATTTTGCTGTTCGCAGAGGGTCTCATCTCTCTCAGATTTTCAGTTTCAGTTCCCTTAAAACACCGAGTGCCATCAGTAGATGGACTTTGAGGTGTGTAAACATACGAGGGCAATTGAAACATAAAGGAATTGCTTGTCCATGTTTCTATCGGTCCTAGTTAATTATGACAATATCCAATTCACCAGTCAAATATTGATAACCCATAACTGGTTCTACAAATTTATCGAACCAGTTAATGGACTAAGGGGGCATTTGGCATCTCTACTCTAATTCAATAAAAGCTTTTTGAATAAGAGCTGCTTCAATAAGCTCTTTTTGTTCTAGCTCTTGTTTTAAATAAGCTCGTTTGGTAAAATCTCCACAAAAAAAAACTCTTATTTAAAATAAGAGTGTTTGGTAGAACATTTAAATAAGAGCTTTTTTAACGGTAGTCGATGTCATTTTTAAAGATTACAACAACTTAAATATCAACTGACCATCATGTGGGCCCACCTTCAATGACCATCATCCATCATATGGATCCCACCTTTGACGTGGACTGCAATTTAAATGGGACCTACTTGATGTGCATGTTCCGTCATGTTGGGCCACACTTTGATGCGGGCCATCTATCATGTGGGGCCTACCTTTGATGTGAACATTTCATTACATGGGTCCACCTTGATGTGGGGCCCCACTTCATATGAGTCATTCATTATGAGGGGCCCATCTTTGATGTCCACCATCCATCATGTGGGTCCTACCTTTGTTGTGGACCACTATCATGTGGGGCCCACATCAAGTAGGTAGTCCATCATGTGGGACCCATTTGATGTCTACCATCCATCATGTAGGTCCCACCTTGGTTGTGGACTGTCCATCATGTGGGGTCCAACCTTCGATATGGGTCATTCATCATGTAAGCCCACCTTTAATGTCAATCTTCCATCATGTGGTCCCACATTCAATATCCACCATCCATCACTTGGATCCTACCTTTGATGTGGAACATCCATCATGTGGGTCCCACCTTTGTTGTGGACCATCTATCATGTGGGGCTCACTTCATGTGGATAGTCCATCATGTGGGACCCACCTTTGATGTCCACCATCCATCATGTAGGTCCCACCTTTGCTATGGACCATCCATCATGTAGGTCCCACCTTTGCTATGGACCATCCATCATGTGAGGCCCAACCTTCAATATGGGTCATTCATCATGTGGTCCCACATTTAATATCAATCTTCCATCATGTGGTCCCACATTCAATGTCCACCATCCATCATGTGGGTCCCACCTTTGCTATGAACCATCCATCATATGGGGCCCACTTGATGTGGATAGTCCATCCATCATGAAGGGCCACATTTTAATGTGGGTCATCCATCATGTGGGACCCACCTTTGGTGTTCACTGTCAATCATGTAGGGCCCAACCTTCAATATGAGTTGTTCATCATGTGGGCCTACCTTTGATGTCAACCTTCCATCATGTGATCCCACCTTCAATATCCCCCCATCCATCATGTAGGTCCCACCTTTGATGTGGGCGTTCATCATATGGGGCCCACCTTTGATGTGACCATGCATTATGTGGGCCTACCTCGATGTGGAAACCCACCTTCAATATGGGTTGTTCATCATGTGGGCCCACCTTAGAGATATTCTAAAGAAGAGAAAAGCGCAAGATGGCAATTACTAAAATAGTTTAAGGACAAACTTGTCCAAAAATTAATTAAAAATGTCCACCCACTTAAGCTAAATAAGCTCTTAAAGAAAAAGTGACCTCCCTGTCACTTATTATTTAAGAACTTTTTTGCTAGTTTCTAAAAAAATAAGCTCTAAAATGAAAGCTTTACCAAACGGTCTATTTTCATAATAAGAGCTTATTTTTTTAGAATAAGCGAATAAGCGAATAAGCTCTTATTAATAGATTTGCCAAACGCCCCCTAAGTAGTTGCATAGAAGGTATGGAAACAGAAACAAAAAAAACAAAATAAAAAAGAAGAAGAAAAGAAGAAAAGGAAGACAGAAGAAGAAGAATGTTAAGGGCATAAATTACCTTCCTTCCATCACTTAATCTTTGCCTTACTATTTGACCTAGAGTTGGCTGCGGAATGGAAACAAAGAACGTCACGCCTCATTCCAAATTAAGCAAGCTGTGTTTAAAGAAGTTCAAAGTCACAAGATACCTTTACAGGCTGGAAGAACTCATCAATTACATCTTGTGCTCTCGAATCCTCCGAAGATGAGAAAGCTCCAGATGAGGATATAACTGTATTTGATTGGGGATGGGCACCAGAAACACCTGGTGTGGCTGACCGCCGTATGTGTTGTCTCCTCTGATGCCCAGTGGGAGTTCTCAAGATTTTCCAGGTAAAGACTATTGCGGTGACAAGACCAACCAGTGCCCAAATAGAACGAGAAGTCTGATATGATACTAAATCAATGAGAAACTCCAATTTTGCACACGGTATAAATTACTGAGTTCTGAGCAAAAGGTAAAACTCAAAATGTAAAGAAGACGAAATGTTCCTTCACTAACATTCAATGCCGTTAATGATCAATAACAAAAAAAAAAAAATTGTGCTTTAGATAAAAAGAAAAAGAAAAAAAAAAGAAAAAAGAAAAAAGAATGAATGAATGAAACAAGAAAAGAAAATCCAGCATGCATTTGCAACAAATATCCAAATCCAACTAATCAAGACCGACTACTTTATAGATCATTTGGTCAATAACTCAACATGGTAATGTGAATTTTCCTCATTCATGTTAGATAATGTTTGAACAGACTATTAATAGCATTGGGATTACAAATATAATTCCCCATTATCATCTTTTGGGAGCATGGTGGCCCTGATAAGTAAAGCAGAGGGAATGAAAGGAGTTAAGAATTGATGTAATTTCCCCATTTATGATGAAAGAAACAATCTTTAGAAGGTCTGGAAACAACTTGATCACTAAAAAGGCAGGACTTCAGATAAATGCAATCGTGTCTTTGGAATTTGGATACTTCCCTCAAACCATGATTCTTAAAAAATAATAATAATAAACACTACAAATTCTTTTCCATGTTTTGATAGTGTTTGGACGGACTATTTATAGCAGTGGGATCACAAATGTACTTCCCATTATCATCTTTTTGGAGCAGGGTAACCCTGATAAGTGAAGGAAAGGAAACAGGAGCAAGTTCAGAACTGACTGAATTTCACCACTTATGATGAAAGATTTGATATTTCAAATGTCAGAAAACAAGTGTGATTCTAAGAAGAATGACTCTAAAAATTAAAAATTAAAAAATACAAAATTCTTTTCCATATAGGAATCTTAAAGGACCTAAAAAGAATGTTTTTCTAGGGAAAAAAATTCCTGAGAAAGATTTTTTCTGTTATATTCTGGTCCTGGGAATATAATTATGTGGCATCTACAAACTGCGTATGGGTACAAGAAAGAATTGCCCAGAATTATACTGTAAGTGTTCCGAGGAGAGGGCATTCAAAATATAACTGTTGACAGGGAATCATTACCCAGGAATTTGCAAGCTAGCTCCACGCAAGGAGTTTCCAAAACTTCTCTTTTGGTGAAAATAGATTCCAACGGTTTCACAGGCCCAAATGCAAGAATTTGCATGTACTTATTGATTTCATTTCCAAAGAGGCTACTTTCCAGACAGCTGAAAGACCCCTAATGAAGTAAAGTTTGGATGCTCCATTTACCAGTGAAAAATCATCATCAATGTGTTTGGGGTACTGGAGTATGACTGGCAGCCCTGATGATGCAGCACGACCAACAAAATCCATCCGTTCATCATGACAGAAAGCATTTCTAGATTTTGACAAATCCAATACTCAACAAACAAGAAAGCAACTGAATTTACCATCAAGAGCTCATCAAATCTCAAAAATCCGACTTTTCTATCTTTATCCACTGAATTCATCAGAACTAAAGTTTCAACTCCCAACCAAATCACAAACCAAACCTCAAAAAAAGGGAAAAACATTTCTAGATTTCGACAAATCCAATACTCAACAAACAAGAAAGCAACTGAATTTACTATCAAGAGCTCATCAAATCTCAAAAATCCGACTGTTCTATCTTTATCCACTGAATTCATCAAAACTAAAGTTTCAACTCCTAACCAAATCACAAACCAAACCTCAAAAAAAGGAAAAAAGAGATTCCATAATACATAAAAACAATAAAAACGCACATAATTCCAAGTAAAATCGAATCGAATCAAACACCAATCGGAATCACATCGATTCGAAGGAAGTCGGAACCCGGAAAACGGGGGAATTGAGATGAGATTGGAGAAGAAAGAAGGGGTGAAAGGAGTACCTGGTGATTGAAAGGAGCGAGATTTGAGATCTTGACGGTGAGATAAGCTCCGAGGCGCTTGAGGAGCTGGGAAAGCTCTTCCTTTGAAGAGTCGTCGCCCATGGTAGCAGCAGCAGATGAAAATGAAAAGAAAGGAAGAAAACCAGTAGAGATATAAAAGGGGGTTTCTTCCGAAACCCTAGAAACCTGAAATCTGTGATTGGTATTTATACGTTCCGATTCCGGAGAAACCCTAGAAATTGGGGAAGAGAGAGAGAGAGTGAGAGAGAGAGAGAGAGAGTCTTCGTTTGCAGGACAATCTGGGAAGAAGTCACGTGACCAAACGTCTTAGGGGAGGGGAATGTCTGCTAGCCCAAAACACGCGCGCCTCCATATTTGCAACCACACGTGCCAACAATAGGACATCAGAGCCGTTCATCATGTGGGACCGACGGTCTGGATCATTTTAATAAAAATCTCAGGTGGGTCATTTAGTTTCGGCCGTGTGTTGTTTTCTTACATGTTTGAGCGACCTGATGGTGGAACAACCTTATCTTTTTGGCTAGATCATCTATGAGTTGGGTCCCACCTGATGAACCGATCAGATGTTCTACAGATGGGCCAGGTTGCAAGCAAAACTCACGTGATCAAGCATGTGAGCAAATGTATGTGGGAGATCCAAGCCGTGGCAACGGTTGAGATTAACCTCCCAAAATCAGCCTAGTCAACTCATTACTTTGGGGCACGTAGTGAAAGTGCCCATGCACATGTGTGCATACGTGGCAAACTGAAGCACGTGTATGAGATCTTCTGCCTCAAGAAACGGACATTTTACTTTTAAGGTGGGACCAAACTTACCAATTAAGTAGATGTTTAAAAGGAAATATTCTAGCCATTCATTTGTTTTGATGTGATGTGGTCCACCTGAGGAATGAAATGATCTGAATTTTATGCCAGAAAATCTAAGCTGTGTATCTCACCCAATGGAAAGCTCAGATCTCACACGTAGAAATAAATAAAGCCCAAAAGTTCCTATGTACATAAGTGGATACATAAGTGGACCGTCGTTGTTTTGGACAGTTCATCTGGAGGATGTTGTTGGCATGATGGATGGTTGTGATGTTCTATCCAGGCTGCTGCACACAATTCAAATTGGAGATGTAGCGGAAATGTTGGTGATCCTGTCAGGTCGTAGGTGTGTCCCACCACTGGATTGGCGTTCGCAGATGAGAAATAGGTGTAACAAGTGGACGGCTGGGATCATCCAAACTATGTGATCGGCTGATGGTATCCGATCCAAGATGAGAAATAGGCCAAGTTCGGGTTAGTAGAGAGGTATTCATGGCCTTACACACCAATGGGCATGCACTCGTACCTCAATCTGTGACATGTTGTTATTGAAATGGGACCATTGGATTATTAATGCCATTTATGATTTGAAATTTTCTATATATATAAAGAGAGAGACTCTCCACTGGTCCAACAATTTAGAAATGACGAGTTAATTAATGTCGATGTTATCTTTTTAATCAGCCCCATCCTCAGGTGCACTACATGAATGGAACACTGGCTGGATGTGCGAACCCTGACTCTTTGCCCAGTAAGGGATGGATATCATTGGTCCTCTGCCCAAACCAAGTACGCCGTCATGGCGATCGACTACTTCACAAAGTAGGTAGAGGCCGAACCCCTTGCGAGGATTACGGAACGAAGAATTATAGACTTTGTGTGGAAATCCCTCATCTATTATTTTGGAATTCCACACACTATCGTCGCTGACAACGAAAGGCAGTTCAACAATGTGAAATTCAAGAGCTTCTACCAGCAGCTTGGCATACAACAAGCATTCTCCTCGCCCCGGCGCCCTCAGGCCAATGGACAGGTCGAGGTGATCAACAAGACCATTAAAACACTCCTGAAGACTAAACTTGACTAGTGCAAAGGAGGGTGGCCGAGGAACCGCCTCACGTTCTTTGGGCCTACCGCACCTCACCACGCTTGACGACAGGGGAAACCCCTTACTCCCTCGCATTCGGTATAAACGTCATCATCCCCACCGAGGTCGGGATACCGTCCTTTCGGGTCGAGCACTTCAAACCCAAGGAGAATGAGAGGCAGATGCTGCTCAACCTCAATCTTCTAGACGAGGTCAGGGCAACTGCTAATGTGAGAGTCACCGCATGCCAGCAAAGAGTGGCCCGGTACTATAACTCTCGAGTCAGGCCTAGGCCATTCCGGGTCGGTGACTTGGTACTGCGTGAACTGTCCAAGACCATGAAAGACCTCGACTCAAGTGCCCTGGGTCCGAACTAGGAAGGGCCTTATAAAATAAATAATATTGTGTGACCAGGAACTTACCGCCTGGAGGACCTGGAAGGAAGATCACTGCCTCGGCCGTGGAATGCCAAGCACTCACAGATCTATTACCATTAGCTTACGAGGGCCCCCCAACTCTCGTTTGTACAAGTCTTTATCTACTTCAATAAAATCCTACTCTTTGTCCCTATGTTGCAAGTTGTTTGTGGAATGTGAGGTTGTGCCTAGCGGCCGACGATGAGGGGAGGGGGGCCTAGACAGCTAAGCCTCCCTCAAAACTTAGCGTCAGGCCACCCATTACAGGGCGGTAAGGCCATTATGTGAAGAATCGCCCATTCAGGGCGCCCCAGATAGGAGTCATTTGGCCACCTGACATCCACGCACTAGTCGGGCCTATGTCGATGGGCGCCCAACCCAGGATGCCCCAACTAACAAGAAGCTAGTAGATAGTTCGAGCAATAAAGAAGTCCAAAGGCATTTTCATTAACAAGTGAAAATTCCAGAGGGCTCAGTACGGTCGATTACAAAAAACAAAATTTGCGTTGCCTTACCTAAGGAGCCACAACCCACTCGCCCCTCATCGGCATTGCCTCCGTCGCCTTAGTCACCCCCTCCATGGTGGCTTCAGTGGTCTCCCCTGGATCAACGGCCTCCTCGGTGAGCCACTCGAGGTCGAGGCTTGGGTACCTCTCAATAATGTTGTCGCCGCAAGCTGTGTAACCGAAGTTGTAGAAGTCGTCCCTAATGCCAGGGAGCTCTTGCGTCTTCAACTCCTCCACAATTGCCGCCCCCTCTCGAGGGATGCCCACCGTTAGCTCTGCCTCTCGAGCCCTTAGCTCGGCGGACCTTCCCTTCACTGTGGAGAGGCGCGAGGACATCTCCTCCAGCTCGACCTGATGCTGATCCCGGGTTCGAGTCAAGGACTGCTCCAGCATGTTCCTCTCCTGCTCGGCTAGTTCGATGTGGGAGTGAAGGTTGGGGACCTCCTCGGCCAAGACCCGGAGCTCTTAGGCGGCCACGACCCTTAATAACTCTTCAACCTTCCACGATAGCTTGGCTCGGGCATTGGTCGCATCGAGCTCGGCTGCCTCGGCCCACTTCAACACATCGTGCCCACTACCTTGATGTCTCGGAGCTGGGAACAAGCCAACATTGCGGCAACGACCGCCTGCAAGAAACGACAAGGTCAGTCATGAGTACAACAATGACTGCTCGACAACCGAGAACATTAGATAGGTCATACCTTAAGGATGGCATACATCACCCCACTCAGGGCCTTCTCACAATAGGTGGATGTAAGCTTGTCCGACTCTACCTTCGATAACACCTCCGCAGCATAAGTCGCCAGTGGAAGGATGTGTCGCGGGACCACGGGGCCCAATGATGACATGGTCGGCCGGACAAACAGTGAGGCCTCAAAAGGAGACCCCCGAGGGGGGGACTCCTCAACTTGAGGGGTAGCCCCCCCCCCCCCCCCCCCCCCCCCAGGCAGACGCTCCCACCGGAAAACTAGGAGAATGGATAACACAAACCTCTATCCCCCCGACCTGGGGATTGTCTAGCTCCACCACCTCCATGTTGCGAGGCCCGAGAGCGAAGGTTGGGACCGGCACAGTTCCTCCCGTGACCCCTCCCTTTGACGGGCTGGTTGCCCTCACCTACCCGACAAATGATGGAAGAGGCAGGTTGTTCGCCTGCACTTAGCCGATTGGCCCGTGAGCGGCTGACTTCTTCAGAATTTTTCTCGGAGGAACGACCTTCGGAACCTTGCGGATCGGAGCGCGCCTAGACATGACTACATAACAAGGCACAGTCACTCCTGATTACAACAACAAGAGTAACAACGAGCAGAGTACAGCAATTACCCTCCTTGCGCGAGCTAAGCTAAGAAAGTTATCGCTCAATCAGGAGCTCCTTGTGGTCCCGCTGATGAGAGGGGCGCACCCTAACCACCCTGATCTAGGGGAGGAGGAGATGATAGATGTCGGGACGCCTCTTCACAGGAACTGTGGCAAGAGCAACATGGTCAAATAATCAAGGATAACGAAGTAGAAAATCCAGCAAGAGACGGAGGCTTGTGATTTGAGCTAACCGAAATCATGAAGGTTGTCGGAACCCGAACCTTTAGAGCACTCAGCTCGGACCCCGCCACCTCCCAATCACTAGACACGAAGAACCATTTGTCCTTCCAGTGCCTATTCGAGGAGGGCACATTGGCAACAATGGCATCCTCCCTCCCGAGCCAAGCGCTAAGGTAAAACCAACCCTTGGATTGGGGATTGGGCTTAAGTCGAAATAGATAAGATGGCTCTTCCACGATTAGGTCACCATGGCCGGCTTGTTGCCACAAGACGCAGCAACCGATGAGCATCCTCCAAGCATTTGGCATGAGTTGACCCGGTGCGACCTCATAATGGCATTGGGTTGCCTGCATTGCTGAATGAAGCAGCAGGCGTAGCCCACTAGCTAAGGCGGGCACAAAGATGGCCACTTCCCCGAGCGGAGGTTAGCTCGCCTGCTTCCCTTCCCTTGGGAGCCTAATCTCCACTGAATCAGGAATCTGATAAGTGTTCCTAAGCCTATCGAGCTCATCCGCATCGACCCATCCACCACCAGTAACGTGCGACCGGGGACCAAAATCCCTACCTGCCTTATAAACAAAGGACCTAGCCCTGATGTGGACGCAGCCTCCGCAGGCTAGGAAGCGGCTTTGTCCTATCCCATTGGAGGACAATGAGCTTGTTCCATTGGTATCAGGCGAGGAGCCAGGGTCCTCGTCCAAGCCTTATCCCCAGAACTGCGTAGTGCTGGAATCATCCTCGGACGACATCCTTAACAAAAATGAAAGGGGAGAGACAAACAAGGAAGGAAGGAAGAAAGAAAGAGGTAGGAGGCACACGAGCTGCTCGAATTGAATTGGAGTACCCAGAGTGCTCGGAGTGCTTAGACAAAGACACTAATGAATGGTAATAGGGACCTAGAGCAAGGAAATTTATAAGCATCATCAGCTGATGCCTTTCACCACGTGGCACCTTAGGTCATCCTCGTGCCGACAGACGACACCTCGGCTATCGCACCGAACTGCACCACGTGTCTTACCCCTATTTTCCATCACAAACCGACGACTACCCATCAGAGACTGCTCCCTCCACATGGCACCACTTAATTCGCTCGAGCAACAAGGCGCCCACATCCTGTACGATGTAATGATGGCACCCCCTCGACTCATAAGCTTGAAATTCCCATGCAATTAAGGCCGCATTGCCAACAATGCATAGGGTCTCCAAAATTTTAAGTCTCCCCTTCCCACGCAAGACCAGTTCAGGTAAAAAATCATCCGAGGAACACCAGCTTGGTCCCACCACTTACACTCCCGACCTGACCAAACAGACTCGGGAATGGGGGGCTACTATTATAGGGACCGAGCTAACAATAAGTACCGAGCTCACACAACTGACATGACTAAACAGACTTGGGAGTAGGGGGCTACTGTTGTAGGGACCAAGCTGACAACGAGCACCGAGCTCACACTCCCGACCTAACCAAACAGACTCGGGAGTGGGGGGCTACTATTGTAGGGAATGAGCCGGCCGCTCCCCTAAAGACCAAGCTAACGACGAGCACCTAGCTCACACTCTCGACCTGACCAAACAGACTTGGGAGTGGGGGCTACTATTGTAAGGACTGAACTAGCAAAGAGCACTGAGCTCCCTTGATGGGTAGACCTTAGATGCCCGACCAGATTGTAACGTGTAACACAAGGTAGATAGGCACAAGGCCCTCACCTTGTGCGGTAGGTGAGATAGAACAGGGCTTCTATCCGCCTCCCCCAGCTGCACACCTACAACTGCAACAAGGGAGTCCATGCCGCCCTACTTGTCCCATCAAACCCAGGCGTAAGTGGGATCCTCAACCTATAAATACCTCCACTTCACCTGGCCCAAGTACACACTTCTTTAACCTCAAGCCAACTTGTTGCCCAACCTGACTTAGGCATCAGAGGGTCCCCAACTGCATCACGGTGCCCCTTTCCTTGCCTTCCTCTCCTTGTGATCTTGCAGGATCCCAGTCGAAGGACCATCGTCGGAGTTGCACTAATCCAACGAAGCACCTCATCACCCCTGTTGTTGACCTGACTAGATTTAGGCAAAAACAGATGTTATTTACACCTGACCTATAATAGCTAGCTTCAGCAAATAGGATGCCCCCATGTGTTTGCATACTTGTATGGAAGTAAAAAAAAAAAAAAAAGTGGTCCTTAAGAAGCTAAAAGAGAGATCATGAGAATCCAAAATACACATTTGCCATAAAAGTGTGTCACGCGTAGAATGCCATAGCAACTAGAGATACTCAAGACCAGAACCTTAGAGGCAGTCATTCTCCCACTGACACGTGGCAAGAAGATACAGGCTACACATACATAAAACGCCCAAAGTGCACGCATAATTCTATATAATGCTAAGGTGGTGATATCTAGTGACACATAGTTGGATTTAATTGGTCACACACAACTATTATCCTCTAAGCGATGCGTAAAAAAGAGAAAGCCGTCTAAAAATGAGAATACGAGTATACACGATAATGCAATGGTTAGCTCACTTCATCTCAAAATAGAAGTATATCAAACCAAAGTCACTAACCAATCAGACCATTAATCCGAAAAGCTAAGGGACCATATGTAAGGCTACCGTTTATCCAAGTCTATAAAATGCAGCAAAGGATGGAGAATTCCAGGCCTTCGCTAATCCAATCAAACAAATCACTTATTCAGTTCAACGCTACCTATTAAATATTTCATCCAACATGAACATTTATCTTAGCTTAGCCTAGTCTAGCATATCCACTTCTATCAAATATCATGCTATCGTAAGTCCAGATCAATTATATTTGTAGCTTTAATTTAGCATCTCCACTTCTATCTAGTGTAACACGATAGCAAATTAGATTTAGTCTAGTTTCACCACAACCCCGTCGTTGGAACCCTTAAATCTCTAAGTCCTTAGTGATTCTTTCAACTACAGCGTCATTGCTAAACCATGGCCATCTCACAACCTCCAAGTTCAGACGATCATCCAAGTTAAGAAGGTTGTCAACCATTCACCATTGTTTTGCTTGCTCAAACTATGTACTTAGTAATTTATTCTATTTTATTTACTTTTCTACCAATTGTATTGTATCTTTATTCAGTTTAATAAAATCGGCACTTGGCCTTATATTTCTTGTTTTCTCTTTAAACATTTATTTTGTTGACAAACGCGGTGAATTTATCACTATTATGATAAAAAAAAAATCCTTATTTCTAAGGCAAAAAGAACTCATCCAAATGACTAACCCTCCCCTGTATAAATCACCCGTTTACTTATCAATTGGGGGCTGAGTAATTAAGCCAATATTTAAAATTACATCGGTAGTTTAACACGACACCTTCGTATGTGCGGAAGCTTAAAGAGCAACTAAAATTATGGCTAAGTCCTATAAGGGGGGTGATTAGGACCTTTTGAAATTTTTTTCGCCTATTTACACAATTTAACACATTAAGCTAAATAAGCAAGAACACTTTGGCTTCCAAGCCTAAGTGGGTCAAATCTAAAGACTAGCATATGGTTTAAGCAATAAGCAACCTAGTCTAAGCGTGCATAGATAATCAAATGATTTAACTAATCAGACTCCTAATTTATGCAACCTATGTAGACTTATGAGAATGGATCAATGAGCTCAAGTCTACACAACTAGGGAAAGTACATCTTGTGTGTGGATGTGCCTATTTAGTGCCTAGGATACATTCCTATCAAGCGTTCATAATTAAACAATTAAACATACAATGCTAAGATATCAATGTGCTTAATCAATCACAAACACAAGCATGTATAGTGGTTCGACTTTGGGTCTACTCCACTTCCGGTTCAAGTACTCAACTTCTTTGGGCACACCAGCATTCATTATCAGAGGTTTTAAATGAGGTTCACCTCTCAACCTTTACATGGAGGTTTTACCGGTTCACCTCTCAATCATAATGGAGTTTTGGACAAAGGGCTAACTCTCAACCCGAACGGAGATTTGGACATAGGCTAACTCTCAATTCGATGCACATTCACTCCCCTGTCGGAGGCTCCCCCTTGGAGACTTTGTTTAGGCCGGGTAAACGAGCCAAATAGTGCCAAACAACCCCTAGTTTTTAGGCCGACGAACAGGCCAAGGAATGGCTAACGTCCTTAGTTCAAGTTTGACAAACAAACTCTACACTCAACTCCCACAGGGAATCGAGTGGATGGACTCTCAACAAAAACAACTTTACTTATCGGATGAGCCCCTTGTTCAGCGCCGGTTCGGGTTGCTTGATCTCCGCTCTCCTGTGCTTCAATCAGCTTCCCTTGCTCCCACGATCGTGTTGCCGTTGCGTTGCCAATACTTCAGCTACACTTGATCAATCACCTTACTTATGATGCCTTTGAGATGCCAAAGGTGATAGGAGGGTAGGTTTGAGAACTCTACAACTAATAAGAATGGGTTGCCTAGAGTTAATCACCTACAACGATCACATCTTAGAGATTTGGATAAGGATATGCCTATCAAGAACGATCCAAACTCTAGAGATCAAGAGAGGATGAATGTCATCTTCTCATGAGCTTGAAATGCTCTAATGTTGTGTTAAAGCACAAGGAAGATGCCTTGCATAGGTTGGGAATGAGCCTCAAATAGTCTCCAACAATGGTGGCTTTACTCCTCTCAAAATTCCTTTTCTACCCTCAACAAATGCCCCAAGCCTTTTTATAAAAAAAAAGGTTAAAACGGACAGAAAACGTGCAAAAAATGGCTAGTCTCAACCTGTCCTTATCAGTTATGACCGGTCGGCCAACAGCCAGGCAAAGACAGTGAGGTTACTGTCTAGATGGGGGGCCTGTTCGACTGGTCTTGACCAATTAGCCCAATCCAGCTGACCGGTCACGACCGGTCGGACAGGTTAGGGTTCAACCAATTGTTTTGCTGACCCACTCTTTTACGACCTAATCTCTTTAGCCATAGTATGGATGATCTTTTGGGACACCTAAGGCCAATCTATGATGACTAAAGGTATTCCTAATATGGTTAAGGTCATCAAGAGGTTAAGGGTTTTGTTTTAGTCAAGGTTAAGGCACACCAAGGCATCACTTTTACCTGTTTCTTCTTCCTTAATGAAGCAGGGCCACTTGAGTCTTTGGTCTTCGTCTTCACTAAGCTCAACCGACACTAGACTCACTGACCTAAGTGATTGACAAACAAGGTGCACTAATATGCCATAGAAAAGTGCACTAACAATCTCCCCTTTGTCAATTACTTACGAAAACCTAACATACCAAAACAAAATACATGTACAAGATATTACATTGATATGAAATAAATATAGGACTCTTGACATGACTAACTAAGCAGCTCCTCTTCAGTTTGCTCCCCCATAACCTGTCAATCACAAAACATAGCACACTAGTTTCGGTGGGACTTGATCTTTCTCCCCCTTTTTGTCAGCAATTGATAAACTGTTCTCTCCCCCTTAATGATATATCAATTAAGGTTAAAGTAAGAGTAGATAGCATGTCTACGTTAAAATAATAAGCACATGCTAACAAAAAGAATATAGGGTGCATAAACATTAAAACATGGAGCATGCTAAGAAACATGATTAACAAGAAAATGTAACTATCTATTTATAGTTAATCATACATAATTGGTCAAAGATATACATTTGCAATAAAAGCAGCTTTAAGCCCAATCAACCAACCTCCCCTATAGGTATATTAAGATCAATACTAAGCAAAGAGTAGCATACAATGAAGCATGTAATTCAGTAAGATTAGTTAATCTAAGCATAATGATAGTCTAGCAAGCAAATATACAAATTAAAAGCAATGCTAAACTACCAAATTTAAGCTCATGAGGCTTGAATCCTTTGATTTGCCTGTACACACAAAAATGAAGTTGAAATCCTCAGATATTCCTATAGAATCACTTTCTAGCTACCCTTACTAATTATGTTTAGATTGAAAGGCCTAAGGATAACTAATTTTCACAACACCCTCATAAAATATAGCATGAGGTGAGGGGTTGGGAACTCCTTCTCCTAGAAGGGATAGCGGTCGAGATCCTCTCTTAGATTAGGGGGAAGAGACGTAGTGGTGAAAGTCATGAGAGCTTTATCAATATTTTGGCTCCCATCACTAGTGGAGTCACCAGATTTGGATTTGGACTCCTCTGTATTATCCCAAGTGGCAGTTATTGCATTTTTACCTTTCGGTTTAGGCCCGTTTGGACATTTTGGGGTGATATGGCCACGATGACAGCAACTGTAACAACGGACGGATAAAGATTTGGATGATTTCCCTTTATGTTTATCACCCTTCTGTCCTTCTTATCACGGCTAATCCCTCTATCAAATTTGAGGAATCTTTTGAATTTTTTGTTTAACTTTTCTTCTTCATCATCCTCATCATCACTATCTTCCTTCGACTCACTCTTAATTTTCTTATGTTTGTGAGAGGACTTTAGAGCGATGCTTTTCTTTCTAGAGGGGGCATTAAAGTGTAGTTCATGAGTTTATAGGGAACCTATGAGTTCTTCTGCTTTCATGTTATCTATGTCTTTACACTCCTCTAAGGCTACACCTTGGTGTTAAATCTTTCCAGGAGGGACCTAAATATTTTTCTACATATACGTCCTTCCGGAACCCGATCACCCAAGACAGACATGGAGTTGCAATATCAGAAAGTTTTATATAAAACTCCATGAAGGTTTTAGTCTCTTCCATCCTAATGTTTTCAAGTTTGGTGGTTAAGAGCTGAAGCTTCGGGTGAACTAATTGTGCTAGTTCCCTCATGGGTAACCTCAAGTATATCCCATACTTCTTTTGCATTGCGCATATGAGAATGCACTGAAATTCATCTGGGGAAATCGCATAGCAAATCGCATTGAGAGCTCTAGCATTTACCATGTATTGAGCTCTCTCACTGTCATTCCATTTTTCATCATCTTTGGGAATGACAATGTATTTCCCATCAATCTCTACTTGTTCGGTGGTTAAGGCATAACCACGTTATGTGCTTAGCTACATTGGACGGTCCATAGATTGTAAGAAAATCATCATCCTAGCCTTCCTATAGGTGTAGTTGGACCCGTCAAAGAATGGTGGATGGTTAATGATACCCTCATCTCGGTTAGACATCATACTAATGCTCCGGTACCGGATCTTACTCTAGACGATTAAGTCCTTGAAGAGCAACCCTCTCTGATACCAAATAAAATTATGTCGGTAGTCTAACACGACACCTTCGTATGTGCGGAAGCTTAAATAGCAACTAGAATTATGGCTAAGTCCTATAGGGGGTGATTAGGACCTTTTGAAATTCTTTCCGCCTACTTACACAATTTAACACATTAAGCTAAGTACGCAAGAACACTTCGGCTTCCAAGCTTAAGTGGGTCCAATCAAGAGATTAGCATATGATTTAAGCAATAAGCAACCTAGTCTAAGCATGCATAGATAATCAAATGATTTAACCAATCAAGGAACTAGGAAATAATATATGCAACCTATATAGACTTATGAGAATGGATCAATTAGCTCAAGTCTACACAACTAGTGAAAGTACATCTTATGTGTGGATGTGCCTATCTAATGCTTAGCATTATTGGAACTAAGAAAATGGGCCCGCGAGGACATCTCCTGAGATGTGGTGTTTTTGTTGCTCTGGGGTTCTAAATAATAGGAACATTCGTAGACAATCACAAGCATTCACAAAAGTACACAAGAGAAGAGTATCGCGAGGCGCATTTTATTCCAGAGATTCTGAGATCTTGTACATTCCAGGCCGTGATCTGGCACGAGCCCTTAATTATATCGAATGGATCGATCACCCTTGATTAAAAGGCAAAAGTAAATATATACGCCTTAGAGACAAATAAAATAAAGCAAATAAGGAAGCAAAAATATAAATCATGCACGCCACAAAGAACACAGAGATTTTTTTTTACGTGGAAACCCTTGTGGGAGAAAACCACGGCACAAAGCGACAAAACTCCACTATGAATTAGCAATTGTACATGAGGTGGAGTATTCAGGAAAAGCCCAAATCGATGGGCAGAAGACTAAGTAATCAGGGACTATGGCCTCAGAGTTCATGGTCGTAGAGACCTGTATTTTGTGTGGTCGAAGAGACCTGCGTTTGTATGGTCGCGGAGACCTGTATTTGTTGTGTTTTGTTATGGACCGATCCATCTTTGTACGAGTCGGATGTCTATGTCCTATGTTTTGACTGGAGATCCGGGCTGAGACTGTTAGGGCTTTTAACCGAGGGGTGCGACTCTGGGCCTGCGCCCGTCATTTGTGACGGGTGACCGCGGGAAGACCGATCTGCAGTAGTATGTACCTGAGCAGCTCAACCAGCGGATGCCGTTTGGATGGGTAGGACATCGATTGTTCTTGAAGTGTCAGTCTTTAACAAATTGTGTGTAATAGTTTAGAACTCTCTTGGTATGGTTTATCGTGTTAACCATAGTCCCCTTTGCTTAGTCCGGACCTGAATCCGGGTCATATTATGATAGTACATGTAATGATGATTGTTAACGCCAAAAATTGGCTAACAGATGTTGGTCAATACCAACTCTGATTCTTCGTCGTCTGACCTCCAATTGGAGATGAATGGTGTAGATTGGGGAACCTTCATCATCTGTGGGGTCATCTATTTATGCAGATCCGGGTGATCCAGTCTGTTACGCAAGCCGTTAAGATCACTGCTGATTTCAGGGGATAAGGCACTTATCCTGTTAATCCTTAGATAAGGGGATAGCCTAACCACTTTACATGTCTAACTGATTACGTCTCTTGATGGAGATCTCTCATGGTTTGGAGCTACGAATAGAAACAAGCCAAAATCGGCCTATATATGCTGCTGGTACTATGAGCTGAAGGACGTCCTCGCCAGAGACCAGAGACCAGAGACCAGAAACCAGGGCTGCTCACATGACGGAAGCTGCTCATATCAAGAGTGCTTGCATGGTGAAGATGCGACCCCTTTCGTCGAGCGCGAGGCGGGCTGGTCGCATTTTGGAGATGCGACCCCTTTCTTCGAGCACGAGCCGGGCTGGTCGTATTTTGGAGATGCGACCCCTTTCTTCGAGCACGAGCCGGGTTGGTCGCATTTTAGAGATGCGACCGCGATTCCTCACTTCTCTTTAAAACCAAATTTGTCTACAACAGTGATACATTGGTATGATTCCGGGCACTGGCGGCCTCTTTTCGAGAAGTTACTTCGTTCATCTCATTGGATCGGATCGGACTCCAAAAGCTTGTATTCTACTCATTGGGTGGCTCGGATGAGTTGTTTGACTACTTCATTGTGTCCGGAACGCTCGAAATACCCAAAATAGGCCTAAATAGGGCTCGAAAACATCATAAAATGAAGATTTGAAGGTGCTGAAATGAACGTTCAAAGTGCTAATTTTTATGATCCGCTGGCCTGATTTTACTGATGCGCTGGGGCCAGCGCGTTCAAAAATGATTGTTACTTTGGAATGCTTATAATTCTGATCCGCTGGGGTATTTTAGTGATGCGCTGGAGCATTTTCGTGATGCGCTACTACACTTGTATATTTTTTTAGGTTCTCCACCAGACCTGCTTCGGTCGGAAGTGGGATTTCTGGTGATCAGCGAAGGTTTTCCGGCAGTCGGAAAAAGGGATTTCGGTGAGCTCAAAAACCTAAAGCTCTCTTCTTCTCTCGATCCTTCCGATCCTTTTAAATGAGGGGGGGGGGGGGGGGGGTATTTATACCCGAAGTCGGCCAATAGGAGACCGCCACGCGTAGTGCGTCGAGAAAATGGGTTGGAGCGTTGAGAACTGCTTATAAGTCGGGAACTGCTCGCGACAAGCTGCTCGCATTTTAAGATGTGGCACCTTTTAACGGCTACGAGAAGGACTGCTCGCAGGATCAGGACGTTGTGATGATATGCGATCATCGCTATTTTGACTAACAGTGAATTTCATGATGCGCTTGACGAATTTCTGGACGCGCTGACCTACTCGTGTTTTTGCAAAATTGGGTTTTGCGAAACAGAGGGCTTGTGGGGCCCGCTTTGCGATAGATGTCGATGCACTGGCCCTATTTCTTCATGGTTGAGGTAACCCTCCCAAATTTGTAGGGTTCTGATCATGATGACCGGTGGGGTCCACCACTGGCTCGATTTTCCATTTTTGGTTTAGTGTGATGTGTGTGGTGATTTTCGCATCGATTTCCGATGCACTGGCCCTAAATCTAATCAGGTGATGATTTGGGCACTCATAATCATTGTTTCGAAGATCCTGACTTTTGGGACCCCAACAAGCATACATTCCTATTAAGCATTCATAATTAAACAATTAAACATACAATGCTAAAGTATCAATGTGCTCAATCAATTACAAATACAAGCATGTATAGTGGTTCGACTTTGGGTCTACTCCAATCCTGGTTCAAGTACTCAACTCCTTGAAACACACCGGCATTCACTATCAGAGGTTTTAAATGAGGTTCACCTCTTAATCTTTACATGGAGGTTTTACCGGTTCACCTCTCAACCATAATGGAGTTTTGGACAAAAGGCTAACTTTCAACTTCGACGGAGTTTTGGACATAGGCTAACTCTCAACCCGACGTACGTTCACTCCCGTGTCGGAGGCTCCCCCTTTGAGACTTTGTTTAGGCCCGGCAAACAAGCCAATGAGTGTCAAACAACCCCTAGTCTTTAGGCCGACGAACAGGCCAAGGAATGGCCAACGTCCCTAGTTCGAGTTTGACAAACAAACTCTACACTCAACTCCCACAGGGAATTGAGTGGATGGACTCTCAACAAAGACAACCTTACTTGTTGAATGAGTCCCTTGTTCAGCGCCGGTTTGGGTTGCTTGATCTCCACTCTCCCGTGCTTCAATCAGCTTCCCTTGCTCCCCCGATCGTGTTGTCGTTGCGTCGCCAATGCCTCAGCTACACTTGATCAATCACCTTGCTTGTGATGCCCAAGGTGATAGGAGAGTAGGTTTGAGAACTCTACAACTAATAGGAATGAGTTGCCTAGAGTTGCTCACCTACAACGATCTCATATAAGAGATTTGGATAAGGATATACCTATCAAGAACGATCCAAACTCTAGAGATCAAGAGGGGATGAATGTCATCTTCTTCATGAGTTTGGAATGCTCTAATCTTGTGTTAAAGCACATGGAATATGCCTTACATAGGTTGGAAATGAGCCTTAAATGGTCTCCAACAATGGTGGCTTCACTCCTTTCAAAATTCCTCTTCCATCCTCAACAAAAAAGGTCAAAACGGACAGAAAACGGGCAAAAAACAGCTAGTCTCGACCTGTCCTGACTGGTCACGACCGGTCGGCCAACAGTCAGGCAAAGACAATGAGGTTACTATCTAGATGGGAGGCCTGTCCAGACCAGTCTTGACCTGTTGGCTCGGTCCAACTGACCAATCATGACCGGTCGAACAGGCCAGGGTTCAGTCAATTATTTTGCTGACCCACTCTTTCACGACCCAATCTCTTTGGCCATAGTATGTGTGATCTTTTGGGACACCTAGGGCCAATATATGATGACTAAAGGTATTCCCAATATGGTCAAGGTCATCAAGGGATCAAGGGTTTGATTTTGGTCAAGGTTAAGGCACACCAAGGCATCACTTTTACTTGTTTCTTCTTCCTTGATGCAGCAGGGCTACTTGAGTCTTCAGTCTTCGTCTTCACTAAGCTCAATCGACATTAGACTCACTGACCTAAGTGATTGACAAACAAAGTGCACTAGTATGCCATAGAAAAGTGCACTAACAATATTTTCAAATCTAGTTCTAATCTGACTATTTTGGTGCCTAGGTCACAAGGCGTTTGGTTCAATTTAAGTCAAATACAACTCTAGTATGCCCGACACATACACACTCGCATATACGCAATGAAAATCTAGTCATTCACTAAATGTGTGGACATGTGTCCGAACTGAAGCCCAACATATGTAACTCTTCCAACTATTTTCCTTATTGTGAACCACTTAAATCACAAGCCAACTTGATTTTTTTTCCTCCAAGCCCAACATGGAATTAAACATCTCATAATCGAAGTGGATCTCAGTTACACATCATGGTGAGTCTCGTAAAAAATCAAGGGTTCAACTATAAGTTAAGGTCCAATTAAAGATAATTTCTAACCTTTCATGTGTATATGACATCCAATTTGTCAAAAGGTTAATCAAAGATAATCATTGTCATTTCGTTTTGAAATGCTCCATAACAACCACTCATTGAGTTGACCACACTTGTGTTTCACTATTTACCATTGTCTAGACGTTGTTTTATATGGTGCAACCTAGTTAATGTGTAGATAGGAATGACCATTGCACTAGACAATCCTTATGGTGGGGGCCAATCTAATATAGGAAATGTTAGATTTCATATGCACTTAATACTTTAAATGTTATCAACTTCATATGTGAGGTTGGACTTAGAAACTCCATTTTTAGGAATACGCATTGAACACTATTTTTAGGAATAAATATTATTTCTTTGGATGAATAAATGTTGTTTCTTCGAAACATATGCGAGACGAACGCCCACCATTGATTTTTAAAGGTGCCCACCATAATGTGTATGGAAGATCCGTTCCAACCATTAGATGTGTAATCCCATAGCAGGCCTATATCCAAAAAAATCAAGTTAATTTGTAATTCAGGCGGGCCACAACAATGACAACAGTTAGGAGAGACTTCCATTCTTGATTTTTACAGCACCCACCATTATTATTATATTGAATCCACTCTAATTATTAAATGCCACACTAATACTTAGCCTTAAGGCTAAAAATCAAGCCCATTAGTGATTCATATAGGCTACACCTACGATAATAGTTTCAAGGGAGAGCTTTGGCCTGTACACACTGCTTTTAATTGTGTGATCTACCTTAATAAGGAATGTGATTGATTTTTGGATCCTAAGCCTAACATAAGTTGACACACATGGTGATCGGGGTATATTTGAAATAAATACCATGGTGGGGTCTACCTGAGCTGGCGATCCCTTTTCCTTACCTCACTTATACTTATCAATGTTAATTAATCATCAATTTCCATGCTAATTTTATGTCCAACTAGTTTAATCATCAATAAAGATCAAATTGATCTATGACAAAAATTAGAAAAGCCAAGGATTTTTCTTCAGTAAAATAAAAATAAAAATACAATCTAACATGCTTTTTTAGTTTAAAAAGGTGAAGGAAGCACTTACTTTACTGACGTGGAAGATTATAGTTATTATGGAACATCCCTATTGAACGAGTTGGATGGCATACACAGTAATTATATACACAAGTTGATTGGCTGGAAGGCATACACACTACACACTCCACATGGGCCTCACATATTCCAAAGTTTTGTATGATAAGTAGTTTATCTTACAATAATACTTTAGAAGAAGATCATGCCTCTTTTTTGTAATTTTATAAATTAATAAATGTTACTTAATCATTACCAATTAGCAATTATTGATTATAAATTAGTAATAGCATTAAGCATACATACCATTACTACTTATATATAGGTTTGGACTGCCTTGGATAAAGGCAAGGGTTTACTTACAGTCAGCCTAATTATTAATTAAGGTCAAATTAATACACAAACCCATACCCATTTAGCTGTACCTATATAAAATGAACCACAACAATGTGATGTGAGTTTCAACATAAGGTCATGGGTTCGAGCACCCATTGTGGTGTGAGTGCCTCGGGTGTGTGTGGATAAAAAAAAGAAAAAGAAAATTATCCAGACGATGGGACCTCTCATTATCAACTGGTGTAGCTCGTCTACGATGGGCGGGAATGATGATAGGCGGATAAGATCCGGTGAGTTACCCCTAAGTAGAGGTGGAAAATGATCCGATCCGAGTCGAACATGGACCATATCGGATTGCTCGGTTGCTTGAGTGGGTGTGTTCGAACAATGTTCGAACAAACATTCGAACATGATGGCTCTGTTTGAACTCAATTTGGTTTCGCTCAATCATGTTCGAACATGTTCGAACATATGGATTTCGAACAATTTTTACGAGTTCGAACAATTTTGCTTTTTTCGCTTGAAAATATTTTTTCTACTACTGAATAATAAATACCGATTTTTTCATTCTATGTGTCCCACCATGATGTATTTGTTTTATCCACTCCGTCCATCCATTTGTACAACTTATTTTAAGGCATTAAATAAGAAATGAGGCAGATACAAAACTCAAATGGACCACACCATAGGAAACAGTGAGGAGAATGATGTCCACCATTGAAACCTTCCTGGTCTCACAGTCACGTTTATTTGTCATCCACCCTTCTCTCTCTCTCTCTCTCTCTCTCTCTCTCTCTCTCTCTCTCTCTATATATATATATATATATATATATATATATATATATATATATATATATATATATATATATATATATATATATATATATATTCGAACGAACGAGTCGAGTCAAGTCGAACAGGACTGTGTTTGAAATTGAATTGAATTTTTTTTCGAACACACCATGTGTGTTCGAACAAAGTTCGAACAATAAGACTTTCTGTTCGAACAGGGTTTTACTGAGTCGATCGAAATGGTTAAACTTAATTCGTGTCCAGCTCTACCCCTAAGGCATACCAGAACCATTGCTACCCTTATAGTTGAATCTGCAGCTGGATACTCATACACCAAATGAGCAATCTGGATCATGGATACTGCATGTTTAGGTTGGATGTCATACAGTTACCACGTGGGCCCTACAATATTTGATTCAGCCACTTTATAAAAAAACATTGATGAAACCTTTTTTTATCATTTCATGATCACCCGAAAAGCAGGTGTTAGATCACAACTTTTACCTAAGAATTTCTTTAAAATGGAATTGTTAAAAAAAAAAATCTCAAGAATTCTAATTTCACAAGAAAAAAAGCCTTTACCAATTGAAATTTGAGACACTTCAATGGCTTATGTTAATTCAAGTTAAAACGGACTAAATGATGAAAGCTGCTTCACAGTCTAGAGTGTTCACTTAGCCAAAGAGTGCAAGGATGACTTTGGAATATTGGGAGTGATTAGCTAAAGCCCACGGCTTAGTAACCTTCTATCTTATCATGTTGGGTATGCAAGGCACTTGAAGATTGACAATGGCACACATGGTATGTGTTGCTTGAATATGCATTGTTACATACTTAACACATTTGGGCTATGTAACGCCATGTGCATGAAAACATTGTGTTTTTTCATGCATCGAAATGGAGAAACTTTTCTCATATTTATTCCACACTTACAAAGAGACATACCACCCTCCTGCATTGAAATAGGAATACGCTTTTCTCATCTTTATTTCACATCTTTAAAGAACATATTGTCCACATATTTCTCAATTTACATGCATACATGGGTAACAAAACATAAGCTATTTTACTCAAGATGGCCTATGTGGGACAACCTTTCTTTCATCCACACCACCCTAAGAAAACCAGATGATTGTAATTATCTATTCTATATGGCACGTGAGATGCTCTAGGGATAGAAAAAAAAAAGGAGTTCTTTGATACTTAGGGGGCGAATGACTTTGAAACATAGGCACTTAGAATTATACATGTAGCATATATTGACTCCAAATTAAACCGACTAAATTGTGTCGCCCACTGCATCTTGCATCTAAGACATGGTCCTAAAATTAGAGTGTTTGAATAATTCTAAGCTCTAATTCTAGACCACTGGTATTTTGAAATAGGATCAGATACTTTTCATTTTTAACCATCCAATAAATGTCCACCTAAGCATAATTAGTATTAGAGTTCTTCCCAATGAGATAGAGAAGGGAAAGGGTGCGACTAATTAGTAAGTGCATACATACTACATGCAAATAGAGAAAAAGAAGGGTGTCAAGGATGATTTCAATGGTGGGTAACATGACCCACCCTCATTTTAGGTTGCACTCTTTTTAGGCTGATGTCCTAGCATGACGTATCAAAACGATATGCCAATTGAATGTCACCAAGTCATCATGATGGCCCCACAAAGCTTTTGTTGCATGCATGAGGAATGTGGAAGTGGGCTACTCTCTTTCCTGAATTGAAATGACAAACATGCCCAAAGTTGAAGAGCCATACACATCTCATTTTCCACTTAAAATACCCCCCGACTGACTAATTACGGGGATAAAATTGTTGAACCCTACTATTTACGTTACATATAGGGGCTGGGCTGAATAAAGAAAGCCCAAGTCCATCTCATGAGCTGAGGTGCTTGGTCTAGGCAAAACCCAGCCCTGGGCTCAGCTGTTGACCACCTGCCACCTACTCCACTCACCAGTGTAAGATAAGAAAGTCTGGGCCGGGCCTACTTTCGCACCTTTTGGCAGAAGCAAGACTAGGTCTAGCCCAGTACAGAAATTTTTCTCAATGATGTCCATCTACATTCAGTGACCACATAAACAGTGTAGTGAAGAAGAATGCTATTTGCAGCCTCACATCTGGATGTGCCAAACATGACACAACCAATACGCGGCCCCCGGAGCATATGCCTGCAGGATCCGGGACGATCATCTGTTCTACAAATCAGTTGATCTGTTGATCAGGTGAGGCTACTCAAGCATATGAGCGGCCTGGATCTAACATGCGTATACTGCATCATTTGTTTTTTTAAATTACATGTATTACAAAACCAGCCTACTAAATAATTTTCTACACATAAAAGAAGCATTTCCTAAGATCAATCAATTACGTGAGGTGGTGGTGAAGAACTCTGCTGTGTGTCGCCTACTGATATTTCGGTTTCATCATCAAGTGGATTAGACATGGGCTGTTCGATCCTCTGGCTGACCCCACTCCACATCATCTCCTTCTCCAAATGCAGACAATAACTCTCGAAGACGCGTGAGCTAACCGTAACACCGAAATCCAGCAAGAAGAGCAGTTCCAGCTCGAGCCGGTTAAGCTCGGCATTGCTCACGCCCCCGACTCGTGCATAAAATGCATTGTTATAGTGCCTGTACCATAGCATTGCAAACAAAATATATGAAAAAGATGATCATTCAGGTCCACTAACAATAACTGCAGCAACTGGGCGGGGGCATCCTGGGCCCATCCTGCTTTTGGGCTGGTTATGGGCTGTCCATGGGCCCTCAATAGGACTCGGACCTGAGTTTCCATGCCCAATGGCTACTCAGAAGAATCCTGGCAGGGGTTCTATAAACACTTTCAATTATTTCTTAAAAAAAACTGAGTGTGGCTCATAAAGAAGAAAAACCTCACTTATTACTATAATTTCACATCAAATCAATAGTCAGATTTAATTGTGAGATTCAGAACTACGAAAGTAAGGGATTGGAAATATGAGGATTCAAAAGAAATGTTCCAAAAACTCTTGACATTGGAAGAGTTTATCCGCCAATCTTTGAACTTTTCAAGTTGAACGTGGACCATTATTGCATTTCTTAAAGGGTCAATTTTAGGTCGCGTATAGAAGGTTACAATTGTCCCACCTTGATGAGATATTTTAGGTTTGGTACATCAGCCGTCGGATGGAAGGGGACGGTTGTCTAATTAAAGAATGGACCCCACTTGCTTTTCCAAGTAGGTTGAGCATCCAGTAATCAGCATTTTTTGTAAGTAGGCAAGTGACTCAGCTCGAGTAATTGCCTTGCCCTAAGTTGGCGAGTCATCAAGCCGACTGAATAAATCTTGTTGACTAGCACTAAGTCACATGCGGAGAGCTCCTGGCATGGCCCAAACCAACGAGCGAAATGTCATCACGTGTTACACTCTTATAAAACTAAGAAACAAAGGTACTCACAACAAGAAAAATAATCATAAGATCATAGATACCTATCTTCAAAGTATACGTATCCTGCGAGGAAGGTTAGGCACTAAAAAACATTTGCATTACTAAAACCTTGAAGGTGGTCATCTGCCTTAAGCCACATGACCAACAAATATAAGACACACTCGATTTACGACATGTAGAGAAAACCTTTGTTGGAGAATTGCTGTTGTTGGACTCTTTCTTAGCTAAAAGCTGCACGGCAAGAATTTTTCATTGAGAGAGTTGTGTTTGGAAAGCATTCGCAACATCCCCAAAGACTACCAAGTTGGACTTTGGGAGTAGGAGGCCATCCAGAAAACAGAGACATCGTTACTTACGGTCATGTAATGCCTAAAGGACAATAACATTCCCGATCCACTTAAATTTTTTTTCCAAATCAACTTATAAGAAACGCGAGCATTTTTCCTAAAGTCATACACCAAAATTTGGTGTATAAACCTTCTCAAGTGCCCTGTTAAAGTAAGGCTGTAAAAGGGCTTGTCACATCCAAGCAAACTCAAAATTTTGAAAACTCCATCTCCATATGCCCAGCCCTTCCAATCCACAAATAAACCAACCTAGACCTAGACCATTGATCCAATGGGCCATCACCTTACCCATAACCCAAACATTTAGATTCTTGATTATTAAATGGGTGACCTTCCCCACAACTTTAGTGAGACTGGCCGAAGAGCTAACCGACACATCTAGTCTTGTTGCATAACATGTACGACTTCTAATAGGTGGGCCATACATGATCATTAGTTTTAGCCTAACTATTGGATTATTTAGATTGAGTGATCCAGTAAACTCCACTATAGTTATCATCAATCCAGATAGGATTGGAGTAGAATGCTTGATACATATAGTTCAAACCTAACTGTACTGATCACAACTATAGTGGAGCCCACCAGATCGCCTAATCTGAATAATTCAACTATTAGATTAAAACCAATAATTATAAGTAGCCTACTTAATAGAAGTCATAATACACAAAATGCTAATCCAAGCCACTTCATAAGTGACCACTTGGATTCTTAGATTGGTCGATGTAGGTTAGACATTCCTCGATTTGTCGAATCTAAATCGGCCAATCTGTCAAGCAAACAAAAAATCAGTCATTCCAAGTCCAGAGTCACCAATCTAGGATTTGACCACTCATAAGATTTGCATAGAACTAATAGAAAATCACACCATACCTAGAAAAAAACCCAATTGATGACAAAAATTAATGAAAAACATGTAATTGAAATATGCGAAATTAAAAATTCATCAAAAAATAACAAAAAATCAAAAGAAATGAGATTAAGTGAGGAAACTTACACATCATCGAGGACCTTAGACGCGACCATAACGCTAGTAACGATCAATCTATGTACGTTGAGCGACACGACGAGTGAGTCAGGGTGCTTGTGCATTAATCGGTCAATGTATACGAACCCGACGACGAAACACGACGGGCTACAACTGGTATACTTATAAATTCTCTCTAAGTATTTGTAAATGCTGATACTTGGAGCACGTACTCCATGAAACACATTTAAACCCTTGCCTGACTCCATCAGTGGCTCAATTGGGCTCGAGCCCACCTGGTCGTTCCGAGCCACTAGCCGTTCTAGCACGAACGATAGCACCGTTAGGACCTTCGGGGTGGTCGACTCGGCCTCCAGCGAGATGTCATCGTCACCGTTGATCAGCATCTATGGAACTAATTGGTAACTATTTCCACCATTTCTGATGGAGGTTCTTCTCTTTCTTCATTTTCTCTCTATGTAAGAAAATGGGATACTCTACCACTGTGCAATGTGAGGTGGAGGTTTGCTGGACTACAAACTGATGTATTGCAATGATCCAAACCGTTGATATGATGGGCCTCAACACTGATGGGGATAACTAAAAAACAAAATTTCTTAGATTGGAGTCTTTCAACCGTTCATTTAGATCTTTTCCTTTGTATATGGACGGTCTCCTTAACCCGTATAAACGGTTTGGGTCATTCACGAGGACCTCGATCGAACGGCTACAGATGTAGGTGTGGCTCTAGAGATTGATCGCTACTCGCGAGAGTAGCCTTCTCATTCCTATTCTCTCCATATCTGCTTACGAAATCCGATTCGTTAATCTGGTGGGCCATTCCATGAGGCACGAACATTGATAGGTCCAATGATCTACGTGGCAGGGTCACGTGTATCTAAAAACGGACGGTTTATAACCACCCTCCCATATTTGACGTTGCATTGGTGGCACGTGATGCCCACACTAGCCTGATTTTCAGCATATGAACATACCACGTGGCCCCCACCTGATGGACGGCCTTGATCATGCACACGGTGGAGAGTACGATTTCGATGGCTTCACTCGCGAGTATCAATTGAATTCTTCTCTGCGCCGCATGTGCATCGCACAGCGGACGTTATCTATTAAGAATCTTCTGCACTAAATACTCGACACGTGTCCCTTCTTTCTCATCTTCCTTTGGCCGACTCAAGTTGTGGTTGAAACTAAAAGCTGCAGAAATGGGGTTTGGATTTTATGATCTGTACAACGCACAAAACTTGTACGGATCAGATTATTTGCAGGTTTATGAATTGTGGATGGAATTGGGTGGCATCCATAAAGTCCATCTAGACCGTCCAATTGATAGCAATCAAAAGAACATCATAACTGCTGCCAAACTTATATGGGAAAATTAGGCGGTTGAGATTTCTCGGCTATACTCCATCATCAGTGAGAACCCAAGGTTTGGACGGTTGCGATTGACATACACATGAGGGGTGTGTGAGTTGCTACAACTTAATAGTATTTGATAAACGCACACCATATTCGTCGGAACCGAAGAGGAATTTAATTCGGACAGAGATGCAAGCCGATTCTTGAGCTCCTCATACGAATCTTTGTATAGAAAAATTTCCTAGATTAAATACTCTGGTGGATTACGGTCTATACTCCACACTCCATGCATTCAAATTTTTACACACAACATGTATATAAATCAAACCGTCCAAATCAAGTGGTCCACTGGGATTGGTCATAATCCCAGAACTAGACTGATTGAACGATCAACATCTCTGATTAAAGGCTGTTTTCCGTTGAAAATAGACCATTGGTTACTTTTTATTTCAAACGTCCATTAAATGTTAGCCAATCAGGTCTGTCTATGTAATTTTTTGTTTTGGGATCCACAGAAGATAGGGTCCACCATTTTAATTTGAGTTAGTGTAGGCGGCATTTTTAATTTCTTAATGCATGGTACCATCACACCCTGCATGAAGATGGAAGATATTTTAAAGAAGAGAAATTTCCGTCCGTAAACGTCAGTTTTAACCCAGCAGCTAAAGTAAATCCCCTAAAACTTTAGTTTCCAAATATAAACTTATGGACTTTTTTCGGACGAAAATGCCCTTGATTTTTTCCTCCGTAAATGTCTTCTCTTCTTTCTCGTCTGTAAACGTCTTCTCTTCCTCCTCCGTCTTCTCCTCCTTCGTCTGTTGGGCGTCCTCTCTTCCTCCTCTGTCGGTTTGATATCTCCAACTCCAAAGGTTGAAGATGGCTCTCTCGTCCAAGAAGCCAAGCACAGGTAGTTTTTTGGCCAAACCGAAAAACCTCCAAAAACCCATGTTCGTCTTCATTTTTCTTCTTAAAAAGCCTTCTTCATTTTTTTTGCTGAAAAAAACCCATCTTCTTCTTGTTTTTCTTTTTAAAAAAAACACTATGTTCGGTCATTTTACTCTGTATTCGGTCAAAATGCCCCTGTGATCAGTCAAAACCCCTGTGATCGGTCAAATGACCGATCACAGTGAAATCTTCCCCTGTGATCGTCCAAAGCCTACTGTGATCGGTCAAAATGACCGATCACAGTCAAATATGCCCCTGTGATCGGTCAAAACCCACTGTGATCGGTCAAAATGACCGATCACAGTGAAATCTACCTCTGTGATCGTCCAAAATTACAACGTGATCGGTCAAAATGGACCGACTTCTCCTTTTACGACGGACTTTAGCCGTCGTGGGGCATATTTGACTATGATCGGTCATTTGGAAGAGCACTCAGTCAATTTGGAAGAGCACTTAGTGAAAATGACCGATCATAGTCAAATATGCCCCTGTGATCGGTCAAAACCCACTGTGATCGGTCAAAATGACCGATCACAGTGAAATCTACCACTGTGATCGTCCAAAATTACAACGTGATCGGTCAAAATGGACCGACTTCTCCTTTTACGACGGACTTCAGCCGTCGTTTATTCGTCTAAAACGACGGCTAAAATCCGTCGTAAAAGGAGAAGTCGGTCCATTTTGACCGATCACGTTGTAATTTTGGACGATCACAGAGGTAGATTTCACTGTGATCGGTCATTTTGACTGATCACAGTGGGTTTTGACCGATCACAGGGGCATATTTGACTGTGATCGGTCATTTTGACCGATCATAGGGGCATATTTGACTGTGATCGGTCATTTTGACCGATCACAGTAGGCTTTGGACAATCACAGGGGAAGATTTCACTGTGATTGGTCATTTGACCGATCACAGGGGTTTTGACTGATCACAGGGGCATTTTGACCGAATACAGAGTAAAATGACCGAACATAGTGTTTTTTTTAAAAAGAAAAACAAGAAGAAGATGGGTTTTTTTCAGCAAAAAAAATGAAGAAGGCTTTTTAAGAAGAAAAATGAAGACGAACATGGGTTTTTGGAGGTTTTTCAATTTGGCCAAAAAACTACCTGTGCTTGGCTTCTTGGACGAGAGAGCCATCTTCAACCTTTGGAGTTGGAGATATCAAACCGACAGAGGAGGAAGAGAGGACGCCTAACAGACGAAGGAGGAGAAGACGGAGGAGGAAGAGAAGAAGTTTACAGACGAGAAAGAAGAGAAGACATTTACGAAGGAAAAAATCAAGGGCATTTTCGTCCGAAAAAAGTCCATAAGTTTATATTTGGAAACTAAAGTTTTAGGGGATTTACTTTAGCTGCTGGGTTAAAATTGACGTTTACAGACGGAAATTTCTCTTTAAAGAATAAAAACTTTGATACTCCGGTAGACTATGATGGATGATACTCAGGCACTCAGAAACTACTTAAAATTTGCTGTCGTGGCATACAATTAATGCTTATTAGACCATCCACATCATAGGGCCCCGTTTTGATGTCATAAAAAAATTGGGCTTATTTCATTATTTGAATGTTGGATCGGTGGAGAGTTATTAGGCGGCCAAAGGTCCTATTTCAACGACCAATCATCCACCAATCAGAGGTCAGGATCGTTTATTCAATCTGATTTTGACTGCCTGCGTATCAAGTACTATATTCTGAGAGTATCAAACAACTCCCCATCCGTGGACCTTTTCGAAGAGGAAAAGTTATTTTCCTGTACTCATGGAAATCGGATTGCGTACTGAGTAGGCTCTGTTGAGCCCACCGTGAATGTATGTGGTTTATCCACGCCGTTCATCCGTTTTTCCAGCTCATTTTAGGGGTTGAGCCCAAAATCTATGTATATGCAAAGCTCATGTGGACCACACCACAGAAAAGGTGGGAATATTGATTTCCACCGTTGAACCTTGTAGGGCCCACAGTGATGTTTATTCATAAGATCACACTGACATGGATGAAGGGAAGAAACAAATATCAGCTTGATCCAAAACTTTTGTGGGCCCCAAGAAATTTTCAACGGTGGTAGATGTTTCCTGTGGTGTGGCCCACTTGAGCTTTGGATATACTTCATATTTGGGTTCAAGCCCTACATTCAGGGTGGGAAATCATTATTCCCACTGAACTCCTGGTGCATTGAATCTTGAACAGTGTGCTCACACACCGTACAAATGGGGCCCATGGGTCGGTGATCCACACCTTTTGATGTTATGGACCCTACTGCAGATGGGAAATTCCCAAAACTTCTCAAAGAAGAGGCCACCTCTAGAAGGTTAAATATTTGGTGGCTAGGATCTTCTAATCCCAATAATGTTTTTCATTTTTTCATTCTCCAACTTCAGTTGTACACATAAAATTAATGGCATAGATAAATGGACCATCGGCCCCACTTTTAAGAAATGGGTGCAATCCCAACACTATACCCTTTTGGGTTAACTTCCACCACCTTGGGGGAAGTACATCAACATTGATTACATGATGTGTTCAAAATTCGTCCATCTAGACCGTCCAATCAATGGTCCACCTCCCGGATGAGATTTATTCAACAATTCCCATCAGTAATATCTTCCTAAACTTCCAATAAACTAATTCTTTTTTGTTAACAGAAATAATGATAATCCAAGAATGGGCTCGACTGAGCCTGAGTCGACTCAGACAATTTAGCAATTCATAAAGAAACGACTCTTTAGCAGTAGAATTGTAATTTATTTATGGGACTCCCATGCTGTGTAATGTCCTCCTGTACTCAAGTGTCTGAATTACAGCCCGAGGTAAGGCATTAGAAATTGAATGAAAGAATGAATGCATCGATACGTACATAAATGCAACAGTACCTGTTGGGAGTTTCAAATCCAGTCAACATCCCCCAGAGATGAACGAGGCATCAGTCTGGAGAAAGGGTCCATCGGGGTCCATATTGCCATGGACTCACTAAACCCAGCCAGAATTCAACCAAGTAAAGGTTCATTTGGGCGCATGCGGCAATGACTAAGTTCTAAGTATTCACCCATGTGGTATTTGTGCAAATACCCCAAACACTACTTCAGTTAGCCTATTCCCCACTTGTACCATCAATCACTAGCCAAGGACACAAGCTGGAATGCCTAAACTTTTAGTGCACTAAAGTAGGAAAGGTTACAACTTTTGAGTAGAGATTAGCAAATGAGAGAGACTGTTAAAAAAAGCTTATAAAAAAATCAGTGGTATCCGACAGGAAACTTCTTTATTACCATGTCATAGGTAAGTGGGAAGCCAATTTTCCTTGGGGCTAACAGACAAGAACACTCCATAATCCTTCTTGACTTTTTTCTACACCCACCTGGCTACAAGACCAACCAAACTCCAAAACCTTCTAGAGATCTCTACACCATCTAGAGATCTCTACACCACTCTACAATGATCTAGCCTTAGAATTCTCTACACTTCTACGGGGGACTAGCCTATTACAGGAGTTTCCAGACCATTCTGTAACGTACAAAAGCCTTGTATGTACAAGCAGGGCTAGAAATGGCCAAGTCCCTTGATAAACCTCCATGCCAGTCACCAAGTGCTAGCCTAGCTTAATGTTTGGAATTATAGATAAACTTCGTGTCTATCACGTGGCTGCGGATATGGGGCGAAAGCACACCCATTCTGGTGCTGCGGGGTGAGATCAAACATCGTCTCTCTCACGGGATAAATATTCCGAATCCACAAAACTATCGGTACCCAACTGATCTTCCTCGAATCAATGAGACCTCTCTTCAAATCCATGAAGAACAACTCAAATCCACAAGCAAAAAAGTGGTGGAAAACCAAATTTTGATTAATAATAATGAAAAATAATATCTAAAATGAGTTTAAAACAACTATTTATAATAAGCTAAACATTAGAAATCCTAACTTGTGTAAGAATAAAAGAGTTTGAATCAAACTAGGAAAGAAATATGCAAAATCGGAAACGAATCGGCAAGTTCGCACATCTGTCTGCGCTAGTACCGACCAGTCGACAAGAGGCTCCGACCGGTCGGAGGTGATCCCCGACTGTCCAGAGTGTTCAACCCACTCTGCTTGGAAATTCGACCAGTCAGGTGATCGGTCGGAGACGGTCCAGATAGTTGGATTGCGTTTCTCTATAAATTCAACTAATCGTCAGAAGCAATTAACTTGGGAATTTTGTGATTCTTCAATTCCTTTCTTTGGATCTTTTGAACCCATTCTTGGATTCTTCTCTTGGTGTTTTTCCTTCTTCGATCAGGGAGTCGCCTCGCTACATCAATCTCCCTCAGTTGAAAGAAACTCGACTCTGAGTTTCAATTTGGCCTTGATCCATGATCCACGCTCTTAGACTTCACTGGGCGTGTTGTAGCAACTCTTGCTTGTGACACGTGGAGTGTGCATCTCTCTGTCTTGCGCTTGGTTTCCTGCTCAACTCCACGTATTGCAAGGAGAGATTGTCCCTCTACTTTAGAAGCTTTGGGACTCTCCTTCGAGATTGTGGGAGTGAGAATAATCTTCCTCCCATCCTTTGAAGGTGATGCTGTTGTCAAGCCCCTCATGTACGGCATCGTGATCAAACTGCCACAGTCGTCTAAGTATTATGTGGCAAGCGTCCATGTCTACGATGTCACATAACACTTGATCCTTATAGGTCTTGCCGATTGAAAAGGAGACGAGGCAATGTGACCGCCATCACACCGTCCGTTTGAATCCAGCCAATCACGTACGGAGATGGATGTGGTGAAGTCTTAAGTTTCAGTTTATCCACCATCTTCGGCGGCACGATATTCTCGCAACTACCACCATCAATTATTACAGCACAAACCCTTCTTGCCACTGTGCAACTTGTGCGAAAAAGGTTGTGTCATTGGGGATTGGTTGGTGCGCCTTGCGTATGTGAATACCTCTGCATAACCAAGGATATACATGGATCTCCCGAAATCCAATTAGTCTCTTCTTCCTCATTCTTAGCTTGCTTGGCATCTACATTATTCGGGTCTTCTTGCGCCTCTCCCTTGGCCACGGTGAGGTTAGCCGATGGTCGTTGTGGACATGTGTTTGATAGGTGGCCTGGTTGCCCAAACCTGAAACAATGATTGGACCTAGACCGACTGTATGAATTTGGGATTCTACTAGGGCCCGACACAACCATGGCACGTTGGGGTTGCACAGGACCACTTCCTGATGCTCGGGTTGTTACCATCGGGGGCTAAGAGCGGTCATCAATAAGTTCTTTTCCCTTGGACATAGGTGGATCTTGGGCAAGACTCATCGTAGGGACAATGGTCAAAGGGTAAAAATGTGCAGGAACCTTCGCCAATTGTGACTCTATGTGAGTAGCGAGTTGGAATGCTTTCGCCACATTCCAAACCAGACGTAGCTGAACTTAATTCTGAATCATGGGCTTTAAACTGCCAATGAAGCTTGTGGTTTTCTGGGCTTCCGTCTCTGATAACTCATTTCGAGTCATCAAGCGATCGAATTCAGACAAGTAGTCTGCGACGGATCGGTTGCCCTGCTTACAGTTTTGATATTGATGGAACAATATTTGCTCATAATCCCTCGACAAAAATCAGGATCGCAACAAACGCTTCATTCGCAGCCATTAATGGATGGAAAGTTTGTTTTGTCGGGCGCTTGTGATCCGCAATTGCTCTCACCACACAGAAGCACCCAATTTCAACTTGTACGCGACAAATTTCACCTATAAATCCTTTGGAACGCCCATGTAATCGAAGTACCTTTCAACTTCGGCTATCCAATCGAGGAAATCTTCGATATTGAGTAACCTGTTAAAGTTGGGTAGATCACCCTTACCTCGAAATCCTCTATTGACGTGATCCATATGCGCATCTCTGACTGTGGGCTGTTGGAACATCAAATTTTCGAGTTCATCGTCACTGGATCCGACTTCGTCTACAATAGCTTGACGACTGGCTATTAGCGATGCTCTATGAATAATGTTGTTGCGCGACAAAGCTATCGTAGGAGGTTGGACGTCGTCACGAGCTTGGGGTGGAGCAAGTGTTGTAGCGAGACAGTCGAACGAAGCTTGCAGTCCTTGCATAACTTGAAGGTGCACCCGTCGGAATTCTCTAAACTCTGTCGATGTCAGAGGTTAATCCCCTAGATCACTATTCATAGGGTTGTCGTCATTGCGTGCACTAGAAGCCTATCCTCCCGAGGGTTTTCCTCGTTCTGATTCCAACTTGGCACAACGTAAATGGGGTGAGATCGAATACTGTCTCTCTCACGAGATAAATATTCTGAATCCACAGAACTATCGGAACTCCTCAACCAATCTTTCTCGAATTCACAAGGGGATATCTCGAATCCATAAGACCCAACTTCGAATTCACAAAGAACAACTCAAATCCACGAGCAAAAAAGTGGTTAAAAACCAAATTTTGATTAATAATAATAAAAGATAATCTCCAAAATGAGTTTAAAACAACTATTTATAATCAACTAAACCCTAGAAATCCTAACTTGCATATAAAGAAAAGAGTTTGAATCAAACTAGGAAAGAAATATGCAAAATCGAAAACAAATCGACAAGTTTGCACATTTGTCTGCGCTAGGATTGACCAATTGGTAGGGGGCTCTGACTGGTCAGAGGTGATCCCCGATTGTCCAGAGTGTTAAGCCCACTCTGCTTGGAAATTCAATTGGTTGGAGACGGTCTAGACAGTCCAGAGAATTAGACTACGTTTCTCCGTAAATTTGACCGATCGGCAAATGGTGTCGACTTGAGAATTTTGTGATTCTTCAATTCCTTTCTTTGAATCTTTTGGACCCACTCTCGGGTCATCTTGGCTCTTTTCCTTCCTCGATAGGGGGTCGCGTCGCTAAATCACATTTGGGATTCTATCTCGGAGGAAAAGTGCCTCCCCCAACAGCACAATGGATGTTACTTAGTGCCACCAAGGAAAATATGATCAAATGACAGCACAAGGTACATGAGTTGGAGCCTGATATCGAGTTAATCTTAGCCTCACATTCCATACTCATCTGTTTCAAGTCTACTAAATGTATGAAAATTAGCAATTTATCATATTTACCCCTATTATCTCAATTTGTATCTTCCATAGAGCATAGGACAAAACCCGTTATAGTTATGTCATTAAATTTGACACACCTATGCCCAATTCATATACATCTCTAAAGAATAATCTTTTGATTAATGGACCATGCACTCTATCCTTCTTAATAGAATAATTAAACCATTCGATTGATGTCTTTAACAGTGCCATTGCCTTATCTAGTACAGGCCAGCAACAGATGCCACGATGAAAGCTTAGTTCTATTTCCTCAGGAAGAAATGAGATTAGTAGTCATTTGATTATCAATGCCCTGCATGCTATTAAGCAGGTGCTAACCTGATGTTACTGGTTCAACACTTGGATTAGATGACTTCAATAGCCGGAAATGGAATCACTGAAAGATCTGAACATCAAGTGCTTGCTTATCACATGGTGACCCAAATCAGCAATCACTGCATTGGGACACGCATGGTAAAGCAACTAACTCAATTACCAACCACAACTACAAACTCTCTCCCTTCCACTTCAGATTGCAAGTAAAGAAACAGAGATAAAACACATGCTGCGACGTTGTGACTGACCTGTCATGCTGCATAAAGCGACTTGAGCCAATAAGCATCCCTGTTGTCTTCTTAATTCTGCGGAACAAATAATGCATAAAATGGAGCTGAAGGAAAAAAAAAAATGAAAAATGAAAAAAACAAATACAAGAACAAGCATCTTCATGGAACAGGACAAGATGATGTCTCCTGCAAAAGCAAAAACCTTGTTAATTCCAAAATCATGTCAAGGAAGAGCTCACTGAAGATTGGTTCTGCAGTAGGTTTGAGTGAACCAAAGGATCTTTGATTGGATGATTGCCTGAACAATGAAATCAACTGCACAAAGATAGTCTAGAGAAGATGCAGAAAAAATAAATATATGAAATAACATCCCTATTTGCAACAAAAGCAATGTCCTCAACCCCCCGAATAGCAATTTCTCAATTACAATGGGCGACAGCAAGTATTAAAATTAAATTTATTAATAAATAAAGAACACAGCGCTAACAGATCTGACCACTTTGGTCTCCACTCCATTCCTAGCACAAACAACACCAAAGTGCAGCCACCCGGTAAAAGGGCTCTATACAGAGATAGTGAAACAGAAGCTATCGTTTTGTTATCATTTACATCATACAGGCGATTATTGAAAATATATATTGAAGAATCTGTTATTTACAAGGTCACCAGAAAAGGAGTTCCAACACCATAATATCCACAGTTTCACTTCATAGTTGATCCCTTTCTGCTCTCTACATGCCATCCATCATCAATATACAAACACTGGTTAATAAAGTCTCCTGTGAGAACAAAAGAATAGGTGCACACCTGAGAAATACAAACAAAACAATGTCAAGCCCTGCATCACCTGTTCCCTGCACCTTCCAGATTCTAATCCCAAATACAAAACAATAATTGAAGTTGGTGAAACAGGAATCAAATTTGACTAGATTTAGCAATTTTTTTAAGCAGAAATGAATAAAACACAAAGTGGAAACATAGGTGGGACCAATGTTCGAAGTACGAGTATCGTTACAAGTTTCGCTCGCCTGGGATATAGAAACGATATCAATATCATTGATAATATTAAATGCGGGGAAACATTGGGGAAACCAGTGGAAATTTTCAGTGAAACTTCAGGAGATGTTAAAATACATATATTTGCATATTTAGAAGTAAAAAAATTGCAAAAAGAATGCATACATAATAAGTTTCCATTTAATGGGGGGCTTAAAAGCATGTGTTGTTGTAAGAAATCAGTCCAGCCATTCCATCAATCCCATCCATCCAACTATCCTGTGTTCCATCCAAACATCCATCAGTATTTTAGAATATCGACAACATGATATTTCACCGAGAAATTGTCGACAACTGAAAAAGAGACGAAAAAATGTGGACTTGATATCGTCCATGTTACGTTAGGGGTAATATCGTTGAAAATTTGATCACTGCATACAACTATGCACCCATAAAAAAAAAAAATTTGAAATGGAATTTTTTTAATAAAAAGATTTTTTGCGATATCAATACATTGGGGATATTATCAAAATATCATCGATACACTGGTGACACAAGCGACACCCGAAATTTACACGGTCGAAAATATTGGCAATAAATTGGAGATATTGATACAATGGTGATACAAGTTACACCTGGAATTTACATAGTCGAAAATATTGGTTAGACATTGGCGATATCGATACAATGGCGATACATTGCTGATACCTGGAATTTTTTATACTAGCAGTGTTATCAGTATCGCTACCAATGTTATTGGTATTGCTGAGCTGGAGATAGAAATAATATCGGGGATAATTCAAACAATGGGTGGGACAGATTCAGACACTCTGACATGTGCATAATATCTCATTGTTGTGTAGCATGCCTATGGTTCTATAAGTTTGGATGGGAAGGCAGCTTCTGAGAGGTTAAGAGCAAACGAAAAAAAAAAAAAAAAAAAAAAAAAAGGAGAATCAGAAAGATTTATTGCTTACCCAAGTTGGAACAAGTATTTCAAACAAGGAACAATATGATGCTTGGAGGATGGAAAAAATGTATTGTTGTTCAGCCATTCATCTGGCAGGGCTCCAGACTCCCCTATCAGATGGGATGATCCAAAATCTAACATCTATTCTACCAGATGGGTTGGCACAAGCCCTAATAACTCTTCCAGTCAGATGGGATGGTCCATCATGGGATGTCCACGTCCAATTATGACCCCATCAGATAAGGCCCAATTGGTGGGTCATAAATGGAGAATTTCAGCCAATGGTCATTTAACCTGGGTTCGATTGGATGGTTAGCTGTTGGGGAGACTTGGGGTATCTCCCATCCATGACGTGTGCACCATATGCACCGTCTGGATCGCCAAGTGGTGAGCCCTACATATACATTGTATTGGGCTGAACAAATTGCTTAGACTGAAAATCATATATTTCCTCATTTAGGATGTTTGTGAGAGGAAAGAGGCAACCCAGCTAGCTACCTCATGAACTGCCCAAGTTGGTTGGGCTTGATTTGGTTCAGGGAATTAGCAAGTCCATTTCAAAATTCAAAATTTTAACAATTGATCAACAGCTCACCTTAACCTGACTCATTATCATTATCCTCGAAGTGGGTCTCCATCTTCGGGCTCTGTTTGTTATTTACAAACTGGAGCTGGGCCTCCATCTTCGGGATTTCTCCGTTATTTACAAATTCGACCTGATTCTTCATCCTTGGGCTGTCACTGTTATTTACAAAGCCCTCGATTGATTCAGTCAACGCTTGGAGACCGCCCCAACCATTTTCTTCAATACCATTATGAGGCTCAGCCACCACTGCAGCACCTTCAGACATACCATCAAATGAGCTACAGCTGCTTCGCTGCGAAAGCCTCCCATCTTCTGACAGACCAGATTTCTGATGCAGCAGTGACGGACCATTCCGATGGCCATCCAAAGAGCACACCCTGAGTTTAAATAAATTAATTAGAAAATTACACACAAGCTCTCACTCTCGTATTAAAGCAGTAGTGAGGAAAACAAATGCAAGGAGAAGCAGAAGTAGAGCTTAAAAACAAGATAGTGGATATACAACCATGGCTATCCATAACAAGAGAGTAAGTGATATTTATTAAATGCTGGCCAAGGAGAGTGCTGTACATTATCATTAACAAACATTCATACCAAGATAATGGAAATTCAGTAAAGCATTAAATGTTGCTGTAACTAGCAATTTCGTGCCAAGAGGTTAGAGCAAAAGTCACATAAGTTGAGACCCAGGTTTCCATCCCAGCCTAATTGACAATGATAGAATGGTATGCTAGCTCCATGCGCACCTCCAAACTAGCACTCTTGCTCCCGCTTCCTACCTACGCATATTTGCTAACATTTTGAAAGAGACACTTTGATGCAGTACCAAACAGCCCAATCTGGTGCCGTTCAAGAACACAAAAAAGAAAAGGATCTCTGTCCATGAAAGGGAAATCAAGCAGTGAATATGCACTTTCCACTTTCCTAGGCTTATGACGTGTCTACAAACCTCTTAGCCAATGGAATGATTCTTAAATCTCAAAAAAGCATAATATTCAATCCTACCTTCCTACTGTTTTAAGTTGTAATCCCATCATAACCATGCACATCATTAGAAAAATCAGTCATAACTAAAATAGGAACGGAACTACATCATCTTGAGCTCATTGGAAAGCTAACTCAATAGGCTTTCAAACGGTACCAATTTATCAATTTCACATTGTTCCATATCGTTTGATACCCCAAAAATGGGCTGAAAATATAAGTGACACGAATAGGTAGAGGCTTTAATTCTATCTAGACAACTAAGATGTAGGAGAAAGTCTCTCCAAGGGAACTATGTTAGAGTTGGGAGTCACTCAGTTAGACTCTTCAAGTGGGCCCACAATGGTGGCCCACCAATCACAATTAGCACACTCCAAGGTCAAAGAAGTGGATCCAATGCAACAAAAATCTAAGCCTCTGGATGGTTCAATCATGTGCTGTACAAAAATCAACAGTGGAAATTGGTTTGGCCTAGATGCAACCCACATCAAGCTTCCCTGCTCCCACACTTGAAGGTGCTGCCACTTCCCTTCACGCTTTGAGCAACTAAGGATGCAACCCGAGGCCAAATTTGAGAATCATGGCTTCAAAGAACTGATGAAAGCACCATAAAACTTTGTGTATTTCGATGGCTATGGTTGCATGCAAATTTGTGGCCAGCTCAAGCACACGACACATTGAGGGGATAGAGACATGATCTTATCAGGTTTTGTTAGCATAGTTGGATTGAACAAGGCATGTCTTGCATTCTACAAGGCTATGCCACACATACAAATGGAATCAGCTATAGTTGTTTTTCATTTTCTTCAAAAAAGCTTGAGATACCTCAGCTGTTTTCTCAGCATGTAACTGAAGGTGAATGATCTACTCTCACTGACCATCTTGTGGAATCCATTGTGCACGGAGCTGACAAATAGGCCCTGCTAACTACCCGGAGGTCTTCTTGTTGAGGGAGTTTTCCCACTGATGTAATCTCTACCTGTGAAGCTCAGATATTCTGTGTCGACTTCTGGTCGTACTCATAGATAACATCTTTTGGTTGCAACCCAAAGTGCTGTCCCGGTGACAAAACAAGCTGCATCAGTTGGTACCATATAAGTGCAACCAACAGAAACCCAAACAATGAATCGATCAAACACTGCCACTGAACTCAAGATTTGTAAAGCGATCCATAGCTGTTCTTGATCGTCACCGAGCAACAAACAATGACTTATTTTTGTCAAAGCTCCATAAATCCATCTGTAGTTGGCTTTGATACGAAATGTAATCACCTTTACCTTCTTTACTGGGATCACTATGCATCAGATTCATGTAGTTTAAGAGGCAAGCATGCATCCCTGGATCGTTTGGTCATTGCACAATTGTTGCATGGTCCAAGATCCGTTGATGTTAATGATGGCTCATGCTCGATCTTCCGCAGTTTACACCTGGATTGCAGAAAAAGGATTCCGGTGTTGCGTGTGGTATGGGGACCAAGACACTTATATATGATAAAAGAAGGGAGAAGTTGAACCCATTGCAGACTCCCTCTTCAAAACGATCTCCACACCGGTGAAAATTCCATTCTTAACTAGGCACTGCCATGTGATAAATAGGGAAGCATTCTCCCACTGCAAACTCCCTCTTTACATCTTGTTGCATACAATCACTATATGGTGGGGCCTGCCAGCGTGCCCATAATCCCAAGTCTAATGACCAATACGATCTAATCCAATCCATACCATCGATCTATGTAAGCCCACCCATTGGGAAAACTCTAACATTCTCCCACTTGGGTCACACATGTCAAGATTACATTTTGAAAATGACTTTAATTAAAATAAGAACTAAGAGAAACATTTTCTGGATCAGTTCCATTTAAAATCACCTAGTGGGCATCCTATAAGTGTTAAAAAATAAATAAATAAATAAAAAAGGTCATCAGATAATATGAGCAACACATGAGCTTAGATCTTGACCATTGAAACCACCAGTACAGGATCATGGCAATCATCACAACAGTTAATCCTGGCAAAGTGGGACCAATCACTATCAAAATTACTAGAAATCCAAAGGACAGAATTTAAGTATAGAAGTGCAGTATGGAAATTGCATGTCAAACATGATCTATAAGTGACAATTTCTAAATCTATAAGTGACAATGTCTAAGTGGTCCTACTGTCTCTACAAAGAGACTCTTTTTTACTCAATGAGACCAAAAATTCTGCTCACTCAAAGCCATCTCCTTTAATAATGCATAGTTTTAACATTTCAAAAAAGCATGCATGCAATGTTTTGCCCCCAGCTACTCTAATTACAAATGGTAGAGATAAATAAAACTATAGTTAGCATATTAATGAGCCTCACAAAAGCTACGTTGAAAACTACTTCAATTTTTATACTAATCTGTATTGATTACGGGTGGCTCACATTTTATATACCAGAATCAAGTACTAGACATGACTGTGGAATCATCAATGAGAATCAAGCTATTTAACTGTCAAAGAGCAACATGTTCCTGAAAATTTATCCAAAAATTAAGATCATCTGGATGAGTCAAACACCTAAACCATAACCAACAAGTAAATTGGACATGTGTCACCCACAAGTTATCAAACAAATATACTACAAAAAGAATAGAATAAGAAAATCGAATCTACATACAGTACAAGAGGGCACCTTGATTGTTGGCACTTAGGTGTCTGGAGATAATCAAAGACTGGTACCAAATCTTTTGATCGAGCTTCAATCATGCGAGTTGGAACCCTTTCAATCTCAGACTCCCCCCCCAAAGCCTCTTCATTGTCCATTTTGATGCCATCCATCATCATCACCTGAAAGTATATCTGGCAAGCAAAATACAATATCAAATAAATAGAAAGTCCATCACAGGAAAGTAACTGCATGTAATGTGCGTGTGCATGCGTGTGTGTGTGTGTGTGTTTTCACTTATAAACAAATCATTTCTGCATGACACAAGGGTACCTGTGATTTTGCCCACAATGGGACACGAGCTGGATGCATCTGCAATTCAGCCTCGGAGATATACAAGTGATGTTTGTCCTCAGCAATTTGCTTCACATTTCTAACCAAACCACTATTAGTAGGATATACACTAGCCCCCTTTCTTGGTCCTTTTGGAAAAAGTTTACTGTTGTCACCATTCCCATGTTCACCATAAATGTCAACATTGTCTTCTCGTTCTCTTCGATTCTGTCTTTGACAAACATCCCATTTCTGAAGTGCCTCAACAACTAACCTCACATCGGTATCTGGTGCTGATTCATAGTGTGCAACTGTTAGTCCTGAAACATCAGCAATGGAATCCTCTCCAGTAGATATACGCAACGCATACTGTATTATACAACCTGAAGGTGAGAATACTAGCAGGTGGTGTTTTGTCCTTGATGAGCTATTATCTGTATACACACCCTTGCCTTTGCAATTGTGGAAGGCAGAAGCAATAGCCCCAGAAAGCGAACTTACCCTTCCAGTTGCAGCTGCTGCAGCACCAGTTACGGTGCCTCTCCAACCATTATTTCCATTCTTTATTCTGCTTACAACAGATAATGTGACTGGGGGGCCAGATGCACACAGACTCTGCTGATTGGGTTTTGATGAGACCGAGCTAGGTGGCCAACGAACTGCATGCTTAGTTGACAAACCCAATTCGTTGCTGCCATTTGTCAAACTAAAATCGTCTGTCTGAAGATTTATGGCTCCTCCTGATGGTGATATTGCAAACAAATGGCTTGTTCCCCTCGAGGAACTGATCATAATCCATTGGCTGTCATCGCTGAAACTGATGTCTTGAATAACCTGATAAATGTATGATCAAATGAAGTGATTTCTAAGCATAGCCCAGTTATAGATTGAATAAAGAGAGGAATCAAGTCAAAACTATATCTACCGCATTTGTTAAGCCACGTTGCAGCCTGTAAAGATGCACATGAGATCTGGCCGCGTCGAATCCTAATGAACTTCCAAGGGGAGAGGGCATAATTCCGAAAACATTAATATTATGACCTTGAACTGAGGCTGTCACCAGTAGGGTCCCACTAGGATTGAAGCATAATGCTGAAATAGGACTTCTGTGAGCCCTAAACTGGGCAACGACTAATTTGCTAACAATATCCCTGATGATGACCTGCAAAAATTAAGAGAATCTTATAACAGCAACATTTGTAAATATGCTATGAAATAACACAACACAACCAGTTTCTAGCAGCGTAAAAGATAACAGGCAATTAATAGTAGGAAACAGGTACTGCAATAGCTTCTTTTTTTTTTTTTTAAATCATAACCTCATGTTGAGGCGACTCAAACTCTAATGCCGCCTCAAGACCAACAAAAGAGATGTACTCTAAAGATAATGACACCTAACCAACGCTCAAGAGGTCAGAATAATGGTGCATTAATTTATGAGCACTGGTAAGGCTATTCATGAGAGCAGTCATGTCCGTGAGATCACGGTTATTTGTCTGGTGGATCTCACCGTGTATGTGCTGGATCCCAAAATCAGGCTGGTGGATCTCACCAAGTATGTGCTGGATCCCAAAATCAGGCTGCTTCAGTCATCATGTGGACTGTACAAATATATTGGATGTGGACAAGCTTGATTCTTTTTAACATTCCATTTCACCCACACTACATGTAGTCCACCATATTACCAGATCGGCTTGCTTCACATATATGGTGGAGCCCACCTGAAATACAGCCCAGATCTCATATTCACATGCCATTTCGGCATGTGTGTGGAGAGAAGGATCCACGAAAGAACCTTTGACAGGCAGCAAAAGTGACTGATAAGTGCTAGCATAAAGAAATGAGCATAAAACAGAAGCAAGAAAAGTAGGAATGCATCAAACTATGAACATAGAGTCAGCCTGTCCCATGCATAAGACTCAAGACATGATGCTTACCGTTCCGACATTTTCAGCATCAGGCAAGTGTCCATTGATGGTGCCATTCATTTTCCCATTGAGATTCCCAGCTCTTACAGAATTGTTGCAATCAGGTAGGAGCTCTGAGCAATACCTGGACAACTTCCTATATCCCACATCTCCAAGGGTCACTATACCAGCAGCAATCTGCTTGGTAGATTCTTTTGCATATTGAGCAACCAAGCTCCCATTTGAAGGAGAGGTTGACAAACTTGTATTAGAAGTCAAATGTTGTGGGCTGACACGAGCGGTATTTGAAATGGAAATGGGACTTCCAGTATAAGCCAGCCACCTGGGTCCCACTGCAAGTGGTCCATAGCCTATGCCTCCAGAACCAAGGCATCCAGAAACTATAGGGTAAGTGAGAATAGTATATTCTCTTTCCAGTGTTGTAGCATTGAAGCAATGGATCTGCAATAGTAATCGCTTTAGTCAAGCTGTTACTGCAAAATGGAATGTCTATAGAAAAATGATTAGACCACTGTGTTTCACACCATTTCTTAAATAGTGTTGACATCTGCCATACACATGCCATACATGTAAATAAATACATCATAATTGCAGATCCTGTCGTAGGAGCCTATCCTAAAAGTCACACTTATCAAAATGGAGGGGACACATCAATATAGACCATTTGTGGGCCCTGTCGTGGTTTGAATCCAATGGCCAATATCAGATAGCCAAGGTTGTACAATAAGAGTGACTTTTGGTATACGCACCATTCACAATGCTCTGGATTAACTTGCATGTATGACCATGTGCATGCTAGATGAGTAACCACAAGTTAAGGAATGTGGGCAAAGCACTGAGGTCTAGCCCAAAAACTAAGAATAAAACAAAATACAGTACACAGGCATACGTACCTGAGATGCTTGAGAAATAGCCACAACTCGAGGGCTGCACCTTACTGAGTAAACAGCTGTTCTGAACTTTAGGATATGCACATATGAATGCGATCTTAAGGAATAAAACCGAACAACAGTGGGCACGAAATTTCGATTTCCCATCTCATGGAAACCGTTAACACTCCCATTACAGGGAGACCCAGGTGTATCTTGAATATCTTCACCACCAGGAGCTCCATCTCCAGCCACAACTAGCAGTGGACGTACATCTGCAAACTCATCTGCTGATATCTTAGATGTTAATGGCTTTGGTTGCACTTGCATAAAAGAAACAGGGCCATCATGTCTGGATACCAGCTCACGCACATCATCAGCCTCCTCAACATCCCAAACTTGGAAGCCAGACCTATAGCCCAGCAAAAGAACTCGCCGAACAATGTTCACCTCAGTTTCTAACTTGTCAAACCCAGCCCATTGCACCTTTTGCATGCAAATAAAAGGTAATATCAGTAGAAGCACATATCAGAATTGAGAAAATAGTTTGAAGGTACTATCTAAACAAGGATGAATTTCAAATGCAATATGATGGCATCATAGAGAAACATAATACTAAGAAGAAGACAGCAATGTATTAGCTAAATGTATGTTTAGTAGTCGTCGTCATCATCATCATCTTAGCCTCATCCCAACTTTATAAGATTGACTTTATGATATCTTGTTTCACCAATCATTCCTATCCAATGTTGTCAAAATCCTACCATTAACGATTTGAGTTGAATCTTGAGCAAAACGATTTGAATCCCACCTTGAATACCTTTTCATATGAATCCTATGGTTCTATGATTTACGATTCAAATCTCAATTTACGATTCACATTGTACTTGTTCTCTTCTATTTGAAGTTTAACTTGGCTTTCATTTTATTTTTTTAAATTGGCAGGGCTTTAAGAGTCGTTTATAAAAGACAAATTACTTTATTTGTTCTTTATAAGAGATAAAATGATATATATTCTCTTCAACATTAAGCCATGGAGCTTCTTTATGATTTCTTACTTCTTAACTGGTCGAAACACCAAATTGATGTCTGACTTATCTGGAATGTTTTTATGGATGGTTATGATCATATGTTGACTTAGATAAAATGTGGAATGATGTTTAAAAATCAAAATATCTTTGTTCATTGGTCTACAATATCAAATGCCACTTTTCCAATGTGATTCTACATTGAAGAAAGGTAAGAAGAACACAAATTATTAAAGGATCCTGGTATGTTTTTTAATGAAATTTCTTGAAAGGTAAAAAATAAAGGAAAGATAAGAATCCTTTAACACTATTATGACACGGTATTGCTTGGTGCATATTGAAGGCAAAAGGATAATTAATGAGTTTTATTTTTTTTAATTTATATTTTTCATTTTTTTTTCATTTTTTGAGAAAATTACAAAAAATCTTACAATTTACGATATGATTCAACCCCTATTACTATTTGTGACACAATAACGATTTTGACAACATTGTTCCTATCAAAGGCCCTATACTTAAGTGAACAATATCCATTCTCACCACCTTGATCCAAGTCCTTATAGGTCATTCCCTCATCCTCTTTCCAGGTCCTCCAACCCTAATCAAACTTCCTCTCCTTACAAGGGCCATCTCTAGTTCTCATAGCACAGAGCAAAATAATAATAATAATAATAATAATAAAAAATTCAACCAGCTCTAATGGCCTCATTCTTGATTCTATCATTCCTTATCTCTGAATCCATCACATCTTCATCTTTGCAATACTCATCCTTTGCTCATGTTGCCTCCTCATTGCCCAACAATTTGCCCATATAGAATAGCCAGTCTAGAAGGTATCTTGTAAAATTTTCATCTAAGTTCCATTGGCATTGCAGTCATCACATGGCACTCCAAACCCACATCTCCACATTGGAAACATCCCTATTAATCTATCATTTTGCCAAGACAACAGATCACTTTGAGGAATCACTGGCTATCGATTCTAAAGCTTCGCATTTATAACCATTTCAACTCAAAAACACTGTCTTAGTTCTACAAAAATTTTAACCTCTAGACTCTAGAACCTTCCTTTGAACTTCTATTCTAGCATTTGCCCCCTGCCTAGCATTTAACCTCTGTTCGTTAGACCATTACCACTGTGTTTAAAAATGCTTTCATGATCATGATCATGATAGCCTTATCCCAACAATTAGGGGTCTGCTTTACGTATCATATCTCACCAAAAATTCCTATCTAAGGCCCTATCTTGGATAAGTGAAAAAGCCTGCACATCCCTTTTTAATGGATAATGTCAAATGTTTATCAGAAAAGAAAAAGAGTGTGAAAGAAACGGGAATAAATCCCTAATATAAAGACACCTTCACTGCTATTTTAGCCAATGTGTCGACAATATCATTAGCCCCTACCTACATTAGTAAATGAAATGTTCCACCTAGAAGATATTTGCTAATCGAGCATTAGTTGCTTGGGCAAGTCTCTAATAAGGTTTACACATACTTATGCCCAAGTCTCTACATCATCTCAAATCAAGGATGTGTTTTGATGCGCTGTGAATCAAATTGTGAACATTTGTTTCAATCGAAAATCAATTTGATTTCTCTCAATTTCAACTTGAAGGCAAAGAAATTGCAATTTGGAGCTCAGGCCCTCAATTTGAATGCTAAGTAAATCACAATTTTGTATTTCCACTTTACTATACTAATAAACACAACTCAATTAGAAAGTGCATCCAAAATTCAAATTTTGTATCTGTCTCATAACTCTCATCCGCACAAAGAACAAAATTATAAAAAAAAAAATTGATAACAAAATCTGAAGTCTAAACAAAATTAATAAGCTACAAATTCCACAAAATAATTGAAACAAATACCACAACGAGAAAACCAAGCAATTACCTGATCACGGCCGCCATCTTCCACCCGCTCTGCGATCGATGAAGCAACTGACGCCCCAGCAGACCGCACCGTGGAAGCAACACTCGAGGCCCCCGACGACACGATCTTCAAGTAGCTCGAAATCGCACGCAGCGAGCTCGGAAAAAACCCATTACCCCGCCCTGACGATGACGACGACCTTGGAACACCGCCCTGTGGTTTCTGCCCATCGTTCCTCATCCCCCACCCAAAAAAATCCCAAAAAATAAAAATAAAATACAGACAACCCCTCAGAAAATTCACCGAATTCGCCTCTAATCATAAGCACAGGCTGTTTCTTTCAAAATCCCTCCTTTTAAAGAAACAGCCTTAATCCTTCTTAAACGAAAATCCCCATGTATTTAAAAAAAAGAAAGAAACCCTAGAAATTCAAAAGGAAAACAAAAATCGAGTTTCTGACTTTCTGAAAGAAGTAAGAAATGATATTTTTTTCTTATCAGGGGTAGAATCGGAAGAGTTCGATAGGAGAGTTGACAGAACTGGAAAACCGGTGACGGAAGAGTCCAGAGGCGGTTTTGGGATCGCCGGAAAACCGCTAGATCTGGAAAGCGGGTTTTGAAGAGAAACAGAGGTAGGAAGATTATTGCTTTGGGTTTGGGATGAGATAATGAAATGATGAGTCTTTGTTTTACGTCTTTCTCTCTCTTTTGTTTTCTTTCTTTTCTCTCTCTTCTTTGAATTCAATTGTTTTGATTTTCTTTATTTTTATTTTTTTAATTTTAAAATTTCGATTTTCTTCTTTGAACGAAAGAGCAAACGCCTTTTCTTTTTTCTTTTTATTACCTACACGTCTTCGCTGTTGTCTAGTTGTGATAGGAGGGATAGACTTTTGATAGTTTACTACAATTTTAAAAAGATTGTGATTGGGTGGCTGTACAATTGGGATTAGTTTTATTGAAATCTGAACCGTTCATATTTCTTAACTGACGATTGATTGAGCATAGAAAATTTTATCATTTATTTTGAATTTGGACTGTCATTTTAGGGTAGATTGTGTCTGAAAGCCTTCATTTGATGGTTATGACTGACTAATTAGAATAATTTTCGATATACGATTTTGAAATAATGGGTCCCACAATCTGGATGGTCTAGATGGTCGTACTTATGTGCCACTTGGAAAAATAATGAGTCATCGCCATTTTGAGAGTGGTGGTGAATTAACAACAGAGACATTTCAGGCAGAGAGATCGTCAAGGGAATTTCACCGCCGGTAAAAATGGGGAGTTTTGGTTTGGTTGGAGTTCGAGGTGGGGGAAGTAGTTAATACTCTGATTGTGTATGATGTTTGATACACATGCGTTTGGAAATAATGCACTTTGCATATACTAACTCAAATAAAACCGACTAAATTGCAGAAAACAATGTTGATGATTTATAGAACCACAAATGTATTGGTTGAGCAAACCTGACTGATGATTTGTAGAAATTTGTTGGTCGAAATAAGGCTATTGGATATCTTTTCATTCTCAACCGTTGAATACATGTCCACTAATCTAATAGTCAGATTATCAATTAATCATTCTTATTGTTTTTTGATGTATCTAATCTAGAAAACATTATTCTAAACGGTTTAATTTGAATTAACAGTATTCCGTGTATGAAATTTCTAAGCGACCGCTTATCATTCATTACACTCTACCAGAGTATTAAAGCTTTTCTCTTCGGAGGGGGAGGGGGGGTGAAAGGTTCAGAAAGGAATTCATTAGGAGAGTTGCGCGAGGAAACATTCAGTCGTATATTTGCGATATTCTGCTAATTTAACGTACTTTTAATTGATCTGATCCATTCATCGCATGGATCATTTCTTTATAATTCTTTTTACATAATATATCATCTTGTTTCATTAGTATTTCAGCTTAAATTGTATAAATAAGATTGGGTATTAAAGAAACAAGATTAACGGTGTATTTTCAACATAATATTGCAACAAGAGTGAAATTTTATTTCCTTTTATGGTGGGTAAACAATGAATAAAACATGATGAATGGTCTAGATTCATCATACATGTATGTCTTGGGCATATGTCCATTGAATTAGTAATTTTAATATTTCCTCGCGCGAATCCATCAGTATTTTATGACGTGGGAGATGAAGCCTTTCTGGGCTAGGAAAGGAATCCGAGGAGGAGACAGATGGTTTCGGTCGACGAATTACAAATTACAGCGCACTGCAAACGAGAAATTGGAAATGGGACTCGCGCGAGTGTTCGTGTGAAGGGCCTTAGCGAACATGTGACATCATGGCACTCGTGTGAGATATTATGTCCATTCATTAAGTGATAAAAAGAGTGAATATGATCTAACCATAGAATCAATCCCATCTACTTATCCAGTGGGACACAGAAGTACTTTGAATTTAGACCGTTAGTTCTTATCCCATAAAAATATAAGTCATCTGATTTTTCAACTGTCTGTATTTCAAAGATTTCATACAGTGGTATTCAACCGATGAATGACCCGGATCTTTCACATGTGTTTCAGATTGTTGCGTGTGAGGTGAAGCCACTTCAGCAACTCACTCGCGAGAATGCCTATAGAGAGCTAAACAGAACAGCGTATTACGACTTCCCTTCGGCTGAACTCTCCACGTGGGCATACGTGCGAACACGGCACGTGTGGATGGGAGCTGCTATCAGGTTGGCAACACCATCAGTATATGTTGAATGTGGACGGCTGATCATTTTTCATGTTATGTATTTATTTATTTATTATCAATATTATTATTTTGCTGCATGCATGTGTCGCCCACCGGATGACAAAGATGAGCTCATATGGAGCCATAGCGCATACAAAGTGGGGCCCACCAGATGGACGACCCGGATCGAGTATGGCTTTCGGCGGCCTTAGCTAGCATTGTCTGGCACGTTCTTATCGAGGAAAGATTGAAGAGGGATTCTTTCATTAAGCAAGTGTGCGAACCTGGGACATTCATCAGGTGGGTCCCATGAATATCCACGGTTCAAAAAATTGGTTGGTATGATCAATTAGGTACGATCAATTGGGCCACACATGTTTGAGAAAATGAACGGTTAGAAAATGTAACGATCAAAATTCATTGTACATATCGCCTTCCAGGAAAAAAATTTATGCTGCATGTAAGATGTCGGCATCTTCTCAGGAGTCCTGCCCGACTTTCGGGGCAAGGCATGTGTCTAGGTGGGGCCCACTTCTGAATGAGGCACGTGTCAGATTGGTTGGCACGTGTACCATCAAACGCCTCTTCAATTTATTCCGAGGGGAGTCATGTGATGTGAGTGGATTTGCCAGTGCACTGGTTTCACACGAGCCAAAATGGAAGGTCGTGTCAGGGGCTATGTGGGGCCCACTGTCATCTATATATTTTATCCATGCCGTTCATCTATTTTGACCGGTCATTTTAGTGCATGAAACTAAAAAATGAGGCAGCAGGGGGATTGAACTCTTACTGTTGAAAAATTCCTGGGGCCCATCGGATTTTTAGATGCCATCCAACCCTATCAGATAGACTTTTACGAACGGAAAACATAAATATCAGCTTGATCCGAAACTTATGTACCCCCAAGAAGTTTTCAACGGTAGACTTTAAATCCCAACTGCTTCATGTGGTGTGGTCCACTTGGGTCTTTGATCTGCCTCCTTTTGTGCTCATGCCCCAAAAAAATTAACTGTCGAAATAGATGGACGGCATGGATAAAACATATAAATCACAGTGGGCCGCACAAAGCCCCTGACATGACCGTCGGTCTCAGCTAGGTCCTGGTGAGGTAGTACCGAATCCGCGCCGGGCTAAAAATCCGGGCTGGTCCAAACGTGTGATGGACTGCACGTTATTTGAAAGTGGACCGTTAGATCTTTAAACAGTGTGGCCCGCCTGAGGTGCGTTTGGATTTTGCACATACCTGGTTAGATTGGGTTAGAGCACGGGTGGATGATATGCTTCATGATAATAATACCATCCTAACCATCCAATATCGCTGGGGCTTGACTCGTTGAATATCTGCCGTTTGACCTGTCTTCCTTGTAAACATTTATGTGACAGACCCACCTGGATGACCACGCCCCAAAACTCTCCTAGAAGATCCTGACCACCCATTCTGAGACTTTATCTCGTTGACCGTCAATTTGCAGGTGACAAATTGTAAGGTTAGGATAGTTTCATTCAGCAGATTCCAGGTGACAAATGATCTAGATCACTGAACTAGGGGCCCATTAGTTCAAATCCGAATAACAAGGATACTCCGCATATTCCATTGGGAGGATGATATATACCATCCCCTACAGGAGTATATACTCATTGGTAGAAATCACCAATAATGTGGGCTTGTGAGCCTAGCCCATATGTTAAGGCCCAAAAGCCCCATACATTGTGTAATCGGCACCGTCCATTGTGTAATCAGCATTATATATATATATATATATATATATATATATATATATATATATATATATATATATGCTCATGCGCAACTAGTTGTACGTCCAACTAGTTGGCATGTGGGGGGCCCCCACTGTGATGTATGTTAGACATCAACACCGTGCATTTGATGGGTCTCATTTAGGTTACGGGATACCCCAAAAATCAGCCATATAAGAATTCAGGTGAGCCATACCATCTAAAACCATGTGAAGACATGCCTAAAATATCTAAAATCACTTGAGACTACCTGAGTTTTGGATGTGCCTGAAACCTAGTCTGACCCCTCGTACAAGTGGAACACACATAATGGATGGGCTGGATTTATGAACTACATCTCAGTGGGCCCAATCAACGATCATGAATGTTTTAATGGGTGGATAACCTCTTCCAACTGTTGTCTGTGGTGTGGCCTACCTAAGTTATGGATTGATTTGATTTTTTAGCCCGTGGCCCACCATTTAATGGTGCATCTAACTGATGGAGTAGATGTTCGAAACACATCATGGTGGGGCCCACACAGCTCGACCTCATGGAAACTTCTCATGAGGTGGACCTCATAGTACCACTATATATATATATATATATATATATATATATATATATATATATATATATATATATAGTGTCTCGCCGGTAGCCCAGCTGGAAGACACATAGGCGTTTCAATAGCAGTGATTAAGACCGTACACCCTCTTCTATCCACTGTTGCCCAGTGTGTTCTTGTGCGGAGCTCCAACCTGCACATATGGGGGATACATATGCTCAATGAATGGTCCATATTTCACACAGACGAGGAAATGGAACATGGACCAATCATCAAGAGCATCCAATTTAATTGATGAAATCTACGCCAAGTGTCTAGCTAGGTTGGGCTAGGTTCAGACCAATGACGAATGGCCCACTTGGTCCAATCACCAAGTTGGCCACCCATATTAAAAAGAATGGATGGTTTAAAGATACTTGTAAGTGGTTCCACACAGTCTGGATCCAGTGGCCCACCTCCAATTTGACCGGCATCAACCATAGTCTTAAAACACATGAATTCTAATTGACTTTAGCTGATTAGAAATTTTCATGTAAAATATACTTCATGTATTCTTTTCAACATTAAAAACTGATGAATTTGATTTTTCTTGAGTCAAGAAAGTATTTCAAATCACAGAAAGACGAAGCGCAGGCGACGATGAGCGTCCCACAGCAAATGAGGCAGACAACAATCGCTAGCCACATGCACTCAGCTGCGGCCATCATGTAGACGCTCGTCATGAATGAAACTAGCATTCCCCACACGGCAATCTCCAGGAAGATTTCAGCCCACTGAAGTGTACAATGCGTGGGAGATCTCACGACTGTGGTTCCAAATGCATCAATTGAGCAAACAAATGTGGAGATGGAGCTGCACATTGCAACGGTGTTGGAGAGCAGGAAAGCTTTGAAAGCTGTTTGATTTATGAGGCTGTGGTCAGGCCCTTCGTTGTTGTTGTACCCACGCAACGTGGTGAAAGTCGCGGTGAAGGTGATTGCAGCGATGAGCGTGGCCACTAGCATGAATGTATTCTTACTACATTTTAGTTGCTCGTCGTTGTTGTATATAGTGCAGTCTGCTGTTGAAATATGCTCTTCTCTGCTGCTAACGGCACCGTGGTGTCGCAGAAGTTTTAGGATCTTTATCTGTTGTGGGACCAAAGATTAGTATCATTGAACTTAAGGGTGTGTTTGGATGCACTAATCTAAGTTGGTATAAGATATCATGAAGTTGGGGCAACCAACCGCACCCTAAACTCACTCAGCTAATGGGCGACAGATTTGTATGTAAAACAATTCCATCATCTGACAAAGCATGATCATTTGGGATGCACTGACCCTGCGGTTGGAAGCTAGGTGGAGCCTATGGTGATGTTAGTGAGAAATACATTCCATCCATTGGCTTTGCCGGCTCATGTTAGGGCACGAGTCCAAAAATGAGGCAGTCCAAGACTCATGTGGGCCATTAGACGGGATAAAGTGGGAATTGGATGTCCACCGTTAAAACATTTGTGGGGCCACAGATTTGTATCAGGCTAATATTTTTGTGATTTCAGTTGATCCAAGTGGGAATGACCTTGTGAATGATTTCAAATGGTGTATAAACATTACGGTGACGCCTAAAAAGGTTTCAACTAAGAATTTCCCTCTCCACTTTTTCCTTCCAATCTAATGGCTCACTTGGATTTGCCACATTTTTGGGGTGATATCTAACATGAGTTGGCAAAACCGATGGATGGGGTGGATTTCTCACAAACATCACCGTGCCCTACTTAACTTCCAGTAGTTCCAGCCTCACCTAACTAGTTGCAGGAATTACGGGCAACCCCACATCCGATGATATGATAAAAATTTTGCTACACCCACGAGTTAGCTAGGCTAATTACACCGGGTGTACTGATGACCCCACTTTGATGTATGTATTGTATCCATGCCGTCCATCCATTAGGCAGAGATCATTTTAGGGCATGACACAAAAAATGAGGCAGATCTAAAGCTCAATTGGACCCCAAAAAGTTTTTAATGGTTGGCATTCAATCCCCACTATTTCTTAAAGATAGTGACATTGTAACATACCTTATACCTATCTTTAAATGTATTATTTATTTTTCACCTCTTCTATATATACCCTTTATTTTTTTCCATAATCAAGGTTCATAATGCCTAAGTAGTGTTAAGTAAAATGAGATTAACTCATTTTTAGGCATCTAATCAATGGACCAATATCATGTAATATGTACCTGAAGTTCATCATCCTTCTCAACCTGTAATTCTGCAATGTCGAGAGCTGTGTTCCCTGCTTTGTTCTTGATTGTCAAGTCGACCATCTTCTCCTCCAATAAAAATTCCAACAATGCAACATTTTGGTGCTTTGCGGCAAGGTGGATAAGGGTATTTCCTTCTTTATCAGGCTCTTTGACTGACCCCTTGAGCTCTGGTGCACACAACAATACCCTTACTGCACCGACCCGGCCATTTACAGCTGCAATGTGAACGGCGTTTCGGCCATTTGGGTCCATCTGCTCAGATGCGTCCGGGCAATGCTGAAGCAGCATTTCGATTGCATTTGAAGAGCCGGCGGCAGCAGCGATATGAAGTGGGGAGAGGCCATCTTTGTCTAAGAAGTAGGCAATTGAGGGGTCGATGCTCAGTAGACGTGCAGCGACTGTAGCATTATTTTGGGATGCTGCATAGTGAAGTGCAGTTCGGCCGAAATTGTCTTGGATTCTGATGACTTCTTTCTTTTCCTTCAATATCTCTGCCATTTTTAAATAAATTATTTAGGGAAAGCTACAACTTGGCCAATTTGATAGATGCAAACGATCATGTGAGAGGGAGGTGGTTCAGATGGGCTACGCCAAAGGAAACGGTTGGGGAAGGGACATCCCCTTGATTTTAATAGGGCCCACTGTGGTAATTATGTGAAATCCACTCCAACCATCAGCTGCCTCACTAAAAGTTATGGCTGGGGCTACCATGATTAGGCCTATCAGTGATTTATGTGGGCCACGCCAAGGGAAACAGTTTAGAGGATGGCCATCCCCTTGCATACTGTTTCCACTCATTAGTCCACTTGAATCATGAGAGTGACTGATTTTTAGGTCTTTGGGACTAAGATGTGCTGATGCATCTGATGGTCGGAGTAGATTTCACATACACATCATGGTGGAGCCCACTCAAGCCTAACCCCACTTTGCTCACACAGCTATTTCGGACTCTGATGGGATCTGAACCTTTCAAATGGTTAGTATGGCTCGAAATCTTGATCTGGATATGATTAAATCAGGTCCAAAAGACGAGCTTTAAAACTGTACGTTCTTAATACCAACCGATCATTTGAGGTGCAACATCAGCCTGGACACCCCATCATAATGTGGTGGCCCAACGTCACCAGCCTGTAAGCTAATCACAGTTTCTGCTGATAACAACTGAGACAGCTAATATATCACATTAAATAATTATGTTATTAAATTATATATCATGTAACTAATTAAGTTTAATATAAGTATGATATTTATAGCATTAAATTTAGATTTAACATATTTATTTTTTCTTTTTCTTAAAAAAAACATTAAAAAATATTTAGATTTTAACTAACCATTTTACAATTACATATTAAAACATGTTTATAATAATATTTTTAATTTTCAGCAAGATATTTCTGATAAAAACCTTAGAATTTAAAATCTCTCAAGAAAATCCCAAGCCGAGAAATTCTAGAGAATGAGATTTGTCACTATGGCTAGGACAGTCTGGCTCGGACGATCTTATGATCAGAAACGTTGGAACTTGACAAACCTGGGCACTTGTTAGATCTATTCCCATTGGTAGAGTCCGCTTCCAACAATTTCATCGCCGTGAGACTGTGACCATTGCTCATGGCTTCGTGCAAGGCAGTTTTTCCTTCTTTATTTGTCACTGTCAAGATGCTAACATCTCCATTTTCTAGATCAATCAACGGCTGTCCCAGAATACTTGCTCCACATCTGATAAGAAGCCCAACTAAGTCGACTTGTCCAGTCCTTGCCGCACAATGTAGAGGAGTGTCGCCATTGGAATTTGTCTGTGTGAGTAGAGGCCTGCACTGGGTCAAGATCTCATTGATGAACTCCACATTTCCTAACTTTGCTGCAATGTGGAGAGCTGTGTTCCCTTCTGGGGCCATAGAGTGGAGGATTTTCGGATCGTCACCCATGAGGTCTATCAAAAGTGAGACATCCCCTACCCTTGCTGCTTTGTACAATCTGGGGTCCATGGCTATTTAGTGATTATTTCCAGGCCTTTGCTTGTTCTGATACAAGAAACATAGAAATCAATTAAAATAAGTCCAAAAAAGATGAATACAAGTGAATAGCTTCTATTTATAGACCATCTTAGACTGCATTTGTTTTCATTTAGGGCCAGTTTGGCCTGCGGGATTAAATGGTATGGAATTGCATTAGATGGGATTAACACCATTATTGACAATGATTGTATGTTTGGAAATACTGTGGTATTTTGACCATCCAATCCCGTGTTAGGGATCAGATTCTTCCTCAAGCAAAAACACTGTCTTTAGCAAAACCCCGTTTGTTGGATGATGGGTTTGTAATGAATGGACCAGATTCATAACTGATGTTGGTCACACACGTGTACAACTCAAATGTCAGGTGTAAAGGATGCATATGAATGGACCTCATGGATAAAACACATGCATCAATGTGGGGCCCACAAATGTAGTGGATTTCAAAATCCACCGGAAATCCCGCATGGGACCAAATGCAATTCCATTCCACCCGATCCCATTCTAATCCACCGTTTGGAGTCTCCAAATGTCCCATGAAACTTGCACGGAACCAAATGCAATTCCATCTCACTTAATCCCTCCTAAGCCCACGTACCAAACAGGCTTAGAGGCATGTATAGGATAGGTGAGGCTCATGTTTTTTTTTGGGCACCCGTCCGAATAGTTGTATGGTTTTACTTGAAAATCAAGTAAGCTTCTGGTGGTGAGCTCCCACCTTTATAAATAAATAAATAAATAAAAACAGTGCGCCCTTGATCAAGACTCTTGAGTTTTGGCTCAGGCCCTTCAAGGGAGAAATGTGAGATGAAGCATCTAATAGATGGCTAGGATGTTGTGAAAACATCATGTGAGCCCCAATTATGCTTGGTGAGCCCACCCGAATAACACGGAGCCAGCTGACTGCTGCGAGGCATGACTTTATATAAGTGGCAAGAACATGTATCATATCTGCTCGGTCCATCAGGTGTGCCACCACATTTTATATACCATAGAACCTAAGGACCTATTTGGAAGGCAGGATCAAATGGTGTGGAATTGCATTAGATGAAATTAATACCATTATTGCACAATGATTGCATGTCCAGGAATACAATTGAATTTTGACTGTCCAATTCCTATTTGCAATCAAATTCTTCCTTTAGGAAAAACATGATATCAAGTGAAACTTGTGTTAATTAGTAGACCATGAAATTGTAATCAACGGACAAGATTTCACAACTACACGTTAGTCACCTATACACATATATAACTCAAATGTTACGTGAAAAGTGCATATATGAATGGACCAAGAAGATAAAATACATACAGTAACATAGATGCAGTGGATTTTGAAATCCACAAGAAATCCAACAATATCTACTACTCGGACGGGTGATATGATACCTGAATTAATCCAATTCTCTCTACCGGATATAATTTGCATGGTACCAAATGCAATTCTAACCCACATAATCGGCTACCCAAACAGGCCCTAAAAATCAGTCCAATCTAAGACTTACATAGGCCACACCACATAAGACCGTGTAAATTAAATCATGTCTGAAACCTTTAAATTCCTGTGGTGTGGCCCACATGAGTCTTTGAATGCACGTACGGATTTTGTGGGAATCCCCTCCTGGTGTCATAAGTCAAACAAGTCAATTGGATGGTATCTACACACCATGGTGGACCCCACAAACAATTTGAACGATTTTAATAGTAGAACTTCCTATCTCAACTGTTCCCAATGGTGTAGCCTACCTGAAAGTTTGAATCAGCTTGATTTTTAGGTTCTGTTCCATACACAGGATGGGCGTACCTGATGGACAGGGTGGATCTCATTCACATGAAGCCATCCACCCACTCAAACTCATGCAACCATTTTTGTGTGAAGAATGAGAATAATTGGAAAAGGAAACTTAAAGCTCAAGGTCAGAGCTTTCCTTCCATCCGCAAGGGACGCTTTCCTTCCATCCGCAAGGGACGTTGTAGAATGAAGATGGTTTGCGTGGAATGAAAATGGACTTATGAGTTTCGTGGGGGGGGGGGGGGGGGGGGGGGGGGGCGGGGGACGTCATCATGTAAATGTTACTGCCCAAAGATAAAGGTGGTCCACTCAGTAGGTGTGCTGCGATATTAGAAATGAGTGGATGGGCTTGAAAACTTCAGCCAATAAATGTGCCCCACCTGACTAATGGACTGACCTGATTCTTGGGGACAGGGAATCTACATGGTGATACCTTCCTGATGGATGGTTTGGATATTTTACACGTCAGCCGTGCTAGCAAAGCTCTTGTAAGAAATAATGGCAGTAAAAGGATGAGAGATCGTCTCAGTTCTTACTTTGTAAACATTTTGAGAGAGAGAGAGAGACCTTACCTAGCAAAAGATCCACACCATTGTAAAGTACCTCATAGCCATGCATGAGAACGGCTTGGGCTCGCACCAAGTATAAGTCAAACAAGTCGATTGGATGGTATCTACACACCACGGTAGACGCCACAAACAATTTGAACAATTTTAATAGTAGAACTTCCCATCTCAACTGTTCCCAATGGTGTAGCCTACCTGAAAGTTTGAATCAGCTTGATTTTTAGGTCCTATTCCATACACAGGATGGGCGTGCGTACCTGATGGACGGGGTGGATCTCATTCACATGAAGCCATCCACCCACTCAAACTCACGCAAACATTTTTGTGTGAAGAATGAGAATAATTGGAAAAGGAAACTTAAAGCTCAGGGTCAGAGCTTTCCTTCCATCGGCAAGGGGAGGTAGGTTTGTGTGGAATGAAAATGGAATTATCAGTTTCAGGGGGGCTTCGATAGCTAATGCATACGCCAACACATGTGCCAGTATCGATCTCGGACAAGTGAAGTTCCAAGCGATCCATCAGGTGGACCTCACCAAGTAAATGTTACTGCCCAAAGATATAGGTGGTCCACTCGGTAGGTGTGCTGTGATATTAGAAATGAGTGGATGGGCTTGAAAACTTCAGCCAATAAATGTGCCCCACCTGACTAATGGACTGACCTGATTCTTTGGGACAGGGAATCTACATGGTGATACCTTCCTGATGGATGGTTTGGATATTTTACACGTCAGCCGTGCTAGCAAAACTCTTGTAAGAAATAATGGCAGTAAAAGGATGAGAGATCGTCTCAGCTCTTACTTCGTAAACATTTTGAGAGAGAGAGAGAGAGAGACCTTACCTAGCAAAAGACCCACACCATTGTAAAGTAACTCATAGCCATGCATGAGAACGGCTTGGGCTCGCACTAAGTATATATATACACACATGCATGTTCGGTGTAGAGAACAAGCCATCATAAAGAGAAGGCATCACATCCCTTTATTTATTTTGTCCCTTGCTTGAACACTGACCCAACCATCACATGGTCCATTGTAGCACTCCATGGCCCATTGTACTTTATATATATATATATATATATATATATATATATATATATATATATATATATATATATATATATATATATATATATATATATATATATATATTCCTTCTCTCACTTATAAAGTTATTAGTGTGAAGTGTGATGAGGTGAGGCCATGCCACGTGTCATTTATCAGGGCATATATGCATCCCATGTGGTATAGATTATGCTTTGCTTGATCCCTCGTCTCAACTGCCACATGGCACTCCATGGATCACCATGGCCCACCACTGTGCCTTTTAACTTTTTAAAGATGGGGAATGTAAATTCTAGCTAGAGCCACATTTCCAGCTCCGACCAAAAAACACCACACATGCCCGTGTGGTACGTGTTATAGTGCATGGCACACGTGTGCTGTCCTAATATTGAGACAGACCCACTCAGCAATTGAGCAACACATGTGTGGGCCCACCTTTGAATCGTATGAGGACAGTCTGAGATCAGCCCACATGTGTGGGCCCACCTAATGAATTGGTGAGGACAGACAATGTAGGAGTACTGCTTGGATCCTGCACGCTTGCTTGTGCAGGGTTAGGCATGGGTAGTGCGCAGGTAGGAATACTGGAACTTCAAACGCGGTGTATGCAGTTTAATCCAAACCGTCCAAATTGTAGGTTTATTTCTACATAAGCATAACCCAAAAATAATGATGATAATACCATCCAATCGCTGGAACTTGAGTTTTTGAATTTGGGGTGATTGACATTTCTTCCTTTGTAAACATTTTTGTGACAGACACCTGAATGGACCATGCCCCAAAGTTCTCCCAGATTGGAAGATACTGTCCATCAATTTTGAGCCTTTGTTTACTTGATTGACTGTCTATTTGCAAGTGACAAATTTTAAGGTTAAGATGGTTTCATTCAACAGATTAGGGGCGTTGGCATGGTCCATCTATGGCGTGGCCGATAGACAAATGGTCTAGATCATTGAACTAGGCGCCCCACTAGTTCAGATCTGAATAACAAGGACACTCTGCATGGGCGCATATTAGGTACTACCTGAGCCTGTGCAGATAAGGGGACAAGCTAGTACGTGGCATGGGCATACTGGTGGAGAGCAGATATGACAGGCTTGCTGATGTTGCAGGTCTCTTCTAGCAATGTGCTCTCCACCAATGCAGGTATGACACGTACGTGCCAACGTTGAGCCTGTTTGGAGCTCTGCACCAACTTGGGTAGTACCTAATCATAGATATCTCCTTGTGGGAGTATATACTCATCACCTTTGGTCGTGGCTGAACTGACTACAGGTGATACATGCGTGATGAATGATCAAGATTTTATATGTTACATGGCTTATGTGGGAGGAGGTTGAAGGAAATGGAGCATGCACTGATCATCAAGAGCATCCAAGCTGTTTTTTTTTTTTTTTTTTGTTAGTCATGCAACGAACCCACCTGTTAGCTGGGCAGCGAACCCACTTGGTTAGTCACACGTTGCACCCACACGAACCCACTTGGTTAGTCACAGGTTGCACCCACACACCAGGGTTAGTGTGTCTCCTTGGCACTCGAACCTGAGACCTGCTGTTGAAACGTCCAGGCCTCTTCCAGCTGGGCTAGCAGGTGAGATAAAATAAATAACACATACTCGCCCATGACCTGAGTGTCGAAACGCACTTGATCCAGGAGAGCATCCAAGCTTATTTTAAGAATTTTATTTATGAAATATAGGCCAAGAGTCCAGGCTGGGCCAGGTTCGACCAATAATGAATGGCTGGCATAATCCTATTATCAGGTTCAGACCAATGATGAATGGATGGTTTAAAGATATTTATATAAGTGGTTCCGGCTGACCGTCTTGATCCAGTTCATCACCTATAGCCTGACAGGCATCAATCATAGTCTAAAGACATAAAGAACTCTAGTTGAGTTGAATTGATTTGAAAGTGAGTTTCTCAAAGGATCATTAAATCTTTTTTCTTTACGCATATAAATAATGTCAAATTGAAGCAAGTTGAGTTAAGCTTTATCATATTTTTTCGAGTTTTGTCATGCTCTAAAATTCGGATATAGACTGTGCAACCTCAAACATGAGTTCCAGTCCATGACTCATGCACAAAGTGTATTAAAACCATTTATTTATACCGTTATCCAAAAGCATAATTAGATGTACTTTAAGTCCACATACACATTCATTCAATATGAAATTACACACCCAAATCATCATAACCATTCACACGTCATACCATAACCTATAATCCATCAATGAAATTAGGTCATCCATCAATTAAATTAGGTCCACCCATTTGGGACCCTGCTGTCTAATAAAATCCACAAGCATAAATAATGTTTATTTAATCAAATAAAATAACAATCTAAACAGAAAATGAAATTTAAATTTCTAAGAATTATGAATTCCATAAAATCCAGCTATTTAGTCCAAGGTAGCAAGCTCGTCATCGGACATATACGGATGTCTCTCATGAATTTTTCACTGGTTCGATTGTCTCTTTCTGCTCTTGTGTCAATAATTCAACCCGATTCACATCTGTACGGTTTATTGATTAAGTGTCAGTTGGTCAGGCCTAGTAGCAAACCCTTCATGGTTCATGCATGTTATAATTAAAATAGTAAATGCATGGATGTTATGCAATGCAACGTGAATGCATCACATGGGTTGATTCGTCTACTTGCTTGAGTTGGATATCCATCATCTCGCATCTACCCTTTTTGGGCATGCTTCCACCATTTTGGTAGGCTTCTACACATTGTAGGCATCTAGGGATGGTCTTCTAAGCTACTCAGTACTGAAAGTATCAAAGGTCTTCCAGGACATGCCCCTAGAAATCTGCGTAGGAAGGCTATGAATGACATGATGAGATAAGAATGATCGATGCATCATATTAACAGTTTGTCACATACGTCATCATATTTTAGTAATAATATTTCGAACTAGATAAATTCTAGCTAAGCAATCAATACAAGGAAATACACTCAACATAGCAATCAAACAACTACTTTAATTATAATAAAGATGAAACATATTGGGATCACTCACCTGTATCTTAGTAAAGAGAATTCCGAGTTGTTACCCCAAATTCAATTAAATGACAATCTCCTAAATACATGAAACAATTAAATCATATTTCTATCTCAGTAAATTAACTGGTATAATCAATCAACCTTTGATTAATCAAGTCTTAATTTAGGGTTCACATGGAGGATCTAACCATCTAATTTGAATTCATTTAGATTTTGTTCTTAACATATAGTTTATGGATGGTTATTCTTCAATGTGGAGCCCACTTGATTGAACAAAAAGTGTGTTAATTATTCTAGTGTTTTTAGGATGATTAAGGGTTGTTTATTGCATCACAATTATATAATTGTATAATTCTACAATAAGATATCTCATTTAAATAAAATTATAATGAATTTGTGAATTAAGTAACAATATTGCAAAAATTAAGGTTCTGTTAGAATTTAGCCTTTGAAATTTCTATAGATTCGGGTTGTTTTCAGTAACGATTTGTAATTTAGATTTTTCTGGAAGGTTCAGATGGCATTCTATAACATTCTGAAATTTATGCTAGAACTCCCTAACTTAACTAGAATTTCTATTTTAGTCCTAAAATACTGATTTTTGCGTGAATATATCTATATTTTATTTAAGGATGATTTAATAATAAATTTACATTTACTAATAAAATCTAAAGATAAAAAATGTTAAATTTAATTACAAATAAGATATCTATTATTATTATAAGGTTTCGATGTTACAACTTTTGGGTATTTCGATAATTTCTTACTTTCGAGGATGTTATTACTCCAATGGGTCAAATCTGAACCGTCCATTGGCTCCCACACGATCAAAGTAGGGGCCAACCAACAAATCATTAATTTTAAGCCATCTAATCTTTATATTTATTTCTAGAATATGTCTTTAACACCCATCTTCCATATGAACATTGAGGCCCACCAGATGATCAAATCCATCCAAAACATTAGGTGATAGTTTCGATCTACCTCAGAATCCGTACAGATGGTACAGATTGAATTCGATACATCTGATGATCCATCCTAAGATCACTTATATAAATAAAAGGATAGGATCAGATCTAATTGTTGTGGCCCATCTGATGATCAAAACAATCTGTACTTTAGGCTTCTTGTATATTTTAGCCCCCAAGATCAAATGATCAGTATATATTTAATTTAGAACCATCAGATGACACCAAATCAATCACTACGATAAAAAATCTTGCCTAAATCTAAGCCTTTTCTTATCATTTTATTGTCGTATTTTCCATAGGTCAATTTAATGAATGTGTGACCAATTCACAACATTCATTGTATAGATCTGAAAAAAGAGATTGAATGCACTAAAAAACAAGTTATGCGGAGCTCTCATGTATCCCTCTTTAAAGGAGAGAGTTCTCCAGATAAGGTAGGATGAGAACATGTCTTTTTACCACAATCGAGAAAGTCATAGCCACCCGACTAAGTACATTTTTGTTATTTATTATAAAATTAAAATTTTATTTCAATTAATTCTTAATTAATTGTGCTAAAAATTTAGGGACGTTACAAGCTTTATGGAGTTTTTCGAGTGAGCTAAATTTTCCTCAAGTCTTGAGCCAGTCGTGAGTAATAGAGTTCTTCTGATCCATTCTTGCTGAAATCCAATTGAGTTGAGAGAGAGAGAGAGAGAGAGAGAGAGAGAGAACTACATTTTTCTTGGTTATAATTAAAGAGTGAGGATTATCTGCATTGAAGGCATGAGATAATTCAATGTCGTCACTTCTCATTGGTACTACACGTCATCATTGATGACACCAGGTAAAAAACACATCGATTTTCTCCCTCTCTAGTAGATTACGTATTACATAACTAGACTTTTAACGTGTGGAACTTATCTGGCCCTACCATGATTTATATGTTAAATCTAGACCGTCCATAAGTTTTTACAGATCATTATAAAGAATGAACCCAAAAAATGAGGCACATCTCAAACTTAAGTGTGTTAGTGCACTTTTCTGTGGCATACTAGTGCACCTTGTTTGTCAATTACTTAGGTCAGTGAGTCTAGTGTCAGTTGAGCTTAATGAAGATGAAGACCGAAGACTCAAGTGGCCCTGCTGCATCAAGGAAGAAGAAACAGGTAAAAGTGATGCCTTGGTGTGCCTTAACCTTGACCAAAACCTAACCCAAAACCTCTTAGATGACTTGGACCAATTAGGTATACCCTTAGTCATCATCATTAGTCTTAGAACTCCATGAAAAACATGATAAGTTAGACTAATTTAAGAGGTGGAAGCTGCTGTAAACAAAACAGCTCAAAACAGCAGTTTTCGATTGATTTCTGATCAATCGGACGTTGGCTCCGATAGGACTCCGATCAATCGGACAGAAGCTCCGATCAATCGAAAATTTTTCCAGCAACCTTGAAAATCCACTGGACATATTTCCGATCAATCGGACAGTCTTCCGATCCATCGAAGGGGTCCGTCCGATCAATCGGACAGTGTTCCGATCAATCGGAATATCTTCCAGAGACTTCACTAGATAGATTTTCGATCAATCGAACTTGTCTCCGATCAATCGGACAGGTCTCCGATCAATCGGACCTTCTTCCGATCGATCGGAGATACGAGAATCTGCCCGTTTTTTGACCGTTGGAAGAAAATCTATTTAAATGGGGGATTCGGTTTTTGAGCTAAGGGAGGGGATTTTGAGGAGATAGAATCCACCATTGCTAGAGACCATTAGAGGCTCTATCCCAAACCCATAGCAAGCCATTCTCCTTGTGGTTTCATCACAAGCTTAGGCCATTCAATGACATCTTGAGAATAGGACTTGTTCCCTCTTGATTCCTAGGGTTTAGACACCTTGATAATAGTTAAATCCTTTGTCTAAACACTACCTAGGAGTCCATTTAGGTGCATTCCTCTAGAAAACCCATTTCCTACCATTTGTGGAGGTTTCACCATTCCCTAACACCTTGGGCATCTCCAATGGAGCATCACATGCAAGGTAGCTGATCTTGGAGCTGAAGCCTTGGCAAAGCGGTGGCGTCGAAGATCGGGGGAGCACAAGGGGAGCTGATTCAAGCACGGGAGAGCGAGAAGAAGCAACCCAAGACGGCGCAACAAGGGGCTCAATCCGACAAGTAAGGTTGTCTTGTTAAGAGTCCATCCACTCAATTCCCTGTGGGAGTTGAGTGTAGAGTTTGTTTGACAAACTCGCCCCTGGGTCGTTAGCCGATCCTTGGCCTATTAGTTGGGCCTAAAATCTAGGGACGTCAGCCGTTCCTTGGCACGTTAGTCGGGCCTAAAACAAAGTCTCCAAGGGGGAGCCACCAACACGGGTGCAAACGTGTAGGTTGGGAGGAACCTGTAAACTCCCCGGCTGGGTGGATCCGAGTTAAAACACCTTGGTTGGGAGGAACCAGATTTAAACTCCCCAGTGAATGCCGGTGTGCTCAAAGGGGTTGAGTACTTGAACCGGGAGTGGAGTAGACAAGTAGTCGAACCACTATACATCCTTGTGTTTGTGATTATTCTTGAGCACATTTCTCTTTATGCATTGTGTTTAAATTGGTTAATTATGAATGCTTAGTTAGGAATGCATGCTAGGCACTTGATAGGCACATCCACACTCACAAGATGTACTTTCACTACCTCATGTTGACTTGAGCATTTCTTGATCCATCCTCTCTAGTCCACATGAGCTGTTTAGACTAGGTTGCTGATTGCTTTTATCCTTTGCTAGTCTATTAATTGGACCCACTTAGGCTTGGAAGCCGAAGTGTTTATCGCTTACGTAGCTTAACTTGTTAATTTGTTTAAGTAGGCGAAAAGAGTTTTAAAAAGGTCCTAATACCCCCCTCCTATAGGTTCAGCCATAATTCTAGTTGCTCTTTAAGCTTCCGCACGCGTATGCGTAGGGTGTCGTGTTAGACCACCCAACGCACTTTCAAAGTGGACCACACCTCAGAAAGCGGAAGGGTTGAATGACTACTGTTGAAAACTTCTTAGGGCCCACTATGAGGTTTAATTGCCATCTAAACTCTTCATAAGGTCACACGGACCTGGATGAAGGTAAAACACAAATATTAGCTTGATCAGAGCCTTCTATGGCCCCAAGAAGTTTTCAACGATAGGCATTCAATTCCCACTATTTGTTGTAGTGTGGCCAACTTGACCCTTTAATCTACCTCTATTTTTGTCTCATGCCCTAAAATGGTATGGACAAATGGATGAACGGTGTGGATGTGGCACATACATCATGATGGGCACACAAATTCCACATGTCAATGCTTTCAGTTTTCTTCTCTCAACCTAGAATGTATTGCACCACAGGAATTTCATTACGTGAGACCCATGATGATGTATTTCTTAGATCCACACCATCTATCCATTCTTTCAAATCATTCTAGGATATGATCCAAAAAATAAGGCAGATCCAAAGCTAAAGTGGACCACATTAGAGGAAACAATAGGAATTGACGATATCGTTGAAAATTCTTGAGGTGACAGAAGGCTCTGATCAAGTTGATATTTATATTTTACCTTTATCTAGGTATGTATGACCTTATGAACAGGTCAGATTGAAAAATAAGCCTCTCGGTCGGCCCTAGGAAGATTTCAATGATAGTTTGCTTAATCCCCACTGCTTTTTGTGGTGTGATTCACTTGAGCTTCAGATGTACCTAATTTTTGTCCTCGTTCTCTAGAATTATCTGAAAAATTTAATAGATGGTATGGATCTAACACAAAAATTGTGGCTGGACTTAAAAAAGTTCCACACGTTAAAAGTTATGTTATGTAGCACACAATCTATTTAGGAGAGAGAAATCCATCTTATTTTGTGAGGTGGAGTAGTGGGAAATGACATGGACCAATGAAAAGCTATGACACTAGAATTTTTAGTGCCTTTAACACAGACGATCCGCACTTCATCTACTGTTCTCAACACTGGAAACTAACAAATTTGATTTTTCTTGGGTTAAGAAAGTATAAAGTATTTCAAATCACGAGAAGATGAAGTGCAGGTGATGATGAACGTCCTATAGCAAAAGAGACAAAAAAAAAAAAAAAAAACAATTGTTGGAATTGACGCCTTAAATCTTCAAACAACAGGAGCCATCGACCGGTCGGTCTTAGCAGATTTCAGGACAGAGCTCTTTGGATAGATTTTGGGCATTGAGGACCAGTCAGACGTGAGTCACAACCAGTCGGCAGTGGCCCGCGATCGGTCGTGAGTGCGGTACGACAAGTCGTCAGTTTCCTAATTTGAGTTGGTTTCTTGAGAGATTTTGTGCAAGGTGATTCTCATTCGGATTTTCTCCTATTTAAGGAGTATAAAAACGGGATTAGAGAGATAGCCAAAGAGATTGGGGTTTCCTAGAGGGATTGAGAGAGTTCTAAGGTGAGAGAAAAAGCTTGAGATTTCTCTATGCGGCTTTGGATCCGGGTGTTTTCTTCTTCATTCTCTATAACTTCTGATATCATAGTAGATTCGCTTTGTGCCGTGGTTTTTTACTCATGAGTTGGTTTTTCCACATAAAATGGGGTTGCCTTTTCATGTACTGTTTCAATTGTTGCTTGATCATTGCCATTGAGGTTGCTTGTTTGATTCGCTTCTGCTGTCGGGATTCCCAACAACAATCACTAGCCACATGCACTCAGCTGCGGCCACCATGTAGACGCCTGATAAGTGCCTAATATTGTATAATTAACCCTGGTTGTTAAGGGCATTATCATTGTTTTTTCGGTTAATTATCCCTCATTAGGCGATTTTTCAATGTTCAGGTGATCAGGAGAAGTTGGACAAGATCTGAGCTAATCAGGATGTCTTAGAGCCTCAAAGTGATCAAGATCAAGTGTGAAGCGGTCCTGCAAGAAATCGGGCTGTAAAGATCGAAGATTGGACCAACTGTGCATTAATGCGGGCCACACTTTCATGAGCATCAGATCAATGGTCCTGATGGTCCGGCACTGTGGAGCCATCTCCATCTCAAATGTGTAGCAGACCATCAAATCCCAACCATCATCTCTAGATCGTCCAACAAGTGGACCCATCTTCAAGGCTGGCCGTCCAGCATGTGTGCCACTCCAAGCACGACATCCATCAAATGGGCCCTCCATCCAACTAGGTGGACCCATTCATCAACGGTCAGCAGGCATCAGGTCCATCCATCCATCTTTCCATATTCATCAAGCAGGTGGACCACACATCCAGCCCATCAACGCATCAGATGGATCACACCTCCAAGCCCCAGCACGTGTGGAAGCAATCTCCATCGTCCAGCACTTCCATCAGCATGGCCCCATCTTCCATCTGAACCGTCCACATCCAGTGGCCAGATGATCATCATCAACACCGTCAAGTGGGCTCCACTAGCTAAACAGGACGTCCGTCCATCTGACCTCCACCGTCCAACAAGGCTTGTGCATCCATCGATCGTCCATCACATGAAAGATGGCCCCACCTTCATCTGATGTGCAGAGCACACCGTCCATCACCTGACCCACCTTCACACATGCAGTAATGGACGACCAGCATCAGTGGACCGTCCATCTCCTTCGTCCAAGGCCAACAGCTCCAAGATCCACCCCATCCTCACCGTCCAGTAGCTAGGGTGATCTCCACCTGCCATCACCCACATCCAACTGATGGTGTGATCTTCACCGTCCAAGCAAGGCAGCTGCTGACCACCGTCCATTCCTTACATAATCAGCCGTCCATTTGCATCAGCTGTAGCACGTACCAGCCATGGATCGAGCAATTCAGCCACCGTCCAAGTTCAGCTGGTGGATGTCATCATCAACTCCATCAGGTCCTCCAGCAACTGGACAATCTCCACTGTCCTTCATCCAGTGGACCCACACCTCCAGCAGCCTTCAAGGCTCCAACGTCCAGCAAGATCACCACGATCCAGCAGCTGTTTCAAACAGCAACCAGCATGCTTGGCCATGGAATTCCATCCACAACCGTCCATCACCAGATCCAATCAACATCATCCTTCACCTCAACTGTTTCATCACATCCGTCCATGAAGAACACAGGTTAACAAGTAGCTGATGGACGTTTCAGCTCAACTCCACGCATGTGCAGCTCCAAGAACCAGGTGGTGAAGACGTTTCTCACCTCCATCACATGAAGCACCTTGCTGAGTGTCATTCCACCTTGCACATGCAGAAAATGGCCAACAATGGAGTTTTAAATCCCAGTTGTCCAGCAGCTGCAACCAAGCTCCACATAGGCAAATCCAGAAGTAGTCTTCCGCCAGCTCACGAGCATCATAGCCTTCAACAGCCCAAGGAGCTTTCATGTTGCATCAGCCGTCCAATCCTTCACATAAGTAGCTGAAGTCTCCACTCCCAAACGTGCAAGAGAGGAGCTCTCTCTCTCTCTCTCTCTCTCTCTCTCTCTCTCTCTCTCTCTCTTCCCAACACATGTGTAAGGCTTGAGTGCCACCTCATCATCCAAGCCTCACTCCAAGCCCAAACCTAAAAGAAAAGTTTGCTTTAGGCTTGGAGTGACACCTAGGCTTGGAGTACTTTTCTTTCCATATGTAGCTCCAAGCCTAACTCCTAGCTCAAACCTAAAAGAAAAGTTTTCTTTGGGTACTCCAAGCCTAACTCCATTCCCAAACCTAACTAAAAATTTGGTTTAGGCTTGGAGTGCCACCTAGGCTTGGGAGTCTCTCAAAAGTCTATAAAAGGAGGCCATCCCTTCTCATTTGAATCATCCCATCCAAGAGTTCTCTCTTCTTTAGTCTTCTCTTCTTTCTTTTGTACTGTAGAGTAGTGTAGAATTTTCTTTCTTAGTGAGTTTTAGTCTTCCATTGTAGCATAGTTGGCTAAACCTTTAGCTAAGGCTAGGGGTGAAGCCTTTGACGAAATTTGCAAGCTTTGGTTCTTTTGGTTCAACAATGGTGTGTGAATGTTAGAGTTCTCTTTGGTTGATTGGTTCGGTTATCCACCTCGGCAGACGCTATTGTTGTGTAAGCTCCTTGATCCATCGTCGACTTCGGGCACGTTGGATGCTTGGGATCCCTTGCACACCAATTAGCTAGTTCATGATCGATAAAGTCCCTTGATCCATTGTCGACTCCGGGTACGTTGGATGCTTTGGATTTCCTACGGTCATCGAGCTAGTGCAGGTAAAGTCATCGATCTGTAAAATCCCTTGATCCATTGTATACTTCGGGCATATTGGATGCTTTGGATTCCCTACGATCAATAGACGAGATCTTAACGGTTAGATCGGTCAATTAAAGCCTCCTATCTTGAAAGTATGCATTTGATCGTATGAATTGTGATCTTATCGGTTGACTTGTTGGCAAAGTTGTTGATTTGTACAATTCCTTGATCCATTGTCGACTCCGGGCACAATGGATGCTTGGAATTCCCTGTGATCAACTAACGAGTGCTTCATGGTCAAATCAATCGGTTCAGATCACCATCTTTTATGAAATATGCAAATGGTTTAACTGTTTCATCTTCCGATTGGAATGAATCTTTATTCGATTCCAGTTGAGTTATAGTTGGACCAATGAATCAAACCTTGTGGATAAATAAAAGGTGGATCCGTGATGCTTTAACCCCTTTTCTATTTTTGTCTTTCACCACACACAACTTGCTCCACTCGCGTGGATAATTCAGACTTCATCTCTCACACCTAAACTAATTCCTCGAAGTGTTCTTAACTCCAATCCCTATGGATCGACCTCTGTCTTACTGAGTATTTTACTACTTCGCTACCTGCACTTGGGTGTGCAGTCTTCGGATTGTAGTAACGCCTGTCATGAATGAAACCAACATTCTCCACACGACAATCTCCAGGAAGATTTCAGTCCACTAGAGTGTACAACTATGGCTCCGAATGCAACAATTGAGTAAACAAATGTGGAGATGGAGGCTGCACACTGCGACGGTGTTGGAAAGCAGGAAAGCTTTGAAAGCCATTTCATTTATGAGGTCGCGGTCCAACCCTTTGTTGTTGTACCCATGCATAAAGTTGCAGTGAAAGTGATTGCAGTAGTGATGAGTATGGCCACTAGCATGAATGTATTCTTATGACATTAATTTTAGCCGCTTTTCACTATAGTATATAGTGCAATCTGCTATTGAAATCTGTTCTGATTTGATGCTAATGGCACCATAACATCTCAAAAGTTTCAGGATCCTTATCTGCTGTGGGAGCAAAGATTAATATCAGGTAGATGGAGTTAAGGGTGTGCTTGGATGCACTAAATATCATGAAAGTTCATGATTAATAGTATAATTTAATATTAAATATGGTGAAGTTGTGTTGAATGGAGCCTTTAATTTGGACAAATCAGGGGGTCCTTGGTCGACCGACTACTATGGTCGGGCAATTGAAAATACCCAGATATTGTAGATTGGTCTCTGGACAATTTTGGACAGATTCGGGAGACCGAACTTAGAGGCTTGGGTGACTGACGATATTTAGAAATACACAAGGATTTTTCCACGTAAAATTCGGATTGTCTCTGTGTTGGATTTGCTTGTGCGATTGTGAGTATTTTGCTTGATTCTTCTCTGTCATGTGTTTTCGTAGGTCCCAAAAGTATCGGCGATGGTCAATGAGTATCGACAATGGTCAGTGTGTATCGACAAAAACAGTCATAGCTCACTCATTTATATGTTCGATTTGGGTGATCTTATGCTTGTTAGAAAGGTAATTTGATGAACTTTCAAATGACTTTGGAATCACCCCATTTGGATACCATTTGATTGCCCAAAAGTAGGCCCATTTTCGTGGGATATGGAATTATGACCGTTCATCCATTTCAACATTCTTTCACTACAACATTCACCCATTTCAACATTCATCACATTCATGCATGACAACATTCTTTAATTTCAAAATTCATTCATTACAACATTCTTTCATTACAAAATTCGTCCCCTTTACAAACTCTTACCTTTCATACCCATAAAAAAAAATTATAAAGGGAACCACCACACCCTCATTCCTTTCACAAACTCCCACCATTGATACCCACAAAAGAAAAAAAACCACCATTATCTTAACCTAAACCCACCTTTGACCGTCATAGCTTTTACGTCAGAGATCGTGGCTGAAAATCTTAAAAAACAAACAAACAAACACTCAGAAGCTCGTTGGAATAGAGGGAATGACGCTAGATGTATGCTATAAGATTGTCGGATTGGGTCTCATAGAGGTGGCAACGGTCCTAACGACCATATGGCCACTTCACAAGAAAAAAGAAGCAAAAAACAAAATGACCTTTCCCGCCCAAGGGACACTACGCCAAAATCGCATTTTTGCGACGAACCAAGTCCGTCGCAAATCTCTATTAGCGACGGACTTGGTCGTCGCATGGGCCGTCGCAGTTTACTATGTGTCAAATTTTAAACGACGGATTAAGTCCGTCGCTTTTAAACGACGGATTACGTTCGTCACTAAATTATGTAAAGCGACGGACTTAGCGACGGACATCGGTCCGTCGTACAAAATTGTTGCCACGTAAATTGGTCCGTCGTTAAATTTATGGGCGACATTTATTTAGGAATTTTAGCGACGGGTTTGGTCCGTCGCTAAATTTTGTGAACGCACACCTATTACGTTTGAATTTATTTTTGAATCTATTACACCTGATAGTCATCCAAATTATTTAAAACAAAAAAAAAAATTAAAACCTAACAAATCATAATTATATCATATATGAAACTTAAAGTCCTTACATTTCTAGTGAAAAATAATATTAATATTTGTTACAAATCTACACATTGAAGTGAACCATTCTCCATAGAATGAGCAACTAGGCTTTATTTTGTTCCCAATATTGAAACCAATCTCTTGACCATACGTGAAGCTAGCCTTCATTTCTAATCTTTCCTTTGTAGCTACTTCCACCTCATACGTTAGCAAATCCATCAACTGGTCCACCTGCAAAATCCAGAATATAAAACATAAAGAGTACCAGTATTATAATGTAAGAACAAAAGTTATATGAAACATACATAATGTTTTCTTCACATATGTGATTAAGAATCAAAATCTTAATCGGGCTTTCCTTGATCTCCGTGTAGTGAAAAAGATAATCATAAATTTGTATTTGAAGAAATTTTATTCTTAAAAATTTTAAACTGACATATTTTGTTATGCTTCTGCTGAAGAGCCCGATGGGAAAGAGTAGATGACATGACAGGTTAGAATGCAGCTCGCAATAGGTGTTCACTTCTGTAGAAGGAATTAGTACCTTGTGGACCAAGTGCTACGTGGGTAGAACTTTTATAAGATCCACACCGTCCATCGGGTATGCTGCCTCATCTTCTACTATGAATCGAAAATCCACGACCACCCAGAGTTCAGGTAGACTGCACCCTAGCAAAAAGTTAGGATGGGACACCGACCATTAGTATTGTTTAGGGCCCACCCTGGTTTTTGCATTTCATCCGATCCATTCATCTGATGTGCCTTAGTAGGATGAAAGATTTATCCAAAATCCACAGTATTTCGAAACTCAGATGGGCCATACCATATGAAATTTGTAGTTTTTTAGATATAAATTTATGGGGTGGCCCACCTGAGTGTTGAATCAGCCTGATTTTTAGTATCAATTCAAAACAAGGGATGATGTTCCTGATGGACGGGGTGGATTCCATGCATGTTAACAAGGTAAGCAAGATTTTTCCTTTCAAGTATGCCTATTTTGTACAAATAGGCTTATGATTCATTTGATCCAGATCGTTAATGTTATGGCACCCACTACAGATGGAGGGTGATCTAGAACTCATCCCGTGGGGCAATGATTTATTGCTTCGTTGAAATATTGGAGAATATTTTTGTGGAATCCACCATCCACAACGAGGACCAAAAGAATAACAGTAACATGGCCCAGTTAAATTTCATTGGATAAAAGAATTGGATGGTAGTGATGAGTGGGACCCATAACAACATGCAAGAGAGCAACGATCCGGATTAATAAGCCATGTCCCGGCCTATCAAAATGAATTCGATTCCCATGGAATCTGAATTTTCCACGGTGTGTGGAAAAAATACAGAAATCGATTTCCATTTCCAAGGTTTTACTAAAAATGTGGATCAATTTTCAAGGTTATGAGAGACAACTAACTCTCTGTCCATTGACCTTCTAACATTTCTCCTGGAGAGCTGCACTCCAAACCTAACAATGGAACTTCCATTGGATTCCACAGGTTTCCATTTGATGAGGATTCCCCAGAGGTTTTCCAGATCCACATTTTGGATTCTATCCAAAATGCATGAATGCGTACTATTTCAGTTCCCGAAATGGAAAATGCATGTATGAGAATAAAAAAGTGTGTAATTGTGGCTTCCTATCATACAGAAAAACTAGAAAAAAAAATGGTTAATTTAAAGGTTTCACCCAACTGCCATTTTGATCTTTGTCGGGCACACATTTAGGGCCCATTTGGATACCAACAAATAAGTTACTTTTTCTGCTTACAGCAGTAGATAAAGTAACTTATTTCAGATAAGTAAGTTTTGTTATATAATCACTTCAGTAAATTTTTTTTGCTTTTCAATTTTTCATCGGTTGTCGAGGAGAGGAATAGAGGAGACGAAAGAGAGGAAAAGCTGATAAGTATGTTATTTACCAAACATACTTATATTCTTAATAAGTAGAAACTAAGACAAGCAACTCGTAGCATAAGTAACTTAAGCAACTTAAGATCCAAACGGGCCCTTATTGTGACAAAATTTTTGAAGGGTGAACTGTCCATGTTACATAGGAATGTGAATGTAATAATCCTCATAGTAATCTGATTGAACAGATCTTCACTAACCTTCCAGTCATGCATGGATCAGTTTCAGACCGATAAACATAACCGCCAGTGATTGATGCAGATCCTTCCTGTTTATTTACATCTGAGTGGGTGTATCCCATCACAGGGAAGATGGCATTTATTGAGTCAGGAGTAGTATTTCCACCAGGAGTCTGTAAAGTAGTATAAAGATCTGGACCTTCGTAAACGCGCCAACCATAGTTTCCACCCTTAGTAATCAAATCCACCTCTTCATATACTTCCTATGAAGTCCAAACATCATAAATAAGCATTAGGCATGTTTAATATCCAAACTGGTTCTTTACTGGAAAATCAACTTTGAAAGAGAAGTGAGGAAATCATAATATGTTAAAGGGAACAGAAGTTTATTTTCTTGTTCTTAAACAAACTCTCACTGGCCTTTTTTTCCCATCCAATGCCTGGTTATGATTTCTAGGTTCAAATAAATACCAATCTGCAGCCTTCATATGAATATAATTATAAGAAATACAGTGTTTGGCCCGAGTTATTGGCGTTTCTGTTTGCGCAGCACCCTGTACAGGTGAGGCTGACCTACCACTTATCCACACTGTTCATTTGGTCACCCTCACAATGCACGACAGATCCTTGCCATCCATTAATTGGCCTGAAAATGGATGGCTAACAGTCTATATACAACTGCAAAGTCCACTCATCAGATGGCTGGATTGTCTGATTGAGATGATTTTTGGTCAACTGTTCATCTGCTGCAGGACCCACTAGACGAAAGATCTAGATCACTGAAAAATGGGCCCAACATATATGAAATGAATGATTCAAATGGAAAGGGCAGTAATTTGGGACGAGCATGGCAAAAGACCTCATTAGCTTATTACTTCAGAAAGGTGGCCTGTTTGATGATCATGAAAATTCTCAGGATGATGAATCTCAAAGGTAAACTAAGGCCCTGTTTGGTTGATCCTTACCAAAATATCTAGTGCATAATACTGTTAAAAACAGATGGAAAAATAAGTGGCAACCAAACAGGGCTGAAGCGAAGTAGCAAAAAGTTAAGATTCCAATGTGCAGTTACGAGAACAACACACACAACAAAAGTTTAAGACATGAAAAAGAACTCAAAAGGAAAAAATCTCAAAACCTGGCCAACATCTGCACAGATAAAGTAGGATGGCCGTTCTGAATCAAAACTGCAACGCCATGGATTCCTAAGCCCCAAGGCCCAGATTTCAGGCTGCAATTGACTGTCGTCAACATAAGGATTATCCCTAGGAATTGAATAATTTCCCCACAGACCAAGGTCTTCTATTTTGGTCGCACCTGGAAATACATTACAAGGTGAGAAAGAAATTGTTTGTGGGAATAGAGATAACTAGCTAATAAACTTGCTTCATTGGGCTATCAGAAAAGAAATTTGTGCTGTACTTTATGTGCGGTGACCACAGTATTACTTCATGGAAACTTGTCTATTGTAGATACAGGATACACAGATGGGACCCAGGGCCTATAGAAGGTAAAGAATAGACCAAAAATCACATTTCACATTATCATAACTGTCAGTTTGGTAGTAATCAAATGGACAGTTAGAAAATGATCGGAGGTCCAAATCCGGCGTGTTAGACGATTAGATTCTACAAAATAACAACAGGGGATATTTTCTTCCATTTTAATAGTAGAGCTTTGCTTAGTCCACATGTGTGTGCAATAAAGCTTGTGTCAACGCCATGTGCTAGCATGGCATGACAGGTCTAAGATCCAATCCATCCATCAGCAAGGTGCCATATATTGATGTTGTAGCCCAAGAATAAGGTTGATCCAATAGTCAGGTGGGCCACAGGTTGCAAAGCAAATATACAGCTCTGAAATGTTTGGCTGAAGTTTTCTAACCCATCCACCTGTTTCCAATAATGTGGCCCACATGCTGAGTGGACCAGATTTACTTTTAGGAAAGCATGAATTTCTCAATCCACATGCATGTGCACTTAGCTAAGCTCTTAATTGTATATAGCTAATTTATCCATAAAAATACATGAATTTAATACTCACTTGGTATGTTATTCACATCAAGCCGCATAATCTTTCCAAGCAAAGACTTTTTATTATGGCTGAAATTGTAAGGATCACCTCGGTTTCCACCATCCCCCATCATAAAGTATAAATATCCGTCTTCAGGTCCAAAGAGAATCTGCCCCACATGGTGAGATGTAAATGGGAGGCCCATTGTAATTATCCTTCTTACTTCTGATGGATTAGCGGTTGTTGCCTGTAAAATACATTTACATGAAATCTCATTACAATGCATTTGTGAAAATCATGAACAGTATTGCGTTATAACGATCCAATACACAACTACGGAGGATTAGACTACTGTATGGTATAAGTCGCATACATTTATATTAACCCAGATCACCCAAATCTTGGCTTCATTTAGAATGGACCATGGCCCAAAAAGAACACTGACCATATGATCTTAAACAGCCCAAATCAGCCAATGAATTTGGACTACTGACCAATTAATTTTTCAACTTGATGGCCACTGATTGGATGGTTAGGATTATCGAATCAGTGTGGCTTTTGGCATATGCTCCATCTACAATGAAGCCAACAATTTTGGCTGCCTGGATTGATGCGTGTGGACACTGCATGGGCAGTGGAGGAAATGGTGGAAGAGCATAGTCTAGCCCAGCTACTGAAGTGAAATTTAAGCTGCAGTTCCTAAAGGAAGCTTATGGATTTGTACCGAGAAAGGCGATGATGAGGTATTAATCCGGGAACATACTATATGACAAAGCTATGCGATCGACATTAAAATCATACAAAGGAGACAGGAAACTGACATTGTGTTTTAATTCACTAGGGGAAATGGCACATCCAACGCAAGTGGAGGGAGATGGGGGTAAGATCCAAGCCATACATTGACCTTACCCAAGCCATACATTGACACGGCTAAAATCCAAGCCACAAAATCTCATTTAATGTCCTGTAGAATCACCAAGGCCACCACTGTCCTAAAAGTAAATATATTGGACAAAATGTCCTTGGCTCCTCCCTTAACATTAAGAGAGATTTTAGCATTCAATGACAATAACAGCCTGGTTAGAAGTAATATCATCGAGTCTTTTTATCTATAATCACAAACATGAGACAAATGAAATGTCTGCCCTGCCCCTAGACAACATGAATCAACAGGACAGCTGGAGAAAAAAGAAAAAAGAAAAAAGAAACCAAAATCAAACAAGAATAGCATTGTATGACCTCAATGTTCTAGGAGTAACAAATGATCAATACTCAAACAAGAGGCAGCTCCTTTCTCTTAACATTGTATGGCTAGGTGAGGGAAAATAGTAACTGTGTCAATGCAATCAAACTATTAAGCATACTCTTTTCTTTGATTTGGTGTCTCTTGCATTTGCTTTGAAACAAGACCCAAATAACTCGGATCAATTAGTCACCCTAGAAGGAAAAAGATTTAACAAAAGTTTTGAAAAGATACTCCAAAACCTATCAGTGGGAGGAGATTTTATACAATTATCTAGAATGACACTGAGGTTTCTTGGGCCTGATCTGAAAAAAAAAATCAGATTGATCAATCACCCAAAGACAGTAAAACAAGAAGACTGAAAAATGGGAAAGAAAGAAAATCCAAATATCAGAAAATGAAAAAGAAAGAGATTTACAGGTCAGGGAGGGCCTTTGCAACATGATCCGAGCCTACAGATACAGATAGCCAAAAAAATCAGCAAATCATTTCCAAAGAAACAAAAATTTTCTAAAGAAAAGAAACTCATGAGTCCCACACATCAATATCTTTCCAATTACTTCAATAAAAAAAAAAGTATATAAAAATATCAAAACTCACAACAAAAGCACGTTTCCAACCCAATCTTCACAATAGAACATTCTTAACCTTTTGATTTTTAGCCTAAACATAGATGGTTAAGAAGAGAAATACAACTACAGAACAATGGTCTAAATTACCAAACCACAGCCACACTTGTCTTCATGTTCCCATGCATGCTGTCAATAAGCAAGCCACACATTGTATAATTCTCCTTCCTTTCAAAGAATACCAAACTATTTGGAGAATGGACTGTGAGTTCTGCATGATACAGTAGATGTGTTTACTCATCTAACATACAAGTTGAACTCTCTGTTCATGCTATAACCATTTTCAAACAGTGAGGAGAAGGTATTTTTACATTTAAACCAACATGGCATACTTGTAAGAGATCCTAGCTACTCATGAGCTAGAGTCAAGCTTGAACAAGCCCCAAGCAGTAGCCACAGTGATCAGGTTAGCCACCCATGCATTAGAAGACCAACAGTCCATGCTCAATGCCCATGTGTGGCCACCTGATCAGCAGAACGCCTTGATTTTGGGGCCAGTAAACGTTCATAAGGGCGATACATGAAGACTGGCTCAGACCACACACCTATGCCACATTGGCGTCTGCGTGTACCACTGAAAAAATTCTCAATCCTATTCATGAGAATCTTGTTCAGCATTTCTCGTCGTGGTTATCAATTGTTTTCCTTCCACCTCCCACTTGAAATAAAATGGATAGAGAATATCCAATTAGATTCTATTAGAGCTTCCCCCATCCAAACAGAGGCCCTTGGGTACTATTTCAAAATTCACGAGGGAAAAGAAAGCATCTAACAAGATTTTTCTTAACATTCTTTGATCAAAATAATATTGACATAACTATCAGGGGAAAAAAGATAGACAAAGAAATCCAACAGAGTCACAGGGAAGAAATACATTACCTATCGATCTCCTGTGCCATCTTGTCGAGATTCCTCGTCTCAAATAGTCACAGAAACGCACAATGTTGAAGGACATTAACAAAACTCATGACATCAGGCCGTCTTTAGCCATCACTAGTTGTTATCCCTACAAACATCTCCAGTGCCGCACGAGGATCACCACTCAGCACATCTGCCACCACCATCGAATTCCACAACACCACGTCATCGATCCCTTTCTTAACAATTTCATCGAACACCTGGAGTGCATCCTCCACCACACCGCATGGATTGCTGCCAACCATTCCCTAAAAACAATTTCATCGAATGCCTGGCGTGCGAAGGGATCGACTACTTTCTTCTTCCAGCCCTTTTTCCGTTAGGCGATCCTCTAGTTCTTCCCGACGGCCATGGTTGATGGTTTTGAAGCTTGGGTCTCAAGGAAGAAAGAGGATCACCCCTAAAAACCCAACTATCTCTTTCCTCTAAACCACCCCTTCCACACGAGCGAGAGATGGGTTGCTGCCAAGATGGGCGGGACCGGCCCAGATGAAGGCGGTGGTGATGATGATCGACCGAGGGAGAGAATGGGGGCTGCGAGTGATGGGGGTTTGTTAGTGGGGCTGTGAGAGAGGGCTGCCAAAATGGCCTACAAGATTATGTTGATGGTGATGGCGTTGTGGCACAGATCAAAAATCGCACTGATTGAAAGGTCTTGATCCGTATTAGGGTTTCAACATTCAATGTTGGAGAGAGAGAGAGAGAGAGAGAGAGAGAGAGAGAGAGAGAGAGAGATTTCATACCAGCTGCAATGGCGTCGAAGCTTGGAAGCTGCAATGGGAGCGGGGATGGGAGGCGTCGAAGCTTGGAAGCTGCAATGGCGATTTTTGGAGAGAGAGAGAGAGAGAGAGAGAGAGAGAGAGAGAGGAGGGAATGACGATTTGGGGATTTTTTTAGGGTAAGGGGATGGGTTAATCGGATTGCACGGTTTTACCGTGCGGAGTAAACTCAGTTGGGCCCACCTAGAATGCATGTGCTTTATCTATTCCGTCCATATGTTTTTCCAGTTCATTTTAGCGGTTGAACCCAAAATTTAAGCATATCCAAACCTCAAGTGGACCATGCCATGGGAAACAGTGGGAATAATGATTTAAGCATATCCAAACCTCAAGTGGCCCCACATTGATGTTTATTTGTCATCCAACCTGTTCATAAGATCACATGAACATGGATGAAGGGAAAAACACAAATATCAGCTTGATCCAAAACTTCTGTGTCCCCCTATAATTTTTCAATGGTATATATTCAGTTCACACTTTCCTTGTGGTGTGGTCCACTTTAGATTTTGATATGCTTCGTTTTTTGGCACCATACCTAAAATTATCTGTTAAGATGGATGAATAGAGTGGATAAAATACATAAATCACGGTGGGCCCCACAGAGTTTACTCAGCACGGTGAGCCCCACAGAGTACTGACGCAATCTGCGCCAGAGGCTTGATGTGCCAGGGGAGCGGATTAGGTGCGACCCCGGACTCATGCAAGACGGTGCGGCCCTTACGTAGGTTCACTGTGGGGCCCACCTTGATGTATATATTATGTATCCACACCGTCCAAATGTTTATACACATGATTTTAGGGCATGAAATCAAATATCATACATATCCAATTATCAGGTGAACCATAGCATAAGAAACAGTGGTGATTGACCATTAATGGGCCACAAGAGCTTTGGATCAATCTGATATTTGTTTTTTACCTTAATCCAATCTCATTTAACCTTATCCACAGATTGGATGGTAAATGAACACTACATAAACATTAAGGATCGCCCTGAGAAGTTTTTAATGGTAGGACGGGCAATCACCACTGTTTCTCATGGTATGGTTCACCTGATAATTGGATCTACTTAATTTTTGGTATAATGCCTTTAAATGATGTGAAAAAACTGGATGGACGACATGGATACATAATACATACATCAAGGTGGGCCCCACAGCAAACTCACATAAGGGCTGCACCCTCTTAGGTGAGGCCGGGGTCTCACCTAATCCGCTCTCATGCGCAGAGGCGTGAATTAGGTGTTACCCGGGAACAGCTGAGTGGGTGTTACCCCAGCGTATGGCCCACATGGATGATATTTTGTATATCCATGCCGTCCATCTGTTTCTACGGCCCATTTTAGGACGATTTTCCAAAAATTATGTAGATCCAAATTTCAAGTGGACCATAACACTAGAAATAGTGTGATTGAGTGCCCCACCATTAAAAATTCCAAAGAGCACATCGTAAGGTTTTTGTAATGTTTATTTGCAATCCAAGCTCTTGATAATGTCAATAGAGTCTTGATGAAGGGAAAATATAAAGATCAGATTGATGTAAAACTTTTGTGGCTCACAAAACGTTTTTAATGGTTATACATCACTGTTTCTAGTGACATGGTCCACCTAAGATTTGGATCTTCTTAGGATTTTGGATCACATCCTAAAATGATATAAAAAAAGAGATAGACGGTGTTGGTATATAAAAACTACAACAAGATGGGCCCCACACGGTTAGGGTAACACCCACTAAGCTGTTCCTGGGGTAATACCTAATTCGCACCCCTTGGCTATGGGGCCACTGGCCGGTGCTTTGTGGGCCCCTCCATGACGTATGTGTTTTATCCACACTGTCGAGCCATTTCTGAAGATTGTTTTAGTGCTTGATCCAATAAATGAGTCAAATTTAAATCTCAGGTGGACCACACCACAGGAAAATAGTATTGATTGAATGTCCACCATTAAAAACCTCGTAGGGCCCACTATATTAATTATTTGACATCCAACCTCTTAATTAGGTCATACAGACCTGGATGTAGGTAAAAAACAAATATCAGCTTGTTCCAAAACTTCCGTGGCCCTCAATAAGTTTTAACAGTGGGTGTTCAATTAAAATTGTTTCTTGTGATGTGGTCCACTTGAGATTTGGATCTACCTCAAATTTGGGCTCATACCATAAAATGATCTACGAAAATGTATGGATAGAGTGGATGAAACACATTCATCATGGTGGGGCCCACAGAGCACCGATCACTTGGCATTGACCGGTGACCCTGTCACTAACCAATCCATCTGATATATTTTATGTATATCTAATCCATCCATCTGTTCTTTTATATCATTTTAAGATGCAATAGAAAATATTAGAAAAGATCAAATTCTCAATGGCTAGATTAGAGTTTGGGGTCCAATGACTATACATTTATTAGGTTTTCATGAGGTCAACAAGTTACAACGCAATTTGGACCTAAAAATTTGGCCTAATTTGGAAATCTAATCCATTCACTCTATTATATTCATCAATAACTTTGATTTGACTGGTCACTTGCCCTGATCAAGTTTAAGATGAGAAAGATACTAAATAAATAAAATTGATCAATGATGGGCCATATCTTGTAACCTAACCATTAGATTTGAGTGAAATTTAATCTAAACATCTAAAGTCATTTACTTTTCAATTTGGACCAATCAGATTGTCCAAAATTTGTCTAGCTCTAGACAAATTGATTGTACACATTTAAAGAGTCTTTTATACGGATATGATTCGGGCTTAATTTTGTTTTCAATAATAATTACCACGTTCTAAACATATCTGACCATTCAGATCAAGTTTAGGATGACTTGATCATAGAATTTGATCAATCTCATCATTATAAATTTTCCTTGCAATTAATTAACATCATTATATTAGGGCCTTCATTTTTTGCACCAATGAACATGTATGTATGCATAAACCAATCTGATAACCAGTTAACTGAATGAGTGTAATTTTTCATTTTCAACTATCCAATAAATGTCCACCAATAAATTTGGCCCACTCATTTCAAATTTCTCGCTTTTATTTAAACCACAATTTTTTTCCAACATTTTTTTTCAAAACTGGTAAAATCTCTTTTTTTTTTTTTTTTATCAAATATTTCAACTTTTATTTCTTTTGAAAATATCATTTTTTTAATCAAACTTCTTAATTTTTTTCGAAATACAAAATCTTAATTTCTTTATAAAAATTTCAATTTTTTTACGAACTTCTCAATTTTATTCGAACTTCTCAACTTTTTTCAAATGGTCATTTTTTTTTTTAAATCTCAATTTTTTGAATCTTATTATTTTTCTAAATCCCAATTTTACTAAAAAATTGTTAATTTATTTTCAAACCTCTCAACTTTTTTTGTTTGAAAATCACAAATTTCTTTTTTAACTTCACAATTTTCTTTTTCAAAATGTTTAATTTTGTGAAAATTTGAAAAGAAATTTCAAACATATTAATTTTATTCAAATTTCTCAATTTTGTTTTTAAAATCTCTTAACATTTTCTTTCAAATTACTAAATTTGTTATTTTAAATATCAAATTTTTTAATTTTTAAAAAATATCAGTTTTTTTCAACATCTCATTTTTCTTAAATTTTATTTTCCGACGGACCTTATTTGGGGGGCATCTTTTCGGGCTGGGATTAGCGACGGGCCAAATCCGTCGTTAAATAGCGACGGCTAAGTCCGTCGGAAATTAAAATTTTGCGACGGACTATGTTCGTCGGTAAATCCCGCGACGAAATCCCGCCTTAATTTCGCAAAAGCGACGGAATATTTTCAAATACGACGGACCAGGTCTGTCTTTAAACCAAGCAATTTTTGAGACGGTCAATGTCCGTCGCAAAATCCGTCGCAAAAATGCAATTTTGGCGTAGTGGGACCCATCTATTAAACCCGCCCCACGTCTTATATGGGGCCCACAAAATAGTCTTGGAGCAGATTTAAGCCATCCACATGAATGATGTTTTAATTTTATGCCATTTGTCCAAGTTTAAGGGGAAAAAATTATCATGGACGAACCACACTGGAGGAAATAATTCAAAATTAACTTATAGTATTAATGTAGATGTGGGTCACAAAAAGTTCCAATTTATTTTGGAAATGACCCTAATGTATGTTCATGATTGTCCGATTAAAGTGAACGGATCAGATTGGCCGAGGGGTGGCCCCAATCGTTGATTTAGTGGGCTTATACCCCTATTATCAAAAGGCCCTCTAGACTCATGCAAAAAGCTATTATTGTACTAGATCAGGGGTGGTAGAGCGGTTTTATGTTAAGAAAAAATGCAAAAGACTAGAACAAAGCTTCTTACATAGGGGCCAACATCGTAATAACGCCTGGGCCTTAATCATGAGCTTTATCAACTAATTAATATCCCATCTCTTTCATAAGGTCATTACTACTGATATGAACTCAAAGCACAAATATATTAGCCTGATGCAAATATTTTTTGGCCCAAAAATGTTTCAACGGTGGATGTTCAATTTCACTGATTCCTGTTGTGCAGCTCACTTCAGTATCCGATCTGCCTCATTTTTCGTCCCATGTCCTATAATGATATGGAAAAACGAATGAATGGGATGGATTTCTCACAAACATCATGATGGGCCCACCTAGATTCCTGTCGAAATTAGTTCCCGGCTGAAAAAGTTCCTGGGTGGGAAATTATTCTACGGAGTGTGAGTTTACTGACGTGTAGGGGTTAACAAAACAGATTTTGTGAGAGTACCTCTCTCTCTCTCTCTCTCTCTCTCTCTTTACAAAATGACAAAAATGCCCATTCAATGAGTAAAGAAGGGTCGTGATGTTGTCCCCTGTGGGGTGGCCCACCTGAGATTTGGGTTGGAATGAATTTTGGCGATCAAGGAAAACATAGTTAGACGTATGTGATGAACGAATTGGATTTTATACACACCAGCATGGGACCTATAGATTGGAGTGTACACTTAGCTTAACCTACCAGGGCTTTAAAAAATAAAATAAATAAATAAATAAATACCAGCACTTGTAGTAGATCCGGCCCTTTGGTATTTTCTACCTTTATACCTCTGGCAACAGCAATGCTTCCCCATCCTATCAGTAGAAATGACCCCCCTCAAAACGTGATCAGGGTTGTCACAAAGCCTACTCAGGGAGGTGGGAAACCTGATTATTTTTCCCCAGGTGTCTCTTTTATCGGTGCAGATGAAGCTGGCTCTTGGGAAAGCATCTTTCCTTAGGCTACAACTGCTCTTCGACTTGCCCCTGAGGATATGGGAGAAGCGGTTTTGTTGGGGATGCCTCTAGTGCAGAACATCACAGGGATTGTGGAAGGGAGTGGATATGTCGTCCAAGCCTTCAGTATGCCAGAAATAGAAGAGGACGGTGGCAGTACGAAAGACGTACAGTGGCTTGCAGGAAGATATAGATGCTCAGATTTTGGCAACTTAGCTAAACAGATCATATGGGTGAGAATGGAGATCCTGGGCAGGGGAAACTGAGGATCAATTCTGGGAGGACGAATTAGATGAGGATTTTTTTTTCTTCAGAAATGAAAGAGGCAGTCGATCCAGATTCAGTGGGTTTAGACTCTCTCATGCCAACAATTACAGATACAAAGGGCCTTAAGTTATGGGTAGAGCTATGGGGAAAAAGGTAGCCAGATACAGAGACTATTGAGTGTCTGAACAGTAATGAGACACAACAGGAGCCCTAATCCATGATAGCCATAAGAAGCAGAGGGAGGACAACTAGGTTTCAGGACGACAAGGTAAGGTAGAGGAATAAAAGAAGCAAGAACAGGCCTGAGGCTTCAGGGGTAGTGTCAGAATGATATCTATTCTATGCTTGATAGTGAGGGGCATTGGTAATGCCCAGATCGTGCGTCGATTGCGACATGTTATTAGAAAACACAACATTGCTATGGTTATGCTCCAGGAGCCGATGATAAGTCCAGCTAAAAGAACTAAAGTTGCTACTAAGCTGGGTTTTCAGAAGGAGATAATGGAGGAGGCAGTCAAAGGCTGTATCTGGGTTCTCTATAACGATTAGCTGCAGGTGGCGACAGTTGGGACCTCTCGCTAGTGCATCACCCTCGAAATCAAGTGCAATGGATCAGATCAGGGAGCTTTCGTGATTGTTGTTTATGCTAGTTGGGATAGAGAGCAACACGGTGCTATGGGAGGACTTGAGAAAGATCTATCCAACTATAGTGGGTCTGTGACTGCTGGGAGGTGATTTCAATGTCAGAGTAAGTCCAGATGAGAGGCTTGGGGTATGTCCTCTGATTTGAGAGCTATGACGGATTTCAGAGATCTGATTGGCGACATTGGGCTGATAGATGTGGGATTCATTTGATCATCTTATACTTGGTGCAATAATAGAAAGTGCCCGTAGGTTGGCGCGCCTAAATAAAATGTTTATAAATGCTGACTGGATGGAAGTGTTTCCAAGATTCAAGGTTGAACATTTGACGTGATCCCAATTTGATCACAACCCCATGGTGTTGATAGTTGAAGATGATTCGGCACCCCAGCCCCGCCAGTTCAGATTCCAACGGATGTGGACAACCCATGATGGCTTCCAGCGGCTAGTAAGGGAGACCTGGGAGAGTGAAGTGGCAACTTCTCCAATGTTTAAGGTGTAATGCCCCGAAAATTTGAACGCACGAATAAGTACACGAGTGCATGTTCCGACGTTAGAACTTAAATTCTAGGCCGTGTTGTTCACTCGCATACACACACGTATGAACTTTGATACACGTTCCAACACTTTTAAGGCCTTTGAAAACTCAGTATACTTAACTAAGTCAACAAATTGACCGTTAGAAGGATCTATCATTACTAGACCGGAAGATCTAACCTTCCATTATGATTTCGAATCTCGTGATTAATGTGAACCGCCGTACATTGTCCTGTACACATGTTTATCTATAAATCTGATCCGTAAATCGTGTCCGTCACAGGACATATGCTTAAACCAACGAGTTCTCGACCCTACGAATCTGCTCGGGTGTGTTGGTAACACCCTAGTATTTTAGAATAACTTAAACTATAGGTTAGTTAAGTATTTAATAAATTAAATAACGTTAATATTGATAAATTAATATTAACCAATCCGTAAGGAATTATAGTAGAGTCCCTTTATTGGAATTGCCCAACATGAACACTAGAACAACATAGAAATGTCAGATTTTACATAAATTTACAATAATTAAGAAAAGATGTCATTAATTAAACTTAAGTTACATGATATCTTCAAGTATCATGATTTCTGGCGATCATTCTCGTGCAAAACTCAGTATACTAGTTCTAGGGTACGATCCAACCATACATGTCAAATTTCAACCCTCCGATCATCTTACAAACGCCCTAATCAGAAATCGGGCCATAAGTGGGCCATCTGACTTCGGAACCGTCTCATTTTTGATGTTATAGCCTAAAATCATGTAGCCTACCTATCTGTTGGAGTGGATTGTGCATATACATCATGGTGGGACCTACGTGCATCGCGTGCACCACCCTTGCTCGGTCAACCCGCGTTGACCGCGATTTTAAAGAATTTTCTTCTTCTTCTTCGTTGCAGCCGCTGCTGTGAGCGGACGCTGTCCGCTGGTGGCATCCATGCCGTCCGATGATGACCGCTGCGGGTGGGCCCCACATGAAAGTGGTGTACGGTGTGTGGTTGTACGTGCGCTGCACGTAGCAAACAGTCCAAGAATCCCTGCTTCATCCGCTTCCTTACCAGCTGAAACAGCGGACCAGGTTGCAGCGTCTGCAGCAGCTGCGTCGCCCGACCCAACTGGCGATCCACACCGTCCATCTGTGGACCCCAAATCACACATCCAAACCGTCCATATGATGTGTCTCGTCGGCGATAACAATCCTCGTGAGTTCCCTTTCCAACAGTCGAGCAACAGGCTCTCTTCACCTCATCGTTTAAATCGAGATTTGGCAAGATCCAAGTCCGTACCTTACATGGACGACGAAGACTTGCTTCGCTAGAGTCGTGTGGATCCCACGTATCCTTTCAACGATCCCCATGTGGCGTAGGTAGCTAGAAAAGAGAGTCCAAGTTTCTCTTGGAAATGGAAGCTCAAACCAGCCAGTTGCACCGCGACCGTGTTTTCTCCGTACTCGGCTATATAAGCCATCTTCGTCTTCTTCTGTTCTTCAGCACACGTCAGAGGGAGTGAGGGAGAGAGTGATCTGGTAGGAGGTGTGGGCTGTTCGGATAGAGAGAGGAAGTGTGAGAGTAGAGAGAGAGAGTGGGTGGCTGCGGTTGCCGCTGTTGCTGCTGCTGCCGCCGTTGCTGCTGTTGCTCCTCTTGCTGGGGCAGCAAGGAAGAAAGAGGAGAAGAAGGAAAAGAGGAAGAAAAGAAGAAAGAGAAATAAAGGAAGAAGGAAAAAGAAGAAGAAGAGGAAACGAGAGAGAGAGAGAGAAACGGTGAGGGAGAGAGAGAGAGGGGGGGTGGCTGAGCTGTTACTGCTGTTGCTGCGGGGACCGCACCCCAGTCAGCAAGAAACAGAGAAGAAGAAAGAAAGAAGAAAGAGGAGAAAGAAAGAAGGAAGAAGCAGGAAGTCGTTCTCTATTCCAATCTGAGTCGACTCGTTGAGCGACTCGCTGAACCAACTCAGATGCTAGTTTGGGCTTGTGTAGAGCCTATAGTTCATCATACCTGTGAGTGATTCATCTCACGTAACCTTCTCTGTTAATATCCTTTAGTGTTCTTCCTTGTCTGCGTCCAATTTAAAAAGACTTCTTCTTTAGTTAGGAATTTAGGTATATTTTTATACATTCTTTCATATCATGGAATCCTAGGTAAGGGATCCGTCCATGTCCTATCTCTATATCCATAGAAGCTCATTGCTAATTATCCTGTTCTTATTTAATTAATCTTCTCAAGTTTTCCGTTTCAATGCACATGTTAGAATTCTATGACAATTCGATTTAGGATTTTCTATATATGACGTAACTAACATACAGCACTAAATACATGTAGTATTCTCAAGATTCCCCGTGTCATCATTTTCAAACTTCCCGATAAACAACAACTTAGGGTTTGACAGTATACAATACATAACTCTTGGAACAATGTTAGCATGTTAACATACTAAACCTTACGCAATAATCTTCTCAAATCCCTTGATCAATAATGACTAAAATTAGATTAAGATATAAATTATCTGAATGAAAATAACACATGCATGGTGTGATTGGACTTGAGTTGATATGCATTGTATGCTTGAAGAGTGCTTCCATAACTCATGACATACATACATTTATACACTGCGACAGAACAGGAGCATGGTTGATTTGACTCCTGGTGTGCATGGTTGATTTGCCGCCTCGCTGTACCGGTTAGGTGAGCATGGTTGATTTGCGACGGGTTCCTAATGTTCAGTGGCAGCGAGTTCTGGTCGTTTCACTTATTGAGCATGGTTGAATTGCTCGGTTGGATCAGTGGTGCATGGTTGATTTGCCCACTGGCGTGCATGGTTGATTTGCCGCCTCGTTGTACCGGTTAGGTGAGCATGGTTGATTTGCGACAGGTTCCTAATGTTCAGTGGCAACGAGTTCCTAGACGTTTATTGCTCTCACACGTATCATGACATACATGACATCATAATAATCATGTTTTATTGATAATAAATCATAAAGTGTATCAATCCTAACATTATCCTCGTATATTTCACACAATTCTATCCATTGATGATTCGCGTCCTATCTTTTATTAACTGGAATATTACCTGTGATGGAAATGACCTCATTGGGCTTTTAGCTCACCAAAATCACCACAGTTCTTGCAGGTTTTTAGGAAGGAAAAGACGTGGATAGAGCAGAGTATCCAGATGGTCACGTGTTACTCAAACGCCAATTGTATTTGATTTATTTTATCTTGTAAAATTCAATGCAATAAAATATTAGTGGAGAAGAAATGTTATACTTGTGATTTATTTTAGCTATGCAATGCGTGGGATGGAACTTCAAGGAATCTATGCTCGAATTTTAAATTCACACCCTGGAACTCGAGCTTTGGGTTATTGTATTCGGGTTCCGAATTTCAGGGTGTGACAGCTTGGTATCAGAGAGAGATTTCGAGAGTTCCAAAGTGCCTAGGGTTAGGGCTAGCACCTAGTGAACTTGGAGTTAGGGTTTTGATCGCTAGTAAAGTCTCAGCTATGACCTGTCATGAACTAAGATGGTTGTTTAATTGACGAGGGTTATATTTAAGTTAAACATGAAAGACCATTTAGGGTGTCGGGGCCTAGGTTTTAGATTCCATAGAGGATCTTAGGTATAGTTTACATGAGATCTTAGGTACGGGGCATAGAGAACTGAAATTTCATTTTTCCCCGTGTAATCTAATGAAATTCGAATAGGTTCCATAGTTGAACATAGGAAATGGTTGTAGAGAACCTAAAAAAAAAAAAAAAAAAAAAAATAGGACCGCGTATAGACACACAAGAATGGGTGCGCTATGTGTGATTTTGTTGCGATTGTACTTAATGTTTGTTTTCGTTTTTATTGATGATTGTTTTGGTTGTTAGGTTGTCAATTGCTTGCTCTTACATAAGTTTGTTGTTGTACTGCAACCTTTATTTTGCTAGCGTCGTTACTTGTAGGGTCATGTCTGTAATATTGAGGATAGGGTGTCTGTTGGTTTGTTTGTGATGTTTTATTTGTTGTAATGATGTTTGTTTAAGGACGGTTAGTTTTGTTAGGGATCTTACTCTAGTGTCAGGATTGCTTGTGTCTCCATTTGCTATGATTGTTGTGATTGCAGTGTACTGTTATTGAATGCCTAGCTTGTGATGTTTTCGTTGCTTGGATGTTTTGTTGATGTTCTTGCCCTTTGCCTTGGTAACATACGGTTAGGCACATTAGAGTGTAAAATAGGAGTCAGGTCGCGGGAGTATTTCAAATCTCGAGGACGAGATTCCTATAAGGGGGGTAGATTGTAAGAACCCACATTCTTATTAGCAAGCATACACACTTGTACGCCCACGAACCTTAGATTCATATAACATGTAAGACACTTCAGGAAAATATCTTCATTAGTTAGTTTAGTAGGTGGATCGAATTTCGAGGACGAAATTCTGTGTAAGGATGGTATAATGTAATGCCCCGAAAATTTGAACGCACGAGTAAGTACACGAGTGCATGTTCCGACGTTAGAACTTAAATTCTAGGCCGTGTTGTTCACTCGCATACACACACGTATGAACTTTGATACGCGTTCCAACACTTTTAAGGCCTTTGAAAACTCAGTATACTTAACTAAGTCAATAAATTGACCGTTAGAGGGATCTATCATTACTAGACCGGAAGATCTAACCTTCCATTATGATTTCGAATCTCGCGATCAATGTGAACCGCCGTACATTGTCCTGTACACATGTTTATCTATAAATCTGATCCGTACATCGTGTCCGTCACAGGACATATGCTTAAACCAACGAGTTCTCGACCCTACGAATCTGCTCGGGTGTGTTGGTAACACCCTAGGATTTTAGAATAACTTAAACTATAGGTTAGTTAAGTATTTAATAAATTAAATAACGTTAATATTGATAAATTAATATTAACCAATCCGAAAGAAATTATAGTAGAGTCCCTTTATTGGAATTGCCCAACATGAACACTAGAACAACATGGAAATGCCAGATTTTACATAAATTTACAATAATTAAGAAAAGATGTCATTAATTAAACTTAAGTTACATGATATCTTCAAGTATCATGATTTCTGGCGATCATTCTCGTGCAAAACTCAGTATACTAGTTCTAGGGTACGATCCAACCATACATGTCAAATTTCAACCCTCCGATCATCTTACAAACGCCCTAATCAGAAATCGGGCCATAAGTGGGCCATCTGACTTCGGAACCGTCTCATTTTTGATGTTATAGCCTAAAATCATGTAGCCTACCTATCTGTTGGAGTGGATTGTGCATATACATCATGGTGGGACCTACGTGCATCGCATGCACCACCCTTGCTCGGTCAACCCGCGTTGACCGCGATTTTAAAGAATTTTCTTCTTCTTCTTCGTTGCAGCCGCTACTGCGAGCGGACGCTGTCCGCTGGTGGCATCCATGCCGTCCGATGATGACCGCTGCGGGTGGGCCCCACATGAAAGTGGTGTACGGTGTGTGGTTGTACGTGCGCCGCACGTAGCAAACGGTCCAAGAATCCCTGCTTCATCTGCTTCCTTACCCGCTGAAACAGCGGATGCGATTGCAGCGTCTGCAGCAGCTGCGTCGCCCGACCCAACTGGCGATCCACACCGTCCATCTGTGGACCCCAAATCACACATCCAAACCGTCCATATGATGTGTCTCGTCGGCGATAACAATCCTCGTGAGTTCCCTTTCCAACAGTCGAGCAGCAGGCTCTCTTCACCTCACCGTTTAAATCGAGATTTGGCAAGATCCAAGTCCGTACCTTGCATGGACGACGAAGACTTGCTTCGCTAGAGTCGTGTGGATCCCACGTATCCTTTCAACGATCCCCATGTGGCGTAGGTAGCTAGAAAAGCGAGTCCAAGTTTCTCTTGGAAACGGAAGCTCAAACCAGCCAGTTGCACCGCGACCGTGTTTTCTCCGTACTCGGCTATATAAGCCATCTTCGTCTTCTTCTGCTCTTCAGCACACGTCAGAGGGAGTGAGGGAGAGAGTGATCTGGTAGGAGGTGTGGGCCGTTCGGATAGAGAGAGGAAGTGTGAGAGTAGAGAGAGAGAGTGGGTGGCTGCGGGTGCCGCTGTTGCCGCTGCTGCTGCTGTTGCCGCCGTTGCTGCTGTTGCTCCTCTTGCTGGGGCAACAAGGAAGAAAGAGGAGAAGAAGGAAAAGAGGAAGAAAAGAAGAAAGAGAAATAAAGGAAGAAGGAAAAAGAAGAAGAAGAGAAGAAACGAGAGAGAGAGAGAGAGAAACGGTGAGGGAGAGAGAGAGAGAGAGGGGGGGTGGCTGAGCTGTGACTGCTGTTGCTGTGGGGACCGCACCCCAGTCAGCAAGAAACAGAGAAGAAGAAAGAAAGAAGAAAGAGGAGAAAGAAAGAAGGAAGAAGCAGGAAGTCGTTCTCTATTCCAATTTGAGTCGACTCGTTGAGCGACTCGCTGAACCAACTCAGATGCTAGTTTGGGCTTGTGTAGACCCTATAGTTCATCATACCTGTGAGTGATTCATCTCACGTAACCTTCTCTGTTAATATCCTTTAGTGTTCTTCCTTGTCTGCGTTCAATTTAAAAAGACTTCTTCTTTAGTTAGGAATTTAGGTATATTTTTATACATTCTTTCGTATCATGGAATCCTAGGTAAGGGATCCGTCCATGTCCTATCTCTATATCCATAGAAGCTCATCGCTAATTATCCTGTTCTTATTTAATTAATCTTCTCAAGTTTTCCGTTTCAATGCACATGTTAGAATTCTATGACAATTCGATTTAGGATTTGCTATATATGACGTAACTAACATACAGCACTAAATACATGTAGTATTCTCAAGATTTCCCGTGTCATCATTTTCAAACTTCCCGATAAACAACAACTTAGGGTTCGACAGTATACAATACATAACTCTTGGAACAATGTTAGCATGTTAACATACTAAACCTTACGCAATGATCTTCTCAAATCCCTTGATCAATAATGACTAAAATTAGATTAAGAAATAAATTATCTGAATGAAAATAACACATGCATGGTGTGATTGGACTTGAGTTGATATGCATTGTATGCTTGAAGAGTGCTTCCATAACTCATGACATACATACATTTATACACTGCGACAGAACAGGAGCATAGTTGATTTGACTCCTGGCGTGCATGGTTGATTTGCCGCCTCGCTGTACCGGTTAGGTGAGCATGGTTGATTTGCGACGGGTTCCTAATGTTCAGTGGCAGCGAGTTCTGGTCGTTTCACTTATTGAGCATGGTTGAATTGCTCGGTTGGATCAGTGGTGCATGGTTGATTTGCCCACTGGCGTGCATGGTTGATTTGCCGCCTCGTTGTACCGGTTAGGTGAGCATGGTTGATTTGCGACAGGTTCCTAATGTTCAGTGGCAACGAGTTCCTAGACGTTTATTGCTCTCACACGTATCATGACATACATGACATCATAATAATCATGTTCTATTGATAATAAATCATAAAGTGTATCAAGCCTAACATTATCCTCATATATTTCACACAATTCTATCCATTGATGATTCGCGTCCTATCTTTTATTAACTGGAATATTACCTGTGATGGAAATGACCTCACTGGGCTTTTAGCTCACCAAAATCACCACAGTTTTTGCAGGTTTTTAGGAAGGAAAAGACGTGGACAGAGCAGAGTATCCAGATGGTCACGTGTTACTCAAACGCCAATTATATTTGATTTATTTTATCTTGTAAAATTCAATGCAATAAAATATTAGTGGAGAAGAAATGTTATACTTGTGATTTATTTTAGCTATGCAATGCGTGGGATGGAACTTCAAGGAATCTATGCTCGAATTTTAAATTCACACCCTGGAACTTGAGCTTTGGGTTATTGTATTCGGGTTCCGAATTTCAGGGCGTGACATAAGGTCTTCCTCAAAATGAAGAACCTAAAAAGTGCAGGTCTTCCTCAAAATGAAGAACCTGAAAAGAGCAGGTCTTCCTCAAAATGAAGAACCTGTAAAGAGCCCTAAAAGTTTGGAACAAAGAAGTTTTTAGAGACGTTGGTAGGAATGTTAAACAGCCGAGGATGAGGTTGAAGAGGTTGAATTCAACCTTCTTAATTCTAGGACTGACATAGACTCTTTGAGATTGAATGCAGTGCATGATAACTTGAAAAAGGTCATTCTCCAAGAAGAAATTTCCTGGTAGTATAAATCCAGGAACAATTGGCTAGAGGAAGGAGATCGTAAAATAAGATTTTTCCACAACTTGGTCCTCGACAAGAGAAGAAGACTGACTATATCCAAGATCAAGCTTCAATCGGGGATCATTCTGGATAAGATTGAGGATATTACTGGAGAGGTAGAAAGACATTTTAAGGATCTCTTCTCCTCAAACTGTCCTGACCTTCATGAAGAGATCCTAAATAATATTCCTAGCGTTTTGTCAAACCAAATGAATGAAATGTTGCTAACTCCCCCGTCCCTAGAAGAAATTAAAGTGGTTGCCCTCTCTATTCTATCGGATAGTGCCCCGGGACCAGACGGATTTGGTGGATCTTTCTTCTTTTCTTGTTGGGATGTGATAGGCAAAGATATAGTAGAAGTCGCGAACGAATTTCTTGTGGGAGGTCTTATCCCTAGAGCCCCCACATTTGCCTCATCCCAAAGAACAAAATCTTGACGATACTGACGGACTATGGACCTATTAGTCTATGCAATGGTATTATGAAAATATTCTCTAAAGTCATTGCCTCGAGGCTAGCTCTTATTTTGCCCTCAATCATTTTTTTACGATCAAGGGGCTTTCGTAGCAAATAGATCATCGAAAATATATCGATTGCTAGAGAAATGGTGAATGACATGGAGAGAAAGGTGCGTGGGGGAAACATGATATGATCAAGTTAGATATGGAAAAAGATTATGATAGGGTTGAATGGAGCTTCGTAGTCAAGGTACTACACAAGTTTGGCTTTGATCCACATTAGATTGACTAGGCTCGAAGATGTTGGGAAGGGATCTAGTTCTCAATCCTCAGTAATGGACGACCATCTGGCTTCTTCTAGGCATCTAGGGGCCTAAGACAAGGAGACCCTTTATCGTCAGCCATGTTCATTATTGCTTCAGAAGTCTTAAGCAGAGGAGTTGGAAATCTCTTTGACTCTGGGAAGTGCTCCCCTTTTCAGCTGGGTCGATCTTGCCCGAGGATTACTCACCCGCTGTACGCTGATGATACTATGCTCTTTTTTAATGGGAGTCTCAATTATGTGCGTGCTCTGACTAGATTTCTAGCTACTTATGAAAGCACCTTGGGCCAGAAGATCAATGCACCTAAGTGTTCATTCATTCTGTTGAAGAAAGCGGCCCCACCTATAGCCAGGAAAATTGGTAACATCACTGGATTAAAGAAATCTTCCTTTCCATGCACGTACCTTGGTATTCCGCTGACGAAGGGCAAAGCTCGGCTAAGGCATGTTCAACCCATTATTCAAAGGATTTTGAATAGGGTGGCAGGTTGGAAGGCCAAACTCTTGAATGCAACAACAAAAACGATGCTCATAAAACACGTTCTCTCAAGAATTCCAATCCATGCTCTGTTTGCTGTTAATATCCCAAAATTTGTGTGCAAGCAAATGGAGAAAATCTTTGCAGATTTCTTATGGGGTTCATCGGAAGGTGGAAAGAGGAAACACTAGGTTAGTTGGAAGAGAATATGCATTCCCCTACTTGAAGGAGGTCTGGGTATAAGGAGATTGGAGGAGGTCATACAGGCATTCCGGGTGAAAATGGAATGGAACCTTTTGCACAGAAAATCACTGTGGGCCAAGTTTTTTGCTGCTAAGCATTTGAGAAAATTCATCAACAAGAAGGGGTTGATTGGCATAGGTAGCTCAGTCCAGTGGAAGGATATTGCGAAATGGCTTCTATACACTATTCATAAATCGCGATGGTTGGTAGGGGAGGGGAAAGTAAGCTTTTGGTTTCAAAACTGGACGGGGGGGGGGGGGGGGGGGGGGGGGGGGGGGGGGGGGCTTGCTCGCTGGGGCAGCCATGAAAGCTATTCTGCCTTCTTTGTAAGATATAAGGATAAAAGACATCCTCAATCCTTCTGGGGAGTCGGACTTGTTAGCTCTAGAGGATCTTCTTCCTGCGACGGCTAAATAGGCGGTCTTACATAATGATATTCAGATATCTAGCAAAGAGGATAGGCTCGCATGGAAATTGACGACTTCGGAATGTTCTCTCTTAAATCAGTCTGGAACGATATTGGACATAGCCAGTACAGTTGCGGCTAGCCCAATTGGATATGGAATAGAGCTCTTTCACCAAAGATTGGGATGTTCACTTGGAAGCTGATGTGTAAGGCGGTTTCGGTAGACTTGGCCATTAGAAGGTTTGGTGTGTCTCTCCCTTCCATATGCGAATGTTGTTCAGCCCCCTCCCCCATGCAGGCTACTTTGCATCGTGGTTCGACCCAAATTTCTACCCCTCATCGTCCTGCGAATGAGTAGGCGCATGAAGTGCTACCTATGCTCACCAGTAGTCCATCTTCAGTTAATTCAGAACATCACCAGCATAATGCCGCTGCCCTACCCTCCCTCTCTGATGCTAATGAGCTCCCGACTTCGGAGTGGGTTGGGAGGCATGCTGAGGTTACAAGTAATGCCATTAGCCAGCCCAGAGAAGAGTATGCTGATGCTGGCACTGGTGGGAAGACCCCCATACCTGCCGGTATCTCTTGCGAGGAATATTGTTGGATCACAGGAAATGCAGGACAACCCCACAGCAAAGTGCACTCTTAACAAATCAAGCCACCTCTTTCCGAACAGGCCCCACATCGCGGTAGAAGTGAAGAGCACCTGGATCATTTTTCTGCCATGGGATAGTTGCTAGCAAGGTTTGGGCTCACTTTAGTAAGTTTTTCGGCATTCCTATTTCTTTCAGCCACCCTATTCAATAAATGATCATAATCTGGTTAAGAAAGGCTAAAAGATCTTTGAAGTTTAAGTTTTTGTTGGGGCTGACCCCAAGCATTATATCCTAGGAAATCTGGCTGAGCCAGAACAAGGCCAGAATAGAGGGTAAGGAGATCTCTTCTAACCGGATCATCTTTAATGTATCTCGCTGGCTTAGGGAGCTGAGTTCGTCTATCCCAGAGAGTGGTGAGAGATCAATGAAAGAATTGATCTCCTTGGAGACCTTGGGGATTGCCACGTCTAACCATGGTCAGGAGATAAGATGTCAATGGTTGAAATGGCAAAAGCCCGAGGAAGGCTTCTTGAAGTTTAATGTTGATGGGTCCTCGAGGGGTAATCCAGACGAGGCTGGGGGTGGGGGCGTGTGTAGAGATCACAATGGTAATATGATTTTTTCCTTCCACAAGGCTTATGGGCAGGTTTCTAACAATGTGGTTGAAGCTAGAGAGGTGAAGTATGGTTTGGAGGTATGTGTAGATTTGGGTTTGTCTAATATAATGGTTGAAACATACTCGAAGGTAGTGGCGGAAGTGGTGTTTAACTGAAGTGCATCCTGCCCCTAGTCCTTATGGTATATTATGGGTAAAATTCAGCGAAAATTTTGTCATCTTAATTTGCGTTTTGCTCACATTTACTGTGAAGGGAATTTGGTAGTGGACTGATTAACTAAGCTAGCCAGTGCGAGGAATTCGGACAAGATTTTCAGAACTCTAGCTAAGCTGTTGAGGATTATTCAGGGTGAGATTGTGCTCAATAAGACAGGGTTAGGCAGTGTAAGGAAGCATTTTTTTTTATTTATCCTGGTTGACTTCTCTTCTCCTGTCATTGTGCTACAGTCTCAGCTCATTCTTTTTCCGTGGTTTATTGGAGTAGAGGTTATAATAGTTGGCCTCAGACTTTCCTCTTCTATTCTTCAACAACAACTGAAATGGTTCCTAGAGAGGCTTCCTAAAGAGGCTTCCTAAAGAGGCTCAGGAGCACTTTTCCTGGATTGGGTGGGTTTGGGCAATGTGTTGGGTAATGTTGATAGATTGTAGAGTCAGGATAAGTGGCCCGCCGCTTTTGAGAGGCCGGTTCCCCGGAATGTACCTCCTTTCTTGTGTTAAAAAAAATTAAAATGGAATGGTTCCTCCTTGGCTTGATAGCCGCGGGGTTCCTCAGTGGTCTGTTGATTGTAAATGCATGCTAGTGTTTGGAGGCTGTTTGGTTGGTTGAGGTAGGAATGGCTATAGGCTGTGGATTATTGTTGTCCTGTTTCCTTGGTATTTGAAACAGTTCTGGGAGTGGCGTTTTGATGCCGTTTCTTTTAGGTTGTGGGCAGTCATTTTTCGATTCCTGCTCGGTGATTTGTATTGTCTGAGAGCCGGGCTAATGGTATTCAAGGCTGACATGTTGTCCAATCATCAAAGATATGCTGTAGAGGAGTTAAAGCTAAGCAAAGATATTTTAATGTTCGAATAAAAGAACTGATATGGTGGTATGGGGATTACTGCTTTTGCCTGGGGCTTGGCTTACAGATGCTGCTGGTGCAAAATCTTTGAGCCATTTGTAGGTGTGTGGCTATTGTAGTGGAGCAATATCATTGAGCTATCTTTGGTATGAGAAGAGTCTGGAGGGTGTGAAGAGGAGGTGGCAGTGCCTTTTCGAGTTTTATGAAAGTGATGTAGTTGGGATTGGTGTGTGGCTCCGTTTGATTATTACAAGGTCTTCTTCTGCTGGGGAATTTTCTTTGGGTTGGATTGCTTTAGGCCCAGGTCGGGGGCAATGGAGCTTCCATCGATAGTGTTAGTGCGGCCCTGTCCGACTTTACTTTTAGTCTCTTTATTTTTTTTACCTTTTCTGTAGGTATGATAGGTGCGGGCCATTTAATTTGATGTGGCCCCCACCCGAACGGATGTACATCATTTTCTGTTTTGATCAACAAAGCTTTAAGTGGTGTGTTCCCACCTTTAAAAAAAATAAAAATAAAAAAGTAATCTTTCCAATGAGCCCACCAAGAATGGACATGTAATAATGAAGATACAGGTAGTTGGTTAACTTTGCACGGCGATTTCGCACATTGAGTAGTTACATTTTTAACAAATCAAATGGTATCCAATTGAAGTGATTCTAATCTCATTAAAAAACTTATCAAATTATCTTTCCAACAAGCCCAAGATCACAGAAGTCAGACAAAAAACAAAGAGGATATGGGGATGTGAATGGCTATAGAAAAGGCAAAAATATAAAATTATTATAATGTTAAATAAGTGTAACGAAACTATCATTTATTTTATATTATTTTAATATATAGAATTTACCTTTATATATTAGGAGGAAGAAGACTCACAGTAAGGGCGAGAGCTTACTAGTTGGAGCTATTTGCTCCTCTCTCGAATTGGGATGTCGTTTTGGTCGTCTATTTATATATGTATTGTACTAGGTATATGATAGGTGGGCCTTTGCCTTTTTTGGGCCTCACCCGAAACATTTGCTAGCATCAATTTTTCAATAAAGAACGCAGTTATATATATATATATATATATATATATATATATATATATATATATATATATATATATATATATATATATATATAGGGAAAAGGTTTTATCTATGCGCTTGACCTCATGGGAAGTTCCCATGAGGTCGAGCTGTGTGGGCCCCACTGTGATGTCTATTTGACATCCACACCATGCATTTGGTGGATCTCTTATTGATTATGGGATATCCCAAAAATCAGCTTTATTCGGAACTCAAATGGACCATACCAACTGAAATAGTGTAAAATTATGCCTACAACATCTAAAAGCAATTGTTGGGGCCCACTTGATTTTTGGATACGGATAAAATTGGGTCTGGCCTCTTGTTTAAGTGGGACATGAACAATGGATGGGATGGATTTCTCAACCACATCTCAGTTCATCTTATAAATGGTCATAAAGTTTTCAATAGGTGGATATCCACTCTTAACTGTTGTCTATGGTGTGGCCCACCCAACTCATGGATTGTAATGACTTTTAGGCCCATGGCCCACAATGGAATGGTGCATCTGACTGATGGTGTGGATGCCCATCGCACTGTTATTGCACTTTTCTATGGTATCGGTTGAGCCTTTACAAGCTGAAGATCGAAGATTCAAGTGGACTGTAAGCATTAAGGAAGAAGAACAGTTAAATGAGATGCCTTGCTAACCCTAACCCTTTGAACCAAAACACACAAAACCTCTTAGATGACTTGGACTAATTAGGAATACCTTTAATCATCTTCATTAGTCTTAGAATACCATGAAAAACATGATAAGTTAGGCTAACTAAAGAGGTAGAAGCTGCTGTAAACAAATCAGCCCAAACAATAGTTTTCGATTGATCTCTGATCAACCGGACAATGGTTCTGATAGGACTCTAATTCATCGGACACAGGTTCCGATCAATCAAAATTTATTCCAGATAATTTGAAAAATTCATTGGACAATTTTCGATTAATTGGACAATGCCTCTGATCAATCGGATGAGGTCCTTCCAATCAATCGGACCATGTTCCGATTAATTGGAATTTATTTCAGAAAATTCTCTAGATAGATTTTCAATCAATTGGAAGTGACCTCCGATCAATCGGACCTTTTTCCGATCAATCGGAGATATGCAAATCTGCCCATTTTTTTACCGTTGGAAGAAAATCTATAAAAGCTGGGCATTCATTTTTGGGCGAAGGAGGGAGATTTTGAGGAGATAGAAGCTACCATTATTAAAGATCATTAGATGCTCTATTCCTAACCCATTGCAAGTCATTCTTCTTGTGATTCATCACAAGCTTGTGGCATTCAATGCCAAAATGAAAATAAACTTGTTCCCTCTTAATGCCAAAATGAGAATAAACTTGTTCCCTCTTGATTCCTAGGAGTTTAAACACCTTGATCATAGGTATATCCTTTGTCTAAACATCACCTAGGAGTTTAAATAAGTGAAACCCTTTAGGAAACCCATTTTCCATTATTTGTAGAGGATTCACCACCTCCTAGCATTTTGGGCATTTCCAATGGAGCATCACATGTAAGGGAGTTGATCTTGAAGATGAAGCTTTGGCAAAGCAGTGATATCAAAGATCGGGGGAGCACAAGGGGAGTTGATTCGAGTATGAGAGAGAAAGAAAAAGCAACCCGAAGCTGCGCTACAACGGGGCTCAAATCCGACAAGTGAGTTATCTTTTGTAAGAGTCCATCCACTCTTTTTCCTATGAGAATTGAGTGTAGAGTTTGTTTGTAAAACTCAAATTCAGGATCATTTGCCGATCCTTGGCTTGTTAGTTGAGCATAAAAGTCTAAGGGCGTTTGCCGTTCCTTGGTACGTTTGTCAGGCTTAAATTTCAGGAACGTTTGTTATTCCTTAGTACGTTTGTCGGGCCTAAACTAGTCTCCAAGGGGAGCCACCAATACGGGTGTGAACGTGTAGGTTGGGAGGAACCTGTAAACTCTTTGGTTGGGTAGATCCGAGTTAAAACACCTTGGTTATGAGGAACCAGATTAAAACTCCTTAGTGAATGCTTGTGTGCTAAAAGGGGTACCGGTTGAGTACTTGAACCGAGAGTGGAGTAGACCCAAAGTGAAACTACTATACATGCTTTGTGGTTGTGATTGAATTGAGCATATTTTTATCTTAGGGTTATATGTTTAATTGTTAATTATGAATGCTTGATAGGAATGTATGCTAGACACTAGATAGGCACATCCACACACAAGTTGTACTTTTACTAAGTAGTGTAGACTTGAGCTCATTGATCCATTCTCATAGTCTACATAGGTTGCATAGATTAGAAGCTTGCTTTGTTTAATCATTTGATTATCTATGCATGCTTAGACTAGGTAGCTTATTACTTTACCATATGCTAGTATAGTGTTTGGACCCACTTAGGCTTGAAAGCCAAAGTGTTCTTGCTTACTTAAGTTAAAATTGTTAAATTGTGTACGTAGGCGAATAGAATTTTAAAAGGTCCTAATCCCCCCCTCTAAGGCTTAGCCATAATTCTAGTTACTCTCTTAGCTTCCGCACGTGTATACATTAGTGTCGTGTTAGACCGTCTAACGTAATTTCAATTAGTATCTGAGTGGGTTGCTCTTCAAGGACTTAACCATCTAGAGTGAGATCCGATACCAGGAGCACTAGCATCATGTCTACCCGAGAAGGGAGTACTATCAACGGTCCACCATAATTTGACAGGTCCAACTACGCCTATTGGAAGGCTAGGATGATGATTTTTTTCAATCCATGGACCGATCCGTGTGGGTAAGTACACTAAATGGTTATTCCATACCCATGGAACAAGTGGAGGTTGATGGTAAGATCATTGTCATTCTCAAAGATGATGAGAAATGGAATGATAATGAGAGAGCTCAATATGTGGCTAATGCCAAAGCTCTCAATGAGATTTGCTGTGCGGTTTTTCCAGAAGAATTTCAGCGCATTCTCACATGCGTAACTGTGAAAGAAGCGTGGGATAAATTTGAGGTCAGCCACGAGGGAACTAACACACTAAGACGCTCGAAGCTTCAGCTCTTAACTACCAAACTAAAAAACATTAGGATGGAAGAGATCGAAACATTCATGGAGTTTTATACTAAACTTTCTAATATTTATAACTCCATGTTTGCCTTGGGGGAAAGGGTTCCGAAAGAAAGGATATGTAGAAAAATACTTAGGTCCATCCCGAAAAAATTAACACCAATGTAGTGGCCTTAGAAGAGTGAAGAGACATAGATAATATGAAAGTAAAAAAACTTATAGGTTCCCTACAAACTCATGAATTACACTCTAGATCCCCCTCTAAGAAGAAAGACATCGCCTTAAAAACGTCCCATAAACACTCCCATTGGAAAATTAAGATTTAGTCGTCCAAAGATAGCGATGATGAACTAGATAAAAGGTTCAAGAGATTCCTCAAGTTCAATAGAGGAAGTAACCGTGACAAGAAGGACAAGAAAGATGATAAACATAAATAAAAATCATCAAAAACCTCATTTGTCCTGATGTTACGGTTGCGGTCATCGTGGCCATATTGTCCCGGATTGTTCGAAAGAGCTTAAATCGAAAGGTAAAAAGGCAATGACAGCCAATTGAGATGACATGGAGGAGTCAAAATCTGAATCTAGTGACTCTAATAATGATGGGAGCCACAAACCAGTGAGAATTCTCATGGCTTCCACCACTACCTCTCTTCCCCCTAATCTAAGAGAGGATCCTGACAGCTTTCCCTTCTCCGAGTAGAAGGAGTTTCCAGCCTCTCACCTCATGCTACATTCTATGAGGGTGTTGAGAAAATTAGTTACTCTTAGGCTAATCAAACTAAACATAGTTAGTAAGAGTAGATTGAAACTGGAATTATAGGTAAATCTGATGATTTCAGCCTCATTTTTGTGTTTATTGGCAAATCAGAGGATTCAAGCCTCGTTAGACCACTCTTTGATAGTTTAGCCTTACTTTTTATTGGTATATTTGCTGCTAGACTATCACCCTGCTTAGATTAGCTAATCTTGTTGAGTTTTATGCGTAAATTGTATGCTAATCTTTACTTTGGTCATGACGTACATAATTTAGGGGAGGTTGGTTGATTGGGCTATAAGCCCTTAAGCTTTCATTGCTTGATGTATGTCTTAAAAATGACCAATTATGCATGATTAAATATACTTAGATAAATACATTTCCTTTTTCATCATGTTCCCATGCATGCTCCATATTTTAATGTTCATGCACCTTATACTCTCCTAGTTAGCATGATTTTATAGTTATAACTGCGACATATTAACCTCTCTTACTCTTTTACTTAATTGGTATACCATTAAGGGGGAGATATTGATTTGTCAATTCCTGACAAAAAGGGAGAGAAAGATCAAGTTCCACCAAAACAACAATGTTTCTGTTTTGAGTTGCAGGATTGAAAGGTTATGGGGGAGCAATCAAGAGGAGCTTACTAGTTTATATGTCTTAGTATATTGAGTTGTAATGTTATTTCCCTTTGACATATAATGTATTTGTGTTTTGGTAGTGTCATTGGTATGGACCATGACGCGGTCCTAGGTTAAGTTTTTGTCATGTAATTGACAAATGGGGAGATTGTTAGTATACTTTTCTGTGGCATACTAGTGCACCTTATTTGTCAATCACGTGAGTCCATGTGTTGTAATATCGGTTGAGCCTTGGCAAACTGAAGACTGAAGATTCAAGTGGACCAGAAGCATCAAGGAAGAAGAATAGGTAAATGAGATGCCTTAATGACCCTAACCCTTTGAACCAAAGGATCCAAAACCTCTTAAATGACTTGGACCAATTAGGAATACCCTTAGTCATCTTCATTAGTCTTAGAACACCATGAAAAACATTATAAGTTAGGATAATTAAAGAGGTAGAAGCTGCTGTAAAGAAATTAGCCTAAACAACAGTTTTCGATTGATATCCGATCAATCGAACAATGGTTCCGATAGGATTCCGATCCATCAGACACAGGTTCCGATCAATTTCGATTGATTGGACAGTGCCTTCGATCAATTGGGTGAGGTCCTTCCGATCAATTTGACCATATTCCGATCAATCAAAATTTGTTTCAGAGAATTCTCTCAACAGATTTTTGATCAATTGGAAAAGTCTCCGATCAATTGGAAGTGACCTCCGATCAATTAGATATTTTTCTGATCAATTGGAGATACACGAATCTACTCATTTTTTTATCGTTGGACGAAAATCTGTAAAAGCTAGGGCATTCGTTTTTGGGAGAAGGAGGGAGATTTAGATGAGATAGAAGCCACCATTGTTAAAGATCATTAGAGGCTCTCTTCCTAACTCATTGCAAGTCATTCTTCTTGTGATTCATCACGAGCTTGGAGCATTCAATGCCAAAATGAGAATGGACTTGTTCCCTCTTGATTCCTAGGAGTTTAGATACCTTGATTGTAAGTATATCCTTTGTCTAAACATCACCTAGGAGTTTAAATAGGTGAAGCTCTCTAAGAAACTCATTTCCTATTATTTGTAGAGGATTCACCACCTCCTAGTACCTTTGGCATCTCCTATCGAGCATCAAGTGCAAGGAAGCTGATCTTAGAGCTGAAACCTTGGCAAAGCAGCAGCATCAAAGATCAATGGAGCACGAGGAGAGCTGATTCGAGCATGGGAGGGTAAGAAGAAGCAACCCGAAGTGGTGCTACAACGGGACTCAAATTCAACAAGCGAGTTGTCTATTATAAGAGTTCATTCACTTTTTTCCGATGGAAATTGAGTGTAGAGTTTATTTGTCAAACTCGAATTGATGGTCGTTTACTAATCCTTGACTTGTTAGTTGAGCCTAAAAGTCTAGGGGCATTTGTCATTCCTTGGCACGTTTGTCAGGCCTAAATTCCAGGGATGTTTGCTGTTCTTTGGCATATTTGTCGGGCCTAAACTAGTCTCTACGGAGAGCTACCAACACGGGTGTTAACGTGTAGGTTGGGAGGAACCTGTAAACTCCCCGGTTGGGTGGATACGAGTTAAAATAACTTGGTTGGGAGGAATCAGATTTAAATTCCCTAGTGAATGCCAAGTGTGCTCAAAGGGGTTGAGTACTTGAACCGGGAGTGGAGTAGACCCAAAGTCAAACCACTATACATGCTTGTATTTGTGATTGAATTGAGAACATTGTTATATTAGCATTGTATGTTTAATTATTAATTATAAATGCTTGATAGGAATGTATGTTAGACACTAGATAGGTACATCCACACACAATTTGTACTTTCACTAAGTAGTGGAGACTTGAGCTCATTGATCATTCTCATAGTCTATATAGGTTGGATATATTAGGAGCTTGATTTGTTTAATCATTTGATTAACTATGCATGCTTAGACTAGGTAGTTTATTGCTTTACCGTATGCTAGTCTAGTGATTGGACCCACTTAGGCTTGGAAGCCGAAGTGCTCTTGTTTACTTAGTTTAAATTATTAAATTGTGTAAGTAGGCGAAAAGAATTTCAAAAGGTCCTAATCCTCCCTCCTCTAGGACTTGTCATATTTCTAGTTGCTCTCCAAGCTTTCACACGCATATACGTTGGTGTCGTGTTAGACCACCCGACGTAATTTCACACACATCACAGGGGGGTCCACACAGCTCGACCTCATGGGAACTCCCCATAAGGTTGAGCGCATAATACCTTTTCCCATATATATACATATATATATATATATATATGTATATATATATATATATATATTTTCTTTTTCTTTTTTTTAAATAAAGGGTTAGTATTATTAACAGAGAAACAAAGACTTTATAGGGGCATACAACATTCTTGAGGTTTGCCTCACAAAAAATTCAATGACGGACCTCCTATCATGTCTTAACATTCTAATGGCAGATTCTTTCACATTACCCAGCCCTAAATGATCCAAGAAGAGGGCTCCTCAGACTAAGTTCAAGAGGTCTGAAGTGACCTTGAAGATCCTGCATTGTTAATTGCAACACCCTAGTCTTGTTAAAGTGCTTGCCGGTCTGTTAACTTCCCTAGGCACGTATTGAATCTTCACATTAGTGACAGTTTTAAGATGGTTGACTCTATCCCACTAATATCACAGGGACCAGTTAGAGGGCTTATCCTGATTCATCATATCCACGACTACCTTCAAGTCACTTTCTACAATGATTCTATCATAACCTTGATCGACCCCAAGGGCGATCCCTTCTACCAACGCATGAGCCTCCCCGTTGATGTTCGTGCCCAAACAGTACCAGCAAGCAAATGCACGGACGAAGTTCCCGTCACTTCCTCGGAAAATGCCTCCCCCTCCGGACATGCCTAGGTTATCTTTGGAAGATCCATCAACATGATTTTAATCCAGCCAGTTTTCTGCCTTTCACATTTCACAAGGACAAGATATTACTTGGTCGAGGTCCAGATGGTGTCAGATTAAGAAGCGACAGAATTCTGGCTAGCATGGAATCCTGAACAAGTAAGAGGTAGAAGCTGATACACTTGATCTAGCCTTGCACATAGTTGATTATCTTGTTAGTGTTCCCTATGATACCGTCGAAGTTGCCTGTGTTTCTTTCTACCCAAATTTCCCAGAAAATAAAAATCGGGATGAATCCTCGCAAAGTAAATAGACAATTTCCTAAAGAGGCTAAAGACTACCATGCATTGAGAGGCCCTGCCTACAGCTGATCACCTGGTCAAGAATTAAAGAAACTTGAAAGTATATGTTGAAAAACTTCCAAACTTGGGTCTCCATCTCTCCCTTTGCAAAGAGATGCTCTATGGATTCCATGCTTGAGCCTCTTTGGATGCTGCAATAGGTACATCTTTGTTGGTGAGCCTTCAAACTGGCTGTAACCTCGCCTGTGAATTTCTGAATTTTAGGCCAAAACTCTCTGGACGTTTTTGGAGGGTTTCGGGCACCTAAACCTAGGCCTGTCGGGCGACCGACGATGGCTCGGGTGCCCAACCCCACAGCCTGATAGTTTGCGCGGTTTTGCATTGTTTGTTCTAATTCTAGGTTTCTCTTATAAAAGGGGTGTAAACGGGATTAGGGTTAAGGCTAATTCATGTTCTACACTATTGGGGAGAGAAAGAGCATTTTGGGAGAGAGAAAAATGGTTCTTCTCTTGGATTTATTGCTTCCAAGGTTGGTTTTCTCTGTAATCTTTTAAATTTTATAGTGCATAATGTCGCTTTGTGCCGTGGTTTTTTCCCGCAATGGTTTTCCACGTAAAATTTGGTTGTTCTCTGTGGTTGTTCTTTGTGTGTGCATGTGGTGATCGTTTAATTCAACTCTGTGCTTCTACGAGGTTTTCCCAACAAGTGGTATCAGAGCTTATCATTGGGTGTAGCAGGATTCAAATCTGAAACAACACATGACATCGAGCACGAAGTTTGACGTTGAGAAGTTCTCCGACAAAAATAACCTCGAGTTATGACAGGTGAAGATGCAAGCCATCCTAATTCAACAAGGTGTTGAGGGCGCTCTTAGAAGGCGAGCTGAGGCTATGAAGGAAGATAAGTGGACCCAGATGGACAAGAAGGCCAGAACCTGTATACAATTGTGCTTGACAGATGACGTTCTCTGTCACGTCATGAGGGAGAAGTCTGCAGCAAATACATGGACCAAGTTGGAGACCGTTTATGCGAAGAAATCTCTGGAAAACAGGATGTATCTGATGATGCAACTTTTCTCTTTGAAGATAGCGGAAGGGGCCAATCTGGATGACCACATTAGGAAATTCAGCCGGTTGATTTGCAAGTTGCTGAATATTGGTGAAGAAATAAAGGACAAGTATCAAGCTTTCATCATGTTGAACTCGCTTCCTAGTTCATATGAGACCATCAGGGACTCTTTATGTGTAGGCAGGGAAACTATAAACATTGAAACCGTTGTCTTAGTCTTCCAGTCAAAGACGATGAGATAGAAGAACGGTGATGCTGGGTCTTCCTCCGACGCACTGGTTATGAGAGGAAGAAGTTAGGAGCGGGGTGATGGATCGTAGAAATCTAGATCCAAATCAAAGGGCAAGGGCAAAGGAAAGTTGAAGTACTAGGGCTGTGGTCAGTCAGGGCACATGAAGAAGGATTGTAAGAGTCCTAAAATTAAGAAAGAGAAGACGGATTCCACGTCTTCATGTATGTGGCATGCGCGCTTGGGTCACATGAGCGAGCGAGGTATGAAGGTACTTTTTTATCGTTCTTTGATTCCAAATTTTAAAAGCATTGACTTAAATATATGTGAGCATTGCATGTATGGTAAACAGTCTAGACTATATTTTAAAATCGGAAAACATGTTAGTAAAGGGGTGCTTGAGTATGTCCACTCAGATGTATGGGGGCCATCACCCATTGTTTCTATTGGAGGGTCATCATGGTTTATGTCTTTCATTGATGACTATAGTAGAAAGGTGCGAGTCTATTTTTTGAAAAATAAATTCGATGTTTTCATCACTTTTAATCATTGGAAAGTGATAGAGGAAAATCAGACAGGGCAAAAATTGAGATTGATGAGAACCGATAACGGTGGAGAGTTCACTTCTGGAGAGTTTAATCGATATTGCAAATATGAAGGGATCGTGAGGCACAACACAGTACGTCACATACCAGAATAGAATGGTGTGGCTGAGCGGATGAACCGTACTCTTTTGGAAAAAGCCCGGTGCATGCTCAATAATGCTAAGTTGCGAAAAGAGCTATGGACTAAAGCCGTTAACACAACTTATTATTTGATTAATTGATCCTCTTCTACAACTATAGATTGTAAAATTTCAGAAGAGGTGTGGAGTGGTCGGTTATTAGACTGCTCAAGTCTGCTGTGTGTTTGGTTGTGAAGCTTATTCTCATGTACCTCCAGTTGAAAGAGATACGCTAGACCAAAGGGCCAAAAAATGTATTTTTGTTGGCTATGGTGATGCAGTGAAGGGTTACAGACTATAAGACCCTGTCACTTGTAAAATCACCTTGAGTCGTGATGTCAGGTTTGATGAGGGTTCTTTGTTCCGAAAGGATGTGCCAAAGGAACCAGAAAAATCAGAGGCTGTTGACATTTAAATTGACAGAGATGAGATACGAGCCGATACTGAGACGCAGTCAGAGGTACAGGATCAGGTGGAGTAGCCACCTGTGCGAAGAAATCCACCCAGGGATTGCAGGATACCGGCAAGGTATAGAGATGACTCGAACGTTGCATTTGCCCTTATTACAGATGAGGGAGATCCGTTTAATTTTGAGGAAGCATTATAGGATGTAGATGCTGAAAAGTGGAAGGCGGCAATGTAAGACGAAATGGACTCTCTGTATATGTAACACCCCGTACTTTCCTATACTCGGGTGTTACCATGAGAATCCAAAGTATATGTGTATGTGCAATGCCCTTCCGTGACTCTTTCGTCAATGTGTGTGTGACTCCTGGTGTCTCGGACTGGCAGTGCGTAGTTCGCACCCAAATGACCAAAGTCCTAAGATCCCGAAACCTCTGTCATATTGACCGCGCCGTCCTCGCGATCGCAACGGCGAAAACAGTGCGTCGATCTGATACCCGAGCACAAAGATATGGACATTTAATCAAAACACCCAAAAAAATGTGGTTGTGCACACTCGTGTGGGGCCACCCAATGTGGGGCCCACTACACGGTCTCCCAAGCAATCATTTTCCCTCCCTTGTAATTATTACACTTAATTATTACACAAAAAAATGAATAAATTAATAAAAAGTAAATAAATAATAAAAGAGAGAGTGGTGTAATGATGGGGTGCCATGATGACACCCCCATTCCTCTCCCATGCCCCCACGTCCTCTACCATCCCTTCATTTAAAAAATAAAATAAATAATAATAAAAAAAAAGAAAGGAAAGATTATAAGAGAAATGTTTGGGAGGGGGAAACGTCCACCCTCTCTCCCCCTTCACTTCCTCCATCCTTCTACTCAATCCATGCCTTCCACATTCATGTGAGGGTGCTTGTATGAAAGATCTGAGTGGGCCATCTTCAATCTCGGCCCTTGATCAAGGAGATCAAGGTGAGTACACCCTCTTTACTCAACATTTTATATTTTTTTATGTTGAATTTGCTTAGATGATGATTGTGATGGTGATGATGAGATGGGCCACCCCGATGTACATGCATGAAATCCTAACCCTACAAAAGGGGTTACACCTCTGGATGGAGGGATGATATAAAATCAGCTTGATCCAAACTATATGCGGGACCCACTGATTATGGGCCCCACCATAATGTTTAATAGCCATCCAAGCCGTCCAACCCTTTGGCCATACCACTTTGGGTTGGGGACCCAAGGATGAAGTTGATCAGAATTTTAGGTGGACCCCACTGAGGGAACGATCGTCCACCATTGAGAACTTCCTTGGCCCGCCTTGATGTTTCTAAGCTGAATCACCTGCCCAATATAGGGCTCTATGGGTTCCTCATGAGCTGGGGAACCTAATGAATGGCATTGATCTTCCCTAAGTGGGCCCCCACTTGATATGAACAAAGAAGAAAACAAAAAGAAAACAAAGAAAAAAAAAGGAGGAAACCGTCCAGACGCTGGACGTTCTCAACGTCAGGGACACTGGAACCGTCCAGCGTCAGCGTGGCTCAGTGGGGTCCCCACTCGTGGGCCCCACCTTGGTGATTATGCTGGATCCACACCGTCCATTTGTTTTCCCAGATCATTTTAGGCCCAAGGCCCAAATATGAAGCCGATCCAAATCTTAAGCGGACCGCACCACAGGAAACAGTGGAGAACATGATGTCCACTGTCAAAACTTCCTCGGTCCACCTTGCTGTTTGTAGACCTATTCACATACCCAATATTGAGCTTGTTGGGTCCCCCATGAGCTGGGGAACCTGATGGATGGAGTGGATCGACTATGTATGAGACCCACTTATATTAAAAGGAAGAGAAAAGAGATAGGAAAAGAATAAAAGAAAAAGAAGGAAAGAAAGGAGAGAGGAAGCTCCAGCGTGCTCCAACGAAAGTGGGTTTTTGGGCGTGAAAATGGCCCCATGTGTGGGGACCACTATGATACATCCATGCCGTCCATCTGTCTCTCCATATCATTTTAGGCAAGGGGCCGAAAAATGAAGAAGATTCAGATCTCTAGTGGGCCGTGCCGGAAGAAACAATACAGACCATTGAAACCTTTCCAAGGCCCACTATCATGTTTCTGTACAACGAAACATATCCAAATCGGGGCTCGTTAGACCCACATTAAGCTGGTCAATCTTATGGACGGATTAGATTTCCCAATTAGACCCACATCTTGTGGGAAAATAAGAAAGAAAGAAAGAAAGAAAGAAAGAAAAAAAATAATAATAAAATTGGCTGCTGGACAGCAGCGTCAGTAACGCTATGGCCCCTTATGGGCATGATTCTGGGACCCACTCGTGGGACCCACCGTGATGTATTTGTATAATCCACCCTGTCCATCAGCTTCTCTAGCTAGTTTTATGGCTGCACACCAAAAATGAACTGGATCTGAAACTCTAGTGGGCCGTATCAAAGCAAAGTGTAAACCTCTTCTTCCTTTGTATTTCTGGTTGTTGGAAAATTTTCTAAGTACCATAATGATGTTGTAAGTAAGCCTTTTTGAGACCTCATGGTGGGCCCCACGATCTGTATATAAGGGTCCTACCATGGGGATGTCCTTTCCACATATCAGTGTATTGGAATATCCCACAACTTCTCTGGAAATAGCCCCCATGCGTTGGTGAGGTGGGCCCAAAGTTGGGGCTCACATAGCTGAAAATACTATGTCTGATTTTCTAAGTTTTGGGCCATCTTTGGGCGCCCGTGGTGGGGCCCATGTATGAGCTGTGTGGGGGCCACCAATTGGAATTTTCTGTCTATATACGTGGCTAGAAAAATAATATATTACCTGGGCCAGGGTGGGCCCCATATGGTCGGAAAGTTGATCCCAAGATGGGGCCATGATATGGTGCGCATGAATTTCTGTGCAGAAATTCCAAGTGCTCATGTTTGGCCCCGCACCAAAAAATATTTATACATATCCAGCAGGCCCTACCTTATGGGTTTTAGAGACCATGCATGGGTCTACCAGGGGGACTTGACAACACACCAAAAGGTGATCCCGTTTGATGGTGGGACTTGTCCAAAGTTGGGCCAAAATCATTTCTGCACTACCATTTCTGCACAACTCCAAGTACCCATGTTTGGGCCTTTGTTAAAAATTGCACACATGCAAACAAAGATATCTGTTTTGTGAGTTTTATAGACCATACATTGGTCTGTGAAGTGGTCATTTTATTTCTCCAGAAGATGGCCCCTTGCGATCACAAATTGGACCCAAACTTAGCCAAAAATCATTTCTGCATGTAAAGTATGAAATCTTCATGGGGTCACATCTATGGAATCCACCACCTTCCTAAAGTATTAAATAGGTCATTTAAACCATAAAACTTGAATTTAGATTGTATAGGCCAACTCCTTAAAAATTTTGGAGTTACTACCATAGGGTTGATCTTAACCGTATAAATTATGGATATGATAATCTAACCACATAAATGGTCTAAAATATGGTAGGGTTGAATTCCAACGAGCGTGTACATGCTTCAAGCAATATTAGAAGACGCTTCGAATCTTAAGGTGATGATTCCTCCCCTTGAGCTTTCCACCTTCATGTTAATTAAATAATAGTTTTACTCATATATGACTGAAAATGTTACTCTGTCTCATGATTACCTCTACTGTTTTATTTTGCCATAAATCATATGTTTAACCTTACTATACGTGAATTTCTTTATAACTGTGAATTATTTACGAATGTTGGAATTGTCGTTTTCATTCCTCATGTTTGGAATATGAAAGTGGAATGTGAATTTGAATGGTTGCGATCACCTATATTTGATGGGACCTTAAACTGGTGGCCTTTGGAAGCGATTTATTGAAAAGATTCCTGATGGTGTCCTTAGATGGAATTATTGGACTAAATGTTAAATGAGATGAGATCTTGATTATGCCCCTAGCTGGACCAGTATGGAAATATTTTTGATGATGTCTTTATATGGACTCGTTGGACTGAATGTCCTATTGAGATAAGTTGTTGGGATTCCCGATGGACTTGATGGACCAATGGTCCTATGAGATAAATTATTGATTATGTCCCTTGTTGGACTTGTGTGGAAATATTTTGGAGAATTATTGTGATGAAAGGCCACTAGTTGTAAGGGAATGTCATAATTGGTTTGGTTGTAAATTGGAATAATAATGGTTGGTTTAATCATGCATATCATGGCACAGACGGGACGTGTGGTGACGAGCTATATTACCGTCGGGTGGTCTGGTTGCTGAGAGCACGTACCCTCGAGGTATTTTCGCTGGCTCTAGACCACCATAGAGTGTGTTATTCACTGAGAGCACGTACCTTTGGTATTTTCGCTGGTGATGACCACTCGTGATATTGTGGGGCTGATGTGTGTCCTTAGTGACTTTCAGACCACTGGGTGAGGCCGATGTGTGTCCTTAGTGACTTCCGGATCACCAATTGATGGATTTGCATTGTGGGGCTGATGCGTGTCCTTAGGGACTTCCAGACCACATTTTCCAGCTGGATGTGCATCCCCAGGCTGAGGGACATTTGCATGCATTCATGCATTTAAGAAAGAATGCATCATGGATGTTTTGTACATTTTTTTTATTCTTGATTAATGTGTTAGTGTGTAATCTTGAGGGGACCTCACACTGAGCTGGTCACTCATGCTGTTAAATTTCAACCGTACAGTTGGTGCAGGTGATTTGAATAATGTACAGGTTATACTGGAATGGAGCAGGATGCTCAGGTTATACTGATGTCATGGATCGAAGAGCCGTGTTTCATGGTTGCTGCTTTAAATTTTGTATATAATTGTAATTGTTTATTAGTGTCTTCTGAATTAAATTTGAGATATTCGGTTTGTATAAGCCTTATGGGCATCCACTCTGCAATATTTGTTGTATCTTTCCTATATGCATGGTTTGTTTCTTCCGCAGTGAATACTCTTCTTGGAATGACAGTTGAAAATGGACTGAAATGTGGGTTTTCTTCATAGGCTAACGCCCGGGTCTTCAAACACGGGTCTAGAACTCGGGTTGTGAAAATCCGGGGCGTTACAGTATAAGAATAGAACTTGGGAGCTAGTAGAGCTTTCTGTATGATAGGCTATTAATGGATTTTTCGAAAGAAACAGGATAGGTACAAAACTAGATTGGTAGCGAAGGAGTATGCTCAGCGTGAAGGTATGGACTTCAGTGAGATCTTTGTGCCGGTTGTGAAACAGGTATCTATCAGGTTCGTGTTGGCGCTGGTTGTCCAATACGACCTCGAGCTGGAACAGATGAATGTAAAGACTGCTTTCCTGCATGGGGAATTGGAAGAGCAGATTTACATGGTGTAGCCAAAAGGTTATACAGTGCAAGGGGCCGAGAACAATGTTTGCAGGTTGAGGAGATCATTGTATAGTCTCAAACAGTCGCCTAGGCAGTGGTACAAAAAGTTGAATTCCTTTATGATGAATCAGAGCTTTTCCAGGAGTGAGTACGATCATTGTGTCTACTTCAAGACACTGAGTGATGGAAAATTTCTCATACTGGTGTTATACGTCGATGATATTCTTCTTACCAGTCATAGCATGTCTGATATCGATGTGTTGAAGACTTAGCTTTCAAGGACATTCGAGATGAAGTATCTGGGGGCTGCAAATCGGTTAGCATTCTCCACGCGGCTCACTTCAAGCTTTCTTCAAAGCAAAGTCCCACGACAGATGAAGAAAAGCATGTCATGTCTCATGTGCCCTATTCAGTGCTGTGGGCAGTTTGATGTATGCTATGGTCTGTACAAGGTCAGATATTTCACAGGCCCTGGGTGTTGTAAGCAGTTTATGTCTAACCCTGGCAAGCAACATTGGGAGGTAGTGAAATGGTTACTTCGATATATTCGAGGTACAAAAGACTACATTTTGACATTCAAAAGGTCAGAGGATAAGTTGGTTAGGTATGTGGATTCTGATTACGCAGGTTGTGTGGACGGAAGGAGATCGACTTTAAGGTACTCGTTTGTTTTAGTGGGTGGAGCAATTAGTTAGATGTCGAAGTTCAGTCTGTGGTGGCTCTTTCCATTAATGAATCTGAGTATATGACAGTGACAAAAGCATTCAAGGAAGCAGTTTGGTTGAGGGGAATGATGAATCAGTTGGGGCTTCAGCAGGAAGCCATGCTGGTTAATTGTGATAGTTCTAGTGCTATAAATTTGGCTAAAAATTCTGTCTATCACTCTCGTACTAAACACATTGATGTGCGTCATCATTTTATCCGACAGGTTCTTGAGGAAGGAGATGTTACTTTGGACAAGATTTACATAAGTGTGAATTCGGCAGACATGCTCACCAAGGTGGTTCCTGCAGAGAAGTTTAAGTTTTGTGCAACTTTTCTGGGATTGGCGAAGACAGAATAGAGACACAGTGTGCATGAGAAGCAATAAAGGTGTGATTGAAGATGAGATAACGGAAGAAGCAAGAGAGGAAGTTCTGTTTGAACCTCGGTGAAGTTTGTTGGTGAGCCTTCAAACTGGCTGTAACCGAGTGGGTTCGGGTGACTGACTAGGAGGTCAAGCGCCCAACCTCGCCCAGTGAATTTTTCGATTTTAGGCCAAAACTCTTTGGATGTTTTTGGAGGGTTTCGGGCGCCCGAACTTGGACCTGTTGGGCGACCGACGATGACTCGGGCGCTCGACCCCGTGGCCCGATAGTTTGCGCGGTTTTGCGCTAATTGTTTCTAATTCCGGGTTTCTCTTATAAAAGGGCTATAAACGGGATTAGGGTTAAGGCTAATACGTGTTCTACACTATTAGGGAGAGAAAGAGCATTTTGGGAGAGAGAAAAAGGGTTTTTCTCTTGGATTTATTGCTTCCAAGTTGGTTTTCTCTGTAATCTTCTGAATTTCATAGCGCATATTGTTGCTTTGTGCCGTGGTTTTTTCCCGCAATGGTTTTCCAAGTAAAATTTAGTTGTTCTCTGTGGTTGTTCTTTGTGTGTGCACGTGGTGATCGTTTGATTCAACTCTGTGCTTCCGCAAGGTTTTCCCAACAATCTTGAGGCCAGGGAGATTCCTTTCGATTGAATTCTGTCATCCGCTAGCACTGCTCAGAGTAAGATCTTCGAGGTAAAAATTGCCAACTTGGGGGGCATTTTTGTATACTTGTGGCCCACCTAATAAATGGACCAAATTTTGGGGGCCAATTTGGTGAATTTCTTTCAACGGTCTATCTAAATTACATACTTATGGCTCACCTGATAAATGGACCTTGATTTCATTTCGACTCCAATCTTCACAGGGGTAGACACGTGATGGCATCTTGGATGTTGCCCACATGTGCCAATGACCACTCAATCTTGCAGAAAGCAGTTAGAAGGGAGCGCGCCATACCCATTGGCCTAAGAATTCTGATTGGTTGTTGCTCTGCATGGATCCCAAGCCGATCTCACCGTGATTGCCACATAGGATTCTCTCATCCAGACATAACGGTCTTCTAAAGAGGAAAGCCAGCAACCTTCCTGTCTGATGCGCTCAAAGACCAATTGAGGGAGGAGTGGGATAATAGGAGAATCTGAATTGAGCCCTTTGTTGCTCAAGACATCTTGGACCTTGAGGTCTTGGAACTCGGCTGGGATCTGGTTGGAGCACTATCTCTAAGAGGACCCACTTAGGTCCAATTGGGGACATATGACCACCCCTTTTGTAGAAAAAAAAAGTGTTTGGTCTCCCATTTTTCTTTCCACATCTCAATTAACTCAACTCGCATTTCACTCCACAAATCCTACTCATAGTTAGAGGTGGGCAACGATCCGGGCCGAGTCGAGTTAGCCCTAGTTTGCTTTGGCTTGTTTTTGTACCACCGCAGTTTGTGGATCGGTTTGGTTTGGGTTTCAGACCGACCCATGCGGCCCGAGTTTGGTTTGCTCCAGAAAAATCTAGTTCAAGCCGGGATCGGTTTGGTCAAAAATTTCGAACCGGGCCGGGCCGAGTTCAAACAGGCAGCGGCTCTTTTTTATATTGTTTATTCAATTAGAAAAGAATTTAATAAGTAAGAAAAAAAAGTACAAACATATCTTACAATATGATGTTTAACATCCTCCAAAGGAGTGCAACTTCAAAATAGACATGTAAGAGTATTTTCCAAACAAAAGTAAACAAGCATAATTTTACAAGTGCAAGGAAACAGTGTGCATTCATGTATATGTATTATGTATTATCCATGTCATCATGTATATGTATTATCCATGCTGTCCATCTGTTTTACATATCATTTTAGGACATGGTCCCAAAATGGAATCATATCCAAAGCTCAAGTGGATCACACCTCGGGAAATAGTGTGCTTATAATCTACGAGCCGAATCAAACCGAGCTGAATCAAATCGAGCTTCGAGCTGAGCTGAGCCGGTACTGCCCTAGTTTGAGCTTGGTTTGTTTTTTCAAATGAACTTGACTCGGAGGCTTGGTTTGGTTTAAACTTCCATTCTAACCAATCCAAGCTGAGCTTTTTCGAACCAATCCGAGCTGAGCTTTCAAGCTGGCTTGGTTTGTGCCCAACTCTACTCATAGTAGTGACAACTGCTTTTTATTACTTTTATCATCCTCTCCTGCTTTCTTTTACTGTGTTTACCCACCTGGAGCGTCAGGCTCTATGAAATAAGGTCCACGATTGCACTTCATTTTCCTTTCTACAAGTCTCTAGTTTTGTGAAGTAAGGTTAGGACTAGATTTTCATTTTATTTTACCTACCCAAGTACTCTGGCTTCAGAAAGTAAAGCTAGGATTGCATTAATTATTACTAATTTATTTTACTTTCTCAAAGGCATTTAGTTATGCTAGGGCAAGTAGTTCATTTTTCTTTTCTCTTTTTTTTGTTTTTTTGTTTTTTTGTTTTTTTTTTTATTATTATCTGCATGCCCAGCCTCTTGTAGGTTATGTGAAGCATGACTAGAAGTACTAATACCAAAATTTTACCGAATTTGGCCCTAGAAAATCCTAAATTCCATTAAGTAGATACAACGTGTTGTGCAAGTTAAAAAGGGCACCTAGCCTCTTTCTTTACTATCATTGTGGCCGTTACTCGAGATCTACGGTCGCAGATCAAACTGTGGGAATCAGTTGAGTTGGAAAATTTCATGATTCACCAAACTCCAATGTAATTCTATGATTCCTAGTCAAGCATAGATTTTGAGCTTCTTTATTCGACCAGTGGTGACTCCAATCAAACATATCACATCCGAGTAAACACCACACTCTATTTACACCATGAAAAATTAAGGAAGTGCAAGCGGCTGCAACTTGGCGTGAACGCATTCACAATAGCTGATAAACTAGTAAACCATTTATATTTATCGTTGTAGCAGAAGCACTTGTTGAAGTAGCTATAGCATGTCTGGAGGGACCAATCCTTACCAGCTCCCTACTTTAGGACTAGTTTCACCCTATAGAGGTGGAGTGGTTCTACAGCAGTGCAGTCCCCAAGATTCTACGACCCAACTCAGGAGTCCCTCGCTACGTGTATATTTTTAAATATTTTTAATGGAGCTTTTAGAAATCAAATTAGTGCAATGTTTTTTAAAATTATGGCACATTTTTTTAATAAATTGTTCTAAGCGTTTTCTCTTTAATTTAGAACCATTACAGAAAGACCTCTAGGTGGGCCGGTAGAATCATGGGGACTGCTATGCTAGCTATTGAACCATTGCATCTTTCTAGGTTGCAACTAGTCCCAAAGATATTGACCTGGTAATGATTAGTTCCCTCCAACGACCTACAGCTGCTTCAACAAAGTGCTTCTAGTGTTACTAAAGAGGAAAGGAAAGAAAGAAAAAAAAGAAAAAGTCTATCGTTCGTTAGCTGCACATAGCAACCACCATCCAATGAGTAAGATCTTTTATGTTCTTCACCTCTTAGAGTTAATAGGTGAGACAATATTAGATCTACAATTCCACACCGTCCAATGAATCCTGTCATTGATGACGATGTTCCAAAGTCCAGTAGAGTCTACCACGTGTTAAGTATAAAGGCCCCTCCCTAAAGAGTGAGGTGGATGTAGATAATACCTGTGATAACTTATCCATGGCCCATTTGGCGGTGGCCAACCTCATAATCATGAAGATGGTTGAGACTCATGGCCCAATTTACAACTATTTCCCAAATTGTCCTGGTCCATAATCCAAAACAATCAGAATAGATCAGGTTCCCATGTAGATCGAGTTTAGCCAGGGAGTGACACTGACCCATCAATCCTAACCGTTGAATAGAGTCATCTTATGTACATTCAGGCCAAGATAACTGATCCATAAATCAACCAAAGTGATCCTTTGAGATCATAAGCAATCCAATGGTATTACATCCAATTGATGATAACCATTCTCGCAGTGTGTAGAACAAATTGTTAGGATCACCCGATTGGTATTATTGTTTGGAGGTGGCCCATGAAGAGTGGGGTCGTCTGAATGGACAGTCAAATCATCTTGGTGTGTATGCTGACACAGTAGCCTACTTGAGCATTTCTCATTAGTTTCAGTACTGATAGTGCTGTTCAAAGAATTAAATAAAATAGAAGTACGAGTAGATCAGAAGAATAGGAGAACTTACCAGGAGAGGCATCGACTGGAAGGTTTATTTCCAGTAATTTCATCACAACAGGCTCGTGATAGTTTGTTATTGCCTCCATCAGAAAAGTGTTCCCTTTGTTATTTGCTGTCTTCAGGCTCGTGGGGTGCATCCAAGTAATCAGAAGCTCGACAACCCTGAGTTGGCCAGTCCTTGCAGCGCAATGTAGAGGAGTGTCGCCTTTTTCGTTTGCCTGCATGATAAGGGATATGCGCCGGGCCAAGATCTCATTCACAAACTCCAAATGTCCTGCCCTTGCAGCAATGTGCAGGATAGTGTTGCGTTGCGGAGCTGTGGAATCGAGGGCATCCTCATCAGCTAGATCGATCAGAGTTTGGACATCTCCCGTCCTTGCTGCAATGTACAATTCTTTATCCATACTCTCTCTCTCTCTCTTTCTCTCTCCCCGTACAATCTGCCATGATAGGCGGTCCCAGTGAATTTTTTTTTTTTGTCAACAAAAGAACGGCTAATACATTCAGGTATATATGTGCCAAGGCTTACTGAAAGAATAGCAACAAACAAAAGGTGCAATTGCTGATGACGCTATAGCAAAAGACTAGCTGGTTACTAATTTCTGATCGCTCCTGCTTCAGTTCATAACAACGTAAAAAATACAACGAAGATCATAGATGGAAAGTGATACATACCTGAACTGACAATTGATACAGAAGCAATGCATGGGCACCACGGGTTTACACCACATATATACATACGTTTGGCACATAGGACAAGGCATCATCGTTCATCACAGAGAAAGTTATTGTATTACTTTAGTAGGTTACACCTTTGCATGTACAAGGGAAGCGGATTGCTGTGGCATGGCGTGTGCATGATCACCAAGTTCTGTTGGCACCCACCATGATCTATGTGTAATATTCACACAGTCCATCCATTTTGTGAGATAAATTTAGGGCATGAAACAAAAAAAAAAAAAATGAGACAAATATTCCAAATCTCAAGTGGACCACACCACAAAAAGTAATTTTGACACTGACACCTATCATTGCCATCCAACCTGTTCATAAGGTTACACAAAACTAGATAAAGTGCAAACACAAATATTAGCTTGATCCAAAACTTTTGTGGCCCCAAAAGGTATTCAATGGTAGACGTTCAATCTCCCCTGCTTTCTATAGTGTGGTCCACTTAAGATTTAGATCTGCCTGATTTATGGGCCTATGCCCTAAGCTGATCTCGCAAATGAGTGGATAGTGTGGTGTGGATATTACACATAGATCATGTTGTGCCTACAGAACATGGCGACGTCAACATATCATGGAGAACACACACACACAGAGACCCTTGATTGATCACTCAACTGCCACAATGTCAATTGTAGCTGATGTAGAGCGGGTCGCCGATTATTTCATGGCCCAGGATTGACCAAAAGAAGATCAGTTGGGGTCGGAAGTGATCCGAACCATCAGGATAACAAAACGGTCGTATCTCGCAATCCGGAATGAGTTTCTGGATATATAATATATGATTTTGTAGCTCAAGCTACTTTAGCCACCCAACCCCATTATGCCAGGTTGCCCATGCCGGAACCGCGAGATTCGACCAGATTGACAGTCATTAGGCTAGTTTTATTTCAATTTTACTATTTATAGTAAGTTTTAATTTGATCATAACTTTTGATCAGTAAGTGTTACGATCCCAAGGGTTTAAGAGCCTAGCTTTACACGTTCCATCAATCCTGAGGATTTTGGCGCATTGGTTAGGTTCTTAACAATTGGTATCAAAGCCAACATCACGTCTCGTGTTCGAGTCACGGAAGGGGCAACCTGTAACGACCCGAGATTTTCGACTCTCGTGTATAATACGACGGCCGAATTCCCAAGTAATTTATGGAATAACTAATTTGTCAAATAATAAAATATAGCATTCAAGCACAATGGCGGCAACAATTATCATCTTATTCTATCAAACTTACTACGTCATCATCAATGTTTAAATAAAGGAACCAACCAATATCCATACTGATTAATTAAAATACAAAACCATGCCTTCTCTTGAAGACTTATTACAATCCCATAAATGTATCAACTACTCAAAAGAAATATTTAATAAATGATAACATCAATTAAGTTTATCTAACATCGTCATCCGCCATGTGATTGTACGAACATCGAACTCTTTTCCTTAAAAATCGGGTTCAATACCTGGATCTTCACCTGCATCATCTAAATTGTGTTTGGGATAGCGTTAAACGCTATCATAGTGGGGAATATTTCCTCCAAGACAATCAAGAATAATAATAACGGTACAGAGTAAACGCAAGCAGTATATTATCATTTAATCAAATCAAAACAACCAACTAAAAATCTTTGTTAATGCGATGCATGGAATGCATACTCTAGCTAAGGCACCCTGGCTAGAATCACAATACATGAAGTGGGAGACTCCCTGTTACGACTTCATGCTAGCCACTAGTCACCAGAGGTTCCTGAGAAACGAGACGCTCATAGCCCAAATCTACACGTGACAGTGTACGAGAGAAATAGGACGCTCTAGCCTATTCTCAATTCCGTACACCCACATGGAGCCAAGTGAATGCATGACTTTAGTTTCACATTTATTTAAGTGTTTCGCATACAACCGATTTAAATAAAACTCAATGGTCACTATGGGGAGTTGCAAGCAACCCAGCATATACCGACAGCACGGGATTAGTGTCCATAGCACCAACCCCGGCTCATGAGAATTTGTATACCATTAGTGTCCACTCATTGTTCCGTTTTATGATTTCATCATGTCCCAAAAAGCCAATGTTGTACATCATGACCAAATTCATTAAAATACCCATGTACTGTAAATGGATCAAATCAAGCATCATGTACATGTAAGGATCCATTAACAAACAATCACTTCATTCTCTTAGTTAAGTCAAGATATATTCTTCCATCATGGACACCTCTCACGGGTTCCATCTCTCTACATCGAATAATTTTACCAACTTAGGGACAAAGAGTATACAATAATGGGATGTCCATATGATGATCTTATACACATATTTCATACCATAATATAAAAACCAATGTTACTTGTAATACATGGACTAAGAAAATAAGGGCATAGATTTCACAAAAATAAATAACACAAATACACATGCTTCTTAGTAAAAAATCTGAAAAAAAGAATCACATCACCATATAATGATATTCATTACAAATCTCACATCAAACTTCATGTTATATGGATAAGTAATTCAAAACAAAACAACTTCACATGCCACAAAAGAAACTTATGATAATCGTGATATTATTAATGAAAGGCTTGAAGGAAAATCCCACCTTATGATGGACTAAGACGAAGAGGGTTGTAGAAGATCCTAGCCGCTGGAAAAATATGAGAAAGAACTCTCTTCTTCGTCTTCTTCTTCTTCTCTCTCTCTCTCTCTCTCTCTCTCTCTCTCTCTCTCTCTTTAGGGCATGGAGGCTAGGGTTAGGAGAAGGATTTGGAGGGGCGTAGTAGAAATATGGAGAGGGATGTGCACGCGAGGTCTTGTGTAACAACTTCTTGAGGTGGATTTCTCAAATCTCAATATTCGGGTGATCTTTGATTAATTCCAATCCGTTCATCTTATCATGCTCGAAGAGTAGAGTCAGAATACGTAAATTTCTTGATGATCCACATTCTAGATTGGCCAATCCTTGAAAATGGCCTGACGGGTGCTAAAATGGGCTAGATTTCAATTAACGGTCTATGCTTGATGATCAGGGCCCAAATTTTGAAAAAATATGTAGTCATGATAGGCAAACAATTGTACAAAGTTTAGTGGTTGATTGATGGTGAGAAATGCCTAGATCTGAAATTTGAACTTTTGGCGAAAAATGAAGGGGCTGGCTTTGTGATTCAACGGTGTAAGATTATAGATCGGGGTCCAAATTTTGTGTAAACTCGTAGTCATATGAGTATAATAAGTGGTCCAAATTTGAGAAGCGATTGATGGTGAGAAGTGGGTAAATTGAAAGGTTCAGATTTAAAAAGAGTTAGTAACTCATTAATTTCTAAAACAGGATAAATTCGCGCATAAGAAAAATGCTTATCAAGGTGGGGCACTCAAATCACACTATTGGTTCATGATAAAGACAATCCAAGTCACTCATATGAAGAGAAATATTCGACTACGACTAACCATCTACTTTCCTCACTCGATGGACATGAAAATCAAGGGTTAAGGGCTGATTTGACAATTGGACCACTTCTACTATGATTTAAGGGCTGAAATTTGATATGTATGGTTAATATGTGCCCAAAAGCTTAAATCCAAGGTTTTGCGTGAAAGTGATCGTCAGAAACTATAATACTTAAAAATGGCATCTTAACTTAAGTTTAACTAATGGTATTTTCGTAATTATCTGAAAAGTGAGTGATTTTTAAAATCTGCTCTTTCTACGATGTTTATGGGATCATTCTAAGCAACTTTTGTAAAGGGTCCCCTATCGGATCTCCTACGGATGTCCTACTATTCGCAAATCAACGGTAAATGTACGATAATTAATAAAAAATAAATTAAAAATGAATTTTCAAAAATTTTCAAATAAATCTCGAAAATCTGGGGCGTTACACAACCTGTGGAAAGGGCAACCTGGACCAGAGTGAAAGCCGCCACGGCATGGAAAGGTCTACCTGAGCAACCAGAGTGAAGCCACCAAGTGGAAAGGGCTACCTGGATAACCAGAGTGCAGCCGCCATGCCCTAGAAAGGGCTACCTGGAATAGAGGTCAGAGTGAGTGCCACCACAGAGTGGGCCATCGTGGACGTCGGCTGCAGAGCGTGGTGGAATGTTACGATCCTAAGGGTTTAAGAGCCTAGCTTTACACGTTCCATCAATCATGGGGCTTTTGGCGCATTGGTTAGGTTCTTAACAATTGGTATCAAAGCCAACATCACGTCTCGTGTTCGAGTCACGGAAGGGGCGACCTGTGGAAAGGGCAACCTCGACCAGAGTGAAAGCCGCCACGACGTGGAAAGGGCTACCCGAGCAACCAGAGTGAAGCCGCCAAGTGGATATGGCTACCTGGATAACCAGAGTGCAGCTACCATGCCCTGGAAAGGGCTACCTGGAATAGATGCCAAAGCGAGTGCCACCACAGAGTGGGCCGCCGTGGACGTCGACTGTGGAGCGTGGTGGAATGTTACGATCCCAAGGGTTTAAGAGCCTAGCTTTACACATTCCATCAATCCTGAGGCTTTTGGCGCATTGGTTAGGTTCTTAACAGTAAGGTTTTAGAGTTTGTGCCCAACATGAAAATAGCTTAGAATAATTAGTAGAACAACGTGGTTGTGCCCGTTTGAAAACTTTTTATTTTTGGCCGAAGATTGAGAGACTTCTATAAATCAATTAATACACAAACAAGGATTTGAATATCCGTATTGTATCGGCCGATGTGGGTGTATCGTATCCCTATCGGCTCGACACGATACGTGATACGGCCCTATATCGGGCGTATCGGTAACGGTTGTACCGAATCGGGCGATACGCCCCATATCGGGACCGATATTTGGTACGTGTATCGGTCTGATCGATACCCATCCAGAATCCCACAAAAAAAAAAAAAAAAGGATTCGCGCTATTTTTTTGCGAGATTAGCCAATATTTTCATGGATTTAAGGTCGAAGATCTAAGGGTTGCATAATCACCGAAAATTTGGAAAAAAAAAGAAAGAGGGAAAAGCTTCAAGAGGGGATTTCGGTACCTGAAATTTGGTGGGCCAATCGATCTTCCAATTTGCGATCTTGGTGGGCCACTTGATCTTTCAATTTGTGATCCTGCAATTTGGTGGGCCACTCAATCTTCTGATTTCCTGCCGTAACCCGTAAGTCCCTAAAAACAGAATTTGGGTTTTCCCTCCTAAACCCTCTCCCCTCTGGGTTATCTCTGCTGGAAAAGGAGTGCGCATCGTCTGTCTGGATAGCACAAGAAAATCCAGCGGTCGCTTCTCGTTCGGCCACGTCATTTCCGTTATCTCCATCTCACAAAATATCCCGTATTTGTATCATCAGGTACATTGCGTGCTACATAGCACATCTTTTAACGTATGGAGCTTCACCGCCCTTCACCATAACCTTTGTCTTACATCCACACCGTCTATCAATTTTTCCAAATAGATTTAGAGCATAGTTCCAAAAATAAGGTATATCCAAATCTCAAGTGGACCACACCAAAAGAAGTAGTCAGGATTACAAAAACTTTGGTTGAAACCCTCCTCCGGCCAAGCGTGACGCTTCATCTAACATCTAACCAGTTCATAAGTCCACCCATACCTGGATGAAGGTACAACACAAATATCTGCTTGATCAGAGCCGTCTAGGCCCTATGAAGTTTTCAACGATAGTATCAATTCCACTTTTTGCTATGGTGTGTTCCAGTTGAGCTTTGAATCTAACTTGTTTTTAGGTTTACATCCTGGAAAGATCTGAAAAATCATATGGACGGTGTGGATCTAAGAAATAAGTCATCATGTGCCGCGTAAATTTCCCACCTAAAGCAATTCCGCTCTTAACTAGAGAGAAGAAAATCGAACAGTTGAAAGGTGGAACTTCTGTGGGGTCCATCATGATGTATGTATTAGATCCACACAGTTCAATCATTTTGTTTCATACCTTTTAGTCACAAGGCTGAAAATAAATCAGATCCAAGGCTCAAGTGGGCCACACGACGGGAAAGAGTGGGAAATGAACACCTACCATTGAAAACTTCTTGTTGCAATAGACAGCTCTGATCAAGCTGATGTTTGTGGTTTCCCTCAATCAAGGTCTAAGTGACCTTATGAAGGGGTTAGATGGCAAATAAACCTCAAAGTGGACCGTAGGAAGGTTTCAATGTTTCGTTCAATCCCATGCTTTCTGTTGTGTGGTCCACTTGAGCTTTGGATGTGCTTCATTTTTTATTTTATGCTTTAGAATAATCTGAAAAATTGATGGACGGTTCTGATCTAACAGATAAATTAGGATGAGGCTCAGGGAAATTCCACACTGTAAAAGTGGGTTGTGTAGCACGCAATCTATACATGAGAGAGAAAATCGGCTGGTTTTTCTAGCTGACGTCATTCGCTATGACGTCTACCAATGAGAATAGACGGCACTGAATTTTTCTTCTTTTCAACACAGACGATCCTCACTCCTGGAAAAGGGGTTCCAAACCCCTTTAATCGGAAGGGGATTCCATGGGAAGGTCTTTTGCACGATGTTTGTACGATGAGATGCCAGTTGAGGCTCACCGTGATGTTTTTGAGAAATCTACCCCGTTCATCTGTTTTGAGACCTCATTTGAGGACATGGCAAAAAAAAATTAGATGTATCCAAGACTCAATAGGGCCAAAAAAAGGGACATTTGGGTAAAGAAATGTCTACCGTTGAAACCCGGGCCTTCTTGGGGCCTACATTGATGTATTTTTTATATATCCACACCATCCATGTGTTTTTCAATATCATAAAAAAATTATATAAAATACCTTAAGAAGATCCAAGTTTCGGGTGGACCACACCACTAGAAACAGCGATGAATGACCATTAAAAGCTTTTTATGGGCCACAAAACTTCTGGATCAAGCTGATAGTTGTATTTTACCTTCATCCAGACATTCTTGACATTATCAATAGGTTGGATTTCCAATAAACATTAGGAAAACCTTACGATGGGCCCTTTGGACTTTTTAATGGTGAAGCACTCAATAACCATTGTTTCCTGGGGTATGGTCCACGTGAGAATTACATGTGCATAATTTTTTGGACCCCTTCCTAAAATGGTCTGGATAAACGGATGGACGGAGTGGATATGCAAAAAATCATCAATGTAGGCCCAGAATAAGGGTAGCACCAACTAACTTGTTACCCGCGTAGTACGGGCGCTACTTCGAGTGGTGAAATCGGATTGCGTACTGAGTTACGCAGTGTGCTCTTATAGTCCTGAATGAACCCTGTTGGGTCCACCATGAATTTATATAGTTTATTCACGCCGTCCATCAGTTTTCCAACTCATTTTAGAGGTTTGGAAAAAATTTGATACATATCCAAAGCTCGAGTGGACCATACCGCAGGAAACAACAGGAATTATGATTTCCACAATTGAAACCTTCCTAGGTCCCACAGTGATGTTTATTTATCATCCAACCTGTTTATAAGATCACACAACATGGATGAAGATAAAACATAAATATCAGCTTGATCTAAAACTTTAGTGGCCCCCAAGAATTTTCCAACGGTAGATGCCCAGTTCACACTGCTTCCTATGGTGTGGTCCACTTGAGCTTTGAATATGCTTCATTTTTTGTCTCAATCCCTAAAATTATATGGGAAAATGGATGGATGGAGTGGATAAAATACATAGATCACGGTGGGCCGCACAACGTTTACTCAGTATGCTAAGCGTGCTGAGTTACTAAGTACGCCATGTCATCATCTGCTTCCCACCTGGAACTAGCGATGTGGGTGGGACCTGACCGTAGGGCCCACCTTGATATATTCACACCGCCCATCTATTTTTTCAAATTATTTTATGCCACAATTCAAAAAATGGAGGAGATGCAAATTTCAGGTGGACCACACCACAGTAAATAGTGGTCATTGAATGCTCAACATTAAAAACTTCCTAAGGCTCACCACAATGTTTATCGACCATCCATCACCACCGTTTCCTGTGGTCCAAAACCATTGTTTCATGTGACATGGTCCACCTAAAATTTGTATCTTGTGATATGGTCCACCTGAAATTTTAATGGTCCATAACCACTATTTCCTATGGTCCATAACCACCATTTTTAATTGTCCATAATCATTGTTTCCTGTGACAAGGTCCACCTAAAATTTTAATGGTTCATAACCACTATTTCTTGTGGTCCATAACCATTGTTTTTAATGGTTCATAACCATTGTTTCCTGTCACATGGTCCACCTAAAATTTGTATGCTATGACATTGTCCACCTGAAATTTTAATGGTCCATAACCATCCATAACCACTATTTCATGTGGTCCATAATCATTTTTTTTAATTATCCATAACTATTATTTCCTGTGACATGATCAAAACAAATGGCTCATAACCATTGTTTTTAATGGTCCATAACCATTATTTCCTGTGGGGGCGCACCTCGATGTATGTACTACGTATCCATGGTGTCCATTTGTTTGGACCACTTGAGATTTGGATGTGCTTAATGTCTGGAAAAACATCCTAAAATGATCCGTAAAGACGAATGAACCGAATGATCTGTACATTCAATTGAGTTAATTCAAACTTATCCAGAAATTTGTAACCGTTTTGTTCTCATTTTTTAATTGAACCTAATAGATATCTTATCCAAATTAAAAAATAAATAAACTGATAATACATTTTTTTTTTTAAGATGCAACACTGCAAATTGATATCAATATATGACACATATCAACAGTTCATATAAAGAAAAATCAACACCAGGACTTACAGAAGGTCAACCTGTCAGGACAACATTCTTACCAAAGAATGGTTCGATACACCATTGAATACATGGTCAAAATAAAAAAAAAAAATGATAAATTCATGAATATCTTATTTTATCCTATTTTTTCATATTTTTTTGCTTAATTTTTTTTTTTTTTTTGACCGATACGGTCCGATACAAGCTGATATGACGATACGGGGCCCGATTTCAATACGCGACGCCGTATCATATCATTTTTTAGCGATGCTGATACGCCGACCAATACCAACATGTATACAATTGATTTATAGTAAGTCAGGTTTTCTAGGAGTTTAAGTATGAGCAGGAGTCCGATACTTTACCTAACGCTTAGTTTGCTATTTATATACATTGTAATTCCATTTTTAGTGATTCAATCAATTAATATACAATTTATTTGGACTTTTTTTTTTAATATCTATATTTCTTCTAGTGGATTCGAGAAACCACCGGTGAGGAAGCCAGTGATCTGACCTCCCACGTCCTCCTTGCCTCAATAGCACTCCGTGGCCCATCATGCTGTTGTACGTTTTGAGGTTTAACAGCTTACCTGTTAAGGCCCAATTGAGTCTTGGAATAGCATGATTTATGAGGAATGCTATGATCTTAACGAGACAAATCAGATGAATGGATTGGGTGAAAGGTGAAACATAGACATGCACCACTGCTGGGCGTATGCTAAACTCAGGTCGTTCCATCCTAACTGTTTTTCTTATTGTTGGCCTACCTAAGTTATGCATCGTCAAGATTCCTGTGTTACAAAATGAAAGAGAAGCATTGTACTTGATGAACGGGTTGGATCTCATCAATCTTCCACTGGCGGCAGGTATCCTCCGAGAAAAGTTTTGCTACACCCACGAGTTAGCTACGCTAGCTACACCGCGTGCAGCAATGACCGCAGCATGATGTATTGGTTATATCCACACCGTCCATCCATTTGATGATATCATTTTAGTGCATGATACCAAAAATGAGGCAGATCCGAAGCTCAAGTGAACCCCAAGAATGTTTTAATGGTTAGCGTTCAACTCCCACTATTTTCTGTTCTGGGTCCACTTAAGCTTTCGATCTGTCTGATTTCTTTTGTCAGGCCATAAAATGATCTTTCTAAATGGATGGACGGAGTGGATATAACCAATACATCATGGTGGGTCATTACTACACCCCGGTGTAGCTAGCGCCTGACTCGTGGGTGTAGCAAAATTTTTCTCGTATCCTCCTAAGCAGTTCACATTAGCAGAACCGAAGTGGCCTGTGCACCCAGCAATAGGAAGTTCCTATGGACATAAGCAACATGGAGCCCACCGTGATGTTTTAGAGAAATCCAATCTGTTCATCCGCTTTTTTAGACTCATGTTAGGACATGGCCAAAAAATAAAGTAGATAAAAAAACTCCAGTGGGGATGGAAATGACTATAGTTAAAACCTTCCTGGTGTCCACCGTCATGTTTATAGGCCATCCAAGCCGTTCATAAGGTCATTACCACTTTTTCAATGGTTCAACGGTGGGCATTTAATCCTATTTGTGTGGCTAGCTTAAATTATGAATATGGTTTTTGTTCCGAAAATGTTCTAAATCTGAAATTGGTTGGAAGATTCTCAATTTTGAGGTTTTTCTCAGAAAGTCAAGGAAGACCATTAACTCGTGTGAGGGTTTTGAGCTTGTGCTAGGGTCATGATAGTGGAAAATAAAAATAGTTTAAGATTTTTATTATAAATTAATAAATATTTCTAAATTTTAAATACATATTAATATAAAAAAAATATTTAATGTTTCTGCTATTTTATGTTTATACGGCGTTCTTCGCTACAAAGAGTACCATTTCAAAATTTGCAGATATTTTGACGACCTCACAACTGTATCTTTCTCATATCTTTAGCAATACCATCATATATATTTTAAAATTCGTGGCAATATTTGTCCCACTGCATGCACATACAATTCATACCATCTAAATGGGGGCGCGGTTTGGGTGGATCTCCGGATCCACGAGTTCGGTGGATCCCAAACTGTGGGTCCCACTTTGATTTATGTTCCTTACATCCACACCGTCCATCCATTTTCACACCTCAATTTGGTGCATGATCCCAAAAATGAAACGGATCCAAACCTTAGGTGGACCATACCATAGTAAAGAGTTGTGATTGAATCCCCACCATTAACAACTTCATGGGGGCCACTGGAATGTTTATTTTTCATCCTACCTGTTGATAAGGTCACAAGCACCTGGATGAATAGACCAAACAAATATCAGTTTGATCCAAAACTTTTATGGCTCACAAGAAATTTTTAATGGTTGATTACCACTGTTTCCCGTAAATATGGTCCACATGAGATTTGGATCTGCGTTAATTTTTTAATCTTGGCCTAAAATGATTTTTTTTCAAAACAGATGGACCACGTGGATATAAGGTACGTACTTCAAGGTGGGCCCCACATCAAGGATCCCACCCACCTCGGTGGATCCGGGGATCCACCAAAGCGGCGCCCTCTACCTAGAATGTAGGTGACAGCACGCCAAACAATCCAAGCCATTCATCATGAGGTGTATATGCCATTAATTTCGATGTCCTTGCCCAGAAGTAATCGCTGAAATAATGGAAACTGGTAGAGGGTCAGAAAACATGACTCTTTCTTCTTCTTCTTCTTCTTCTTCTTCTTCTTCTTCTTTTTTTTTTTTTTTTTTTTTTTTTTTTTTTTTTTTTTTTTTTTTTTTAAATTCAAAAGGTGAATGTAGCTTTAATAAACATTGGCCCACCTGTCTGAGTGTCCATGAGCTGCCAGGGATTCTACATAGTATTATCCTTAATTACCTTAGATTTTTGAACCAAGCCATTCACCAAGCCATTCACAGAGTGGTATCCTATGACGGATTGAATTTCCTATGTATTTGCCAAGCTAGCATATGTGTGTCGTCTACATGAGCTACCTTATACATTTCGGTCCCCTCCAGCTCCGTATAATTTTTGGGTTACGCCCTATCAACAGGGGATACAGCTATCGTTGGTAAAGGTATTTTGTATTTGTTGTCATGGTTATCATCATTGGTGTTTGTGTTGCCTTCTTCAGGTTCTTTTTTGAAGCTTGGGCTTCTGTTCATGGATAGCATTTGAATGTAGCCAAGCTCCACCACCTTAAATTATCATTCCAGGTGTCCTATATGATATCTCTAATAGGGCTCACATCGATGAACTCAAGTGGCTCTATAAACCTATTTAAGTCTAGCCCAACTATGTCCCGATGGATGTCCTTTAACGGATCAAAGCAGTGATTTTAGCCTGAATGCACCGTGGATCAATTCACACTGTTAGGATTCATGAGGCTTCTTGTTCGTTATGCCAAGCTTGGGTGTTCTTGGAAAAGCTCATGTTCCCTCTTTTTCTTTTTCTTTTTCTTGTTCATTTTCTTTTTCTTTAAGATTTTTCCTTTGAAATTCCTCGCAATCTCATGTACTTTTTGTGAAGTGTGCAAATCCAGATGCCTTCCCTCATCTGTGAGCTTCCTTTGTTGTCCAAAAATTCTCTGCCTGCTACAGTTTTTCTTTCAATTATCTTGCTTTAGCTCATGTGCTCCCATTGCCCACTGGTGTGAGATCAAATCTGTCCATCCAGTGGGTCACTGTGATCAACCTACCGAGCGCGCACACGCATGTATGGAATAATGTCCACACTTTCGTGGCTTTTTCCGTCACGATGGAATCTTTTGTTTGTCAGTTTTAATTTGATTTGATTTAAACGTGGGATTGCCTCATAAGTAAATTTATGTTTGTCTTGTAGCCGTCATTAACCAAAAGAAGCTTGAAATTTATAGCAAGTTAGGAATTGTAGAATCAATTAATGGTTAGGGAATCAAAAGATTCCCCAACTCATTTCTGGTGGGTCATTAGATGGTATTGGATGTTAAGTAATGGATGGAACTTAGATTGATATCATTTATACATGGTTGTTACTTTTGATTATATATATATATATATATATATATATATATATATATATATATATATATATATATATATAGTATTGTTTTTAGTACACTTAGTGTATATATATATATATATATATATATATATATATATATATATATAGTATTGTTTTTAGTACACTTAGTGTACGAGTCACGCCGTAGAACTCGGGATTAGAATGCGCACTTACTCTCCAAATTTCGGGTCATAATAATGTGTGTGTGTGTGTGAGAGAGAGAGAGAGAGAGAGAGTCGTTACTAAGAAAGAGAAATGGGGCCATTAGAGAGAGAGTGGTGCATGTCAAGAGGGACTTGCAACTGTTACCTTTATTACTTTTGATAAAGAATCCATGTGAATCCATTTTGGATTCTTTCTAGAGAGGTTTTTTTTTTTAAAAGAGGTAATTCTTTATTGCATTAGTCAGTCAACTCACACACCCTGTTAGTGCCGCAAGACACCCACCCGGTTAATCACACAAAGCGCCCACTGACACTGTTAGCGCGTCTCGAACTTGAGAGCTGGCTGGAGAGGCGCCCGTGGCATGCCAACCAGCCTAGATAACAAGCAAGAGACTTTCTAGAGAGGTTTTAAATGGGTTTGGATTAGAATGAAATTCAAACCACTTCAATTACATGCTTCCAATATATATATATATATATATATATATATATATATATATATATATATATATATATATATATATATATATATAAAGTTATATGCTTCCAAACACACCCACTTCTCTTGTTTTTTCTTAATTCATACTAAAGACATTGTCAAATGATCTCTTAGTCAAGACGAGTATACTAAAAGACTTGTAAAATGATAAAGCATGAGGGATGACAGGCTGAAGCATTGACCTTGTCAGATCGACAAATAATAATAATAATAATAATAATAATAATAATAATAATAAATGAATAAACAATTAATGGTTTGACTAAGATATGGCTCATGTCATAGGAATAAAATTTCAAAATATTCTAGCATGGCCAAATCCAACTATCTAAAATGAAACTTATGATTATTTAGATCTTCTAATGGTCAAGTAGTAATTTTAAAGAATTCTGCAACGTAATTTACCCAATGAAAAACAGTAAGAATGAATAAGGGAGGGCTAAAGCTGATGAAGCAAACAAAAATGGTGAGTCGTGGGTTCACAGGACCAACCACGGTGTAAACAACTATCATCTTTGAGAGCATCATTGAAAAGAGTCATGCGTTCATTAATAAGCCAGCCCCATGTAGGAATATAATTTTAGTGGAGAATGGGGACATCATTCCGAACATATAGGAGGGAGAAGGCAATTGCAAGTGTATTGAAGTTCAAGAAAGCTTTGAAAACAAGCCGGTTTGCGAGTATTGCAGTTCCAAGACCTCCATTGTCATTGCTGTTGCTATTGTTTCCAAGACCTCCACTGTCATTATTGCTGCTATTATATCCTCCCAGCATTGTGAAAGTTGCAGCAAAGGTGATTGTTGTGATCAATGTCGCCATTGTTGAGAATAATTCAAACCTGTTGAACGTTGCTGTCCACCAACAGTCATAAGAATGTTTGAAGTTTCATTGTTTTCTCTCTGTCAGTTGTAACTGAATTGAATGTGGTCAAGCCACATGTCAGTTGCTGATTAATTCTTTTAGCAAGAATCTCTCAAGTGCTAGTTTAGGTGTCTACGTTTTATCGCTCATCATGTTTATAAAAGAGTCTTCTATGTAGTGTAGAAGAACAGAAAATTCAACATACTCGGCTATCCTATATTTTAAAAAAAAAATAGCCCTTATTGTTTTATGTGTATTATTTGTGAAATGTGTGTTATTTGCGATTGAGTTGCTGTTCCTCCAACAAATTTGGTATTAGAGCTTGGTTCTACAATAATATGGAGCAAGGTAAAAGGTAATGGCAACCACAAGTAGCACGGTAAGTGTTAATCAAAATTTTGTTCTCATTTTCAAAGGAGAAAATCAGTTAATTTTTTACTTTTTAAATCCATTTTCTCCTAACAATCTCCCACGAGTTAAAATGATAAAAATTGACGAAGAAAAAATTAATTGGTTAAACCAGTGAAACGAAGTGCATAAGTAAAGGTATCTTAAAGATTTGAACCTTAATTAGTGTAAATGTACTTGGTTTGTTTGGTGGTACTAACATAACTTTTTGAACTAACCCCCTACAATGACAACTCAAACATATCACACATAACATTTCCGAGCAACTTGAATTTCTTAACCCATCATGTTATGACCATAGTGCTTTATCTAAGTTTTATTAGTGCTCTAGAAAATGTTCTAGTTCTCATAGAAAGAAACCTCACTTCTATACTCATATAGGTGAGTCCATCAAAGATATACCTACAACTTAGCATCCCACTATATCATAGTTATGAAACTCATTAAGGATATGGTCCAATTTATTGTATTGATGCATCATAAGAATGGGGTTCTCAATTTATTCATATGCAATGTTAATATCAAATCACTTAAAGAAACTTGTTGTTACCTATTGGACCTATTTATTAGAATCTCTAGTTATATATTTTGGGTTTCCATTGCCGGTGATTTACTTAGATGAGACCCAATCCGATTACTCTCGATGTATTCATCACTAACTCTCTAACTAACATTTTATTCAGTGGATTAGCTAGATTTTCTTTGAAACTCACAAAGTCAAGTGCAATTATCTTATCTTAAATTAATTGCTTGGCTAAATTATGGTTAAGACATAGATATCTAGATTTCTCATTATATAGGTCATATTATTTTCCTTAACTACTATAGCATCTTGGCTATCACAATGTAGCCTAATTATTATTACAGGTTTACACCACATAGGTATATCTGAAAGAAAAAATTTCAACCATTCTACTTCTTGACCTGTAGTTATAAGAGCAATAAAAACTTAAAAATGAAGCAGAAACAAATCTAAAGTAGACCATACCACAAGAAACAATAGTCATTGAATGCCCACCAGTAAAAACTTCTTCGGATCCACCATAATTTTTATTTATCATCCAAATTGTTAATGCAGTAATACAGACCTTGATGGAGGGAAAACATAGATATCAGCTTGATCTCAAACTTTTGTGCCTCATAAAATTGTTTTTAATGGTCAATGACCACTATTTCTTGTGGTGTGGTCTACTCATATGTGGATATGCATCATTTTTTCGCCATGGCCTACATCAAGGTAGGCCATGAACATAAATTGCCTCGGAGAGGGCGAGGCAAGAAGATCCTACACTCACAAGCTAGCTAGGTGGGAGCCATCGTGATATTTGTGAGAAATCCACCTTGTCCATCCATTTTCCTAGCTCATTTTAGGTCATGAGACAAAAAATAAGGTGGATCCAAAATTCAAGTGGCCCCATGAGAAGAAAACATGCGGAAAGAGATGCCTACTTTTGAAACCTTTCTAGGTCCACCTTAATGTTCATATGTCATCCAAACCATTAACAGGGTCATTCCCACTGGTATGACCTAAAAACACAAAAAACCTTAGCCTGATGAAAAACTTGTATGGCCTATGAATGTTTCAACGGTGGTCGTTCAATCCCGCTTCCTCTAGTGTGGTACACTTGAGCTTTTGATCCACCTCATTTTTTGTCTCATGTCCTAAATTGAGCTGGAAAATGGATGGATGGGATGTATTTCTCACAAACATCACGGTGGGCCCCACCTAGCTTCAGGCAATTCAGTTGATGAGTGTACTGGCCTGATTTCTGCCCTAGGCAATTTCATGGTGGACCATCCTTTTGGCTGAGCTGAATGCCCTATAGACATGATATATTGGGAATTTTCTGCGAGTTGGGCAATACTTATTCTTTATGTGGTCAGTCTGTGAATTAGGGTTTTATAATTTGGAGTCCAAGGAGAGGAGTTGCTTGGTAATATGTATGGACTTATGATCGTTCATGGCCTTTCCCTTGGTTATCTAAACCATTGATTTAGTGAGCTCCTTTTTGGTGGGTTCATGGTGCAAGCGTTCTTTCCATTAGGTGATCTCACCCATCCAATGAAGGAATTTTGGTTGATTCGTTTGAATTTCACTGTGGGACGCACCCAATCATGGAGCATGGCTGATGTTTTATATTGACCTGATAAAGTCCATTAATCATATATGACCTGATAAACTAGTCATATTATTTAAGTAAATTTTTTTTTTTTTTTTTTAATTCTTGCTATGAAATTCTCTACTGTTGTAGCTTCTCCATTCCTTTAATAGTTTGTAACATAGTATTTTATAATTTTGTGAAATGTTTAATTAATTTTTTATATAGAAATTTATATGCTATTTGTTTGAAGAAATACTTCAACCAGAACCCTCTTTGGAAGAAACCATGCTAGCAGTCCTTCAGTTTGACACGCTGAATGGTTGGATGAAACCAATGGATTCTGTCCTTACAAGAGGTAGATTGGTAAGACTTTTTTCCCCTCTTCATTTTTATTTACCTGTTAATCCATACTTCAACTTAATATAATCATATCGTTTTTTATCCTTTTGTAATTCAGAAAAATATATTCTTATGAATATTAAATTATAGTTATATTCTTTCAAATGCTTTAAATTCATGCTATGAAAATATACTGCTACCTTCTCCATTCCTTTTATCCATACCTCGAAAGGAAGATAAAAGTATTTTAGAGTTTTGTAAAGGGCTTAATCATTTTCTTTATACAGACATCTGTTTGTTAATTGTTTGAAGAAATGCTTCAACCAAGAACCTTTTTGGACGAAACCATGCTACCGGTCCTCTGCTTCAACCAAGAACCTTTTTAGTCATTATATGGTTGTAAGAAACAATTGCTGGACCATTGTCTGAATTCACATTGATTTGACAGCTTTATTTGCTTGGTCATTGACTTTCCTTGTTGAATGTGCATTGTGGACCATTTTTTGTTTGAAGGCCATTAATCAGATGGTCAGCATCATCTTATCAGATCTGAAACGTGGATGTTTTATATTGATTTTAGAGGTCACATGTATGAAAACTTGTGGGCTTATTACTCATCTATTCATATCAATGTGTAATTATTAATTGTCTGCGCATTTTAGCGTCTAATCTCTAACTTGGTGCAGCCTAACTTGTTGAGCCAGCCAACATTGCTGCCCTGTAATCATATATTTTGCAGGTCTGAAATCTCTCTCTATCTTTTAGTTGGGACTGATGTAAATATGATTTGTTTCTGCAATATGCTTAACATCCACTACAATTCATACAGGTCTTGTATTTCTGGGCCAATGGAATTTGGATTGAGATGCCCTGTCTGCAACTCACCATTAATTTCTTAATCAGGGTATAGTCACTAACTCTAATGGAGTTCACATCACTCACATAATAGGCCTGGATGCATTTAAGTTGTTGTGCAGCCTGGTGCTTCTCGACCCATGCTGAAGGTCCAGTCATCAATCTGGACCATCCACTAGGACGCAGGCATAGATGTGGTAGGTCATTCACCGTCTCCCTTACTGGATAACTACTCCAAATCCATGGAGCCTTTGGGAATCCTCAACTAGACTTCCTTAAATCCACGAGAAAAGAAGAAAAACGAAGTTTTGTTGAATAATAATAAGAAACCTATTTCCAAAACGAGATTAACTAGTGTTTAAATACTCGAAGTAAACCCTAATGCGTAATTAGAAAAGTTCTAATGGAAAAGGAAACAAAACAGAAAAAACAGTGCAAGTTCGCACAATCTAATGGGTTTCTAAAAGAGCTATTTCGACGGTCATGACTCTTTGTTGTGTGGTTGGGAGTGACCGTTTCTAGACAGTTAGAAGTCTTTTAGTAACCCATCCAAAAGGCTGGGACTTGCCGCGATATATGCCATCTCATTGGCATCAGTTTTGAGTTCTTCACAACAACATCATTGAAATCAACCATTAGCTGAATGACCATTCTATAATATGGCAATAATGCGCAGCTTGAACATTTGCATAGACTAACCAATTTATTGATCACTAGCTGCGAATCGTCGATAACTTCGACATTCCTGGTGCCGAGTTCCATCTAGATCGCTAGTGTAATAATCAAGGCTTTGTACTCAGCTTGATTGTTAATACATTTCAACTCCAACTGGAATGCATTATCTTTTCTCTTCTAGCTTGGGGAGATAAAAATAATCCCAGCACTTGAACTATCGTTTTGATTCTTGAACTGTCAAAGATGAGTCGTCAAGGGGTGAGATGGACAATATATCCCCAAAATATCTGGCGAAAGTTGATTGTTGACCCGCATAGGATGATCGGCAGGAAATTGGCCGGCTGCTTGCCGTCTTAAATGCATTTTCAGAGACATATTTGAATGTGAACTTTGATAGGGCCAGAATCACTTACCAATCCTTCCTTTAAAATCGGCCACGTGGAATCATGTTTTCTACTGTGGAAAAGAAATTGCTTGCCACAAATGATACATTTTCTGTCGTTGGGAGAAAAATGTAAGCTATGGAAAATGGATTCTGTTTCACGGTTTGAAAACAGGGAACTTTCCTTGAAAAGAAATGCTAATAATCTTCATTTCCATATTTTTTAGAGATAGCTCTCACTTTTTTACCATTGACATTTTCACATATTTTCTGTCGTATCCCTCACTGTCCATATTCTCACATTTTCACATTTTAGTAAAAATCACATACTAAAATAAGCATCTTTAGTAGAATTCTTTTCCACAAATTTTCTCAATAAAGTTTTTCTTTTAAAAATCTAGTTTTTCTCATGTTAGACCCTTTCCCATGCCATTGAATTATAAAAGTGTGACCAAACATAGTTTAGGAATGGTTAGTAAAAGAAATGGAATTCTATTGACATACATATCGAAAAACTAAAATGATCACATTTTCCTTCTTTCAAGATGAACAATGAGGCCTATCCAAATCCCACTATATTTATAGAGAATTATTCTTCTGTATTCCAGGGATTATTATATGATACCCAACCTGAAAATTTGTCCAGTTTGGTTGTCAGTTTGCCCGAGTGGGGGCCATGATTCAGTGCTCAAAACCTGGTTTTGATATGGTTCCACACTCGCACCAGCTTTGGATGGCCATGTATCAAAACACTAGTACATAGTAGATTCTATCATCTCAAAATTTATTCACCAAACAAAGCTGAAGAAAAAAAATAAAATGTACAGAAATGGTATCCATTCAACCACATAAAAGCAGAAAGATCCATTGACTAGGATTTTTGGAACAAAATCATCCATGAATGGGATTTCATATCAGTGGCTTGGATTAATGAACCATGGGTATGCCCTCTACAAACTAAAAAGTATCACACTAAACAGGGTTTCAGATGGAGGATCTATTACAACTTGTACAATGTCTTCCTGGTTCTGTTTGAAATTTCAATGACCACATGGAACTGGGGAGATGAATAGAAGACGTTCTAGATCAACTTTGGTCTGAGTTTTCTTCGGAAATTGACGCGCTGGACGGTCCAATCTGAATGGGAGAAGGAAGTGCCAAAATTGGTAGTAAAGGGCAAGCAAAGAAAGAAAGAGGAATGCAAAGAAAATGAGAACAATGGTGACGCCCAGCCATGTCCACACCACTGACCATATGGCTGCCAAGAACGCCAAGGTTAATGATCCAAGTGCTATGGCCATTAATCTTGTGGCCAGTGATACAGTGCCAACCAAGAGATCCTGATCACCTATACCCGTGCAGATGAGGATGAGTGCAGCAACAATGGAACTAAACATCGCAATGGTGTCAGTGACAAGGAAAGCTTCAAAAGCTAATTTTCTTGTTAGTGTTGCCATTCCTGGGCTGGGACCGTCGTTTTCGTATCCCCCGGGCATGGTGAAAGCTGCCGCAAAGGAGACGGTGGCTATGAGCACTGCCACCACTAAAATGATTTTCGCCATGGCCTTGTAAGACTCGATTCTAGGTGTTGCTCCCTGTGCAGCACGTCCCATATTTTCTTGAATTTCCTGTTGATTCCGACCCCGTGGTGCTCCTGCTTTTCTCAAGGCTGTGCATATTAGGATCTGCATGGTTTTACAAATTAGATGTAACCCTGTCTAATGAAAGACCGTTAGTGATTAAGACTCACACACACACACACAGATGTTACCAATTCTTCTTTCCTTATAAAGGGTTGTTTGGGAGCATGAATCAATGTGAATCAGTGGTTAGTGGTGCATTTGGGAGGAGTGTATTTGGTGTGGATTAGAATCCAATTCATACAAAATACACTAAAAGGCTCTTTTATGAAAATAGTGATTCCATTTCACATAGATTCTGGTTACCACTAATTTGCAAGTCACCGTCATCTCTCTCTCACTCTCTCGCTTCTAAATATGGGCTGTCAGATAGAATTTGGTGATTTCGATTATCGAAATGCTTAGTCCCAATGGATTCTAATTATAGGCTACCAACCACAACTACTAATTCCAATTCACATGGATTACATGCTAATTGTTAATGCGTATCAAATACAAAGCTACAAAATGACCCCTTAAGGTTAGGAGTCCGGATCCTCTGTTGGCTTCCAAACAGGAAATTCCTGCTTGGAGCCTTTTCATTGGTCCACATCACACTCCATGACGTCATGTGATCAGGTTGCACTGAGGTATGACCAGGTTGCATTGAGGATGTCACAGGGTTGCAGACCTATGTGATGATGTGGTCTCCAAGCAGGGGTTTCTTGCTTGGAAGCCAACAGAGGATCTTGACTCTTAAGGTTAAAAATTCCTCTATGTATGAGAATGTATAACATGAGTAGCAAATGACCCTAAAATATCCAACTAGATGATTGCATAATAAGATGACTTTAATCATCCAATCATTGTAATCCACCGGTCCTACCAAATGGTCGTTGTTGATCATACTGATCTGCGTTATATTTGGATGCCATGCCAACAAGTCCAAATGGTGAGCCCCACCTTAATGTTGGGAATTTCCAAAAATCAGCTGAATACAATGAAGAGGTCACCATTCGAGTTTGCAGTTCTTTTTCATTTTTTAATTGCTTTCCATAGCTAGCGTGGCCCACTCTGGCCTACAATGTAGGGCGCACCTTTTGGATAGATGTGATACATACACCATGTGGGTTCCACAACAGCCCAAACCACACTGTTGCCTTTTGGCACTCGTGTCTTTGAAGAGTCGGCAACTCGGACGACTCGTTCTCTGGAGTTGTGACTCAGCTGGTTGGGATGACTCTGGCGAGTCACCCCTATGTTTTTTTATTCTGACTTGCGTTGCCCAACTGGATCAGACTTGACCGAGTCGGAGTCGACTAGGACGAGTCACACTGACTCCAATGACTTGTCAGTCCATAGTATAATGGGTATATTTTAAGCTTAATCTTTTTTTTATTATTTTTTTTTTAATTTTTTAAGATACTGAATATTATTTAGGCCAAATGGCAAAGAGAAACAAAACAAAAGAGAAAATTAAGCTTAATCTTAATTTAACGATTTCCTATGTATTCTTCAGCAGGGAGAAGCAGTACCTTTCGAAGCTTCGTGCATAACTCGGTATCTGACTCAGCAATGTCAAGAGCCGTTAGACTCTCATTGTTCATTGCCCTAATATCTACTCTTTCGTCTTTCAAGAGAAGATACACAATGGAAAGATTGCGCTTGATGATGGCCAAATGCAATGGTGTGTTGCCGTTGTTATCGGTCTCGTTTATAAGCTCTTGAAGCTCGCCCGATTTCAAAATATACCTGACAACATTCAGTTTTTCTCTTTCGACGGCGAGATGAAGTGCATTCCTACAGTTAGCATCAAGAAGCTCACTAGAATCCGGGCAATGAAAGAGAAGTTCTTGGATTACACTGTCATGTCCATTACTAGCTGCCATGTGGACCGGCGATCTGCCGTAATTGTCTACTATGTAAGCAACAGATGCATCTGCTTGTATCAACTCTCGAACCATCATCAGATTACCCTGGGATGCCGCATAGTGAAGAGGAGTTGTCCCGTATGTGTCTGCTTGTTTGATGAGTTCTGGCTTCACTTCTATTAACTTCTTCATGATATCTTACATGTTGGCAGAAAAAGAAAAAAATTAAAACAATAACTAGATGCAGATGTTTAAAAAAAAAAAAAAAAAACCTTCGCAACTATTTATTATGTTTTAAAAAAGTGGTCTTAAAAAGGCTTCTTCTTTGTAGATGCAGATGTTTGGATTGCAATCTCACAAAGGGAAGTGTATTCCCTTTTTTTCTCCAAAACTGTCATTTAAGATGCCATATCAAAGGGAAACTTTTTTCCCATTCAATTTAACTCTATGAGGTAAAAACAATACTAATTTTTGCAATCTCTGGTTTTCATTTTATCCAAACAGGCTTTAAAGGAATTAAGGAAGGCAATTTCAATTTCATGACTACGGTTCAAGTAATTTCATGATTGCGGGTTAAGGATTTACTTACCGAAATGATCGCAAATAACGGATGCATGCAAAGGTGTTTGATGGATGGGGCCTCCATAAGCAGTCAAACCTCCATGAACAGATGATCTTGAGGTATGTAGGATTTGATTGACGACATCCAGTGATCCTACTTCAGCAGCTAAATATAGTGGAGAAATGCCTGCCGAGTTGACCAAGCATGCCGATTCGGGGTCGGCTTCTGTCAACAGCTCAACCACCCTAAGGTGACCATGGCGCACTGCCTCATGCAAGGCAGTGTTGTACTCTCCATTTCTTTTCCTCACCAATTCAATCACTGCTGTCCCTCCATTCCCCATGTTTCCAGAAGGCAATGAATCGGCGTTTCTGGCACACCCGATGAGGCAAGTGACTGAAACGATGTGCCCAGCCCTTGCGGCGATGTGGAGTGCTGTGTCCCCTCTCGAGTTTTCGGCGGTGAGAAGAGATGGGCATTTCTTGCAAACCTCTATGATGAAGAAGTAATGCCCATGCCTCGCTCCGATATGAAGGGCTGTGTTCTTCTGGGGAGTGAGTTGGAGGTGGAGGTTGGGATTTTGGGCTGCAAGTTGGTTGAAGAGAACTGTGTTGCCTGATCTTGCAGCTCCCATCAGTATAGGGTCCATGGATCGACACTGAATTGTGTTGCCTGATCTTGCAGCTCCCATCAGTATAGGGTCCATGGATCGACACTGAATTGTGTTGCCTGAACTCAGCCCCCTTCTCTCTCTAGTCTTTAGATATATTAGGGAGACCGGACCCTCTACAATGTTTCTAGAATAAGCATTACACAGCTCTTGAACCACTATCATGTGAGCAACTACATGGATAGGAGGTTTTGCATTTATGCATTTTTTTTTTCCCTCTATGATGTGGCCCACAGTGTTGTTTTCTATGCGATGCAACCTTCTTCTCAAGTAAATAACAATAAAATCCGGATCCTCTGCTTTACCCGAACAGAGAACCCAGAGGATCCGGATTCATAACAATGATGGGATTTCTAAAAAGTCAGGCCTATACAAGCATCAAGTGGGCCATCCCATAGAAAACGATGGAACACGACCCAAAAACGTGTAAATTCACAGGGTGGCCCACATAAAGATTGAATCATGGTCCCATTTTTTAGTCTTACTTTCATGGTTGGGCAAGACGGTTGGATGCCATACACAAACCACGGTGGTCCCCACCTACAACGGCGTGATATATACTCGTGTTGTCAACCACAAACGCGTCCAAGAAAGTACGAAGAAGCTAACTATTAACTAAGACGCGTAGAAGAAAGTACGTGGAAGAGAAGGGGAAATTAGCCTTCTAAACTAAGACGCACAGAAGAAGGCACGCGAAAGAAAATGAGACGTTAGCCGTCCAAGTTGGGCGCGACTTGGGTGAGACCCCTGAACCAGGGATGTGGGTGGGACCCTAAACCTAGGCCCCACCTGGATGTATTCTTTGTAGATCCATGCCGTCCATCTGTTTCTTCATATTATTTTGTACTATGTTACCAAAAATGTAGCAGATAAAAATTTTGGGTGGACTACAACATAAGAAACATTTCTCATTCAACCGTGATCATTAAAAACTTTCTGGAGTCCACCGTAATGTTTATTGACCATCCAATCTGTTGATAAGGTCACGTGGACAGGGATGAAAGGAAAAAAAACAAATATCAGGTTGATAGAAAACTTTTGTAGCTCACAATAGGTTTTTAATGGTCATTAACTGGTGTTTCTTATGTTGTAGTCCACCCAAAATTTTCGTCTTCTTCATTTTTTGGTAACATAGTACAAAATCATATGAAGTAACATATGGACGGCATGGATCTACAAAAAAAAAAAATCCAGGTGGGCCCTAGGTTCAGGGTCCCACCCACATCGCTGGTTCTGGTCTCACCCAAGTCGCGCCCGTCTAAGTTCTGGGCGCGAATTAGGTGTTACCCCGGAGCAGCTTGGTGGGTGTTAACCTAACCGTGCGGGGGACATCTTGATGTATTTTTTTATATATCTACACCATCTATCTGTTTTCTCATATCATTTTATGGTGTGATCCAAAACCTTAAGAGTATCCAAATCTCAGGTGGACCATACCACTAGAAACAGTGATAAATAATAATTAAAAACGATTTGTGGGCCACAAAAGTTTTGGATCATTATGATATTTATATGTTCCCTTCATCAAGACCTTATTGACATTAAAAAGAGCTTGGATTGCAGATAAAAATTATCAAAACCTTACAATGGGCTCTTTGGAATTTTTAATGGTGTGGCACTCAATAGCACTGTTTCTAGTGGTATGGTCCACTTGAGATTTGGATGTGAATAATTTTGAGAGAATCATCCTAAAATGGGCTGTAGAAACGGATGGACGGAGTGGATATACAAAATATTATCCATGTGGGCTATACGGTAGGGGTAACACCCACTAAGCTGTTCCCAGGGTAACACCTAATTCGCGCCCCGTAAGTTCTAAGACGCGTAAAAGAAAGGACTTTTTATAGGATGCGGATTCACACCATGCACGACTTGGTTCCCTTGGATGGCATGCATGTTAGAGATCCGGGCCATTCATAAGGTATTGTACTCGTGATAATGCTGTGGACTTAAAAACTTGATATTGGTCCCACTGATCTGGAGGATCAAAACTGTACCGGAAAAATGGACGGTTAGGAAATAAGTTGGATGGTCCAAATTCTACTTACGCGGACCTAAGCTCTCACCTGATTAGTGTTAGTGTTCTTAATATTTTGCACATGACATGTTCGCAGTGCTGCTCTACTTGCCCCAAATCGATATCACCTGTGCTATCTGACAGCGGGAACCAGATCAATGGTTGTGATACGGGCCCGGAGTTCCATCAGAACCCATAATTTACATCTAATGAAGAAACCCCTGGTAAAGAAAACGAACAGAAGAGATGTAACCCTTCTACTGCTGAGCACTCTGCATTTTTTAATTCATTTGATACAATAAGAGGATATGACCAATAAGAATTAGAGATGCTACAGGTTAATAGTTATATGTCTAGTTTAAAAATTGCCCTAAGAAGATTCATCACTGGTCTACAACTCTACTTCTGGTCTACGCTTTTTTGTTTATGGATACTGAATTGTGCACATATTTAAACAACAAACCTAAGGCTATTCTACTATTTCATAAGCAAAAGATAAAGAAGAAAAACCAAAGAGTAGAAGTTGGATTCTTTTTCTGTGTTACCTAGCGGGAAAACGAATTGCCTTTATAAAAGAGTAATTCGAGCAGTTAGACTGTTAGTTTTAATCAAAGGCAATTTTATTTCAAAGCTAGAGGCAAGATATACAGGGCATACATTTCGGGCAAGCCCACAACAACAAAAAAGTGGTAGAGGATGCCTATCATATATCGGGGGTGGGAGGCCCCACAGTGGAAGCGAGAAGAATAAGATGAGCGGCAACCACACAACGGCCACAATCAAGCAAAACAACACACACAAAAAGGCAATTCAAATTTTACATGGAAAAACCCCTCACGGGTAAAAAAAACCACGGTACAAAGCGACACCAATCCACTATGATATCAGAAATTACAAGAGATGAAACCCAAAACCCCATATCACAAGCCCCATAAGAGAAATCCCAAGCTTTTCCAAGAAGAAAATCTTCTTCTGAAGCTCTTTCACTCACCTAAAACATCTCTCTCTCACCTAGAACCTCTCTCAATCCTATTTCTCGTCTAGGATACTACTAATCCTATATTATACTCATTAAATAGGAGAAAACCGAAATTAGAAACACCTTGCGCAAAACTGCTCAAGAAACCCGACTCAAACAGGAAACCTGTCAATCGGTTGGTCAACGCCGTCGACCGGTCGAGGAACCTTGCCTACCGGTCAGCTGACCGATCGATAATACCCGAAATACGTCCAGAGAGTTGATGTCTTGGCTCCGATTTTTCGATTTTCTGACCGGTTGGTCACCATCCACTGATCGGTCGATAGCCTCTGTTGCAGCAGATTTGAGTCAGTCTGAATCCAACAATCTCCACCACGACTCCAATCTTCATGCAACACCTTGCCCATACAAAATCCTCCACCTCTACTTTTTCATCATCATAGTCCCTATGCTTCTCAGTGCCCCATCGACTTTATCTTTGCACTTTCATGCACTTTGTCTCCCTTCTCATGTGGCCCTTTGACTCTTGCCATATACAAGCAACCGTGGATCCCACTTTCGATCTCGCAACTCTACCATGAATCATGCTTCCAATCACCTTGCAAAGATGACCACACCTCCGTGCTTTCATCCACACGAGTGCCCCCTTCATTACTTTACAATATCGATCGGAGTCGATGAACCTGTACCCTTTCGCCTCGAGTGCACCAAGAGATATCACATTCTTCTTCATCTTAGGGACATGATTCACACCTTTAAGGATGCGTTCGATCCCATCAAACATCATAATGGGCACCGAACCAATACCCACCATCTTGCGAGCGTAGCCATCACCCAAAAATGCCAATCCATCATCATACTCCCTGTATGTTATGAATGAACTTCGGTCAGGACATATATGGCATGATGCAACTAAATCCAAGAGTCATTCTTCACCGAGAGATCCCTTACCGGATATAGTCAATACATCACAAACATCACACTCATCCTCTATGGATTTTCCAGTATAAGCCCCCTCCCTATAAGAATCTCCAGATTTCTCTTACCTTTTCTTGGGATTCGGACAATCCCTCTTTATGTGTCCTTCTTCATCACAGCCCCAACAGTTCACCTTGCTCCTACCCTTGCCATTGGATTTAGATCTCGATGATGAAGATCCCTCATTCCTCTCAGAATTCCTCCCCCTCATAACCAGTGCCTTATTCGTAAAGGAACCCACGCCACCACTTTTCTTTTTCATTACCTTTGACTGAAGGGCTGAGATAACAGTCTTCACGCCAATGGTTTCCCTACCCGTGCATAACGAGATGTCCTTGAACGACTCATATGAATTTGGAAGAGAGTTCAAAAGGATAAACGTTTGATCATCTTCCTTCATCGGTTCATCTACATTTGTTAACTTGCAAACGAGCCTATTGAAAATTTTGATATAGCTCTCAACATCGGTCCCCTCTGTCATCCTCAGATTATACAATTGAAGCTTCAGATAGATGAGATTTTCCAGAAATTTCTTCACGTAGATATCTACCAACTTCGTCTATGCTTCAGCCGCAGTTTTCTCTTTCATAACGTTGTACAAGACCTCATCTACTAGGCATAACTGGATTGAGACATTGGCTTTTTCATCGATCACCTTCCACTCTTCTTCTTTCGTAGCATTCGGTCACTTTCTAAGGAGCACATCTTGCAGCCCTTGTTGAACTAGAAGGCCTTTCATTTTCACCTTTCATAGTTCAAAAATATTCTTTTTCCCCAAATACTTCTCTATGTTGAATCTCATACTAGAAGATGACATTGATGCCTCACCTCAGATTCTCTCTTCCTCCTCCCCAACTTTAATTATGATACCACTTGTTAGGAGTGGGAGGCCCCGTAGTAGAAGCGAGAAGAATAAAATGAGTGACAATCACACAATGATCACAATCAAGTAAAACAATACACAAAAAAAGGCAATTCAAATTTTACGTGGAAAAATCCCTCACAGGTAAAAAATCACGGCACAAAGTGACCAACACACTATGAAATTAGAAGTTACAAGAGATGAAACCCAAAACCCCAGATAACAAGCCTCACAAGAGAAATCCCAAGCTTTCCTAAGAAGAAAACCCTCTTCTCAAGCTTTTTCTCTCACCTAGAACCTCTCTCAATCTCATTTCCCTTCTAGCTAGGATACCATTAATCTCGTATTACACTTCTTAAATAGGAGAAAATTGAAATTAGAAATACCTTGCGCAAAACCGCGCAAGAAATCTAACTCAAACCGAAAACCTGTTGACCGGTTGGTCGACACCGTTGACCAATCAAGGTCGGCCGACTGGTCGACAATGCCCGAAATACGTCCAGAGAGTTGATGTCTTGGCTTCGATTTTTCAATTTTATGACTGGTCAGTGGCCATCTATGACTGATCGATGGCTTTCGTTGCAACAGATTTGAGTCGTCCAATTCCAACATCATATACCAGAATAAGGAAATAAAAAAAACTCTCTCTAATCACTCCGAGACCTACCTGGTCGAGGAAAAGAGCCCCCAAACATCCAGGGGTAGAGTTGAGACCCACTGGTAATTCGTTGCAATTTGGTGGCTGCTGCCCATGCGGGCCAAACGGTTTGCCACACAATTAACTTTCCAAGGGGAAAACACGATCGAGACTTAGGCTGAAATGCAAATCGAGTCAAAGGGAACCTTCCAATAACATAGGCTCCATAGGGACTCACCCCTCGTTTCAGAAGACTCCCACCTAGACCTGGCAAAATTCAACCCGACCTGACCCGACCCAATTTTTTCTAGTTTAGGGTTGAAAAATTTGACCCAATTTCAATTTTTGGGTTAACTCAACCTGACATGCATTTTTATGGGTTGGGTTAGGGCTAAAAGTGACCCGACCCGACCTGAATCATATAAGGGTTAAGTAGACTATTATATATAGATTTTCTTATTAGTTAAATTATATATAGTTTTTTTCTCACACACCCTATTGGGAACGGTCCGCATGTTTGTCAATTTAATAAACATTGCAATGGGCCCTAAGACTATATATTGATTTTCTTATTAGTTAAATAATACAGTCTTTTTTTCTCACACACCTGTTCGCTTCCCCAGGTGTAGGGTTGCGATGTAGCAATAATTCGGTAGAGACCGAGATCGTTCTCAGGGACTAATGTAGGAATTCTCAGAATTTCTTCTAACAATCTCCAATTGAAATCAAACTATAATAATCCGAAAAATATGAATATACGAGAATAATCTGTAACTTGAGATGAAATTAACAATCTAAAAAAGCACTAGGGTGCCGAGAATTCACTTGTAGTGATCCTTGATGCATAACTCGTATTGGTTTCTCAATTACACAACTAGAATCAAAATCAAATCCTATCTAGCCGGAATATGGAGCAGTTAATTCAGCAAAACAGTTTGTCCCATGTGTTGTTCATTAACATGATTCACTCAATTCAAGTTAAGACTTGAGCACACTCAATGTATAGGTCAATCCTAGTTCCAATAGGTTAAGATCACAATCATAATAATCATTAAACCCTGTCACTAGGCTTAACTATATTATGATTTGAACTTCATCCAAATCATATAAATAAGCAATACATGTTTCAGACTTTTCATAAAAAGTAGAACTTTGGTTTGGAGTTCCAACATGAAGAACCAAGTCTAGAGTGTCTTGAATCCGATTCCTCGGAGCGTACAGGTCTCGATCTATGCAAAACAACTAAAAACTAAAGCAATTCTTCCAAACATCCATGAGTCATCATAAGATTAAGAAAAACTACTTAGAACTTTATTCAAACTCATAAACCATTGTTCTTCAATCAAAATCTGATTAGAAACCAATAAAAACGAATTAAAGCATCTTAGATCTACTACAAGGTTCACCTCTTAGCCCTAGCTAAGAGGTTAACTAATGAAAAGCATAAAAACAAACTAGAACTAGAACTAGAAGAAGAAAACTAGTTGTAGGAGGCTAGGAAGCCTCCTAGGTCTTGATCTCTTTGCTCCCTACGTTGCTAGATGCCCTAAGAATGAAGTGGAAGTCTCCTTTTATAGCTTTCACACCCCACAAACGAAGAATCTTCGAGAATTTGTGTAGAATTTACGTACTACGCAGAGAAAATCGGAGCCAAACTTGAAAATTTCTAAACTGGGTGCATTGTCGATTGATAGCTTAGACTGGGCGATCAATCGCTAGTTCAAATAACAGTAAAAATTGCCTTTTTCGGATCTAGTGGATAATTGACTGGCTGAGAGATCAATCGGTCACTTCTGGCGATCAATCGATCAGTGTCCAACGATCAATCGGAGGGTGCAAAAAGTGTCCAGAGAGTTTTTTCAAATTTCTTAAAAATCTGCATTCTGGCGATTGATCTATGGGATGGGCGATCAATCGCTCAGGTTGGGCGATCAATCGCAATTCTTCACTTCACTCCAGCAAAAATTTCGTCAATTTCTGCTATGAGCGATCAATCGCTCAAGTCTGTCAATCAATCGCTTAGGCTGAGCGATCAATTGTCAGATCAATCTTTGGATTAATCTTCAGAAACTGTAAGTTTCTGCATTTTACTTTTATGGCCCTGCAGCTCTGCACTTTGGTTTTTTGGCCCTGCCAAGTCTTTTAAAATGATTTCTTCAGTGTTTTTTTTTTATTTTTCAACTCCATCTTCCATAGCTTTTTTCTTTCATTCTTGGGCTTTCTTCCTTTGATCTTCAAGGTGTCCTAAAGCGGTCTTTTAGCATTGGATTCGAAAGGTCTCTCTCTCATTCCTACAATCACAAACCATGCATTAAATTATTCTTTAAATCATGAAAATCATGCATAATGTGTGATGAATTGGGGTTAGATTATGCACAATTTAGAGCACAACACACCCCCAACCAGCATTTTGCTAGTCTCGAGCAAAACATACGTGAAACAAATCCATTCTTTAAAAACTCAACTCTTCCTCAGAAACTATGCTTCTAAAAACTCCAAGACAGATAAGTACAAAATTCAAAAAAACTTAGTGATGGAAATTGAAATCTTAAACTCTCTAAAATTAATAAGTGTTCAAATAGAATCCCCACTGATTGATTGATAAATAGAAGAATCCGAACAAGTTTAAGCTAGTGTGCATAGTAAATGTTCATCTCATGAGTTTTTCGAAATTACATTCTTCATAGATCAATCAAACTAAAAATCTAAGAGAGTTCAGATCAACAACAAGCCTATGACAGGAACCTGCCTTACCGTTCCTTCGACGGCTTTCACACTACTTCCCATTTCTAGCTTTGGTTACGGGTAGACCTTCCCCTGGTTGGTAATAGGTAGCCCTTTTCGAAAATTTTCAACACATTTTCAACAATAACTATTTTTTACATCATTTTCCTTCTTTTTCATTTTTTTAAGATCAATAACTGAAGAATCCAAAAGGCTCACTTCGGACTAAAACAATAATCGTGTAATGGTAACGACATAGGATAAAAATCCTTGTCCCAAATTACATTTGAACATGATTGACAAAGTTCCCCGGCTTGGTTCCTTAACACCTTAAATCTCAGTCTAACCGATCCATAAATCTACATAATCCCTTCAAACCATGAGAATTGTGTAATGCGAATTAGACTCAAAAGTGTTCAAAGTTTCTATAAATCATATAAATAGGGGAATTTACATATAAAACCATTATATTAAAGGTAGTTTAAGACTTGCAACATCACTCACTTCATATCTCCTTACTTATATACTTGTATCATCCCGAATGTATAGAAACGAAGTTTTCCAAAGGAGTTTTGAATTTTCAGAAAAATAATTTTCTTTTTTATATAATTGCTCGAAATGTCACAAAAGCTAGTAGATTCATCTAAGGAATATCACCCCCCAACCAAAATCTTACATTGTCCTCAATGTTAAAAGATATGCAATAAGCAATGACATGAGAGCAATGACAAAAATAAATGAGAATGAGAACGAGAATACCTGAGGCAGCAACTTAATCAAGTTTAGCTTCTTACTTTGTCTCGATGAGACTTATTCAATCCTAAATGCAGAAAAATAAATCCTAACCTACCTACCTACCATTCATTAGTCTGATCGACTACATGATCAAATTTGAGCAGGATCTTCATGAATTTCAATAGGTTTCTCATGAGGACCATCCAAAGTCCTGCTCGACAGTAAACATGGGTGCATTTCTTCAGTAAAGTCCAATCATAGTGTGCACCACATGCATGTAGGGAGGAGATAAGAGCAACAAAAAGATATCTTCTCAAATTCTGAATTGGGTTATGATTGATTACAAACGGGTCCTTCCAGTTAGAATTCTCAATGAGCTGAAGAAACCATGATGGTGGAGAGACACTCATCAAATATTCGTCAGTTAAGGTTGTCTCCTCCATAATTTTAGAATTGCATGGTGCTTCCACAAACAATGGTAGAGAGTGTATATTAGTGGAATGGTGTTCTTTGGGCACCGATACCGTCTTTAACAAAATGTCCAACTCCTTAATCATCTCATCATCAAGATCATTTGAGTGGGCCAAGCATTCCTCTTGGAAATCGAGATAGTCGGATGAAGGGTCCTCGTCTTCCCTAAGTGATTGTAAAAATTCAGTTTCTATGGTGAGGGATTCACACTCCATGAAGTGAAATTCTTCCAAACTAGGTTCTTCATAACTAGTATGAGGTACCAAGTCGGAAGTGTGCAAGGCTTTAACAATCTCTTGAATAATTCGATTTTTTGAATTTTCAAAGTGAGCCAAGCATTCATCCAAAGAATTTGAATTCTCACTCAAAGGGAAATCTTCCACAATAAAATTTGGCATGTGTTGTTGGTGGAAGGACTCAAAGAGATCGACTTCGGCCATCTCTCTAGCAAGAATATCTTCTGGCGACTCATAAATATTCGGCTCTTTGGAAGAAGAAATCATGAGCTCACAATCATCCATTGAACCCTCATTGTAGGTAATCATACTATCACTTTCAGATTTTGTAGATTCCTCAAGCTCGTCAACCGTCATTGAAATCTCTTCATCATTAAAATCAGGATATCTAAAAGAGATAGTTGATTCACCATAATCGATGGTGATATTGGGGTCACTAAGATCAATATCTTCTAGAAGTTTAGTCATTAAATCCGGAGAAGGTTGGGCTTGGATAGCCTTATTTTCCCCATTGTTGTGGATTGAATCGGTGATCCCAATTTCGGGCTCAATGTTTTCAAGAAATGGCGAGTGGTTTTGAATCAATTACTCATACTTGTACTCTTTCTCTAAGTCTTCAAGAATTTGTATGTACATGTTATCATAAGAGGAAGACGTTTTAAAACGATTGTTGATGACCATGATTGGTTCTTCCTTTGGACTAGAGGTATGATGACCCTCCCAATGAAGACCATACGTGTTATATGACGAAGACTGATAAGATGGTTGATAGGCATAACTAAACAAGTGATCACGCAATGTCTTTACCGGTTGTTATTACTCCCCCGGTCCTTTTTCTTATTTCTACCTCCTGTCAAACTTGGTGGAACACTCTTGTTATTTTCAACCCAGTAATCACGTAATGTTTTACCCAGCTGACTGTTGTTCGATTTTACTTCATTCTGGTACTCCCTCATCGTCTTACGCTGTGTCTCATCATATGTATCATAGTAATCACGCAGCGTCCTACATTGGGGAGTAGTGGAGGTTGATTGAATCTCAGAAAAATACTTATGCTTATAATGGTTCCAACATAAAGAGATTGGATTCCATGATCCGACATCTCATCTTCCACAAGATATGCATAAGCACCACCCATCCATTCAGCCATAATGAGATTTAAGAAGTTGAAACTAAAAAAATCTAGAAAAAAAATAAAATAAGGAAAAGAAAAAGAAAAGGAAGAACAAAGAAGATCCTAAGAAAGAGAAAGGAAAGAAAAAGAAAAAGAATTCTTCCTACTTCCTTTACTTCTCTCAAAGACCGAAGCACAAGGTGTCTTGCAATGGCAAAGCCAGAAGCGAAGATAGAGACCGATTTCTCGTGGTCAATAGAGGTTCAAAAGAACACTCCACTCACTCTTTAAATCTTTGAGAAAAATTCGAAAAGAAGAAAGAGGAGTAGGGTGAGAAGAGAAATCGCCGAGCTTAGGGTGATCCAAGGCGGCTATTCCGACCAAAAGGAATCAAGGCGGCTCAAGGCCAACTTATCAGAGATCCAAAAGGAGTCTCCACCCACTCTACAAGAGATGAATAGGATAGGTATGAATAGGGGGAGAAGAAGAGTAAGGTTGGAAAGACAAAATCTGATTTAAGAACTTAAGAAAACCAACTTACTTCTACTTCAACTTCCTAACAATTCCTGCAAAAGAATGATCAAAATAAAACAAACTAAGTTAATACTAATCGAAAAATTCTTAAAAATTTCAATAGAAAATTATTTTCAGAAATTCTATAAAAACCGTCAAGTCCCCGACAGCGACGCCAAAAACTTGTTCGCTTCCCTAAGTGTAGGGTTGCGATGTAGTAATAATTCGGTAGAGACCGAGATCGTTCTCAGGGACTAATGTAGGAATTCTCAAAATTTCTTCTAACCATCTCCAATTGAAATCAAACTATAATAATCTGAAAACTATGAATATAGAAGAATAATCTGTAACTTGAGATGAAATTAACAATCTAAAAAAGCACTAGGGTGCCGAGGATCCACTTGTAGCGATCCTTGATGCGTAACTCGCATTAGTTTCTCAATTACACAACTAGAATCGAAATCAAATCCTATCTAGCCAGAATATGGAGCAGTTAATTCAGCAAAACAGTCTATCACATGTGTTGTTCATCAACATGATTCACTTAATTCAAGTTAGGACTTGAGCACACTCAATGTATAAGTCAATCCTAGTTTCAATAGGTTAAGATCACAATCATAATAATCATCAAACCCTGTCACTAGGCTTAACTATATTACGATTTGAACTTCATCCAAATCATATAAATAAGCAATACATGTTTCAAACTTTTCATAAAAAGTAGAACTTTGGTTTGGAGTTCTCACATGAAGAACCAAGTCTAGAGCGTCTTGAATCCGATTCCTCGGATCGTACAGGTCTAGATCTATGCAAAACAACTAAGAACTAAAGCAATTCTTCCAAACATCCATGAGTCATCATAAGATTAAGAAAAACTACTTAGAACTATATTCAAACTCATAAACCAATGTTCTTCAATCAAAATCTAAATAGAAACTAATAAAAACAAATTAAAGCATCTTAGATCTACTACAAGCTTCACCTCTTAGCCCTACCTAAGAGATTAACTAATGAAAAGCATAAAAACAAACTAGAACTAGAACTGGAAGAAGAAAACTAGTTGTAGGAGGCTAGGAAGCCTCCTAGGTCTTGATCTCTTTGCTCCTAACGTTGCTAGATGCCCTAGGAATGAATTGGATGTCTCCTTTTATAGCTTTCACACTCCATAAACGAAGAATTTTCGAGAATTTGCGTAGAATTTACACACTGCGCAGAGAAAATCGGAGCCAGACTTGGAAATTTCTAAACTGGACGCATTGTTGATTGATCGCTCAGACTGGGCAATCAATCACTAGTTCAAATAACTGTAAAAATTGCCTTTTTCGGATCTGACGATTAATTGACTGGCTGAGAGATCAATCGGTCACTTCTGGCGATCAATCGATCAGTGTCCAGCGATCAATCGGAGGGTACAAAAAGTGTCCATAGAGTTTTTCTAAATTTCTTAAAAATCTACATTCTGGCGATTGATCTATGGGATGGGCGATCAATCGCTCAGGCTAGGCGATCAATCGCAATTCTTCACTTCACTCCAGCAACAATTTTGTCAATTTCTGTTGTGAGCGATCAATCGCTCCAGTTTGTCGATCAATCGCTCAGGCGGAGCGATTAATCGACGGATCAATCTCTGGATCAATCTTCAGAAACTGCAACTTTTTGCATTTTACTTTTATGGCCCTCCAGCTCTGCACTTTGGTTTTTCTGGCCTTGCCAGGTCTTTTAACATGATTTCTTCAGTGCTTTTCTTTGTTTTTCAACTCCATCTTCCATAGCTTTTTTCTTTCATTCTTGGCTTTCTTCCTTTGAACCTCAAGGTGTCCTAAAGCGGTCTTTTAACATTAGATTCAAAAGGTCTCTCTCTCATTCCTATATACAATCACAAACCATGCATTAAATTATTCTTTAAATCATGAAAACCATGCATAATGTGTGATAAATTAGGGTTAGATTATGCACAATTTAGAGCTCAACAACACCCTGTTGGAACTGTCCACATGTCTGTCAAGTTAATAAATCTGATCGATGTATCTGAAGCATCATCCCATTACCTTAACTATGTTGATGCTTAAAGAGATATACTTTAAATCCGCACTACATTCTATGCATTTATTTTTCTCTTTCAATATTTGCATGCTTAATAGAAATACTCTATAAAAAAGCCTTGGTCTATATATATATATATATATATATATATATATATATATATATATATATATATATATATATATATATATATATATATATATATATATCATGGGAGCTTTGTGATAGGGCCCCATTGTTATGTGTGATGGGTATCCACACCATCAGTCGGTTGCACCATTTCGTGGTTGGCCATGGGCTACAACTCAGGCCTATTCATGACTTGGGTGGGCCACACATAGACAACAATTAAGAGTGGATATCCACCATTGAAAATTTTATGATTGTTTATAGGATGGAATGAGATGTGGTTGAGAAATCCAGCCCATCCATTATGCGTGTCCCACTTAAACAAGAGGTCACACAAGTGCTTTTAGATGTTGTAGCATGATTTAACACTATTTCAATTGGTATAGCCCACTTGAGTTTGGGATGCGGTTGATTTTTGGGATATCCCATAACCAATAGGGGACCCACCAAATGCATGGTGTGGATAGCCATCACACATCACAGTGGAGCCCAGACAGCTCGAACTCATGGGAAGTTCTCATGCGGTCAAGCACATATATAGTATATTTTCCTGTATATATATATATATATATATATATATATATATATATATATATATATATATATATATATATATGAGGCACTCTTAAGTCCAACCGGTTGGACCACAATTTGCAGTCCACCCAATGGATTGCTTCCAACTTGTTAAGGGCTTGTGAAATCCGATCCTCATAATAAGTTGGCCCCACCACTAGGAACAAGTCACACAAACATCAGCTGCATCCACTGACCCAGCATACCACAGTTGTATTTCGCTATTAATCAATGGTTGTACACTGTTTTCTATATTGTAGCTCACATAATGATTGGATCGGGCTGATATTTGCACTAGGGGATCCTCATGGTGGGGCCAACCTAATAGGAGGATTGGACTTCACAAGCACTTAATAGGTTAAAAAGAAATCCATTTGGTGGACTGTAAATTGTGATTCAACCGGTTGGACTTGAGAGTGACTCTCTCTCTCTCTCTCTCTCTCTCTCTCTCTCCATATATATATATATATATATATATATATATATATATATATATATATATATATATATATAGTTTAGTTTCAATTGAATGTAATGTTATATGCATCTAGTTTAATATACAAATTAGTTAGTTGATCATTAAAATGTGGGCCAACCCGGCCCAACTCAGTTTAATTTGGGTTGGGTAAGCGTTGGGAAAATCCAACCCGAATTCAATTTGAGTCGAGTTAGGGTTGAGGTGGAAATGACCTGACCTGAACCGATCCAACCCAACCCATTTCCACCTCTACTCCCACCACCGTAACAGAGTCACTCTCCACCTCTTTTCGACGGAACCCACACTCTATGCAAATAGACGGCCCATCAACCACTACTCTAGCTTCAGCCCGAAAATTAGACCCGACGTGGTAGCCTCTCGAAAAAGCAGCCCTTTCGTCTCTACATACCCCCCTGCCACCCGAAAGGCCTGGGTTTCCCCTGGGACGACCTGTCGACATTTAATTTAACCTAGCCCTCCGTTGGACTTCTCCACTTGACTATGGACATAAATGGCTTCTTGGGTGGCGGTGGGGATATCCCCAAGTCTCGAAGGGCCTTCAGGCTCGCACGATTGCTACAGTTCGAGAGCGGAAGGATGGAAGAATGTGAAACAAACCACCTTCGGATCCTACCAATAGGCTCTCCCACATTGATCTGGATCTCCACAAAATGTTTTTGGTTTCCAGAGATCCAGATTTCGCAGAAAATGAAAGCTGGGGCCAGCCCTCTAAGCAACCAGATGCTATTTTTTTCAGAGGCCAAGTTCCACCATTACGAGGCTCGGTCGGAACCTGACTGACCTTCCAAGAAAGATACCTCGAGCATTGAGGAAAAGAATTTCCAAACCTGTGTCGCTAACTCGCCCCTAGCATATAAATGGTCCATGGACTCCTCGGCTCGACTTCCATCCGGGTGAACCCAGGCCCTAGCAAATAAATGCTACTCTTTTTTTTCTCTCTTTCAAGATGAACAATGAGGCCTATCCAAATCCCACTATATTTATAGAGAAATATTCTTTTTTATTCTAGGTATTATTATATGATACCCCACCTGAGAATTTGTATAGTTTGGCTAGTGACCCTAACACCAGCCAGCCAGCTGGTGTCAAAGATCTGTGAGCACCACCATGAGCCAAAAAATGAGGCAAACACAAATCTCATGTGGACTACACCACAAGGAAACATATTGAACGTCCACTATTAAAAACTTCCTAGGGCCCTACTGCAACGTTAATTTTCCATCACACCTGTTGATAATGTCACACAAGCCTCGATGAAGGGATAAGAAAAATATCAGCTTCAACCAAAATTTATGTGGCCCCAATAAGTTTTCAACGGTCAGCATTCAATCCCAGATGTTTCGTGTGGTGTGGTCTCCTCGAGGTCTGGATCTACCTCATTTTTGGGTCTTGCCATAAATCGTGTAATGACCCAAAATTTTGGCTGTTAAAACTTGATTTTTAATAAAAAAAAAAATTATTAAAAGAATAAATTTATAACTTACAAACAAATAGGACTTTGGGATGGTTGGTTAAAACTCTCTTGGTAAAGAGGGCATACCAGGGATTAAGTCATGCCTCTAGCAAAAAAGTTTTCATATGACTTTAGCATAATTTCTTCTTGATCTAGTCAATGAATCGAACCGATCACATATCCGCCCATTGTATAGATCCATGGACCGTTTTTTTAGATTTAAATCCATATAATGAAGAATGTGATTGATGGGATCATCTGGGTGGGGCAAATCTAATCTGCATGAGTCCAAAGGATCCTAAGGCCGAATCATGTAAGTGCCAAGAAGCACAGATCAATCTGACCTACAGGTGGGCCACGTCAATCCAATCTTGGATTACAAGTTGATCCTTGTGTGATCCAATGAGTGCATCTGATCCATCACACAAATCTGAACCGTTGAAAGTATTTTGTATAGATTAGATCGTCCAGTGGACTATCAAAATATGATTTATTTGAAGTTAATCATGAAGATCGGTGTGTATAATGATGATGATCATGACTTAGATGTGGACAATGGTATGATCATAGATCATCAAAATATCTAATCTGTGATGGATTGACCAGATCTAATACGTGATGAACTAAAGATCAATATAATCTAGGATTGAGAATAAAAAAAGTATAACTCGGACGACTTGGAAAACATGAATTGGGAGTTCTTCGGTCGACCGAAAGGGTGGTTCAATCAACCGAGGAACTACCTCTCAGCAAACTGTAATCTTTATCGAAGAGGGTTTCGGTTGACCCAGGACAACTTCAGTTGACCGGACTCAGGGTTGGGTTGATCGAGAAACCTCTTTCATCGTTGTCCTATATAATCTGTAATCTTGACCGAAAGAGTTTTCAGTAGACCAATAGAGACTTCAGCCAATCGAGCATAGGGCTCAGTCAACCGAACGACCCTTTTTTTCTACATTTTGAGTGAATTGGGTTATTAAGCTCAATTGTAATTATTAACTTATTTCGAATAATTGAATGATAGAAAACCCTAGCTAGTAAACTAGACAGTGAGGTATTGACAGGGAATGGTCTATTAAGTAAATTATTGAATGGATAAAGAATGTTGGGTAATGATTGCATTTTAAGAACTTGATATTGACTTTGAATTTGGGGAAGAACTCATGGAATTCACATTAGCAATCAAATGTGAGTGATCCTACCATATTCCTATTCATTCCAATTAAAATAGCTTGTGTGTGATACCCATATATGTGATAAATGTTTGATTATCTCTAAGATGTATTTGCATTAGCATGGGTTGTTACTTATACATATCATTGGAAGTTGATAAACAGAAAACGTGGTTTACTTCTCATATGATGAGATGGGCCATCAACTGTGGTTTAACTTTAATATAAAGATACGGGATTGTATGATGAACTAGACATGCGTATTTCATATATCCATAAGTACTCATGCGTCATGATTACTTTCAAAAGGATCTCTATTGAAGACATGTAGGTAATTAAGAACCAGGGTAGCCCAAGAAATCATGTTGAATGCCCACAATATGTGGAAGCCTAACCTACGGGTAGATGCCAGTCCTAGGAGGGTTAATGCGGGATGATGAAGTCCAACTCAAGCGAGTGGATGCATTTTTCACTTGATACATGCATCATAGATACATAACATTACTGCATTTTATATGGCATTAACAAAGATGAATTATGTTTTCTATTTTAATTGTGGTGCATATGAACTATTATAGGTTTGCTCATTGGGCTTTCCAACTGATGGTGTGTGGATAAAAATATAACAGATGATGTAATAGTTGATCCACCAGAAATGGTTTTAAAAAACGAAGCCGAAACAGTGGAAGGAACCGCATGATAATTAGTACTATCTGACTGAAGAGGAGCTAGCTAAACCAAGATGCATAGTTTATGATTTTTTATCATTAATTTTGTTATTAATTTCAGTAGTTCAGTGATGAGATGAAATAAGTTCCAAATGGGTGGACCATAGATACAGTTTTTTTATTTATTTAAGTGACCAGTGGATTAATGTTTAAATGATGATTTTGAAACTTAGACTATATCAAATTTTGTGCCTCTATGACTAATTGACATTTGGATTAAGTGTACTTGTTGCACAAATCATACGCCATATCTCAAATCTGAGGGCGCACACTTTATGTCTGAATTGCCGGGCATGACAAATTGAGCTGGCAAAATGCATGGACGGCGTGGATAAAGTACATACATAATGGTGGGGCTACAGAGTTTTACACCTGCTGCTAGCTGGCTGGTGCTGGGTCACTAGCCAAACCGCCTCCAGTTTTCAGTTTTCCCGAGTGGGGGCGATGATTCAATGCTCAACACCTGATTTTGATTTGGTTCCACACTCGCACTAGCGTTCGGATTGCCGATGCATCAAAACACTTCTATATCGTAGATTCTATCATCTCAAAATTTATTCACCAAACATAAGAAAAATAAAAAGCGCCGAATTGGAATACATTCAACCACATAAAAGCAGAAAGATCCAATGACTTGGATTTTTGGAACAAAATCATCGACGGAGGGACTTTCATATAAGTGGCTTGGATTAATGAACCATGGGTACGAACTTTACAAGCTAAAAAGTAGCATTGCAAAAAAATAAATAAATAAATAAATAAAGGCACACTAAACAGGATTTCCGGTGGAGGAGCTAGTACATCTTATTCAATGTCGTCCTGGTTCTGCTTGAAATTTCAATCACTACTAGGAAAGGAGGAGATTAATAAAAGACGTCCTAGATCAACTTTGGTCTGAGTTTTCTCTGGAAATTGACGTGCTGGACAGTCCAAATTGAAATGAGGAAGGAAGTGTGAAAATTGGTAGTAAAGGGAAAGCGAAGCAAGAAAGATGAATACAACGAAAATGAGAACAATGGTGATACCGAGCCATTTGCTCACCACTGACCAGATGCCTGCCAAGAACGCCAGTGTTAATGATCCAAGTGCTATGGTCATAAGTCTCGTGGCCAGTGATACAGTGCCAACCAAGAGATCCTGATCGCCTATGCCGGTGCAGATGAGGATCAGAGCAGCAGCAATGGAACTAAACATCGCAATGGCGTCAGTGACAAGGAAAGCTTCAAAAGCTAATTTTCTTGCTAGTGTTGCCATTCCTTGGCCAGGACCATCGTTTTTGTATCCCCCAGGCATGGTGAAAGCCGCCGCAAATGAGACAGTGGCTATGAGCACTGCCACCACTAAAATGACTTTGGCCATGGCCTTGTAAGACTCAATTCTCGGCATTGCATCCCTGTACAGTACGTCCTGTATTTTCTTGAATTTACTGTTGATTCTGACCCCGAGGTGCCCCCGCTTTTATCAAGGCTGTGCATATTAGGATCTGCATGGTTTGACAAATTAGTTGTAACCCTGTCTAATGAAAGATAATCGGTGATTAATACTCACAAACACATGCAGTAAGAGAGTGATGTTACCCCTTCCTTATTAGGGGACGTTTCTGAGTGTGGGTGTCAGCCTACAAAACTGAAAAAACCACACCCCTAAGCACACTTTTACAGTTTTGTAGTTTACTTCGTGATATCATGGAAAAAAATATCCAAAACAAGAATTATGCAAAGGAAAACGGAGAGGAGATTGTTAGAGATAATTGTTCCTTCCGAGTGACCTAAAAATGAGTGAGGATCGTCTGTGTTGAAGACACAGAAAAATTTTAGTGCCGTCTATTCTCATTGGTACACGTCATAGCCAATGACGCCAACCAAAAAACCATCCGATTTTCTCTCTAACGTATGGGTTGCGTGCTCCACAACCCACTTTTACAATGTAATTTCCCTGGGCCTCATCTCAATTTATCTGTTAGAACAGAACCGTCCATCAATTTTTTCAGATTATTCTAAAGAATAATATAAAAAATGAAGCAAATCCAAAGCTCAAGTGGACCACACAACAGAAAGCATGGGATTGAACGACTAACGTTGAAACCTTCCTACGGTCCACTTTGAGGTTTATTTGCCATCTAAACCCTTCATAAGGTCACTTAGACCTTGATTCAGGGAAAACACAAACATCAGCTTGATCAGAGCTGTCTATTGCAACAAGAAGTTTTCAATGGTAGGTGTTCATTTCCCACTCTTTCCCGTCGTGTGGTCCCACTTGAGTCTTGGATCTGATTTATTTTCAGCCTCGTGACCAGAAGGTATGACACAAAATGATTGGACTGTGTGGATCTAATACATACATCATGATGGACCCCACAGAAGTTCCACCTTTCAACCTGTTCCGGTTTTCTTCTCTCTAGCTAAGAGCGGAATTTCTTTAGGTGCGAAATTTACGCTGGCCCATGATAACTTATTTCTTAGATCCACACCGTCCATATAATTTTTCAGATCTTTCCAGGTTATAAACCTAAAAACAAGTTTGATCCAAAGCTCAACTGGAGCACACCATAGGAAACAGTGGAATTGATGCTACCGTTGAAAACTTCTTAGGGCCTAGACGGCTCTGATCAAGCAGATATTTGTGTTGTACCTTCATCTAGGTATGGGTGGACTTATGAACTGGTTAGATGTTAGATAAAGCCTCACGCTTGGCCCGAGGAAGGTTTCAACCAAAGTTTATGTAATCCTCACTACTTTCTTTTGGTGTGGTCCACTTGAGATTTGGATGTATCTTATTTTTGGAACCATGCTCTAAACCTATTTGGAAAAATTGATAGACGGTGTGGATGTAAGACAAAGGTTATGGTGAAGGGCGGTGAAGTTGCATACGTTAAAAGATGTGCTATGTAGCGTACCCGAATAGCCAAGGGATATTCTGTGAGATGGAGATTACGGAAATGACGTGTCCGAACGAGAAGCTACCCCACTGGAATTTCCTGTGCTTTCAGACGATCCGCTCTCCCTAAAAATAAGCTTTTAAGCCTTTTATGAACCAACAAAGGACACTTCCCCTTTCATAAAAAAAAACACATGCCTTCTTCATGGTGGTGTCTTTTTATGGCATCTCTTCGTAAATGGCAATTCTCTACAAAGATCTTGAATTGAAAATCAATTCTTCATCAAGCGTGATCATGATTCATAATTAAAAAGTCACCAAGAATTACCAAAATCCACATCTTTTAATTTTTGTCAGTTTTTATGTTTTAAAAACTCAACAACTTTTTCATTTTCTTTTTCTGTCCTTTTTATTTTCTTTTTTGAAAAAAAGAAATATTCAGTAGGAAGTAGTACCTTTCGAAACTTCATACTTAACTCAGTATCGGACTCAGCAACATCGAGAGCCGTTTGACAGCCATTGTTCATGGCCCTAATATCTACTCTTTCATCATTCAAGAGAAGATACACAATCGATAGATTGCGCTTGATGATGGCCAAATGCAATGGTGTGTTGCCGTTGTTATCTGCCTCATTTATAAGCTCCTGAAGCTCAGGCGATTTCAGAATATACCTAACAACGTTCAGCTTTTCCCTTTCAACAGCGAGATGAAGTGCATTTTGACCTTTAGCATCAAGAAGCTCGCTAGAATCCGGGTGGTGAAAGACAAGTTCTCGGATTACACTAGGATGTCCATTACTTGCTGCCAAGTGGATCGGTGATCGGCCGTCTTTGTCTACTTCATAAGCAGTGGAAGCATCCAATTGTAGCAACTCTCGAACCATCTTCAGATTACCCTGGGATGCCGCATAGTGAAGAGCAGTTGCCCCATATGTGTCTGCTTGTTTGATGATATCTGGTTTCACTTCTATCAACTTTTTCATGATATCTAACACGTTAGATGAAGAAGAAAAAGAATCAGAACTATAATTGGATAACGGAGAATGCAAGGGGAAGCGAAAGCTTGATATTAATGCTGGGAGAAGCAAGCCTTTTACACCTATTTATTTTGCTAAGGAAAAGTCCTATAAATTGCTTCTCTTTTGTATTTGCAACTGTTTGGATTGCAATCCTACGAATGGTAGACATTTTTCCCTCTAAAATTATCACTTAAAACGTTACGTCAAGTCAAAGATTAAGCTTTTTTCTTTTTTTCTTTTTTTTTTTCTTCTACACACGCACCCCATACCCACCCACACACCCACACTCACGCCGTAGTGGGATTTCACCACCTATGGGACTCGAACCACAAGCCTCATGTTGAAACTCCTGGGAGTCTACCACCAAGGTAAGGATAAGAACCCGTTTAGCTTTATTATTAAGAGGGGAAAGCAAATGAAAACACATTCAAATGTCTTTTTGATGCAAATTATTGAATTCCCTAGTTTGCGAATATCCTAAAAACGGTTACTAGTTAAGGATTTACTTACCGAAATGACCCCAAATAACGGATGCATGCAAAGGCGTTCGATGGAAGGGACCACCATACGCATTCAAACCTCCATGAACAGATGATTTAGAGGTGTGAAGGATTTGATTGACGATATCCAGTGATCCTACTTCAGCAGCTAGATAGAGTGGAGAAACGCCTGCTGTGTTCACCAAGCATGCCGATTCCGGGTCTTCTTCAGTCAACCGCTCAACGACCCTAAGGTGACCATGACGCACTGCCTCGTGCAAGGCAGTGTCGCACTCTGAATTTTTTTTCCTCACCAATTCAATCACTGTGTTCCCTCCATTTTCGGCGTTTCCAGAAGGCAATGAATTGAAATCTCTAGCACAACAGACAAGGCAAATGACTGAAGTGATGTGCCCAGCCCTTGCGGCTATGTGGAGTGCAGTGTCCCCTCTCATGTTTGCTGAAGAGAGAAGAGATGGGCATTTCCTCAAAGCCTCTATGATGAAACAGGATTGCCCGTGCCTTGCCGCAATATGAAGGGCTGTGTTCTTCTGGGGAGTAAGTTCGAGGTGAAGGTTGGGGTTTTGGATTGCAAGTTGGTAGAAGAGAGTGATGTTGCCTGCTCTTGCAGCTCTCATCAGTTTAGGATCCATGGAATGACTCTGAATGGTGTTGCTTGATCAAAGCCCCATCTCTCTGCTCTTTATATATTAGTGAGGCCGGACCCTCTGCAATGTTCCTAGAATCAACATTCTACTGTTCTTGAGCGTGTGGGCCCCAGGATGAAAATTGGACGCTTCAAAAATCAGGCCCATCTAACCATTACGTGAACAGAAGGATTTGGAATTTATGGGGATTTTTCCATATAGCTGCCCACCTTTTAGGCTGTGGACCAAAATCCTCCCGCTTTTAAACTATTTCTCAATACCCACCTAAATATTTCATATACGTCCTACAACCGCAGTAAATATTTCAACCGTGTTCATGCATGAACTTCACTGCGCACGAGAATATGTCGGAGCGACTTGGCTGCTACCCCAGCAGCAGCGATGTAGTTGCGGCCATGACCGTGGGCCCACCTAGATATATGTATTGTATATCCACAGCCTCCCATCCGTTCTCCCATATCATTTTAGGGCTTGATACCAAAAATGAATCAGATGCAAGTTTCATGATGGCCACACCACAGGAAAGAGTGGTTATTGACTATTAAAAATGTTTTGTTGGCCACAAAAGTTTTGGATCGAGCTGATATTTATGTATTCGTTTCATCCAGGTCCGTATGAACTTATTAACAGGTTGGATGATCAATAAACATTGTGGTGGACCTTAGGGAGTTTTTAGTGGTCGACTTTCAAAGAACACGGTTTCCTGTGGTGTGGTCCACCTGAAACTTTCGTCAGCTTCATTTTTTGGGAGAAAGACCTAAAATGTTCTGGAAAAAGGATGGGACCCGTGGATATAAAATACATACATCGATCAGGGCCGAACCACACCGTTGGTTCCAGCGTCGTAGCCAAGTCGCATGTGAGAGGGAATGTCTCTGCGTAGGATGGAGATTGCATTCTGACACTGCAACGAGGTGCTTGATGGGCCCATACGATGTATGAATGTTATCCATACCGTCCATCCATTTGGCCAACTTATTTTGGGGCATGATCCAAAAGATGAGGCAGATCCAAATCTGAGGTGGACCACACCATAGGAAACAGTGATGATTGAAGTCCCACCATTAAAAACTTCTTAAGGGCCAGCGAAGTTTTGAATCAAGCTGATATTTGTGTTTTCACTTCATCCAGGTCTATATGACCTAATAATCCGGTCGGATGGCAAATGAACAATACATTGGGCTCTTGGAAGTTTTCAATGGTGGGACTTCAATCAACGATGTTATCCTGTGGTGTGGTCCACCTAAAAAAATGGATGCACGGCGTGGATATAGAATTCATACATCAAGGAGGGCCCCATGGTAAGGGTCGCACCCCTAATCCACAATCTAGGTACATGCAACGGTACCCCAACAACCTCTTCGAACGCTTTTAAATAACGTTGATTGTCGTGCAATCCTCACTTGACCATAGGTCGGGCTTACCATGTTGTTAGTGACAAATTCACCCCTGTTCATATGGTTTTTTTTAGCTCACTTTAGGGCACGGACCCAAAAACGAATTGTCGATTAAAAGAAAAAAAAAAAACTCAATTGGGCCACAATAATATAAAAGAATGGTGAGTGTGTCACGCCCCAAAATCAGGCATCGATAGCGCGCATCTCAGCCCCGATATTTGCAATACAACACATACACTAGGTGACTTTACCATGTAGGTCCTTATTCTAATATAAAGTACTAACCCATAAACAACTATTCAACTTCACATTTAAAACATTAAAAAGCAAATCCAACCCTACATCAAGTTCTCAACAAAATGAAAACTATGAATTAATCTAATCTGAAGCATAAATTAATTAATCATTCAAGTGCGTCCAACTCCTCCTCTGTCTTATATGGCCACGTTTCTTGTGGATTATTCACAGGATCGCCTATCTCCTCTTGTTCTTGTGTCGACAATTCGACATGATTCAAATCTGTATGGTTTATTGATCAAGTGTCAGTTGGCTAGGCCTAATGAATAAACCCAACATGGTTTGTCCAAATAAGGATAATATAGGACAATACAAGGATAATCAAAATTACACAACAAACAATAAAATTCAATAACTCGAGTGAAAATGTACATCTACTTGCTTGGATTGGAAATTAGCAACCCCTAGCTCCCCAATTTAGGAGACTTCTACCTATTGGTAAGCAAAGTCATCTGCTGATTAGTAGGCAAAGTCATCCACCATTTGGCAGGCATAGTCATCCACCGATTTGATAATTAAAGTCATCTACCGTTTGGTAGGCAAAGTTATCTACTATTTGGTAGGCAAGATCATACGGGTGGTCCCTAAGAACGACTGGCATATGATTATGCACCCAGCATGTTATAATTCAATCACATCGGTATATTATTTAATGTAAAAGCAAGTGATCTATATTATGCAATAATATACAGTTGCACACAGGATGAATAGTAACATCCAATCAATCAACAACAATCAACACAACAACTATATTAAACTTAATGGAAAGAAACATATTGGGATCACTCACCTCTATGATCAGGTGACATGAATTCCGTTCATACGATCAAGCACCATTAATAACACTATGTATTTCTTAAACAATATGTAATTATAAGTTAGTGATTTAACTTAAATTAATTAATAGTGTGACCAAGTTCTAATCGATCACATTGTGGATTCCACACGAAGGATCACACCATTTTAATTTAATTTCCTTTCAATCATGTCTCTTACATTAGATTAGAAATCTCACAACCTAGTGTGGGGCCCACTTGATCAAATCAAGTGATGATCACCATTCTACTATATTTAATTTATTTAATTACCTAAAACATACATAAATCTAAGATTACAATAACTCATTAAATTAAGTTACCAAAATTAAAAATAAACAAATCTTTCTAGACATCTTTGATAGGATCCCTCGATGGGATTGAAGACACCTTCGATTAAAGGTAGTTCGATAGTATTGCTCTATTGATAGAATCGAAGACCCATCGAAAGTGTTTCTGATCAATTTTAACTAAGTTAATACCAAATTTGGATATTTTTCTCCAAGTTGGGTTTAACACTTGATTAACCCCAATAAGTCATATCCAAACCGTCAAATTAACATTTTCCCTCAATAGTAATCTTGAGAGGTTGATAAATCAGCTGGACCAATTTGGGTCGATATCTACATTGCAACATGAATCTAATTAAATTTATCCTTGATTAGTGTGGCCCATCAAATGATCTGATCGATTTAATATTCAGAATCAAATGTAATTAGATCTCAAAAATCATATCGACGGCATAGAGATAAAAATTGTCTCCCTTTTATCTGAATTACACTATAAAGACGAGTATCAATCCTGTAACCTCAATTAAGCTTGAGAGTGACTCTACCACTTGAACCACCAGCTTCTTCTTCTTCTTTTTTAATAAAAAAGTTTAATACTTAAACTATTTTAATTGCTATTTCACAAATATTAGTGTACTTAACTAAATTAAAATTTTTGGGTTGTTACAATGCGCGCCCACTATTGAAATATAGGTGGGGCCACAAATTGTTTGTGACAAATCCACCCGTCCATCTATTTTCAGCTCATTTTAGGACATGAGCCCAAAAAAGAGCAAGATCGAAAGCTAAAGTGGGCTACATCACGGGAAAACATGTGAAGGGACACCTACCATTGAAATATCTTGGGGTCATCATGGGGGCCACTTTGAGCCTTGGATTTGCATCATTTTTGGGCCATGCCCTAAAATGACTTGAAAATTAGATGCACCGAGTGGATTTTTCACAAACATTAAGATGGTCCACATGTTTAGTTTGGGTGAGAATTGCACGGCAATTAATGCCAATTTAGAGAGGTCATTGGACACTTTAAGTACGGAGGGCAAGGGTTGGCGAACAGCAGGTAGGGCTCACTTTGTGGCACATCCACCTTGCCATCTCATTTTAGAGCATGTGCCTAAAATGAGGCCGATACAAAGCTTAAGTGGGCCATATAAATAAGAAATATTGGGGATTGACCACCCACCCTTGAAACATCCATAAGGCTATAGATTGTTTTTGACAAATCCATCTTGCTCAGTTGTTAAACCAGTTCATTTTAAGGCATAGGCGAAAAAATAAGATAGATCTAAAACTGGAGTGAACCATACGACAGCAAACAGACCATCCACTATTGAAACAACTTGGAAAATAGATGGACGATATATATTTCTCACAAATATAAGGGCCTGTTGGTTTTCATTTGCCATGGGTTAAATGCATGTAAGTAGTTAATTCTTACCATTTACCCCTATTTGAAAATAATCAGTATTTCCTTCCTGTAAAAAGGGTTTGAAAAGGATCTATGTACATTCGTGGGCCCATTATAATGCTAGTGAGATATACATGCCGTCAATCTATTTTACTGTAACATTTTAAGGAACGAGCTTAAAAATGAGGCCGTTTCGAAGCTCAAGTGGCCCACACCATAGGAAATCGTGGCCGTAAAAGGTTTTTAACCGTAACAATTCAACCCACTATTCTATGTGGCGTGGTCCGCTTGAGCTTTGGATTTGCATCAATTTTGGGTGCATAACTTAAAATCACCTTGCGAAATGGATGGATAGAGTGGATAAGCTGCATATATCATAGTAGGCCCCACAAAAAGTTTACACTTTCCTCAATTTCAGTATACAAAAAATAACAAAAAATAGACGGTCAATTTTCGTTCTTAAAAAATGTGTAGGTAAATATATTGTAAATAATTATTACCCATTTACAATGTATTTACACGAGCAAAATAAAAATAAAAAAAAAAAAAAAAAATAAATAAAAAAACGCACCCCAATAGTCGGCTCCAGGTACGCCGGGTTCAGGCTTGAGTGGGGATTGGGAAGCGCTGAAGGGAAAGCAGTCTAGTCGGTAAGAAAATACAAAAATTCATCCGTATCATGACTAACGGCTGGGTTTCAGTCCAACGACCAAAAGGTAGGCAGTCATATGGAACAATCTTTTCTTCTGGTTTTTTTTTTTTTTTTTTTTTTTTTTAACCCTTTATTGTCTCTCTATGATGTGACCCACCGTGTTGCTCCCGGTACGATCAAGCTTCTTCTCATATTTGAAGTCCATATTTGAAATATTCGTGGGGCCCAGAAGTTTTGAATCAGGCTAATATTTCTTTTATCAGTTCATCCCAGTAGGAATGACGTGATGAACGGTGTGGATGGCATATAAACATCACTGTGGACTCAGGGAGGTTTCAACGGTAGTAATTTTCCTACCCACCTTTTCCTTTAGTGCGGTCCCCTTGAATCTTGGACATGGCTAATTTTTGTTTGCAAGTCCTAAGATGAGTTCACAAAACGGATGGACGGAGTGAATTTCTCATAAACATCACCGTGGGCCCCAGCTAAGCTCAAAGTGGAGGAAGCTTATGCGAAATGCTTTCTCAGAAAATCCGCGTTACAAGTGAGGCATATACTCACGCGGATTTGTTATTAAGCCTTTCGCAGGAACTTTCTGACGCGGAAAGTTAAGTGTGCCCGTGATATTTCCCGGAAATTCAGCCCTTCTATCGTTTTTCAGATCAATTAAGGACATGGGCGAAAAGATGAGGCAGATCTTAAATTCAAGTGGATCCTGCGACAGGAAACAGTGGCAAGAAAATGCCTACGTTGAAACCTCCCTGGACCCACCAGATCCTAAATTCAAGTGGGCCCCGGCTAAGTTCCCATTAGAGGAAGCTTATGCGAAATGCTTTCTCAGGAAATCTGCATTACAAGTTACGCATATACTCACGCGAATTCGCTATTAAACCATTTTGCAGTAACTTTCTGACATGGGAAGTTAGGTGTGCCCGTGATATTTCCCGGAACTCCAGCCCTTCTATCATTTTCCTTCTATCATTTTTCCATATCAATTTAGGACATGGTTGAAAGGATGAGGCAGATCCTAAATTCAAGTGGGCCCTTAGACAAGAAACAGGAAAATGCCTAGCATTGAAACCTCCCTGGGTCCACCGTGATATTTATATATCATCTATATAGCTCACAAGGTCATTCTTACTGAGATGAACTGAAAACATAAAAATATTTGCCTCATCCAAAACTTCAATGACCCACAGATGTTACAACGGTGGACATTTAATCCTTGCTGTTTCCTGTCAAGAGGCCAACTTGAGTTTTGGATCTGCCTCTTTTTTGGACCAATGTCCTAAGATGGTCCGAAAAGGAATAGATGGGGTGGATGTCACAAACCTTACGGTGGGCTCCTTCTAGCTTCCCGTTTCACGAATTTTGCGTCCGGCCAATGCAATCATCAAGCGGGCCATCCCGTGGAACGGGCAGGAACGCTGAGTGGCTACCGTGATGTATGGGTTTTATCCACATCGTCCATTCATTTTCCGTATCATTTTAGGTTATAGGTCCAAATATTAGACAGATCCAATACATAATGGACCACACAATGGGGATTAAATTCTCACCACTGAAATCTTCTTGGGGAGCCACAGAAGTTTTGGATCGAGCCCATATTTGTGTTTTCCCTTCATCCAGGCAAATGCAACTTTATGAATAGGTTGGATGCCAAATAAATATCATCACGGTAGGCCCTAGGAAAGTTTTCAACAGTGAGAATCACTACCACAACTGATTCCTGTGGTGTGATCCACTTGATCCTTGGATTTACCAAAATTTTGGTCCAATTCCATAAAATGGCACATTGAAATGTATGGACGGTGTGGATAAAACCCATATATCACGGTGGCCACTCGAAGTTCTTGCCCGTTCCTGGCAGGAGAAAGGCGGGGTAGGACGCAATCCGCGTTCCTAAATTAAGGATAGCACACGTAATGGTGGGATTGGTCTGATTTTTGGGCCGTCTTAATTTCATGATTGGGCTAGACGGTTGGATATGATGCTATACACACCACCGTGGCCACACCTACAATAACGATTGAACAACAAGCTCGTTCTAGAAACGTAGATACAGCTCCTGTCATCAACCACAAACGCGTGCAATAAAGCATGAAGAAGGTAGATGTTAATTAACTAGACGCGTCGAAGAAAGTATGATGAAGAGAAGGAGAAATTGGGAGCAGATTAGGTGCGGCCCCGGCCTCACCCAAGGCGGTGTGCCACTTAATGTGAGGCCCACCTTAATGTATGTATTAAATATCTATACCATCCGTCCATTTTGACGGATCGGGGCATGAGCCCAAAAACTGAAACAGATTCAAATTTCAGGTGGTCCATACCATAGGAAATATTAGTGATTGACCCTTAAAACTTTTGGTGAGCAACAAAAGTTTTAGATCAACCTAATATTTGTTTTTTCCCATCATCTTAGTTTGTGTGACCAAATCAATAGCTTGGATGGCAAATAAACATGATAGAAACATTAAGGTGGATCTTGAGAAATTTTTAATGGTGGATTGTTCGATCACTACGATTTCCTAAAGTATGGTCCACCTGAGATTTGGATTTGCTTCATTTTTGGCTCATACACTAAAATAATATGGAAAAACTGATGGATGGTGATATTGAGTACATACATCATGGTGGGCCGAGGGTAAGGACCGCACTTAATCTCCTGTTGTAGAAATTTGGAGGCGGATTCCCTACCGGAGGAACATCTTGGCACCCAAAGCTAGGTGGTGTCCACCATCATGTTTGTGTTTGTGAGATATCCACCCTGTCCATTTATTTTACCAGAACATGTCACCACATGTGCCAAAAAATGACACAAATCCAAAACTCAAATGAGCAGCATGAGAGGAAAAAAAGAAAAAAGAAAAAAAGAATTGAACATCCTCTGTTGACCCATTTAGGGGGCCACATAAGTTTAGATCAGGCTAATATTTTTGTGTTTTCAGTTCATCTTAGCGGTAACGGCATTATGAACGGTATATATGGCATATAAACATCACATTAGTCCCATAGAAGTTTCAACTCTGGGCCTTTTCCAGCCCACCTTTTCCTGTAGTGCGGCCTAATAGAGTTTTGAATTTGCCTCATTTTTTTTTGGTCCATGACCTAGCATTATCCGTAAAATGAATGGACGGGGTATATATCTGACAACCATCACGGTGGGCGCGCCCCACCTAGCTTCCTATTGCAGGAAGTCTTTCCTAGAACTTCTTGCTATGGAAAGCTACATGGGGCCCACCATTATGCTTGTGGGATATCCAACGTATCCATCCATTTTTTAGATGATGTTAGATCATGGGCCCAAACCATGATATAGATCCAAAACTCATGTGGGCAACACGAGAGAAAACAATGATGATTGAATCATCCACCATTGAAGCATTTGTGGGACCATAAAAGTTTGGATCACACTAATAAATTTTTGTTTTCAGTTGATCTCAGTAGGAATGACCTTATGAACGGTATGGATGTCATATAAACATCACAGTGGAACCATTGAGGTTTCAATGGTAGCCATTTCCCTACCAACTTTTTCCTGTCAAGCGGCCCACTTGAGTTTTAGATCTACCTCAATTTTGGGCTCATGACCTAACATGATCCAGTAAAAAGAGATGTACGGTCGACATCTTACAAACATCATCAGGGCCCCAACTAGCTTCCCTTAGCAGGAAGTTCATGCAGAAGGCTCTTTCACGCTCTCTTTCTTCCGGAGGGGATTAGGTGAGAGCTCTGTGGGGCTTACAGTGATGTATGTGCCTTAGATCCACACCATCCAGCCATTTTGAAAGCTCCTTTTAGGGAATGTTCCCAAAAATGATTCTGACTCAAATCTTAGGCGGACCATGCTACAGGAAACAATAGTTATTGAGTCCCCATCATTTATTGTGATATGGTCGACCTGAGATGGGCATATGTCTCAATTTTTAGACGTGGCCTAAAATAATGTAGAAAATGGATGGCCTGCATAGATATAATATATACAGTAAGGTGACAATGAGTCAAATCTAGATCGGATTTAGTTGGTTCCGACTTCAAGTCCCAAAAGCTATAGATGAATAAAAGCTATAGACGAATTCAGATAGGATTCGGATATATTTCTGTGAATCTGATTCCAATCCATTTAATTAATCATACCTATTGACGAATTCAGATAGGATTCGGATATATTTCTGTGAATCTGATTCCAATCCATTTAATTAATCATAACTATTTTAAAATTCAAATCCGCATTATATGAATTTGGAGCGAATTGGATCTTGGATTTGACCTGGTCCATTGAAAGCCCTAGATCCAGGGTCTCACCTGATCCGCTCCCCCTTCCTCGGGCGTGGCTGTTCAGCACGGCCGTGGATTTCCTCTGACTTTCACAGCAAGTTCCAGGAAAGATGGGATGCTAGGTGGGGCCACTATAATGTTTGTTAGAAGTGCGAGTTGAGAAATTTCGATGCCGCCTCCCGGACGATAGAAGCCAATTCACAAGCAATTTCACTGTATTTTCAGAAAGTTGATGTGATCGATCTATTTGTAATTTTCAGTACTTCTACGTCCTACCACATGCGATATATACTCACGCGGAGGCTGGGCCGGCGAAGATCCCATTCAGTTCTTGTTGCACCTGCTACAATAATTCGTCTACCAAGGTGTATGCGAACCAACGTTCTGAATTTTTTTACTGTTTAGGGCACTATTCCAAACACGAGAATGGTTTGCCCAATGGTACTTCATGAAAATTATGGTAACGGACGCGGATTGCTTCCTATCCCCGCCGTCCGGGCAGACCTGTTGAGGGGCCCACCTTGATGCATCCGTTTATCCACTTCCTTCATCCATTTTATAAGATCATTCTCGATTATGGGACAAAAAATAAGGCAGATACAACACTCAAGTGAGCCACACCAAATAGGGAGCCGAACCTGGTGACATCATCCTTACGGTAGCGCTACTGTAGTGATGACATCACTAGGTTCCACTTCCTATTTTCCGTGGCCTACTTGAGCGTTGAATCTTCCTTCTTTTAAGATTCATATCTTAAAATGATCGTATAAAATGAATGGACGGAGTGGATAAATGGATGCTTCACGGTGGGCCCTCTCTACAGGTCTGCCGGGGACAGGGACAGGACGCAATCCGCGTCAGTCAAAATACATGGCTTTCCTTTCGCGGGGATGCAAGGTGGGGCTCTCCGTGACGTTTGTGAGAAATCTATGCCTTGTCCATCCACGTTTTTGCGGATCATTTTAGGTCATGCGACCAAAAATGAAGTGAATCCAGAACTCAAGTGAGCCATACGAGAGCGAAAATCGGGGATTCAGTGACCACTGTTGAAACATTAATGCGGCCACAAAAGTTTCGTAGTAGGCTAAGTTATTGGTTATTTCACTTCAGTCCCAGCGTAAATGACCTTATAAACGGATTGGATGTCATATGAATATCAAGGTGGAGCCCAGGAAGGTTTCAATGGTAGGAAACTCTTTCCTCAATTTTCCCTCTTGTATGGCCCACTTGAGTTTTGGATGCACTTCATTTTGGTGGCATGTCCTAAAATGATCTCCAAAATGGATGGACAGCGTGGATTTCTCACAGATATCACGGTGGGCCACACCTAGCATCCAAGGCAGTAACTTTCTGCCAAAGAATCCGGCGTCCGTCATGCATTACCTTACTGCAGGAACGCGTGAAACAAACACGGCCCTAACGTTTCAAGACGCATAGAAGAAAGCCCGTGGAAGAAAATGAGAAATAACCTTCCTAACTTTCAATATGCATAGAAGAAGGTACGTGTAAGAAATCTGATCAGATATTCGCCTTCTAGATGCATGGAAGAAAGTACGTGGAAGAAAAGGAAAGATAGCCTTTTTAACTTCTAAGAAGCGTAGGAGAAAGTGCGTGGAAGAAATTGAAAAACTGGCCTTTAAGTTTGAAGACGCGTAGAAAGAAACGACATTTTCTAGGATGCAGACCCTGCACCATATGCACGACTTGGGTCCAATCCTTGGATAGCATCTATGTTAGAAATTGGGCCATTCATAAGGTATTGTACTGCTGATAATGCGGTGGGCTTAAAACCTTGATATTAGTCCACTGGTCCGAATATCAAACTTGTACTAGAAAAATGGATGGTTAGGAAATAAGTTGGGACCTTTAGGAAGGATCCAAATCCTTTATATGGGTACATTTGGCATGTTCGTAGTGCTGCTCTACCTGACCCAAATCAAGATCACCTGTGTGCCATCTGACAGTGGGAATCAGATCAATGTTAGCTGTATTGGAGGGCCCTGCGTTCATAAAGAAACCCATAATTTACATCCAGTGGAGAAAACCTCCGGTAAAAGAGGGGGAAAACAAGGGAGAACGGGCCTATTGTACTGTGGGATTCGAAGGTATGAGCAAGAAGAGGGAATATCCTTTTCATTGTTGAGCACTCTTCATTCTTCAATTCATCCATTGTGCATGTAGAGTACATGCACATGGATCTAGACCAATCTAGTGGTGGGCATTGCGGTAGATAGAGCATCATCAAAAAGTCTGAATATCTTGACAGCTCAATCCATTAAGTTCACCCAGCCAACTCGGGACCTTGACCAATCAGATTTCACAATCACCTTTCGATTCTATGTGTGATAGGGTTTTCCTCCTCAAGATTGAGGAGAGGTTTGTGTAGTTTAAGGGTCTCACGACCTGTGGCCATCCTGGCCAACCGGTCCGAATTTTGGCCCTGAGGGAGTGCTGCATGCTAGGACTGTTTACAGGCCATTTAGACCGGTCATCCGACCAGTCCGAGGTCCTGACCAACCGGTCGGCAGACGGGTTGAATTATGTGTTTTCTTCTCAACAGCTCACTAGACAGTTTTTGGTCACCTGCAACTAGTTGACGAATGGCAAATGAACAAGACATTGGGCTCTAGGAAGTTTTTTGTTATCCTATGGTGTGGTCCACCTAAAAAAATGGATGCAAGGCATAGATAGAGCTGCACACAAGCTGAGCTAGCTCGAAAAGCTTGCTCGACTTGGCTCGATCAAGCTCGACTTGGCTTGGCTCGTAGGCCAGTTCGATCAAGCTCAAGCTTGATTTTAAAAGCTCGTTAAGAAACAAGCCAAGCTCGAGCATGAGCGAGCTTGGATCGGCTTGGCTCAAAGCTTGAAGCTCGATATTTTTATATTATATATATATATATATATATATATATATATATATATATATATATATATATTAAAAAAAACCTACCCCTAAGACCCCATCCAACTCCTTTTTTTCTTTTTCTTTTTTTTCATTTTCACTCCCACCCACCCTCACACAGCTCGCTGCTCCCCTGCCCGGCTGCCCCTCTCCCTCTTTTCCTCTCTCCATTTTTTCTCAAGTCTCTCTCTTTCTCTAGTCTCTTCGTTCCAGCTTCCTCCCTGCATTGCACCAGGCACAGGACGCCCGGCAACGACTACCAGGTAGCCTGTTGGGTCAGCGGGTTGGGTCAATTGGGGTCAGTGGGTCAGGTTGAAGATGAAGAAAAAAAAGAAGAAGACAAAGCTTGGCTTGGCTTGACTCGAACAAAGCTCGATCGGCTCGACCAACGAGCCAAGCTCGAGCGGCTGTATTGAGTTTGATGCTCAAGCCAAGCCAAGATCAAGCTCAGTGTGCCACTGATTAAGCTAAGCTCAAGCTTTGTCAAGCTCGGCTTGTGTGCAGCTCTAGGCAGTGGATATAGAATTCATACATCAAGGAGGGCCCATGGTAAGGGCCGCACCCCTAATCCACACTCTCTTTACATGGGTGATTTTTTATTGCTGTGCAATGCTACCACAACAGCCTCTCTGAACACTTTTAATTCATGTTGATTGTCGTGCAACCCTCATTTGACCATATGAAGGGATCACCATGTTGTTTGTGACAAATCCGCCCCCTGTTCCATTTTAGGGCATGGACCCAAAAATGAATTGCTGATAAAAAAAAAAAAAAAAAAAACTCAACCGGGCCACAATAACATAAAAGAATGGGAAGTGTGTCACGCCCCAAGACCAGGAACCGATAGCGTGCATCTCAGTCCTCGATATTCAGCAGTGCAACACGTACACTAGGTGTACTTAGCCCAGAAATATATACAATTCAATCAGAGTTTAAGGTCATCTATACACTTAAGTGTTGTTCATTGTAAGTTTTCATTCGCCACATACACATACATTCAATCACACAATCATAAATGTCATTCCAACTATTTACTGGCCCACCACGTAGGTCCTTATTCTAATATAAAGTACTAACCCATAAACAACTATTCAACTTCGCATTTAAAACATTAACAAGCAAATCCAACTCTACATCAAGTTCTCAACAAAATGAAAACTATCAATTAATCCAATCTGAAGCATAAATTAATTAATCATTCAAGTGCGGCCAACTCCTCCTCTGTCAGATATGGCCACTGTTTCCTGTGGATTATTCACAGGATCGCCTGCCTCCTCTTATTCTTGTGTTGACAACTCGACCTAATTCAAATCTGTATGGTTTATTAATCACGTGTCAGTTGGCCAGGCCTAATGAATAAACCCAACATGGTTCATCGAAATAAGGATAATATAGGACAATACAATGATAATCAGAATTACACAACAAACAATAAATTCAATAACTCAAGTGGAAATGTACATCTACTTGCTTGGATTGGAAATTAGCAACCCCCAGCTCCCCAATTTAGGAGACTTCTACCTGTTGGTAAGCAAAGTCATATACTGATTAGTAGGCAAAGTCATCTATCATTTGGTAAGCATAGTCATCCACCGATTTGGCAGGCAAAGTCATCTACCGTTTGGTAGGCAAAGTCATCAACTATTCGGTGGGCAAGATCATCAGGGTGGTCCCCAGGAATGACTAGCATAGAATTATGCACCTAGCATGCTATGATTCAATCACATCAGGCATATTATTAATTTAATGTAAAAGCAAGTGATCTATATCATGCAATAATATACAGTTGCATATAGGATGGATCATAACATCAAATCAATAAAAAAAAACAATCAATATAATCAACATAACAACTATATTAAACGTAAATGGAGAGAAACACATTGGGATCACCCATCTGTACGATTGGGTGACATGAATTCTGTTCATACGATCAAGCACCATTGATGACAATACTATGTATTTCTTAAACAATCTGTAATTATAAGTTACTAACTTAACTTAAATTAACAGTGTGACCAAGTTCTAATCGATCAGATTCTGGATCCACATGAAGGATCACACCATTTAAATTTAATTTCCTTCTGATCATGTCTCTTACATTAGATTAGAAATCTCACAACCCAATGTGGGGCCCACTTGATCAAATCAAGTGACCGATCACCATTCTACTGCATTTAATTTATTTAATTATGCATATATAACATACATAAATCTAAGATTACAATAACTCATTAAATCAAGTTACCAAAATTAAAAGTAACAAATCTTTCCAGACATCTTCTATAAGATCAAAGACACCTTCGATAGGATTGAAGATACTTCGATCGTATTGGAAAATTCCAGAATTTTGACTAGAACTTGCTGGACATGTTCTTCGATCGAATTGAAGGTAGTTTAATAGTATCAAACGCTCTATTGATAGAATTGAAGACCCATCGAAGGTGTTTCTGATAAATTTTAACTAAGTTAATACCAAATTTGGAGATTTTTCTCTAATTCAGGTTTAAAACTTGATTAACCCCAATTAGTTAGATCCAAACCGTCAAATTACCATTTTCCCTCAAGATTAATCTAGAGAGGCTGATAAATCAGTTAGATCGGACCAATCTGGGTCGATATCTACATCGTTACATGAATCTAATTAAATTTATCCTTGATTAGTGTGGCCCATCAGATAATCAAACTGATTTAATATTCAGAATCAAATGTAGTTAGATCCCAAAAATCATATCAACGATGTAGATTAGATCTGATCCGTCCAATGACTTGACACAAGTTATAATTCACTATTGAATAGCTTAGATTCCATCCGATAGATGTATCCCATCCAATGGTCAGATCAAATTGAAATTCGGGGTCCTAGGTATATTTTGTTCTAAAAATCATATGATCTATTCAGATCTTACCCCACACATCAAGGTGGCTATTGAGCTCTGAATTGTGCATATTCTAACCTCAATTCATCACTCATTATGCATGGTTTGTACGCTTAAGATTCATCTAATGCATGCTTTTATGATTGTAGGAACGAGAGAGAGACTTCACCACTTTGAGGATAAAAGTCCCCTTTTAACATTATTAAAGATCAAAGAAAAGATAAGCTAAAGGGGAGAGAAGAAGCAAGGAGAGAAGGGACTAAAGAATGAAGAAAACCAAGAAACAAGACTGCCCGACCGGTCGTTCACTATTCAGACAGGTCGGTTAGACGGGTCGGATGGTTGTTGGAGCTTGTTGGACTATGCATAGATGGGTAAGACCGGTCAGTGACCGGTCGTCAGACAGGTCGCTATAGTGTCCGGCCATTGGTGACCGGTCGTGACACGTTTCTACAGTGTTACGACCGGTCGGCCACTCACAGCAACCTCAAATTGCAGTTTCTAAATCAGGCTTTCGAGTTTCCAACGTGTGAAAGGATTCTGTATTTTCTCGAACCTTCCTACTCGGTGATGGATTTAGGCTATAAAAGGACTCCTCCACTTCCTTCCTAAGATATCTAGAAACATGGAGAGCAAAGAGATCAAGACCTAGGAGGCTTCCTAACCTCCTACAACTAGTTTTCTTTCTTTTCTAGTTTTTGTTCTTGTTTATTATGTTCTCTTCTAGTTAACCTCTTAGCTAGAGCTAAGAGGTGAAGTTTGTAGTTAGTTCTAATGCTCAATTCAGTTTATTTAAGTACTCTTTTCTTAAACTTTGAATTTTCAAGTTCTAATTTGAATAAAGTTTAGATATTTAGGAGTTTTGTGAGAGTTTATGTACTCCGGACATGAGTTCATTACAATTCTATGAGATTGCCATGTTGGTTTGATTATGATTGAATTGTAGTAACCCTGGAGCATGCCATGATCTCTTAGTATTGCTGTTACTTTGAAGGCTACAAGTTCAAGTTCTATGTGCTTCATTAGAACTACAAATCTAATTTTCATATTTAAGTGAGATTGTTTGTGTTTAAATGTTATATCTTCCAATTAGATAAGATATAGGACTTTGATTCTAATTGTGTTTGTGCTTGGATGAATGGATTGGCATTGGACTACTACAAGTGAATCCTTGATGCACTAGTTCTTCTTAATTCTTAAATTTTCTTTACTTAATTTATTGTTTTCCACTTAGTCATTAAAAACTGATTTCCTAAACTTCTTACATTCTAGTTATTAAAATAGTTTGAATTTGTTTACCTCTTTCCTCTAGATCGACGTTGGTCTCACCAAGAATTATTAATACATCGCAGCCTTGCACTTGAGGTGAGCGAACAAGTTTTTGGCGTCGTTACTGGAGAATAAGTTAACGGTTCTAATTGTTCTAGTAACTATGGAGTAGTCTTAATTAGGTGGGATTTCTAGTTTTTCTAGAAATAGATTTTCTGATTTTTTTAGATTACTAACAATTTTTAATTTTATTTTTGTAGGAACATTATTGCTGACATAGATCTCAACCTATTGGGTAACATCTCCCCATTTTCCTTATTTTTATTCTTTTTCCTAGATTCGGGTAGTTTTCAATTCCTTATAAATTTCATCATGGATGATTGGACAGGTGATCCATATAAGTATCTTTTAGAGGATGAGACACCGAATGAAGGGACCCAAAATCATTATGATCGGAATCCCTCCAAGTATGAGTATTTTTTCGAGACTCAACTAACCTCCACTACTCCCCAACGTAGAACGCTGCGTGATTACTGTAATATACATGATGAGACACGGCGTAAGACGATGGGGGAGTACTGGAATGAAGCAAAAACAAATAATGGTCAACCGGGTAAAACACTACGTGATTATCGAATTGAAAATAACATTAGTGTTCAATCGGGTTTGACAGGAGGTAGGAATAAGAAAAAAGATCAGGGGAGTAATGATCAACTAGTTAAAACATTACATGATCACTTGTATGGTTATGCATATCAACCATCATATCAATCTTCACCATACAACATGTATGATCTTTACCAGAAAAGTCATCACACCTCTAATCTAAGGGAAGAACCAACCGTGGTCATTAACAATCATTCTAAAACGTCTTCTTCTTATGATTAAATGTATATAAAAATCCTTAAGGACTTAGAGAAAGAGTATGAGTATGAGCAATCAAATCAAGCCTACTCATCATCCTTTGAAGATGTTGAGCCCGAAATCGGAAACACCAAATCAATCCCCACTAATGAGGAGGATTGGGCCACCAAGCCTAACCTTCTCCGAATTTATTGACTAAACTTTTAGAGGATATTGATCTCGGTGATCCCAATATCATCATCAATTATGGTGAATCCACTATCTCTTTTAGATGCCTTGATTTTAATGATCAAGAGATTTCAATTAAAGTTAACGAACCCAAGGAATCTACAAAATCTGAAAGTGGTACTATGATTGACTATAATGAGGGTTCGATGAATAACTGTGAGCCCATGATTTCTTCTTCCCAAGGGCAAAACGTTTATGAGTCTCCGGAAGATATTCTTGCTAGAGAACTAGTCGAGGTTAATATTTTTTTAGTCACTCCACCAACTAGAGCTTCACTGATTCCCATCCTAGCCAGCGCATCCGCAACCGTGTTCTCCTGTCTCAGTATGTGACGAATCTTGAGATTCAAAAATTGTTTGAGGCTGAGGAGAGTACCCAACAAATACCAGATATGCTGGGAGGGTTAGCCGCAATAACATTTCTTTTTGCCTCCACAATCAGGGCTGAATCAGTCACTACTATCAACTTTGACAATTTTTTAGACTTACATAACTCCAAACAGTCTATGAGAGCTCTGACCTCCACTACAATATTGGAGACTTGACCATAATAATTATGGAATGTGAAGATAACATTTCCCAAATGATCCCTACAAATCCAGCCCCTTGGATTACTTCTAGAGGATCTTAAGTTACTCAATATAAGCTACTTATGCCTTAGGTAGTATATTTTGATTTCTACTTATTAAATGAAGTGATTAAGTTACTTTAAATGAAAAAGTTACTTATAATTGATAATAAACCAAACTTACTTATCTCAAATAAGTTACTTATCTACTGTTGGAAGTAGAAAAAGTAACTTATTTGGTGGTATCCAAACGGGCACTAAGGGGCATTTGAATCTTAAGTTATTTAAGATAAGCTAGTTATGTCTTAAGTAGCTTACTTATCTTGATTTCTACTTATTAAAGTGAAGTGATTAACTTTAAATGGAAAAAAGTAACCTATTTGGTGTAAGTAGGTGGGCCACACAAAAGGCAACAACTGCAAGAGAGACAATCACCCTTAATTCTTACAGGGATCATAATGATGATTAACTAAAATCCACTCTAACCATTAGATGTCACACCACTGTTCAAGAATAGGGCACAAAAATCAAGCCCATCCATGGGTGGGCCACACCAAGGGAAATAGGTTGAAGGGTAAGCATTGTCTTGTATATTCTTTCCAATCATCATGTGGCCCACTTGAATTACAGATTGGGCTGATTTTTGGGCAATGGGCCTAACATGGTGTGACGTACCTGATAGTCGGTGTAGACTTTAGATAAACACCAAGGTGGGGCCCACCCAAGTCACAACTATTTTTATAAAAATTTTATTAAAATATCTTCTCGATCGAGGAGCAGATGGGCTGCCACCCCTATGTCACCCAAGTCGGTGCAACCCTTACCACATAGCCAACCATGATGTATTTATTCTATATCCATGTCATCCATATGTTTGGCCTGGTCATTTTATGGCATGAACCCAAAAAACGAAGAGGATCCAAACCTCAAGTGGACCATATTATAGGAAATTATGGTGATAAATGTCCTACCATTAAATGCTTCCTAAGGCCCATCATAATGTTTATTTTCCATCAAACCTGTTGATAAGGTCACATAAATCTCGATGAAGGGGAAAAAAATATAAGCTTGATATTCCAAAGCTTTGGTGACCCATTAATGGTCAATCACCACTGTTTCCTATCTTATGGTCCACCTGATAATTGAATCAAGCTCATTTTTGGGTTTATATCGTTAAATGATCTTAGAAATGCAGATGAACAGTGGAATTAGAATATACACATCAAGGTGAGCCCATGGTAAGGGCCGTACCATCTTGGGAGAGGCCGGTGCCGCACCTAATCTGATCCCCCTCAAGACGCACATCCTCATGACCTGTGTATGAAATAACCTCCTTGGGACGCCCACCCTTTATTTCTTAAGAGATGTACTATGATGTATATTAGAAGTTCACTCACACCATTAGATTTGTAATCATATTTTATTCCCATGTACAAAAAAATAACGATGGCCTGTGATTGTGGCGGGTTACACAAGGGAAACAGTCGGGAGAAGGACGGTTACACCAAGGGCAACAGTTGGGAGAAGGACGTCCACCCTGACATTTACAGGGCCACCGTAATGATTATATAAAATCCACTCGAACCATTAAATACCACAAAAAAAACATAGGTCTTGGGCCAAAACATCAGGACGATCCATTATTCATATGGGCCATTCGAAGAGAAACAGTTTGGAGGATGAGAGTTGCCCTGTACATTGTTTTCAATCATGTGGTTCACCTAAAATACAGATAGAGCCAAACTTTGGGCTCTACACCTGACATGGGGTGACACACCAAGTGGTCGGGGTGGATTTCAAGTAAATACCATGGTGGGGCCCACTCAAGCCGGCAATCCCTCTTGCATTGGATAAAATTTCCCGCACTCGGAACGAGGTGGGATGAAATTTGAACTGCCTTTTAAATCATAACTGGTCGGGCCCAAGCTAGGCTTTGGATGTCTTAGTCCAAGCCAACTTGATTTGAAAACGAGCCTGAAATTTAAGCCCGAGCACGACTCTCCTGATCCTCTAACCCAAGTCCGTGCGTGGTAGGGCACCCAACCAGACATGGTAGGGTGCCCGACCAAAGACAAAATTGTTCAAAGAGTTTAGAGAAAAACATCTAAATTTAGGGCACCTGACCAAACCTCGTAGGGCCCCCGATCAACATAAGGTAGGGGGCCCGACCACCGCCAAAACTGTCCAGAGACTTTTGGACCTTCAAGGGCGAATTTCGATCGCCCGACTGAGACTCATCGGGCGCCCGACTACCCCTGGGCTGCACTCTCTCCCCTCGACTCCTGAGGAGGAAAACCACATCACTTGTTGTCAATTCCAACACTGCCCCATATTGAAAGAGCATCAGCAATATGCCATTGATTTCCCCTAAAATGTTGTTAAACAACCGTATTACCTGCCACAATCGCTCTAGTACTTTACCACCAAGCCTTTCAAGGAAATGGCATCCACCAATACCATACTTCAATGAACTTTAAGCCTAAAGCTTAAGGATATGCAATATCTTAACCCATCAACAACCTTGTGTCATTCTGCTGCAACATCAGAGACATTCTCATAACTTCAATGGAACAAAGTTCCCATCACTCTCTACTCTCTGCAAATAACTCTGCCCCTATCAAATCTATCAAATGTGGGTTTCTTGATGTAGAACAAGTCATTGATGCATTTATGATGAAGATGGACTAGAGAAAGCTTGATCGGAGGACAAACGATCCAGACCGTCAGAACCTTAAATCGATTGTATCTCGCAAACCGAAATGAGTTATTCGACATATAAAATATGATTTTGGGGTATAAGAAGCTACTTAAGCCAACCAACCCTACTATGCCAGGTTGCCCACTTCATATTTGTGAGAATCCATCAAATCGATGGTCGAAGGTGTACTTTATTTTTGTTTTTACTATAAATAGTAAGTTTTAGTTCGAGTATATAAATTTTGATCCCTTGAGCTTTAGAAGTTGTGCCCAATGAAAAGGGCTTAGAAAAGTTAGTAGAATAATGTGATTGGGTTGGATTGGACACTTACTATTTTGGGCTGAAAACCACAAAATTTTGTAGGAATAGAGCTTGTCTATGAATAGTAAGTTTACTATTTATAGTAAGCTATGTTTTTAGGGTGTTTGAGTTGGAGTATAAGTTTCAAATTCCATTATAGGTTTCGGTCGTTTATTTAAACAGTTGTAATTTAGTTTTAGCATCAATTAATTTATTTCAAATTTCTTAGGACTTATTCCTGTTTTTTTTCTCTCTCATGGATTCGAGGAAGTCCAGTTATGGATTCAAGGTAGTTATCTTGTAAAGAAGATGGTGATCAACCTCACCATGTCCCCTGCGTCATTTCTCCTCCTCGAAGACCCATCTTTATTTAGTGCTTAACCCAACTCTGGCTAACACCACTCGATGAGGTGAAAAACCTGGGGTTGTGATCAATATCCAGCAACTTGAGAGCTAGCTCATCAATGAAAGAGCATTCAGTCTTGCTTTTGTTGCCCTTGCTTAGTCAACGGATCTACCCCTTTTTCTAGAGAAGAAAAATTATTCACATCGAAAGGGCCATACAGTGAACTGCATTCGATAGGATCGCAGTTCAAAAAAAAAAAAAAAAAAAAGAAGGAACCTGCCTATCATACACCTCAACAAACACCCCCACAGGAAGACTTGAACTAGGCCCTACTTCCCCTCATGCAACCCAACCCAACGTTGTCCAAGAAAAACAAACCCCTGACGGTGGACGGGAGATCCGCCACCGACGGTAAAATCGTCTTGTTTTGGGAACTACTCCCCAGCCTGGCAGGGACCATCCACCACCCCACTTGCTTCCCTGGGCACATGAGAAATAGAGATACGAATACGTCTCTTAAGCCCCTCAACTTGGGCCCTCCAATACCATATGCTCCACCCCAAAGGATGCTCCTTGTTAAGCATGCCGACTATAACTCGTGAGTCACTCTCCACCGTAATGTGGGCTGGGCCATGCTCTATGGACAATTGCAGTCCCTCAACCAAGGCCCGGGCTTCAGCCCGGTTGTCAACGGATCCACCCCTTGACCTTATCAATTACCACTGAAGCATTCATCTCAATCTTCAAATTTAGCCCTGTTTCTCGTGAGCTATATCTCCCAACAAATGAAGCTTGGGAGCATTTATCTCAATGTTTGTGTGACAGAACCTTGCCTTTTTTATTTTTTATTTTAAAACTTTTTTGCGTAAGTGCCAAGAGGGCCCTTCCCTGATGGCTAGCTGGACAACATCATTGATTAATTCTCATCCATCTACTCTTGATGACCAAGTAGCTAACACCAAAAATCTTATCGAACATGCTCCATAATGGTCGCAGCCCTTCCTGACACAAGAAGATGATGGAGGTTTTCTTCAGCGTGACCTGATCCTGTATTACAGAAAACACGATTTGGAAGATAGTTGCACACATTTCGTACTACATCTGCCTCAATTTGCACAGCCTTGATCCATACTTTCCACATGAACACATATCTTGGGGGGAATGGCTTTGTACCAAATCCAATTGGCCAAGCTGTAGATCTTGATAGGCTTGTGTCCTTTTTTGGGATTAGGCCTAGTGCCAGTTACACCTTTGTGGGCTTTCGTCCAGCCCAAGTTTTTTCAATCGTAAAAAAAAATTAAAGAAGATGGCCTTGGAGAGCCCTCACAACCCTAATTTCTCCCATAATACACAAGCCTATCGACAGTAATTATTGTTGTGAGCTCGAATTTGATTCCATGTGAATTTGACAACTAAAATTCCTGGCATTGGCTATCGTCTTTGAGATTCTGCTAGCTAGCTTGCTTACCACTGTCCAACATTGGCTAAAAAGATCACATTTTCTTGTTTTCAAGATGAACAATGATGCCCATCCAAATCCCCTATATTTATAGAGATGAATTCTTTGTATTCTAGGCATTATTATTTGATACCCAACCTGCGATTTTTTAAAGTTTGGTTCGGCTTTCAGTTTACCAGATTGGGGCCACGATTCATTCCTCAAAACCTGGTTTTGATATGGTTCCACACTTGCACTAGCTTTGGATGGTCAACACATGAAAAAACTTCCATATTGTACATTCTATCATGTGATCAAAATCTATTCACCAAATATAGGTTGACAAAAATAACAAGTAGAGCAAATGTGTATATTAATCAACCATATAAAAGCATAAAGATCGGATGGCTGGGACTTTTGGAAAAAATTGTCCATCGAGAAACGTTTCATATATATCAGTGGCTTGGATCAATGAACCATGGGCACCACCTGTACAGACTAAAAAGTAGCAGCACACTCAACAGGGTTTCAGGTGGAATATCTAGCACATCTTATACATTGTCTTCCTGACTCTGCTTTCAATTGCATTGGCCATTTGGAATGGGGGTGATGAAGAAAAGACGTTCTAGATCAACACTGGTCTGAGTATTATTTGGAAATTGACGTGCTGGACGGTCTAATCTGAAAGGGAGAAGGAAGTGCGAAAATTGGTAGTAAAGGGAAAGCAAAGCAAGAAAGAGGAATGCTAAGAAAATGAGTACAATGGTGACACCGACCCATTTGCACACCACTGACCATATGCCTGCCAAGAATGCCAGGGTTAATGATCCAAGTGCTATGGCCATTAATCTCGTGGCCAGTGATACGGCGCCAACCAAGATATCCTGATCGCCTATACCCGCACAGATGAGGATCAGTGCAGCAGTGATGGAACTAAACATTGCAATGGCACCAGTGACAAGGAAAGCTACGAAAGCTAATTTTCTTGTTAATGTTGCCATTCCTTGGCTGGGTCCGTCGTTTTCGTATCCCCCAGGCATTGCAAAAGCTGCCCCAAATGAGACAGTGGCTACGAGCACTGCCAGCACTAAAATGATTTTGGCCATGGCCTTGTAAGACTCGATTCTTGGTGTTGCTCCCTGTACAGCACGTCCCGTACTTTCTTGAATTTCCTGTCGATTCCGACCCAGTGGTGCACCCACTTTTCTCAAGGCTGTGCATATTAGGATCTGCAAGGTTTTACAAATTAGATGTAACCATGTCTAATGAAAGATCGTTGGTGATTAATACTCAGAAACACATGTATAGAGAGAGTGATTAAGGGCGATGTTACCCATTCTTCTTACCTTATTGATGTCAAAATTCCTCTATGGATAGGAGTGTCTAACATGAGTTGCAAATGACCCTAAAATATCAAACTAGATGATTGCATAATAAGATGACTTTAATCATCCGATCATTGTAATTTAGGGACATACAATCCACCAGTCCTACCCAATGATCGTTGCTGATCATAGCTAGGTCCACTCAAGCCCTGTAGAGGTATTTGCACTTGAATATGTTAAGAAGAATTCTTCACTTAATGTGGAAACAGTGTTCCTAATATGCTGTTCCGTGGAGTTGTTCATAGGATGAGCAGCTGACTGCTGCAATTATCGATGCTTCAGAGGGTGCTAGTGGCAGCTAAGTGAATGGTTAATATTGTTTCTAAATATTAAAAAACACAAATACAATTTGTGAACCAATTTCCTTGAGTCATAATACCAAGTCCGTGGTCTTGGTTCAGCTGTTCGGATGCATCATGTGGTCTTGCTAAAATTATTTTGAAGTATTGGGAGTTGAAGGGCGCTATGCGTGCAGTGAGCTGGGCTCATTAGTTGCATGTGGCTGTGCTTCATTGAGGATGCTCTCCCTGTTGTTAATGTCTCAAGTTGTATAGTGTGGATTTATGGTGGTGCTGCTGTGTTGAGTTCCTTGGGCTGATCAAGTGGTGCATGTTTTGTAATGAATTCCTAGGGAAAGGAAGCCAGCAAGTAGATGGTTTTGATGCATGACCCTTGTCTTAGGCAATGTAGGTTGTTTTAGAAGCTGAAAGAGCAAGAGTGGTTGTTTTGTTGCAGAGAAGCTGGGCGTTTGTTCGAGCGAGAGCTATCGAGTGAGCCACTGGTATTGCTACATCCTCCAATAGGTTCGTGTACCTCGGCGTGCCAGTGTTCCATGGTAGGCCGAGCAGGGTGGCTTTCCAGCCCTTGATGGACAAAATCAAAAGGCTTATTGCAGGTTGGAAACAGAAATGTCCATCTCAGGCAGCTAAAGTGATTTTGATTAACGACGTTCTTTGTAGTGTCCTGATCCATAGGATGGCAACGACAGCAATCCCCGCCTCGGTTTTAACCTCTTTGAAAAATGTTTCATAGATTTCTTTTGGAAAGATGTCCACGGTGATCAAATGGACCAAACCAGGAGACGGCTAGATAAAGATTAATGTGGACAGCTCTTCTCGGGGTAACCCGAGGCCTTCCGGGGGTGGGGTATCTGCAGGGACCATGAAGGTTCCTGTCTGTTTGCATTCTCTTCTAGCTACAGAGTGGGATCCAACAATATGGCGGAAATGAAGGCGTTGGTGGAGGAGCTGGCTTGTGTTATGCGAGGCCAAGGATATGACAAAGTTGAGGTGGAAAGTGATTCAACTATAGTGGTGAGTACTCTCTTCTCCTCAGATGTGGCCGATGTGGTATCTATGGCACCAGGTGGCTGCAATTAGAACCAGGATTGAGGTGAAATTTCAAGCGGTGTCGAGAGAAGAGAACAAAGTTGTTGATGGTCTAGCTAGATGGGGCAGTGATTCTCAGCGGAATCGAGTGATAGGGTCATTGAGAGAGTTACCGGTTGTTGTTCGTGGAAACGTCACTCTTAACAAAGCAGGTCTAGAAAACATTCCCTTGAGATATTTGTATAGAGCCAGTTAGGAAGATATGATAGGCTGGTCCTAATGCTTTTTAGGGTCGATGGTCCAGCCTGAATTGTCGCTTGGTCCTGTACTTTTCTTCCCCCAAATGAAATATAAAGAAATTTTGTTTTAAGAAAAAAAAAAAAAAAAAAAAACATTTCTTCTGAGGATGGGAGAATGGCAAGAGAAAGTTCCATTGGACTAGATGGAGGAAATTTGCTTTGCCGAAAAGAGAGAGCAGTCTCAGTATGAAGAATTTGAAAGAGGTGATGCGCAGCCACAGATTCAAAATGGCTTGGGATGTGTTTTTGGGGAAAGTGTCTAGGTGCTTAGCAGGGTTTCATGAAAGGAAAATACTAAGGCAGACTTTCCAGAGCTAGCAGTGGAGAATAGTGGAGGAAGTCCCCGTTCTGGACTGTGCATTATTGGCTTGCGGCCCACTCTAGATGCGCAAATCCGCTAGCTAATTGGCACGAGGGATTGCATGTTTTGTTTAGCTGATTGGACTAGTCTGGTCCCCCTTTCAATGTGGGCTCTTCTCCTTATTCCTGATGAGTTGGCCTCTCTTAGAGTCAAGGAGTGTCTGGGGCCAAGGGGCTTGTTGTCGCGGTTTCAAACTCACGTCAGATGCTTCCGCAAGTGGTTTGGAACCACATCCATAATGAGGGTTTCTGCACCTCTGAGGAGGAAGACAGATATTGTTGGCCTTGGGTTTCCTCATGTGAATTTTCTGTTAAAGCTACTTGGAACCAATGTCGCGCGTCAGCAGAAAGGAAAGAGTGGCTGATATGGGTGTGGAACTCCAAACTGCCGCCAAAAATTTCTCATTTCTCTTGGAAAACCCTTCGGAACGCAATTCCAATTGACGATAGGATCCAGAGCAAAGGCATTCAACTTGCTTTGAGTTGTGTTTGCTATGGGTTCACCAGAGGCCGCATAGGGAAGATGTGGATCACCTCTTCGCATCGGGGGAGTTGGCAACAGAAGTTTGGGGCTACTTCAGCAGCGTGTTCAGTCTCTCTCTCATTGACGGTCAATCAGCTTTAGGCAGAGCCTCCCAATGGTGGCGAGAGGCCTCGGCTGCGCAGAGGGGTTATCCTCTATTCGTGGGTTGATTCCCAGCTTGGTGTTTTGGGAGATATGGTTGCAAAGAAACAGGAGTCGCTATAATGATAAAGAAAGAAAAGAAAAAAGTCTCGACCAGTAGGGTGATCTCTAAGATTAGGTGATGGTTGTTTGTCATGCAGCCTCTTCTGCCCCCTATGAAGGAGAATACCCTGTCCAACCAGCTGGCCATCCAGATGTTGGGTCTGGAAGCGTGTGCTCAGGGCAAAAATTCTTTCAAGGTGCTGAAATGGATAAGCCCCCAGATGGGTCAGTAAAGTTGAATGTTGATGGCTCAGCTCGGGGTAATCCCAGGCCATCAGGAGGGGGTGGCGTTTGTAGAGGCTTAAGGGGTGAGTTCCTGTTTGCTTTTTGTAGTGAATATGGGGTGGGCACGAATGTTAGAGCAGAGGCTGAAAGCCATTGCTGAAGGCCTTTCGAGGTGCATGGATAGAGGTTTTCACAACATCCTTTTCGAGAGCGATTCAGTGATAGTGGCCAGTGCGCTTAACAAAGATAGGCCCCGGAATCCTGCTTTCTGGTATTGGTGAACCTAGGTTTCTGTTATTTCCAAAAAGGTTAGAGAGCATTATTTCCATCGTTCCTAGGGAGGTGAATGGTGTGGCGGATGTGTTAGCCCAGCAGGCCAGGGGAGTGACACCCAGGTAGATAATATTTACTCCCAGTCTGATCAACTCCCTAAAGTCTGTCGTGGGAACCTTTTTCTCGACCAGGTTGGATTGGGGAACTTGAGGGAGCGATGATGGCTTATTAGACTGTTTATTCTGTCTCAGGATTTTTGTATAGCTTCTACTTTTTTTAGAAGAGGGATACGATAGGTGGGTCCAGGGTGCGGGTTTTTGTGGCCTGGGTGCACTCGAAGGTGTTTCTCTCGTAAAACAAATAAAAAATAAATTAAATTTCTTAACCCAAAAGGTGTTTCTCTTGGCCATGGCTAGTTGTAGTCTTAGGTTCAGTAGGCTTTAGCTCTTTTTTTTTAGTTGGATGGCTATATGAAGTTCTTTGGGTGGTCAGCAAGCCCTTTCTTTGTATAGTTGGTGGATTGTAGAGTGATACCTAGATTGTCCTTGTTAGATTGCTGTCCGCAGTATGGCTCGTAGAATTGATGTCGTGGCCAAAGCTCACAGTTGGTGTGCTTTCTCAGCTAGTTGGGGGAACAGCACAGGTTGGTTTGTGTTGGGCTATGTTGTTTGGCGTAGTTTTCTCTTTGTTTGGGCTCGTTTGTTTGTTTTTGTGGCCGTCTTTGGTTGATTTTTTTTTGTAGAGGGCCTCTTTTGGTTTCTGCCTTTGCTTTGTATGTAGTTTTTCCCACATCAATAAAATTACAAGTGTGGTGCGCTCCCACTTTCAAAAAGGGGAGAAAAAAGTTCCAAATGTGCACAATGCCTGTCATTTACAAGCTTTGGGAAAATAAGCATTTTCTATATATATATATGATACAATTGGGTGTGCTGCATCAGTATCGGTACTACAATAAGTAGCAGTGATACTGGATTGTAGTGGGATCCAAATGGTGTGTATGACATCTAACCCGTCCAAAAGGTGCACCTCACTGTGATGTGGTCAGTGTGATATTTGGATGTCATTCCAACGCCTTCAAAAGGTGAACCCACCATAATGTTGGAAATTTCCAAAAATAAGCTGATTACAATCATCCGGTGGGCCCCACCATTTGAATTTAGAGGTTATTTTTGGCATTTTTTAATTGCTTTCGACAGTATGGCCCACTTGATGGTTGGATCAGCATCTAACCAACATGGTAGGGTGCACCTTTTGGCGGGACGTCATACATACACCACGTAGGTCCCACAACAGCCTGATCCATTGTTGTATTTCTGCGTTGGTGTCTTTTAAGATTCAGCGACATGGAAAGACTTGTTCTGCAGATTAGAGTTGTTAGACTCAGCAGAGCTGGCTGTGTCACCTCCTTTTTTTATTTGTTCTGACTCAGATCGGCCAACTGGATCAGACTCGACTGAGCCCGAGTCAACTAGGACGAATCACATCTGACTCATTTGAGTTGTCAGTCCATATTAGTATATATAGAGATGGGAATATCTACTCTTGTGTTGATTTAACAATTTACTATGTATTTTTCAGCAGGAAGAAAAGCAGTACCTTTCGAAGCTTCGTGCATAACTCGGTATCTGACTCAGCAACATCACGAGCCGTGAGACTGTCATTGTTCATGGCCCTAACATCTACTCTTTCATCATTCAAGAGAAGATACACAATTGAAAGATTGCGCTTCATGATGGCCAAATGCAATGGTGTGTTTCCGTTGTTATCTGCCTCATTTATAAGCTCCTGAAGCTCAGACGATTTCAGAATATACCTAACAGCGTTTGGCTTTTCCCTTTCAACAGCGAGATGAAGTGCATTTTGACCTTTAGCATCAACAAGCTCGCTAGAATCCGGGTGGCAGTACAGTAAGTTCTTGGATTACACTAGGATGTCCATTACTAGCTGCCAAGTGGATCGGTGATCGGCCGTCTTTGTCTAATTCATAAGCAATGGAAGCATCCAATTGTAGCAACTCTCGAACCATCTTCAGATTACCCTGGGATGCCGCATAATGAAGAGGAGTTGCCCCGTATCTGTCTGCTTGTTTGATGTGCTTTGGCTCCACTTCTATTAACTTCTTCATGATATCTAACAAGTTAAGCGTAGAAGGAAAGGAATTAAAACCATAATTGAATTGAAGGGAATGCAAGGGAAGCAAAAACATAGCACAAGCCAAACGTAAACTGACATTAGCACTAAGGGAAGCGATCCCTTTGCACTTGTTCATGTTGTTGAGGAAATGTCTCAAAAAATAATTTTCCTTTGCATTTGTAACTGTTTGGATTGCAATCCCATATAGCGAAATCTTTTCTCCCTCGTAATTATCATTTAAAATGTCACATCAAAAGCAAATCCTTCTTCCAAATGCGCTCCAAAGGTAGAAGGAAGGCGATTTCAATTTCATGATTATGGGTTAAGGATTTATTTACCAAAATGCCCCCAGATAACGGATGCATGCAAAGGTGTCCGATCGTTGGGGCCTCCATAAGCAGTCACACCTCCATGAACAGATGATTTAGATGTTTGTAGGATTTGATTGACGATATCCCACGATCCTGCTTCAGCAGCTAAATAGAGTGGAGAAGCGCCTACCGAGTTTACCAAGCATGCCGATTCTGGGTCGGCTTCCGTCAATAACTCGACCACCCTAAGGTGACCATGGCGCACTGCCTCATGCAAGGCGGTGTTGCACCCTCCATTTATTTTCCTCACCAATTCAATCACTGCTGTCCCTCCATTTCCGATATTTCCAGAAGGCAGTGAATGGGAGTCTCTGGCACACCTGATTAGGCAAATGACTGAATCAATGTGCCCAGCCCTCGCGGTGATGTGGAGTGCAGTGTCCCCTTTCGAGTTTTCGGCGGTGAGAAGAGATGGGAATTTCTGGCAAGCCTCTACGATGAAGCGGTAATGTCCGTGCCTCGCTCCGATATGAAGGGCTGTGTTGTTCTGGGGTGTGAGTTGGAGGTGAAGGTCGGGATTTTGGGCTGCAAGTTCGTTGAAGCGAGTGGTGTTGCCTGATCTTGCAGCTTTCATCAGTTCAGGATCCATGGATGGACACTGAATGGTGTTACCTGGTCTCAGCCCCCATCTCTCTCTAATCTTTATACATTAACTATCTAAACGTGAGACCGGGTCCTCTACAATGCTTGGAGATTAAGCATTCTACAGTTCTTGGACGTGTACTGTTCCCAGGATGAAAACTGGACGCTTCAGAAAATAGGCCTATCCAACCATTATGTGGGCCAATACGTGGATAGGAGTTTTTGGATTTTTCTTTTTTTCTTTTTTTTTCTATGGTGTGGCCGGCCGTGTTGTATTTCATGCGATCCAACCTTTTATCAAGTGAACCATGATGATGGGATTTACAAAAACTCAGGCCTGTACAATCACTAAGTGGGCCATCTCATAGAAAACAACGGACTACCATCCAAAAACAGCCAAATTCAAGGGGTGGCCCACATAATGGTTGGAATGGTCTGATCTTTTGAGCGTCTTACCTTCATAGTTGGGCGTGCCCGTTGGATGCCATACATACATCTTGGTGGCCTGCAAGAAAGTTCGAGGAAGGTAAGGTGACTCATGTACAACCATTGACTAAGGACAAAGTAATCTTCTGGATTTCTAAGCCGATTGGAAGTAAGGACATTTTATTGGATGCGGACTTTTATAGGATGCGACTTCCAATCGCTGCTAGGGAAGCGGATCGCATCCTGCCCCCGGCCAGCAGGAGCTATGTGGGGCCCACCGTGATGCATGGGTTTTATCAACGCCATCCATCTATTTTCCAGATAATTTTAGGGTATGAGCCCAAAAATGAGGCTGATCGAAGGCTCAATTGGACCACACTGCAGGAAGCAGTGATGATAATGACGCCCACCGATGAAACCTTCCTAAGGCCCAGTGATGTTTATCTGCGTTCCAATCTGTAAGTAAGGTCAACACAAATATCAGCTTGATTAAAACTTCTGCAGCTCCCGAAGAGCTTCAATGGTGGGCGTTCAATCCGCAATGCGTGGTCCATTTGGACCTTGGATGTGCCTCATTTATTTGCTCTGCCTGCACAGATTTCCAAGCTCGGCACAGGCCAGGGCTTTGAGGGGCCACCGTGATGTATGCGTTTTATCCATACCGTCCATCCATTTTTCCATATCATTCCAGCGAATAATACAAAAATATAGGCAGATCTAAGGTTCAAGTGGACCACAATGTGACGTTTAAACGCTTGCTGTTGAAAACTTCTTGGTGGCCACAAAATTTTCTGGATCAAGCTGATATCACTACAATAAATCAGGCCTTCAGCCACAATTTTTTAGCCTCGGTTCAAAACACAAAAGCTAAATGTACTTTTTAGCCTCGGTTGCCAAGGAAATGAGGCTAAAAGTTCATTTTTTACCTCGGTTGGTGCAAAATCGAAGCTAAAGGTCCATTATTTTGCCTTAATTTGTGAAAAAACGATACTAAAAGTCCACTATTTTACCTCAATTAATAAGAAATTGACGTTGAAAGTTTATTTTTTTTGCCTCGATTACTAAGAAACCAATGTTAAAAGTCCACTATTTCGTCTCAATTAGTGAGAAACCGAGGCTTATTATTTTACCTCAATTGTGAGAAACTGAGGCTAAAAGTATACTATTTTGCCTCAGTTGTCAGAAACCAAGGCTAAGAGTCTACCATTTTGCCTCAGTTGGTGAGAAATCGAGGCTAAAAATGTCTACCTTTTTGCCTCAGTTATGAGAAACCGAGGCTAAAAGTTTGCCATTTAATACGGTTGGTGAGAAACCGAGGCTAAAAGTCTACCGTTTTGCCTCAATTGTGAGAAATTGAGGCTAAATGTTTGCCATTTTGCCTCAATTGGTTAGAAACTAAGGCTAAAAGCCTGTCGTTTTGCCTAAGTTGTAAGAAAAAAATCTATCATCTTGCCTCGGTTGGTGAGAAATCAATGCTAAAAGTCTACCATTCAGCCTTAGTTAGGAGAAACCGAGGCTAAAAGACTATTGTTCTTCCTCAGTTGGTGAGAAAATGAGGCTAAAAGTATGTCATTTTGCCTCGGTGAGAAACCGAGGTTAAAATTCTACCATTTTGCCTCGATTGTGAGAAATCAAGGCTAAAAGTTTGCCATTTTGCCTCAATTGTGAGAAACTGAGCCTAAAAGCTTACCATTTTGCCTCAGTTGTGAGAAATTGAGGCTAAAAGTATACCATTTTTTCTCAGTTGTGAGAAACAGAGCCTAAAAGCCTATCATTTTACCTCAGTTAGTGAGAAATGGAGGCTAAAAGTGTACCATTTTACCTTGGCTAGCCACGATTTTACCTCAGTTGTTTGGAAACCGAGGTAAAAGACTTCTTTTTCGTCTTACTTCTACAGAAACTGAGGCTAAAAGTGTTCTACACGATCTGTGGCTAAGATATTTCATACGTGGGGTATGCTGTGGATGGGCTATTAAATCGTCGTGATAGATCTTGGAATGGGGTCCACCATTGGATGAACGGTTCGATACAAAACAAGGAAGAAATTGAGTGTGAAAATGGCAAATCACACATGGGGGGTTTATCTGATGATCGAGCCTCACTGGATGGTCTAGATGGATCCTAGGAAGTTTGTGGGGTCCACAAAATCAAGGTTAACAAGGGTTTGATTGGTGGTTTACAAGGTAGAAGGATTCGGGTGGTGGATTCACACAAAAGAGAGAAATTTTCATTTTTAACGTGAAATGGCATGTTGGCTAGCTAGGAGAGATCCTCTAGACTCTACAGGAGGATTCCCAGATCCCCATACATAGCAGATAGCCGGGATGAAAGATCTTAAAAAGATTTTGTTTCATCGGGCCGTCCTAATCCGTGTGAATGGTCGTCAAATGGCGACAACAATTCGTAGTAGCGGGTTTAGGAGGGGTTCAGAGCTTACGGGCGGTTTAGATCATGAAAACATGGCCCACCTAATGAATGGTGGTGAGAGAAGCAGCGAGTGGGCGAATGGGGAAGACGAAGATCCGTCTTTAGGTCGGCTGCGCATGGTCAAACACGAGTTGACTAAGCGCTCAATGTGCATACGGTGCACGTGGGTCCCATGGTGATGTTTGTAAGAAATACAATTCGTCCATCCAGATGGCAGAGTGGTTTTACGATGTTCTACCAAAAATTGGACAGATCCGAGTTCAAGTGGGTCGTCCATAGGCTGATTTTTTATTGGGCCACTTCTACAATGATCAGAGGGCTGGAATTTGAAGTGTATGGTTAAAATGTGTCCGATAGATTATATTTAAAGTTTTACGACAAACTGATAGTGAGAAACTAGCGTACTTAAAAACATAAGTTTAACTTAATGACATTTTTATAATTATCAGAAAAATGTAAGTTTTGTGAAATCCAATCATTCTACATCAGTTCATGGCATCATTTTAAGCAGTTTTTGTAGATGGTCACCTATCAGATCTCTCATGGATGATCCATTGTTTGTAAATCAAAGTAAATTTACGATATTTAACTCGAATAAAATCAATATAAATCTAAAAAAATCTAATTACATTTTGAAAAATTCGGGACGTTACAATCCACCCTCCTTAAAACTTCGTCCTTGAAATTTTCTAAGCAGTGCCGTCAAAAGTTGAGGGTATTCTCCCTTCATTTCTTCTTTGTTTGAATGTGTCTCTTGCCTTATCATGCCGCTCGACTCGGACACTCTTCCGGATCTTTAGTCACCTTTGACCTATTCGAAGTTAGTCACAATCTCGGTGTCATCACATTCCACCCCCCTTCAAATATGATTTCTGTCCTCGAGGTTGATTTTACAAGCTCTCTAATTTCTGGTCTGACATACTTCCATTGCGCACTCTGATTCCTAGGTGATTCTGTATATATCAATGGGTCCCTCAAATCCAATCAATCATCTATCGCCCTAATATCTTTCAGTCAGCTAGAGCGGTATCCAATTCTCTCTTGCGGTATTCTTCAAGGGGCATATTGTTGAGAAAATGCGAGGTAAAAGGACCAAGCTACAAAGGTCTATGGTTCTAATCCACAAACTCCTTTGATCCCTCCTTAGCTAGCTTAGTCTTTCGATAATATCACCATGCTCCTTAACCAAGCCTTACGTCCATTGAGTTGGGTTAGATCTTTATCTTCGGTACGGTCACTACTCTTAAGGTTCTTTCCTGAGTCGAGGGTATTAACCTACCATAGGCGTATTTCTTTTAATCCTACACTCAGGTCTAGAGGTTCTCCTATAGTCAAGGATTTAAGAGGATGATTAGGGTTAGTTAATGTCAGGAATATCTTATCAATAATGGTATGACTGACCGAGAGTTTAGATAATAGATTCGAGTTTAATTATGTATGCATGATCGAATGGTCACGTGAAGGGGTAGAGACGCGAGTGGGTAGATAAGCGGATGAGATTTCATCGATGGTCCTTTAATGGCCAAGGGTGTGATGGAAAGATGAGGCTAGGGATACCATAGTTTAACTAATGTTAAGGTTTAGGTGGTCACCCTACGGTTGTCTATACGTCTATTTCACCTTAGTCATCATAAAAGAAAATACACATACACTCATCTCAAGAGAATGCACAATTATCCTCAAGCTAAGTCACAAGTACGGTTCGTATAATGTCGACATCACGAGTGAACAATTCAAGTAAATTCAGATCTAATACTTAGATCTTCTACTCACATTTAAGCATTGAGTTCATTTGTACGCATTCGAAATTTCAAGTGTTGACCCTCGGGACTTAAGCGTGGATCCAATTGCTTACACAATGTATCATGTATGGTTCCATCCTTCCGTGTGGTCGATTTAGTCTAACATCGTGAGGACATTATGTAGTCTCCCAAAATATGCATAAAGTAAATATCAACAAAGATCACCCAAAATAAAATCCATCAATACAAAACATCAAAATCTTATGAGGTCCTATTTACTTTCGTCGCCAAACATGTCAAGGGTTTAAGTGGGGTTGGTATATAGGTGACAATCTATGGTTATGATATCTTACCTAAGGTAATTGAGTTGGGCCTAAAATTCATAAGGACGTATGAGAAAACGTCAAGGAACATTTCTAAGGGTGCAAGCTTACGAAAACGAAGCCTAAACAAGGGAAAAACTATTGTCACCTTTCACAATTCAAAGTTATTTTTTTCGATAAACTTCTCCGTCTCATACTTCACGTTTAATGCCTTCATCATCATGTCTCATATTCAAACTTAAATCACAACGTATAAGTCTAATACCACTTGTTAAGAACGAACCTCCGTGGAAGAAATCACCAAGTAGAATTAAATAAGTGATAAATAAAAGAAATTAAACGAATAAAAAATCTAAAGAACACACGAATTTTACGTGGAAAAACCATTACGGAAAAAAACCACGACACAAAGTGACAAACGGTCTACTACAAAAACAAATTATAAGAGATGGAAATTAAAAAAAAAAAAACTTAATTACATATTAGAAAACCCTCGTTTTCTCCCTTGCAAACCCTAGAAACATTTTTTGCACTCTTAAAATACCATAATCACGTATTAACAAGGCTTATATAAGACTCATGCAGAATTAGAAACTAAAACACTGCACTTACACAAAACAGGGTAAAACAGTGTGCGTCTTCGATCGATCGGTCATTGACCAAGTAATATCGACCAATTGTCAATCGATCGAGATCTCATGTTTGATCGACCGAACATGGCCCAAAACTATCCAACGAGTAAATTAGGAAATCTCAGTATTTTTTATCTATTGACTTGAGCAGTCGGTCAACCGATGACTCATGTTTCATAGATTGAAGACATCAATCAACAGCAACAGCTTTAACCTAATTGTTATTTGGAAGGCCTTTGTCTTTTAACATACTTTTTACTGTTTCAATTATGGTGTTGTTCTTGCACTCTGCCACCCTATTTTAATGTAGGATATAGCTTGTTATTAATTGCCTTTAGATACCCATATCACTGCAAAACATGCAGAATTCCTTAGAAGTAAATTCGTCATCACAGGTCAGTACGTAATTTAATAATAGAGTGACCACATTGATTTTCGACACGAGATACAAATTTCTTGAATATGGAGAGAGCCTCAGATTTTTCTTCCATGAAATATACCCAAGTCATCCTTGTGTAATCATTAACAAATATGATAAAATATTTACTTCCACTTAAGGAAAGTGTTTGCATTGGGTCACAAATGTCAGCATACACAAGTATTAATTATTTATTTGTCTGTAAAGCTTTTTCCAATTGAATTTGTTCACGATGATGTTTTCCAAATACACATGCTTCACAAACTTTACCATCATGTTTCACTAATGGAAAACTAGCTACCATGTTCATTTTATGCATTAAATGTAACCCACCAAAGTTCAAATGTCCATACCATCTGTGACACAACATGGAATCTTCACTAACTATACTAAATGCATTGAATGAAAGATTTGAAAATAAAAGTGGGTACATCTTATTTTTTGTCATTTTTATAGAGAACACCAACTTCATGCTTTTCTTATTATAAACCATGCATTTATCATTATCAAAGATGGCATAGTAACCCTTTCTCATCAATTAGCCCAAACTTAGCAAATTTTGAGCCAACCTATAGGAACATACATAAAATTAAAAATGAGTTTCTTTCCTTATAAAAAACAACAGTACCAATTCCATGTACCTTGATTATTATCACCCATTCTTGTGGTTTGACAAATTCATTAATTTTCACAAAGTATTTTTTACTCCCAGTCATGTGGTTACTACACCCACTATCTAAATATTAAACTTCATCATTCATTTCGGCAAGGTATGAAAGAAACAACTATCTTCAATTTCACCTTTTTTTAACTTCTTTTTCTTCATGAAAATTGGTTTGCTCCCCAATCTTTTGATGGCAATTCTTTTCAATGTGGCCATATTTTTTGTAATGATAACATCGTGGTAGTTCTCTATCTTTGTTCTTATACCAACAATCCTTATCAACATGATTTGTTCTTTTACAAATTGAACATGACAAAGAAGTGGAGTCATTATTACCTCCATTGAAGTTTTCTGGTTACCATAGAATTGGCCTCGTCCTCTTCCTTAAGATGCATTTACGGTTGGGATAGGAGGGCCGGGAGCGGAAGCAAAGCTGAATACAAACAACAAATTAAATCAAACAAGCAACACAATGCAATCACCCACACATAGACAATTCAAATTTAACGTGGAAAAACCCCTCACGGGTAAAAAACCACGGCACAAAGCGACACTAATCCACTATAATATCAGAAGTAACAAGAGATAAAACCCAAGACCCAAAACCCAAGCCCACAAAAGAAATTCCAAGCTTACCCAAGAAGAAAACCCTCTTCTTCAACCTCTTTCTCTCACCTAGAAGCTCTCTCAATCATCTTTGCAACCTACAAAACCCTCTAATCTCGTAATACCCCTTAAATGGGCTTAAAACTGAATTGTAAACCTTCTTACGCAAAACCACATTAAAAACAGAGTTGCAATAGGACACTACCGACCGGTCGTCTGGCCGGCTGGATGGCCTAAAACTGGTCCAGCAGCTTTGCTGCCTGATTTTCACTATGACCGGCTGACCGGTGGTCCCTGTGCAACTGATTTGAGGAGTCTGTTTTCCAACAAACTCCACCACAACTCAAATCACCATGCACCACCTTGCCACGCACAATCTCCACCTCTACTTCGTCATCATTATAGTCTCATCGCTTCTCGTGCCCCATCGATTCTATCCTTGCATCTTCACACAGCTTGTTACTCTTTCCATGTGTCCCTTTTTCTCTTGCCACATACGAACAACCGTGAATCCCACTGCCAATCCCGCAGCTCCACCATGAATTGTGCTCTCGATCACCTTGTAAAGATGATCGCACCTCTGTGCCTTGATCACCACAAGTGATCCCTTCACCATTTTACAATACCGATCGCAGCCGATGAACCTGCACCCTTTCGCCTCGAGTGCACCAAGAGATATCACATTCCTCTTTATCTCAGGGATATGCTTCACACTTTCAAAGATCCGTTCGACTCCATCGAACATCCTAATGCGCACCGAACCAATCCCCACCACATTGCGAGTGTAGCCATCACTCACAAACACCGATCCACCATCATATTCCTTGTATGACGTGAATGAACTCCGGTAAAAAAATACATGAAATAATGTACCTAAATTCAAGAGTCACTCTCCACCAAGAGACTCTATGCCGGATATAGTCAATAATACATCACAACCGTCACCACCGTCCTCTACGGTATTGGTTCCTTCCCTAGAAGAATCTCCAGATTTCTCCTGTCTTTTTTGGAGATTCGAACAATCTTTCTTCACATGCCCTTCTTCCTCACAATTCCAGCATCTCACATTGTGCCTCCACTTGCCCTTTGATTTGGATCTTGATGAAGGAGATCCTCCACCCCGCTCAGAATTCCTCTCCCTCATAACCAATGCCTCATCAGTAGAGGGACCTACGCCGCTGCTTTTTCTTCTCATTACCTTCGCCTGAAGGGCTGAGATAACGATTTCTACTCTAATAGTCTCCCTACCTGCGCACAAAGAGTCCTTGAGGAACTTATATGATTCTAAAAGAGAATTCAACAGAATAAACGCTTGATCCCCGTCCTTCATCGATTTATCTACATCCATCAACTTGCAAATACACCTATTAAAATTGCTGATGTGACTCTCAACATCGACCCCCTCCGTCATCCTCAAATTGTACAACTGAAGCTTCAAATATATACGATTTTTCAGATATTTAACTCTTCATGTAGATATTCTCCAACTTCGCTTATGTTTTAGTCACGGTTTTTTCTTTCATGGCGTTATACAGGACCTCATCTGTCAAGCACAATCGGATTGAGACATTGGCCTTTTCATCGATCTTCTTCCACTCTTCTTCTTTCATAGTTTCTGGTCGCTCTCCAAGGAGCGCATCTTACAATCCTTGCTGAACTAGAAGGCCTTTTATCTTCACCTTCCAAAGTTTAAAATTATTTTTCCATGAATACTTCTCTATGTCAAACCTCATGCCCATGCCATGCTCTTGTCTCTGATTCGAATTTCTGCTACACCCCAACGATCACTCTGATACCAGTTGTTGGGATAGGAGGGCTGGCAGTGGAAGCAAAGCCGAACACAAACAACAAATTGAATCAAACAAGCAACACAATGCAATCACAATGCATGCAATCACCCACACATAAACAATCCGAATTTAACGTGGAAAAACCCCTCACGAGTAAAAAACCACGGCACAAAGCGACACTAATCCACTATAATATCAGAAGTTATAAGAGATGGAACGCAAGACCCAAAACCCAAGTCCACAAGAGAAATTCCAGCTTACTCAAGAACAAAACCCTCTTCTTCAAGCCCTTTCTCTCACCTAGAAGCTCTCTCAATTACCTTTGCAACCTACAAAACCCTCTAATCTCGTAATACCCCTTAAATAAGCTTAAAAATGAAATTAAAAACCTTCTTGTGCAAAACCGCGCAAGAAACAGAGTTACAATAGGAGACTGCTGACCGATCGTCCGGCCTGCCGGACCCCCTACCGGCCAGCCGGCTAGATGGCCTAAAACTAGTCCAGCAGCTTTGCTGCTTGATTTCCACTATGACCGGCCGGCTGGTTGTCCCTGTGTAACTGATTTGAGGCGTCCATTTTCCAACATTTACACGTCCACATCCTCGTCCTCTTCCCTTGTATTCTCTTCCTAAACCGTCTATGCATTTTCTTGTAAGGTCTACTTTTGACTAAAATGCTTGCTCTAATGAGATTTTTGTAGCCCTATTTAACCGATGCTCATGTGCTTGAAGAGAACCCATTAGTTTATTCATAAAATATAAGACAAGTCCTTAGATTTCTTTATGGTAACAAGAGCATGGTCGTACTTAGGAGGAAGGCTCCATAATATTTTTTTCAATAATCTTTTGATCAATTAATTCATTTCCATGTGATCTAATTTAATTTACAACTGAACTGACTCGTGAAAAAAAAAATTCACTATTTCAGTACTTTTCATGAACAAATTCTCAAAATTACAACAAAGAGTCTGTAGTTTCACATTAATTATCTTGACATACCTTGATATTCTTCCTTCAATAAATCTCATACTTCTTTGAGGTAGTAGCAGCCACAATCCTTGAAAATATGTTATCATCCTGGGCCTGTTGTATCATATCATGTATAGAGCATTTGCATCCTTCTTTTGTTTCTTTCTTAACTCATTGCGTTGAGTTGCTATCAACCTCTCCCATTCAACAAGTTCTCCATATCCATTTTTAACTAAGTCCTATAAATTAAAAGAAATAAATAGAGTTTGCATCTTGATACACCAAAATTGATAATTACTACAATTAAAGATGGGACATTCAGCTGAGATTCACTTATTGTATTTGTATTACCTGTCATGCTACTTGAGGAAATACCTGTTAGTGCATTTTTCTGTGGCATACTAGTGCACCTTGTTTGTCAATTACTTAGGTTAGTGAGTCTAGTGTTGGTTGAGCTTAATGAAGACGAAGACCGAAGACTCAAGACGGACCAACTGCATCAAGGAAGAAGAAACGGGGAAAAGAAATGCCTTTGTGTGCCTTAACCTTGAACCTACCAAACCTGTAACCTCTTAGATGACTTGAACCAACTAGGTATACCTTTAGTCATCATTATTAGTATTAGAACTCCGATCGATCGGACAGGAGTTCCGATCAATCGGAATTTGTTCCAGCAAGTTTGAAAAACTACTGGACAAATTTTTTATCAATCGGACATATTTTCAATTCATCGGAAGAGGTCAGTCCGATCAATCGGACCATGATTCCGATCAATCAGAATATCTTTTAGAGAATTCACTGGACAGATTTTCGATCAATTAGACATGCCTCCGATCAATCGGATAAGTCTCCGATCAATGAAGACATGCGAATCTGTCCGTTTTTTTTAACGTTGGAAGAAAATCTATTTAAGATAGGGGGATTCATTTTTTAGCAAAAAGATGAAAATTTTGAGGAGATAGAAGCTATCATTGTTGAAGATCATTAAGAGCTCTATGCCTAACTCAAACAAGTGATCTTCCTTGTGATTCATCACAAGTATGTAGCATTTAAAGCTCAAGAAGAAGATGCACTTGTCCCTCTTTTGATCTTTAGATATTAGATTGATCTTGATAGTCATATTCCTATCCAATACTCTATGATGAGATCTTTGTAGGTGAAACCCTCTAGGCTACCCATTCTCATAAGTTGTAGAGATCTCAAACCTACCCTCCCATTACCTTGGGCATTCCCAAAGGTATCATTTACAAGGTGGTTGATCAAATGTAACTGAGGCATTGGCGACGCAGCGGCAACACGATCGGGGGAGCAAGGGAAGCTGATTAAAGCACGGGAGAGCGGAGATCAAGCAACCTGAACAGGCGCTGTACAAAGGGCTCATCCGACAAGTAAGGTGTCATTGTAGAGAGTCCTTTCACTCAATTCCCTGTGGGAGTTAAGTGTAGAGTTTGTTTGATAAACTTGAATTAGGGTCGTTAGCCGATCCTTGGCTTATTAGTTGAGCCTAAAACTCAAGGGATGTTGGCCGTTCCTTGGCACGTTTGTCGGCCTAAAAACTAGGGGTTGTTTGGGACTCCTTGGCACATTTGGTGGGCCTAAACAAAGTCTCCAAGGGGGAGCCTCCGACACGAGAGTGAACGTGCGTTGTCCTTGAGTATGACTTGAGGTGACATTGAGTAGGTCTCATAGGTTGTGAGGAACCTGTAAACTCCTCGATTGGGTGGAGCCGATTTAAAACACCTTGGTTGGGAGGAACCAGATTTAAACTCCCTAGTAAATGCTAATGTGCTCAAAGGGGTTGAGTACTTGAACCAGGAGTGGAGTAGACAAGTAGTCGAACCACTATACACGCTTGTGTTTGTGATTATATTTGAGAAAATTTCTTATTATGCATTGTGTTTAATTGCTTAATTATGAATGCTTAATTATAATATATTCTAGGCACTAAATAGGCACATCCACACACAAGATGTACTTTCACTTAGTTATGTAGACTTGAGCTTAATTGATCCATCCTCTATAGTCTACTTAGGTTGCATAGATTAGGAGCTTGATTTTTTTAATCAATTGAGTATCTATGCATGCTTAGACTAGGTTGCTTATTGCTTACTATATGTTCGTCTTATGATTGGACCCACTTAAGCTTGGAAGCTGAAGTGTTCTTACTTACTTAGTTTAATTTGTTAAAACTGTTGAGTAGGCGAATTTTTTTTTTAAAATGTCCTAATCCCCCTCCCCCCAACAGGACTTAGCCATAATACTAGTTGCTTTCAAAGCTTCCGCACGCATACGCCTTTACTCCAAAAGGTGTAATTTCAATACCCACTTAAAAAGTTGTTTCTTTTTACAAATACCAATCTTCCTTACTCTGATACTAAATCTGTAGAAAATACAGTGAAAGAGAAAATGTAAAAAATACAAACTTCGGCTAAAAATTGTTGTTCACACTCATCTTTACATTGAGCGGAACAACACTTATATAGACTCAGCTCTTGCAACGTGGTGAACTGACTTATCCTAACAAACCTATGGAATATGAACCACCCTATAGAATAGAAATTGTTTGTTGACTCTTCAAATAACTCCCTAATATCCTATCAACTAATAGGTAGCTAGCTAGATACATACACACTCTACCAACAAACTTTGATTGGTTTGAAATAACACCTAACAAGACAAGACAACAACAGAGATGAAGCAAAAAATTTGAGTCAGGTCTTACACCGCACTGCACTGAAGGACTGTAATACCCCAAGTTTTCGAAAATAATTAAATTAACAAATCAGTTAATTAATAAATTATGTCGATTATTGTAAATTAATAAATTGTAGGGAATTCATGTAGGATTCTTTACTAAATTTGCTCAACACAAGCCCTGGATCAGTGTAGAAGTGATAGGTTTATCAAAACTCACCATAAATACAAAAAAATATCATTGATTAAACTTAATCCATATAGACGACTTTAAGTATACCAGTTTCTGACGATCCGTTTCATGTAAAACTTCATATAATAGTTTAGAGACCTAATCTAACCATACACGTCAAATTTCAGCCCTCCGATCATCCTACAAGTACCCTAATCAGAAATCAGGCCATAAGTGGGCCATCTAAACTCGGAACTGTACCAATTTTTGTACCATACCCTAAAAACACGTGGCCTACATGATGGTCGGATCAGATTTCGCTCATACATCACCGTGGGACCCACGTGCACTGTGTGCACGTTAGAATCGCGGTCAACGTGCGTTGACCGCGTGCCCAGCGAAGACGGAACGTCTTCTTCGTCGACGCTGCGGCAGCAGCGCCCGCTGGTGCGCTGGTCGGTCCACACCGTCCGTCAAGGTGGACCCCATCAGAAAATCCACTCCATCTAGTGTGTAGAGCTTCCTTAGGACTACTAAGGGAAGGATGTATCTTTGTAATCCGTGATTGGAGTGGGCCGCAAAAGCTATTGAAACCTATAACTAAACGAGAAAGAATGTGCAAGATCGGGGCCGATTCTACGCATGGGCCCCTGAAACTTAAAAGGATTGGTTGCGTGGACCACACCTACGATTTTAACGGTTTACATAGTACCAAACGTTGATGTAGTGAGAGATCCGAAATCTTGATCTTTCCTTCTCCCACTCAAACTCGGCTACGCTCGTCCGGAGGTTCCGTCCGCATTACGCCACCTTCAGCGTGTCAGTGGGATATAAAAGGGCATGTAGACGTCCCTCCCCTTCCCAGAAAAACATAGAGAGAGAGAGAGAGACGTTGGAGAGAGGAAAGAGAAAGAGAGAGAGAGAGGTCTTGTAAAGAGAGAGAAAGAGAGCTTTCAAGGGGGGGTTTTCGAGTGCTGTTTGCTCCTTTCATTGCTGGAGCGACCTTCCAGCAGCAGCAGGAAGAAGAAGAAGAAGAAAAAGAAGAGAAAGAAGAAGGAAAGAAAGAAAGAAAGAGTGAGTTTCTTTCTCATATCTTTTTTTTTCTACATGATAATTCTGAATATTTTGGTTATTTAGAAATTTATTTTTTGGAATCTATTTTGCTTTAAGGAGAAGTTTAAACGTTGTAGCTTAGTTGTAGTTGTTTTCTTTCTAGTGAATACGATTGCATAAATTTTAAATAATTATGTATGAATTTTCAGTTAATTTGCGTTGTACATGTGCTAATTGAGTGTGGATTTCCTTTAAAGGAATTTGAAATACTAATCGGATTCATGCATAGCACGATTGTGAACTCCAGTTATTACCGTAGGGTGAGCATCTTGGTGTGTAACAGTCCCTGGTTGAGCACCCTGTGTGTGCAATATACCCTTCTGATAGTCCATCGATTGTGGACGGGTTGGTTGAGCTCCCTGGTGTGTGCAAGATACCATACTAACGTACCCGGTGGATATCAGATGATTTTAGCAGGTTGGGTGAGTTCCCTGGTGTGTACAAGAGACCAACTCTGCAGTTGTGAAAGTGTAGGCCCGACTATAAACTGGCCCTGGATGTTCTACTAATAACCGTACCGAGATTGTTGAAGCATACTTGCATCCCATGCATCACGTGCATGCTTAAGAGAGTTTTGGTGATGAAATAACTGTTGGTATTGTAATGATTTGTACTTCAATGGTTAAGTGATTTTCTATGTCGAATTACATGTGCTAAACTATATGAGAATGCTCACCGGCTTTTATAGCTGACGCAGTGTTATGCGATTAACCGTAGTGACAGGTGATGATTTAGAGGACTTTGAAGAAGCGGTTCCAGATGAGGAAATACTCTAGAAGATTTTTATTTGAATTAGTTATTTGATTTTTGGTTTGAAAGCATCGATGTAATAAGGCCCATTAGATGGCCATTAGTTTAGACAGTTTGGAACAATTTCATAGACACGTTGATTATAGTTTAATTTTCAAAGTTGGTTTATTTTTATTCCATATATTTGGTACCTTGTGAATGGAAAGGATAAAAGTTTCAGTTGTAATTATGAAGGATTCATTCATAACACCCTTGATTTCGAGATTTGAGTTATATACTCGAGTGTCGAATTTTAGGGGCGTTACAGTTGGTATCAGAGAATAGGAATGAGATAAACTGTGCCTTGGGGAAAGAGTCCACTAAAATTTTTGGATATAGGGTAGCTTCATGAATGTAGAAACTCTAAACATAGGCTCCCAAACACTTCTAGGATAGTCGTTAAACTTAGACACATGTACCTAGATACCATGAGAAGTGAATCCCCACATTAGTGAGCGTCTTGCTAAATCATAAGTAATCGAAATTAAAAATTTTAAACCTCTATGATCTTTCTCAGGGTTATAAGGGCATTCCCACGAAATCACAACAAGTGGATTGACCAAAAAAAATCGATATTTTTGAATTTTCCTTGATTTTCACCTGTAGGACTGAAATTATGGACCAGATTCATACCTATGATTACACCTGACATAATACAAGTCTAAAATTTTTGTAAATTTTTCTGAAGGTTAAAAACATACCCATTGATATCCCTGTAAAATTTCAGAACAAACGGAATTGTAGAAAAATTCTAAATATTCTAGTAGTAGTCTAAGAAACATGAAATCTGCTGCTGGACAGCAACATATTACTACCTTTACCAGGGAGAAAATCTAAGAATTATTAGGTATTTTGAGCTGAAAATTTTTCTGATGATACATCTTGAAGTCAGTAACATCTGTTCCAAATTTCAAGTCGATTGGATATATGGTTTTGTAGGAATAAATTGTAGAGTAACTGCCTGTCCAGCCATCCGATTTTCTTCCAAACCTCCATCAAACAAAAAAAAATATATATGGAGTGACATAACCTATCTAGACCAAAGGATGAATAACATAGCTACTAATACTAAAACACTTCATACGTGTATACTTAGACGAGTAATACTTTAAGGAGTACTAAAGCTGTTTTTCATTAAATGTAGATCATGCCACCAAAAAGGAAAAGTCAAGCTACTCCACCTACGCCCGACGTAACAGGTGACGGACAATCAATAGAGGGACTATACAACATTTTAGGAGACATAGCACCTCTCCTCCGTCAACAAGTGCAGGCAACGAGTAACATTATAAATCAGCGCCAAACACCGACTCCACAAGGCAGTGGGGGGGGAGATGTATTAGAGAGATTCAGAAGACTTCGACCACCCGTCTTTAAAGGACAAGCTGATTATCTGGAAGCAGACAATTGGAAGAATCAAATGGAAAAACTCTTCGACGGAATGAGGTGTACCGATGAAGACAGAGTGGTCTTAGCAGTATACATGTTAGAAGGAGAAGCAGATCACTGGTGGAAGGCAACCAAAAGAGCAGCCTCTGCAAACACAATATGGACATGGGAGAAATTTTGTGAGAAATTTGACCAAAAATATTTTCCCGAAAGTGTAAAGGACAGAAAGGTGGCCGAATTTATGAATTTAGAACAAGGGAATCTTACTGTCGGCCAATATGAAGCTAAGTTCACTGAATTATCTCGTTTTACACCCCATCTCATTCCTGATGATAAACAAAAAGCGAAAAAGTTCGTTCAAGGATTGAAGACTCCCCTCCGTACCAGAGTAGTCCCTTTCGAGCTTCAAAAATACTCCAAGGTCGTAAACAAAGCACTGGTCATCGAACAAGATTTTGAAGACATTATGAAAAATCGTGAACCAAAGAGAGGGGTGGGCACTAAGCAGAAAATGATATCAGAATATCCTGCAAATCAGGAGAAAAGACAAAGGACTACACCGGCAGTACCTCCAGCACACCCTCAACAACGACAAAACTTTTCGGTCACATGCTATAATTGCGGTATAGAAGGGCACATATCACGTACTTGCCCCCAACCCCGTCGTCAACCACAAGATCAGAAACCTGGACAACAAACTCAGGCAAGGATGCAACCATTTGATTTGACACCCAAAACCTCGCAGCCAAAGCCACCCTACCCCCAGACTCAAGTAAGGCCGCAACCACAACAACAAACAAGGCAGAACGGTCAAGCGGTACGTCAGACAACACAAGGGAGGGTCTTTGCTGTAGCTCCTCCAGAAGACGAACCAGAAGAAAATCTTGATGCCGATGTAGCCGCGGACAGGAATATGGTGGAAGGTACTTTACTCATTTATGCCTCTCCGGTGAAAACTTTATTTGATTCCGGCGCCTCTCATTCATTTATCTCCACATCTATCGTCAAATTATTAGGCTTACCTACTGCACAGTTAATAGAAAAACTTGTGGTGGCTACACCCGTGGGGAAATCAGTAGTCTTAAGTCAAGTGTGTAAATCTTGTCCCATCACCATTGGGGAATGGAAACTATTGGCCGATTTAGTTGTAATGGAAATGAAAGGGTTCGAAATGATTTTGGGCATGGATTTCCTCGCTGCGTTTCATGCCAAAATCGATTGTTTCAAGAAAACAGTAACGTTCTCAGTCCCCGGACAACCGAGCGTACAATTCCATGGAAGTAAAGAATGGAATGAATTAGGGAACTTAGCAATCCTTATAGATGATGAAACCCAAAAGGGCGGCATGGATCACATCCCTATCGTGAACGAATTTCACGAAGTATTTCACGAAGTGCTGAAATTACCACCTCGTCGGGAAATAGACTTCTGTATCGACCTGCTGCCGGGAACTACGCCTATATCGATTCCACCATACCGAATGGCACCTGTTGAGTTAAAAGAATTAAAAGATCAACTCGAACAACTACTAGAGCAAGGCTTTATTCGACACAGTGTCTCACCATGGGGAGCACCTGTGCTGTTTGTGAAGAAGAAGGACGGTAGCCTACGACTCTGTATTGATTATAGGAAGATAAACAAAGCCACCATCAAAAATAAATACCCTCTGCCCAGAATTGACGATCTATTCGACCAATTGAGGGGAGCCCAGTACTTCTCCAAGATTGACTTACGATCAGGGTACCACCAACTTCGTATCAAGGAGGAAGATATACCTAAGACCGCTTTTAGGACACGTTACGGACATTATGAATTTCTAGTGATGCCGTTCGGACTGACGAATGCCCCCGCAGTATTTATGGACTTAATGAATCGGGTTTTCAAACCCTACCTGGACCAATTCGTCATAGTGTTTATAGATGACATCTTGATTTACTCGAAGTCGCGAGAAGAACATGAGGAACATCTGCGAATTTGTCTGCAAACCCTTAAGGATCATCAATTGTATGCAAAATTTGAGAAGTGCGATTTCTGGCAAAGGGAAGTGAAATTCCTGGGCCACGTAGTGTCGGAAAAAGGAATATTGGTTGATCCTTCTAAAGTTGAAGCAGTGGTGAAATGGGAGCAGCCCACGAATGCGTCAGAAGTTCGCAGCTTCCTAGGACTAGCAGGATATTACAGAAGGTTCATTGAGGGGTTTTCAAAGATAGCAAAACCATTGACTCACTTAATTGGTAAGTGGGCACCATTCCGATGGGAAGATGAGCAAGAGAAAGCCTTTCGTGAGTTAAAAGAAAAACTGACGACTGCTCCAGTGCTCACAATACCGGTCGAAGGAGAGAAGTTCGTGGTATATACCGATGCGTCCTACCAAGGATTAGGATGCGTCCTTATGCAAGGAGGTAAAGTTATCGCTTATGCATCGAGGCAACTAAAGAATCACGAAAGAAACTACTCGACTCATGATTTAGAATTAGCAGCAGTGGTGTTTGCCCTAAAGATATGGAGGCATTATCTATACGGAGAGCAGTTTGAGCTTTATACAGATCACAAGAGCTTGAAGTATCTGTTCGATCAGAAGGAACTCAACATGCGTCAGAGGCGATGGGTAGAATATTTAAAGGATTTCTATTTTGATATTTGTTACCACCCAGGCAAGGCAAATGTGGTAGCCGACGCATTAAGTAGGAAGAATCATCGACTTGCAGCTTGTATGACCATAAAGGAATGGAGGATGATCGATGCTATAAAGAATTATGACTTTGAACTAAAGTCGGGAGGAGAAAATTCCTATCTTAGCAGCTTAGTAGTCCGACCAACACTGGTGAACAAAGTTATAGAAGCGCAGAAACATGATACATGGTTACAAGCTAAAATCACGGAAGCACCAAAAGGAGATACACTCAATTGGAATATCGGAACAGACGGAGGAATTAGACACCAAGGAAGATTATGCGTCCCGGACATTACAGAATTAAAGGAGGAAATATTGAGTGAGGCACACCGATCGAAATTTACCATCCATCCGGGAAGCACAAAAATGTACCGCGACGTACGAAGACAATACTGGTGGAATAACCTGAAAAGAGACGTAGCAGAATTCGTATCTAAATGCCTCACATGTCAACGAGTGAAGACTGAGCATCAGAAACCGTCAGGGTTGTTACAACCACTACCTATCGCTCAGTGGAAATGGGAGCATATTACGATGGATTTCGTGACAGGATTTCCGAAAACCCAGGGAAACCACGATGCGATATGGGTAATTGTCGATAGACTAACCAAATCTGCACATTTTATACCGATCTGTATGTTATACTCGATGGATAAATTGTGTAAACTTTATATCAAGGAAATAGTACGACTGCATGGAATCCCTGTATCGATTGTTTCCGACCGTGATTCAAGATTCACGTCTAGATTCTGGAAAACCTTTCAGAAAGCAATGGGAACTACACTCGATTATAGTACGGCCTTTCACCCTCAGACTGACGGACAGACAGAGCGGGTAAACCAGATACTCGAGGACATGCTTCGGTTATGCGCCCTAGATTTCAAAGGAAGTTGGGATGAGCACCTACCCTTAATTGAATTCGCATATAATAACAGTTATCAGGCCAGCATCGAAATGGCGCCATACGAAGCTCTTTATGGAAGACCCTGCCGATCACCGAGCTGTTGGGCCGAGGTCGGAGAAAAATGTCTACTCGGGCCAGAGTTAGTACAAGAAACCTCGGATAAAGTACACATCATAAGAGACCGAATCCGCATAGCACAGAGTCGACAGAAGAGTTACGCCAACAATCGCAGAAAAGAATTGGAATTTTTCGAAGGACAGCATGTATTTTTAAAGGTCTCTCCTATGAAAGGGGTAATGCGATTTGGAAAGAAAGGAAAACTTGCACCCCGATACATTGGACCTTTTGAAATATTGGAAAAGGTGGGAAAAGTAGCGTACCGACTAGCTCTACCTCCACAATTATCGAGCGTGCATAATGTATTTCACGTGAGTATGTTGCGAAGATATGAAAGAGACGCATCCCATGTGATTGATTGGCAACCATTAGGAATACGGGAAGACGTTACCTATATAGAGCAACCGATACGAATTTTGGACCGAAAGGACCAAATACTCCGAACCAAAACGATTTCCCTGATCAAGGTTCAGTGGAGTAATCATGGAGAAGACGAAGCCTCGTGGGAACGAGAAGACGAAATCAAAGGAAAGTACCCACAGCTATTCGACCAATAAGGTAAATTCGAGACGAAATGTTTTTCATTTTAGTGCGAAGCACTTCATAATTGCATTCCATATATACCTTCGATTATACATTTCATCATATTGTGAAACACTTTAACTTACCTTAAAATAAATTTCGGGACGAAATTTCCTTAAGGAGGGAAGAATGTAATACCCCAAGTTTTCGAAAATAATTAAATTAACAAATCAGTTAATTAATAAATTATGTCGATTATTGTAAATTAATAAATTGTAGGGAATTCATGTAGGATTCTTTACTAAATTTGCTCAACACAAGCCCTGGATCAGTGTAGAAGTGATAGGTTTATCAAAACTCACCATAAATACAAAAAAATATCATTGATTAAACTTAATCCATATAGACGACTTTAAGTATACCAGTTTCTGACGATCCGTTTCATGTAAAACTTCATATAATAGTTTAGAGACCTAATCTAACCATACACGTCAAATTTCAGCCCTCCGATCATCCTACAAGTACCCTAATCAGAAATCGGGCCATAAGTGGGCCATCTAAACTCGGAACTGTACCAACTTTTGTACCATACCCTAAAAACACGTGGCCTACATGATGGTCGGATCAGATTTCGCTCATACATCACCGTGGGACCCACGTGCACTGTGTGCACGTTAGAATCGCGGTCAACGTGCGTTGACCGCGTGCCCAGCGAAGACGGAACGTCTTCTTCGTCGACGCTGCGGCAGCAGCGCCCGCTGGTGCGCTGGTCGGTCCACACCGTCCGTGAAGGTGGACCCCATCAGAAAATCCACTCCATCTAGTGTGTAGAGCTTCCTTAAGACTACTAAGGGAAGGATGTATCTTTGTAATCCGTGATTGGAGTGGGCCGCAAAAGCTATTGAAACCTATAACTAAACGAGAAAGAATGTGCAAGATCGGGGCCGATTCTACGCATGGGCCCCTGAAACTTAAAAGGATTGGTTGCGTGGACCACACCTACGATTTTAACGGTTTACATAGTACCAAACGTTGATGTAGTGAGAGATCCGAAATCTTGATCTTTCCTTCTCCCACTCAAACTCGGCTACGCTCGTCCGGAGGTTCCGTCCGCATTACGCCACCTTCAGCGTGTCAGTGGGATATAAAAGGGCATGTAGACGTCCCTCCCCTTCCCAGAAAAACATAGAGAGAGAGAGAGAGAGAGACGTTGGAGAGAGGAAAGAGAAAGAGAGAGAGAGGTCTTGTAAAGAGAGAGAAAGAGAGCTTTCAAGGGGGGGTTTTCGAGTGCTGTTTGCTCCTTTCATTGCTGGAGCGACCTTCCAGCAGCAGCAGGAAGAAGAAGAAGAAGAAAAAGAAGAGAAAGAAGAAGGAAAGAAAGAAAGAAAGAGTGAGTTTCTTTCTCATATCTTTTTTTTTCTACATGATAATTCTGAATATTTTGGTTATTTAGAAATTTATTTTTTGGAATCTATTTTGCTTTAAGGAGAAGTTTAAACGTTGTAGCTTAGTTGTAGTTGTTTTCTTTCTAGTGAATACGATTGCATAAATTTTAAATAATTATGTATGAATTTTCAGTTAATTTGCGTTGTACATGTGCTAATTGAGTGTGGATTTCCTTTAAAGGAATTTGAAATACTAATCGGATTCATGCATAGCACGATTGTGAACTCCAGTTATTACCGTAGGGTGAGCATCTTGGTGTGCAACAGTCCCTGGTTGAGCACCCTGTGTGTGCAATATACCCTTCTGATAGTCCATCGATTGTGGACGGGTTGGTTGAGCTCCCTGGTGTGTGCAAGATACCATACTAACGTACCCGGTGGATATCAGATGATTTTAGCAGGTTGGGTGAGTTCCCTGGTGTGTACAAGAGACCAACTCTGCAGTTGTGAAAGTGTAGGCCCGACTATAAACTGGCCCTGGATGTTCTACTAATAACCGTACCGAGATTGTTGAAGCATACTTGCATCCCATGCATCACGTGCATGCTTAAGAGAGTTTTGGTGATGAAATAACTGTTGGTATTGTAATGATTTGTACTTCAATGGTTAAGTGATTTTCTATGTCGAATTACATGTGCTAAACTATATGAGAATGCTCACCGGCTTTTATAGCTGACGCAGTGTTATGCGATTAACCGTAGTGACAGGTGATGATTTAGAGGACTTTGAAGAAGCGGTTCCAGATGAGGAAATACTCTAGAAGATTTTTATTTGAATTAGTTATTTGATTTTTGGTTTGAAAGCATCGATGTAATAAGGCCCATTAGATGGCCATTAGTTTAGACAGTTTGGAACAATTTCATAGACACGTTGATTATAGTTTAATTTTCAAAGTTGGTTTATTTTTATTCCATATATTTGGTACCTTGTGAATGGAAAGGATAAAAGTTTCAGTTGTAATTATGAAGGATTCATTCATAACACCCTTGATTTCGAGATTTGAGTTATATACTCGAGTGTCGAATTTTAGGGGCGTTACAAGGACAATCTCAGAGAATGGTGGAATACTAAGATCATCTATTATGTTAAGGTGAGTTGGCATCGAAGGTTTTGACTCATTGAGTCTTTTTTATGATTGGCCTTCTTCCAAGTTTTATTGTTTGGGAATTCTAGCTAGTGAGAAATATTTGAAAGTTTAAGGGAAGATGTATTAACACTATAGAAATTATTAGAAAAAACTATAGATGGATCTAAGAGATAGCATACCAAACTCCAAGTAACCATCCATGCTCTTTTTAAATGATGTGAGCCTACACACTTTAAGAGTCCAAAAAGTTATGGATCAAGGGGTTATACTGAATGTCAATAGCTCATCTAAAAGGAACTCAGAGGAAGTGGAAGGGGGAAGGAGAGTTGTGTATAGAAATCATATGTAAGGAAACTGTAGCGCCACTGAATTTCATACATTAGTGGGACACATAATTAGTATATTAAATAGGGTTAAATATTTAATTTTATCTTTAATAAATAAATGAACTACTTAGCCACATGGTAAAGACATTCTTGGTTATACGATAGGTCAAAGAATCAATTTTTGTCACCATTGAGAGGGAGGCCTTTTTAGAGTAAAGATCTAATAAGTTTTATGAACTCTTCTTCATATTTTTTATGAATATAAGATATTTTCACCAAATATATGTAATGAACGACACAGATTGGCCTCATGTTCATCACATAGTTCTATTTGGTGTATACAATGAAAAGACATAAATCTCATGTAAAATTTCTTTGTTATAGAAATTAGTGTAGGGTCATCTTATTGTATCGGATCTAGTCCATACAGATCATGAGATTCCCAAGTTCAAAGATGCTAGGACCCTAATTTTCAAATTGATCCGACTATCAGATGGGCCACATCGATCGAATGTAATTATAGATATTAATTCCTCTATTGTATCCTGTGATAAGTGATCGGACGTAACATATCTGATCTACACCGTTTATCTTATTTTCGTGATCAAACTATACTGACATTCAGAATATTAAATCGATCTGATCATCTGATGAGTTGCACTGATCAAAAGAAAATTGTTATCAAATCATGTAATGAAAAGAATATGGATCATGGATGGTTCAGATCGGACTGATCTATTGGTTATTCCTTAAATCAACTATGTGAGAGATTATTGGTCGAAATTCGACATTTTTTCGATTTGACCGACAGATGGCTACAGAGATCTGTTTAATTCTAAAATTTGAAATCTGAATTATTAATTTATTAAATTATAAAATAAAATGTATTAAGAAAGTTCATACCATTTACATGTTGATGGTTGGCGGTCAACCCTTTGATTTGATTAAGTGGCTCCCAAACTAGGTTGTAGTAATCACAAATCCTGTGTTAAGGGTTAGATTTGAAGGAATCCAATTTGAAAAGTTTATAATCCTTTGCATGGACTCTAATTTGGATCCAAAAGTGAACCCCACCCTGTAAACTTACTTAAATCAGAAAAATGATTTGATTATACCGTGTAATTAGGGGCTTCTTAAGTTGTTCAAATTCGGTTAACATATCAGAATCTTCATCATCTAATTTCAGGTGAGTGATCCCAATATGTTTCCTCTTCATTTGAATTAAACTAAATTTAATATGTTTAATGTATCTGATATATATATATATATATATATATATATATATATATATATATATATATATATATATTTGTTAATTTGAAACTGCTTGACTTAATAATTTGTTTCCTTTGAGAACTATCTTATTTTTATTGAAGTATCGCTGATTTCAGTGTTGATTTATTTTGGAGTGTTAGTTTATATATGTGACAATTTTTTTTTCAATTATGTAATGACGATCGAACATTCATCTATTGTATGCACACTACATGCCAAGTTCCTAGAGGATCGCTCTAAATATCTACTATACCGGAAGAAGCCTGACTAAGTGGCAAATGCGGGCCTTGCTCATGCCTACCCAAATTGATAAAAGTCTGCCAAGTGTAGATGCAGGTTTATGGTCATCCAACCTAAGCAAGGGATGGTTTTCTTACTTGATGCATTCATTCGCATCATCTATTGGTTGCATTACAGGACATTGAAGCATTCATCCATTTTGTTCACTTTTAATTTATTTGTTGGTTATTCTTTACTGTTATTGTTTTGTGTACTATTTTTATTTTAATGTGTACGAACCATGCTGGGTTTGCTCATTGGGCCTGGCCCAACTTATGTTTGTTTATGAATAACCTTACAGATATGATCGAGGATGAACCATTGGCATAAGAACAAAAGGATGTGACTGAGCCAGTGAATAATCCACAGGAAAGCCTTACTTGACAGAAGATGAACTTGTTGCATTAGAATAATTAGTTTAGTTATTTAGAACATATTGCCACTTAGGGACATTAGTATCTATTTTAACTTATTTGAACACTCAAATTATAGTACTGTTTATACCTTTAGTTAATTTTGCTGGATATTAAACTGTTAAGTGGTCATAGATGGTTATAATAGATAAGGTCCCAAATGGGTGGACCGTATTGATTAATGGATGGTCTCTTGTGAATGATGTTGAGTAGTTGTGAATGTTAGAGATGTGTGGATGTTGGCATTAAATGTTTGTGGGTGAATGTTCTAGAGGTGGGTCTAGATGGAACTTACAATGCATTTAATCAGTGCCTCTAAATGAACTGTACAAATCGACTAAGTTAATTAAGTACACTTAGTGTACGAGTTGCGATTGTTAGTGCACTTTTCTGTGGCATACTAGTGCACCATATTTGTCAATCACGTGTGTTCATGTGTTGTAATGTTGGTTGAGCCTTGGCAAATTAAAAACCGAAGATTCAAGTGGACAAGAAGCATCAAGGAAGAAGAACAGGTAAAATAGATGCCTTGATGACCCTAACCCTTAGAACCAAAATAGCTATAAACCTCTAGATGAAAATCCTTAGTCATCTTTATTAACTTTAAAACACATAGAAAAACATGATAAGTTGGGCTAATAAGAGGTGCATTGTTGTAAATAAACCTACCTAAATAACAGTTTTTTTATTGGACTTTGATGCCATTGAAATTCAGTTCGATACCACTTCGATACCATCGAATATCAGTTCAACCCCATCAAACATATATCTAACAACATATCAAAATTCTCTGAATAGTTTTTCAACCCCATCGAAGAGTGTCTAATGCCATCGTACTAGGATGTCCAACAACCATCTAAACTCTCTAGACAGTTCTTTGATTCCATCGAACTAGAGTTTCGACCCCATTGACGATACTTCAAGGACATCGAAAATGTCCTCGAGATGTATGTGGTGTGGTGTGAACATGTATGTGTTGTAAACATGTATGTGTTGTGTCCACACCATCCATCCATCCATTTAGAGAGATCATTTTAGGGCATGAGTTAGAGAGATCATTTTAGGGCATGAGCCAAAGAATGAGGTAGATTCGAAGCTCAAGTGGACACCACAACAGAAAAAAAAAAAGTAGGGATTGTACACCTACCATTAAAAACTTCTTGGCGGCCATAGAAGTTTTCGATCAAGCTGATATTTGTGTTTTCCCTTCGTCCACGTCTACATGAACTTATGAACAGGTGGGATCTCAAACAAACATCATGGTGGGCCCTAGGAAGGTTTCAACGGTGGATGTCATTGTCCCCCATTATTTTCTGTAATGGGTCCACTTGAGCTTTGAATCTGCCTCATTCTTTCGCTTGTGCCTTAAATTGATTTCTCCAAATTGATGGATGGTGGGAATAAAACACATAAATCATGGTAGGGCCCACAGAACTTGGCGACGTCACTTCAATAGGGAGATAGCTACTGAAGGACGTGGATTGGTTATACCCCCACTAGGGCATAGTTAGGGACGGACAGTCCTGTCAGGGCTATGTGGAGCCACCACAATGTATATTTTCATCTGTTATAGGCAAAATGGTGGAGATAAGATTTCATGTGGAAATGTCCATTCGACTCTCGAGATCACCTGATCGAGAGTCGAATATTGGACAAGTGCGGAACGCCCATTCGACTCTCGAGATCACCTGATCGAGAGTCGAATATTGGACAAAGTGTGGAACGCCCATTCGACTCTCGAGATCACCTGATCGAGAGTCGAATATTGGACAAGTGCGGAACGCCCATTCGACTCTCGAGATCACCTGATCAGGAGTCATAGATAGTCAAATACGGAAAACTAGATTCGCGAGTAGACCTTCTCACAAGTCGTTGAAAGATATTACACTCAAAGTATGTACTTGGACTCGCGACCACATTTTAACATGCGAGCAGCTTTACTGCGGGCGTCTCCTTCCTTTTCGGAGGTCATGACTCCCAGCTGCGGGCGTCTCCTTCCTTTTCGGAGGCCATGACTCTAACTATGGCTTCTGGCCGGATCCATCCGGATTTCAAGGGATTGCTATCTAGGGGCGTGATTGTTGGAAGAAATCATTGGGTTGGATCTGACTAAAAAGATAGGATCTTATCCCACGAAATCAGCGGATTCTCAGTATCGTATGCGACATCAACGGGATTTCGACATCTCACGTAACAGATTGGATTGTTTCAGATCTATATAAGGGGATGGCTCCCTTGAATAGGAGGTACGCACACATTATTAAATCTTGGTCCCGTTTTGCTTGGCTTCTCTTCTGTGGCCTAACTTAAGCGTCGGAGGGCTAACGGCTGGTCCCCAGCCACCCTTTTTCGCTATCTTGCTTCAGGTCTGGTGGTGGAAATCCCTGCTGGAGCGGAGGAGGAGAACCGGAGGATCTCGTTACAGAATCTGACATTAACATCATCCACTCCGTACATCCACTCCGGAAGATCATTTTAGGTGATGGAAACAAAAAGTAGGCAGATTGAAGGCTCAAGTGGACTACATCACAGACAGTGTGGATTGAATGCCTACTGTTGAAAAATTCTTGCGGGCCATGGAAGTTTTGGATCAAGCTGATATCTTTTTTTTTTTTCCCTTCATCCATGTTTTTGTGATCTTATGAATAGGTTGGATCACAAATAAATATCACTGCAGGCCCTAGAAAGGTTTCAACGGTGGAAATCATTATTCCCATTGTTTCCTGTGGTATGGTCCATTTGATCTTTGGATATGCTTTAATTTTGGGATCTACCACTTAAATGAGCTGGAAAAATAGATGGACAGAGTGGATAAACCATATACACTCACGGTGGGCCAAATAAAGTTTACTCAGTACGATAAAAGCGTATTAAGTAACTTAGTACGCAATCCGATTTCCCTGTAGCTAAGCCGCATCTAGAGTTGGACACATATCAAAGTGGACCCCTCACAATGAATGCGGATTCTCTTTGTGCTTCTCTAATTGGTCTAGCTCAGCTTGACGGTGTTTGTACTTAGTAGCATTGACACCGTCAGGCTGAGGTGGACCAATCAGAGAAGCAACTACAAAGGTTCTCTGCTCGATTCGAGCAGAGGATCCGGATTCTCCTATGAAAGGCTTTTGTAGGAAGTTCCTACACTGAGAACCTAGGTGGGGTCCACTATGATGTTTGAGAGAAATCCACCCCGTCCATCCTTTTTGTGAGCTCGTTTTAGGACATGCGAGCAAAAATTAGCTGGATCCAAGTCTCGAGTGAGCCACACTAAAGGAAAAGGTGGGTAAGGAAATTCTAAACATCGAAACCTCCCTAGAGTCCACAACGATGTTTATAGGCCATCCATACCGTTCATAACATCATTTATACTAGGATGGACTGAAAACATAAATATTAGCCTGATTCAAAACTTCTGTGGCCCCATGAATATTTCAATTGTGGACATTCAATCCTCACTTTTTCTATTAACTTAAATCTTGGATCCAACTCATTTTTGGAATCCTGTCCTAAAATGAGCTCACAAAATGGATGGACGGAATAGATTTCTCACAAACATCACAATAGGCCCCACTTAGGTTCCCAGCACATGAACTTCCTACTAAATGCTTTCGCAGGAAATTCATGTCCAGAACGAACTTGCATGTTACATGTAGGATTTTTACTGCAATAACCTTGAGGTGTGGCTATTTTTACCAAAGGTCCAATTTCTTGTCTAGGCTCATCTTTTTTGGTCTTTTGACGAGAAACTGAAAATATATGGTCGAGAATGCCCCTCTGACCATCATATGCTCAGAGAGAATCCTCAGTGCTCAGGAGAAATTTGGAATCGCTCCGGGTGAATCCATCGTGTTCAAGAGGAATCTGTGGTCATAGGGGCATTTTCGATCGATAACACCCAGGTCCATACCTCAAGTGGTAGACTGAGTGAAGATAGCCTCATTTGAACACTGAGGTCATGGTATCGATTCCCATAGTGGGGGTGGCTAACATTGTGATGTGACTAACAAGGGTGGGTCGGTGTACTAACAATGGGATGTGTGAACTAACACAAAAAAAGGGGGGGGGGGGGGGGGGGGGGGGAGAGAAATTGGACTTTTAGTAAAAATAGCCACACCACAGGGCTATTGCACTATAGATCCCGTTACACGCTCTTATTGCAACTAGTGCGGAGAACGGGAGTGCGGCCCAGGCCTTACCGAAGATGGTGCGACCCTTACTGTGGGCCCACCAGATGTATGCATTCTACATCAACGCTGTCCATAAGTTTTGCCAGATCAGATCAAATGCCCAAAAATAAAGCAAATACAAATCTCAAGTGGAGCAAACTATATTAAGCAATGGTGATTGAACGTCCCACCATTAAAAACATCCTAGGGCCCACCGTAATGTTTCTGTATTTTTTATTTGCCAGCTAGCCTTCTGATAAGTAATACACAACCAGATGAAACGGAAAAAAAATGATCGTTTAGATCTAGAACTTTTGTGGCCCACAAAAAGTTTTTAATGGCTAATTACCACTGTTTTCTATGGTATGGTCCGCTTAAGATTTAGATCTGATTCATTTTTGGTCTCATGCAATAAAATATCTAGAAAAATGAATGGACGGCGTGGATATAGAATAGATACATCAAGGTGAGCCCCATGGTAAGGGCCGTACCGTCTTTGGTGAGGCCGAGGCGGCACCTAATCCGCTCCCGCGGAACTGGCCTCCGGCCGCTTACGAAACCCGGCGCGCGAATTAGGTGTTACCCCGGGAACAGCTTAGTGGGTGTTACCCCTACCGTATGGCCCACATGGATGATATTTTGTATATCCACGCCGTCCATCCGTTTCTCCAGATCCATTTTAGAATGGAATTTCAAAAATTATGTAGATCCAAACTTCAAGTGGACCATACCAATGGAAACAGTTTGATTGAGTGCCCCACCATTAAAAATTCCAAAGATCCCATCGTAAGGTTTTGGTAATGTTTATTTTCAATCCAAGATGTTGATAATTCTAAGAAGGTCTTGATGAAGGTAAAATATAAATATCAGATTGATTCAACTTTTGTGGCCCACAAAAATCTTTTAATGGTCATTCATCACTGTTTCTAGTACTACGGTCCACCTAAGATTTGGATCTTCTTAAGTGTTTAGATCACATCCTAAATGATATTAAAAAACAGATGAACGGAGTGGATATATAAAAAAATACATTAAGATGGACCCCACACGGTTAGGGTAACACCCACTAATCCGCTCTCGATTTCCTGACCCGGTTCAGGTGAACCGGCCGGTTTTGGTCACCGGTTCCGTCCAGGTTTTAAAACTCTCTCTCTCTCTCTCTCTCTCTCTCTCTCTCTCTCTCAAATTCTGGTTCGAGTTCCCTTGATTTCTTCTCTTACCCAGTTGCCCTAATTTAGAATACCTTGGGTTTTAGGGTTGCTCATTCGATTGCAAATCCTTGTTGGTTTCTTACGACAATGAATCCGGTATCGTAGTTGCAAGGTATTTATTCGATTTCTGTATATTGCCAGAGATAAATAGGTTATTCTGTCTATGTATGGAGTGATTCATAACTTAGGTTGCGTTTGGATGCAAGAATTGGATTATATCTGTTAGTTCATTCGGAAGTAACCCTCAGAATGCAGTTACGTTTGTTTCGACTCTAACTCAAAACTAATATAATTGTGATTCTGAGGAGGTACTCATAGTTTGGGTTGGGCATTTCCATTTTATTGAAATAATTATTACAATGCACTTTAGGTGTTTGTTCCATGCACTTAGAGGAATATGCTCAGTGGGAGCTGTAGTTCAGTGACTTATGCTTTGGATGGACCATGGCCCAAAAGCCTTCCACATTGGGAGATTGCAGCCCCCAGTTTCATGGGGACCTTTTCAGTCAAATGTGGACCTTTGCAGCATTTTCTCTTCTTAATTGACTATTTCTTGGCTACAAATTGAAAGGATGGGGTTGTCTTGTCTGGGAGATTTTTTGGCGCATGGTCCATCAACAATGGTTTCCATAGCTGACCGGATCAATGGTCTGGATCAAGTATAACATGGGCTCTGCAGGTAGAGGATCATATAATTCTGCATGAACATGTATATGCTGATTTATAGCATATAGTTTTACTTTGTAGATGCCTGTGCTGCAATAGATGATTGTGGATTATCTGTTGCTGATCCTTTTGTATAGAACTTTGGTGACATTAAGTAACTCTATAGCTATTCAGGTAGTATTTATTCAGCATATATTGACAGTTGGGATGTCGATGAATTGGGTTCGGATTGTGTTGGGGTCAGCCTAAGCATGACCTGTTTACTAAATGGGCCAAGAATTCCGGCCTGAATCCAACCCACAATCTATTCAGGTAGTATTTATTCAGCACATATTGACAGTTGGGATGGTGATGAATTGGGTTCGGATCGTGTTGGGGTCAGCCTAAGCATGACCTGTTTACTAAATGGGCTAAGAATTCCAGCCTGAATCCAACCCACAACCCATTACCTTGGGACATGACCTGAACCACCTAAAGTTCATTGGCCCCAAGCCTGACCCAAACCATTTAATTGTAATCAGGTCAGGCTGGACTGACCCAGCACGACAACAGTCAGGTTTAAGGATGGAATATGGGGCTAAAGTTATGCCTAACCCTGCACAAGTAATGGTACATATAAACATGCATACATAATTTGTATCAATGTACGTATCTATACTCATCCTCTGTCAATTTGTTTCGGGTTTTGGGCTAGATCCCCCTTTAATAGGCTATATGGGAAGGATGGGTTGGGAAGGGTTCAACTTGGGTCGGACCCATTTATTTAAATGGCCCTGTTTTCTAACCGGTGCCCGACCCACTACCCATTAACTTGGCACAAACCCACCTCAAAACTGGGCTGGACGAGTTGACCTGCAGGCTGATGTGACCCATTGTCACCCCTCTTGACAATACCCGCTACATAGTGCATCAAGCAGATCATGCAAACCAGGGTCCTAATGGGGAAGGGGATGGGGGTGGCCCAAAAATACATTGATCAAATGATCATAACCATTGAAATTTTCCTGTTGGGTATAGACCCTGGATGCTTTCCTCTTTTCAGCTACCATTCCTTGGCCAATAGTCGGATGGTTAGGATCTATGATACTTGAATCCCTCAAAACACTAGAGTGCTTGTATTACATATACTTCAATAAGGTTAAGGGATCCCCCTCCCCCATAACTTTTAACTCTAGATCTACTATAGTTTAACTCTAGACGTACTAATTATTTAGAATTCTTCTGAATACCATCGATCGGGACATACCTAAATTACGATATTAGTAGGCGATTTTTTTAGGGACATTATTAGGGAAACTTTTTAACATGACTGTACTTGTGACTTGTAACAAGTACTTCAATGCATGTATCTAAGAATTTTGATTTAGAGGACCCTCTTTACCTGATCCTTACTTGTTACCTGTACCCATAATGGGATTACACAGCAGGATCATAGTGTACTTTTTTCTCCATCATTCATAGTGAGGTCCTATTTGGGTTGACAACATGACATACTTCTATGCTGAGAGGCCTGTGGATGTCTGCGTGAACATATGATCTACCATACATTGCCAGACTATGGTAGAATTCCTCCAGGTGAAATGTCTCTGTGTTTTCTATTGAACGAAGGTTACCGAGATCATGGGTCACCTTGGCATGTGGTATGGGAATTGATATGCAGTACACTACCTCCAATACATGGTATGCTAGGGGTAGGATTATGTGCTCCATTCCAATGCATACACTGTGTATGCAACATAGTTTTATATATGAACTCATATTGCAGTTTATATATGAAATGGTGAATGTTACTATTTTAGAAACCGCACGCTTAGTGGTATGTTATACCTAAATAAATAAAAGTAGAAATCTCTACATTGTAATAGATATTTGCATTAACTTAATAAATAGGAGTAAAGATCCATAATTTTGGATTGCCAGATATAGCAATTTGTATCTCAAATGGCCCACAATCCGGAATTTTCTATCTGGAATGGAAAAGGTGGGTGGTTTTGTGTTATAGGTAACATTGATTTAGAGTTCTTCAGCTTACGCATGCAAACTGAAATGCCCATGGGGTTTTGGTGATGAGCAACTTCTATCTAGCTTTTAGGAAGTTTACTTACAATATTTGTATGTTTTCATGCACAAGATGCATGTCACATATACCTTTGAGACGTGTTGTGTAATTGTACACAATTGCATGGCTTTGCAAATGCTTGTAAATTTCGCAAAAGAAGCCACTATTCATGCCCACCCCAACTAATTAAGGCACCCAACTCCACCCTACGTAATATGATTGTCCAAGCTTGTGTTATTGTCCTGACATGAGCAGAAAAGAAAGGCTGTTTTTACCAATCAGGATGGATACCTTGATATCAAGTTCTGTCAAATAAGGTGTTGCTAGTGGGAAGTGTTGGCAAATTTATTGAAAATAAGGATATACAATTGCACTTGTAGTTGTCTTCCAGTAATGTGTATTTCGTTTGTTTCTTTATCCAGAGTAGTAGTTCTGTATTGCCCAGGTTAAAGATTCCAGGCAAATTAGTCTTCTTTTGTTGTTTCTCAGTTTAAAGGCATCCCTTTTTCTTGTTGCAGGGGCTTATGTTTTTTCTATTGGTTGTAAGAGATAATAGTGATGGATGCACCAGCTTTAGATACAGATGCTCAGGAACAGGGGAATGTACTGGAAACTGGAAATACAGGAACTGGGTGGGCAGAAGACGGGTGTGTGGAAGTGGAAAGGATTAGGCACCAGGTTAATGAAGTGACCACTAAGGTTGATGAGGTTAGATTAGAAAGCTCCTATTTCCTGTGACTCCATTGCTGAATTCTCTGTCCTTTTCATATATTGAGTTAGCGAAGTCCTTTACATTGTAATTTCTCAATCACAAAATTTGCTTTTTTTGAGTATTCAATGTTGGTCATTGCATAAATTTGTTTGAGATATGGTTTAGAAAAGAAATTGGTTGCAATAGACTTCCAACGCAATAGAATCTATGTAAAGGTTCATGGAAATACTACATCTATGAATATGGGGCAACTCGAGGGATGTCCATGAATGCTTTGAGCATGACACTTCCTATGACATATATCATAAGGGATACGCATGCAGTCTGGGACTTAGCAGTTCATTCTTCCTCCATGGTAAACCTTCAACTCATCAGTTTTTCATAGTCTCACATAATAAAGATATTTATCCCCATCACTTTGCTGTTCTCCTTAAAATCTTGCGTAAAAAGCATTCTAAAAGGTCCCACAAGTTGCTCTCTTTTCTTACTGATATAGGTATACGGTCAGCTACTTCAATAGTATGAGATAACTGTTGGGACCCCATAAATATAATGAACTCAACAATGCATGAAACCATAAATCAACATCTTATAGGTAAAGGGTAGCTGGAGAGGGAACAATCCATTCACAGAGTAGCTGGAGAGGGAACAATTGATTCATGCATGCTATCTGACTACTCTATGATTCCGCTAGCTTGCCTATCACCTTCCAACATTTCAGTTGATAAACACTGTTGGGCCAAGTAATATCTGTATCAACTTCATTTGTTACTTGTAATTAAGTTTATAAAGATATGTTTAGTTAATTCTCATTCGTACACCTTTTTGTAGGATTTGTCGATTTTCTAGATTCCGATTTTGTGCGCTCTCTCTCTCTCTCTCTCTCTCTCTCTCTCTCTCTCTCTCTCTCTCTCTCTCTCTCTCTCTCTCTCTCTCAATTTTATTCAATAGGCCTCGAAGACCAGTTGTTAGGATTCATCGTCGTCATTGTCTAAGCCTTATGCCAATCAATTGGGGCCGACTACATTCCTCCATTCCACTCCATCAATGTCCTTTCATGCCTTCCCCTTGCCCTTTTAAAGCTTGCTCATTCGTAAACGTCGTGATTCTTGGTCTTGGTTGCACATGACCAAGCCGTCTAAAGTCTACTTACCCTATTGGTGCTACTCCTAAGTTCCCTGAATGCATTCATATCTAATTCAATCCTAACTTGTCTTGCCACTCGTCCATCTCAATATCCTCATTTCAGGTACACTCATCCTATGAACATGTTGTTCCCTAACAATGTCCCATAAAGCATGGTCGGTCTTATACCTATACCATAAATTTTCCATTCAGTTAGAGTGGTACATGATGATCTTATAAAACTCTGAAGGCACATCTCCATTTCTTCCACCCAGCTTGAATTCTATGGGAAACATCCTTCTCTATCTTTCCACTCACAAGAATTATTGACCCGAGTAACAAAACTGTTTATTTTGGGTAAATTCTTGGTCAGCAATCTTAACCGATTACTCGTTTTCGCTCCTATTGTTTGTAAAATTGCATTCCATATACTCTGTCTTAGTTTGGCTAATTGTAAATCCTTTATATTCTAAAGCACCCCTCCATAAATCTAGCTTTGTGTTTACGTACTCCCTCGTCTTGTCAAATGGCCAATTGCTAGAATCATAGTCTTCAATTTATAACCAGTTCTATTTTCTTTTTTAGTTTGTCAAGTGTCTGATGACTATTCTGCATATATATATGCTATTCATAGATGTATGCATGTTACTGCTCTCTGGTGGAATGTATTCATGGATGTCATTTCAGGATCATCTGTGACCATAGTGTGACATTTATAAAAAGATTCTGGTATCCTTTTAACTTTACCAGGATTTGTGGACACTCAACTTTGGGCTTTTAGAATGATAACTCCAAGGATGTCTGCCTGGAGAGGATTGAGAATTCTCTTTGCAGCACAGGCATGCAAGATTTGGGACTTTCATCAGGTGGCTCTGCCATATATATATCTGCCCCAAAATAGACAGGTCTTCTAGTCAGATGGGCCACACTTGTTTGCTGACTGTGGACCACTGGTCAATTTATCCTAACTGTTGATTTTTATGTACATATGTGATTCTCTTAACGAGACTGCCTGATCTTTTGCCCAGGGCATGCATGCATAGGACCTACCTGATGAACCTACTGGATCACAGACGTGTGTCCCTCCTGCACATAGGCTGCAAAGAGGATTATGAATCCTCTTCATATAACATTCTTAGCAGTTCTCTTTTGAAATATCCAAAGAATCAACTATCTCTATTAAATTGTCTAATTACATTTGCAGCTTGAGCAAAGAGTGAATGAGGTTGCTCAGTTTTACTCATCCTCAAGTAAAAAGCAGCTCAGTAGTTTTAAAGGTAGCTCAATTGTGAAGGATCGGGAAAAGGAGAAGCAGATCACAAGCAGTAAGAAGCATCTTGATGCAACTCGTAGAGAAGCTGCCAGTACAAAGAGAATGCAAGAGCTCATGCGTCAATTTTCCACAATATTGCGCCAGGTAACTTAGAACCCTTTTCCCTGCAATCTTTGGCTAGTTTGACTTCAATATTCTAAACCTTAAAATATATGCTTTTTGTTCTTGCTTGCTTCCTTTTAGTACATTTTTTCCTGAGCTAATTTAACTGAAAGAGGAGCTTATCATGTTGCATGTGCTGTGGAGTCCCATGATACATGCCGTGACATCTCTAGTAGCACATGACACTAGTGTTCAGTGATCAAGCCCATTGATTTTGTGGTACACCTCGTGAATGGGCCATATGCTGAAAATCAAGGGGATTGACCATGGTAGCCATCCAGCCTGTGCCCTGCACAACAGACTGTTGGCTCAAAAATCAAAACAGAGCAAGGGTCCACATTTAACTGGAAGAATTTGCAACAAATGTAGAACTCACAACTAATGGTTGGTCTGAGTTGTCCAGTCATTGTAAGTTTTGGCCTATAGCCCATCTACTTGATGCCTGAACTGCATAGAACTTATAGGATGCATGCATCTCAAAAGCATACCTTGCAAGTGAAAATATTAAGTTTTTCAACTTCCCCATTTTTGTTTCAGGCTTTGTTCCCATTAAAGATAAATTTGTATTTTAGTGAGGTGCATTGATACAAATCGCTAATGCCTAGCAACATCCCACAGCTAACCTTATACAGTTCCATGTTTCCTTGATGATGAGATACAAGTAGACAAGTTCTTTTGTATTTGGATTTTAAGGAATTATTTGTTCACATGTATGAGTCATTTGTCTCTTGTAGGGTCCTACTAGTGGTAGACTGGTAGTTAATTGAAACTTCCAAGGTGGTTTTCTGATCTTCCAATTTGTTTCTGTTGCAGGATTTAGATTTAGCTGCGTTTTTTTTTTTACTTCCAGATTGCCGTAGCCTAATTGGTATCTATGTAAATCCTTTGACTTTTTTTCTCTCTACTTATGAAAATCAAAGTGGCTTCATAAGATTTTCTACTAAATGAGTAAGGAAGGGGGTTTCCATCATGGACTCTTTAGGCAGCAGGGTTGACAGTGATGTAAATGTGGTAGGAATGCATGCATGTGTGTGTCAATCTCCCCCTGAGACTCATTTACACCATTTTCAATTGATGGTAATATGTCATGAGATTATTGCTTTCTTTTCATTCCGATTATATAACAACTGTTATCCTCGTATTTGTCTATGCATCTATCGATTTATTTTAATCGCATCTTGTGCTAAAAGAGTCTCATCAGATGTCTGCTTTCCCATTTCAAATCCCCTTTTTTTAATAACCAAATGCCTATTGGTAATAGTCAAATCTTTGAATACATGTGAATATTTGACATAAGAATATTTGACAAATAGTCTGTCTTTTGAATGCATATGTATATTTTACATGGATCTATATTAAGAATGAAGTACCAAGAAAAGACAGGTTTTACTTTGGACCTTTTTCTTTTTACTGGGAGTTTTCAGTACTCAAAAGGTCGTGCCATTTCTTGTTGTATGTGCTACCCTTTGTTTTTTGCTATGTCAAACTAGAGTCCATTTAAACTGAACTATTCCCCATGGAACCGTGTCATTTCAATGTACGAAGGTCAGGGATTTTTTGGTTGCTACTAACTTAGAGGCTGATTTGTTAATTAACAAAAAGTATTAGAGGTTGATTTCCCTTATGAAGCGTGTCCTTTATTTTCCAGATCACCCAACACAAGTGGGCTTGGCCCTTCATGCAGCCTGTAGATGTCAAGGGCCTTGGTCTACATGACTACCATGAGGTAATGCTTCTTGTTGAGCCTTCTATACATGCTTCATTTTCTAAGAAATGTTCCTTTACATTCCTAATTGTAGCATCCATGCATGTTATATGTCACTTTGAAAATGCTATGGTGCCTAAGTAACTTGAACATCTACATGAGTGTTAGTTTCAGTCATGGACCTGAGGTGTTGGACGTGAGGACCCTGGAAAACCCAACATGTGCTGACAAATACATAATGAGATATAAAAATGTATGATGATAGAAGTTTGTTTCATACATGCTTAACATATAAAAAGCCGTAGCTATATAACTAGAGATATGCTAGGAATTTTGTAGGAGTATATAAGTACTCCTAAAAAATACAAAAAGAAAATATAAATTAGGTTTTTTGCTAATAGATTTGTTTATTTGCATCAGACACACACACACACAAACGCGCGCGCGCGCGCGCATGCTTGAGACAGGTATTGAACATGACATTTTTTTAAGCAAATATATGCATTCAAAAATAAAAATAAAAAATTAGCCTTGTCACTTGGCCTCTTCCCAAGTTTTTCAACATGTCATCCTGTTTTTCTTTTTTTATTTATTTATAGAATTTATGTTGCTTCTGAATTCTGATGGAAAGTTCACTTCATATTAACTGGCCTCCAAGCCATTCAAATTTTGAATGTACCTTTATCAGTGTCAATTTCAACATAAATTCAAAAGACATTAAAGCACTCTTTTGACTTGATAAGGAAGGTCATTTTGTGAAACTTGAGATTCTACAAAATAAAAGAAAGGATCAATCAAGAATCGGGCTGGTTTTCCTTTGGTGTACGGTTGATATTTTTGAAGGTAGTGACACATTTTCCCTTCTTGATAGGGGTTTTGTGTTCATAAGCAATCCAAAAGCAGAATATGCATGCTGATTATAGATTTCCAGTTACTAATTAAATTATTTTGGATTGCAACTTTAACATGGCCACATTTCTAAAACATGTTGCTGGTTTAATTACCACTAGTTATCTTAGTAAAATTTCTATCATCTTATGTATTTTGGAGTTCACCTACAACTCAATTATGAAGCAACTTCAATTCAGATATTTTGAAAAAACTGTCACTTTGGCTTTTACTATTGGAGGAATTTTAGGGTCCTTAATGCATTGGAAATATGAATAATGCTCCAATGCACCAGTTTGTACCCTGTCCATGCAGGGCCAATGGTTTGGGAATCCCAACTGTTTATGTCAAGTAACCGGTAGTGGATGGCTTACCTAAAACTCTCCAAGATTAGACAATTCCAACCCTTGGATCAGTGACCTAGAAATAAACAGTCAAGGCAAGACAGTAAAGAATCCAAAATAACAGTCACAGAGCAGATGGATAGAATCATTTAATCTGGAAGTCTCGTTTGTCATGCTCCATCTATTTTGGGGCACATCAAATCAACAGTGGATCAAATGGGGGGTGAGCAGTTCTTGCTTCTAAGCTATCTCTAACCATAGATCCCCTATGATCCCTGCCAAAACCCTCCGAGGCAATCTCAGCCAAGGGTCCTGACCCCCAATCATAGGAGCATGGTGCCACTCTACCTTCTCCAATAACCAACGACCATCCCCTTCCCATTCCCAAGTGTACGCCATCACGCGTGCTCCACTGGGTGGTCCAAGTTAGCCAGCCATTTAAGGCAGCTGGTATCGGTACATCAGAAGTCTGACACCGATTTCAGATTTTTAGGTCTTCCTTTGACCTAACAGTTTAAGGACATAATTTGTGTTGATGCATAATTATTCAGGGCCTTTGTTTTTTTCTTTTTCTTTTTCTTTTTTTTTTTTTTTGAAGGATGACAACTTTATTAAAAGTGCCAAAAAAGAAAAAATAAAAAGTAACAACCTAAAAAACAAGTAGATACAATACAGATATTACAAAGACACCGCCCCATCCCATTCAACATTAGCAAGCACTTTTGAGGAAAACACCCCTTGCAGTGCCACTCAAATTTCAGAAACGCTATTGTTTCTTTCAGCCCACAGAGCCCATAGACCAGCCAAGAGAAATAGTCTCCGCCTCCTAATAGCCGCTACCAACCCACCATCATGCCATTGGACAAAAAGTCAGCAATCGATTCTGGCATCACCCAACTGACTCCAAAGTGACCTAGCATGCTGATCCATAGGTCCCTTGAAAATTGGCAATTTATAAATAAGTCATATCCACTGATTCATATCTCCAACATAAGTAACAAGCATTCACAATAGTATAGCCCCTTTTTTGCAAATTATTGACAATAAGAATAGTATATGTGACAATTTTATTTTTCTTCACCATCTTCTCTTCTTGTAATGTTGCTTCAGAGTGGTCCATTGATTTGTTTGTAGTTGTATATTACCTCAAAGCTGCATTTTCATTGTATGCTGTAAACTGTGATGTGCTTTAGGTTATTCAAAAACCCATGGATTTTAGTACAATTCAGAACCAGATGGAAACTAAGGATGGAACTGGATATAAGAATGTGCGGGAAATATGCGCTGATGTGAGACTGGTTTTCAAGAATGCGATGACGTACAATGAAAAGAGAAGTGATGTTCATGTAATGGCCAAAACATTGTTGGATAAATTCGAAGAGAAGTGGCTGCAACTGTTGCCTAAAGTTATTGAAGAGGTAAAACTCGTAATCTCATAATCAGTGGTTGATTTGCTTAAGCTTTATTGGGAATGCTGCTTGAAAGCACCATCAGCCTATGTGAAGGACTAGCAACCTACACATCCCAACATGGTGGCGTGCATGTGCCTGATTCAGGCCTTTCATCAGGAAGTACCCACCTTGAATGTGCCATAGCTAGCCCAATAAAAGGCCTCCACTCATCAGTGGGTTGGATGCACGTTGAATGTGGATCATGGGTTATCCTCTTTCAGCATGCACTTTTTTGTACAATTGCGGCCCTACTGTAGAGTGGACTGGCCTGATTTTGGGGTATTAGGACACATCGCCAGTGGGGTCTACCTAGTGAACAACCTGGATCTTGCACACGTGCAATGTTTGTGTGGGTCGCTCTTGGTGTCTGCAAGGAGCGACAAAAAATAATTTCCTCTATTAGGAGATACCTACAGCCAAACACTTGGAATTAGGTGCAGTACCCGTGCCTGACACTTCAATTTTAATTGTAAATACCTTGCCCACATTTATACCCATGTCGTCTGTCCCTGGGCAACGTAGGGAGATACAAAATTTATTTTCCACAAGCAAGAAGTTTATTCTGCAGTGTTCATTTCCATGCTTGCAGGAAACAAGACGAAAAGAAGAGGAAGCAGAGGCAAATTTTGACATGCAGATTGCTCAAGAGGCTGCTAATGCAAAAATGGCAAGAGATATCAGCAACGAGGTACGCCTTCTTTTTTTTTTTTTTTTTTCCAGGGCTGCTTACCAATCAAAAGGGTATAAGAACTCGTACTAGACCATGGTATACATTGTCCATGCTATTTTAAATAGTGATGGTGTGTCCACCGTACACACGGCATGCATGCACGTTAATCCAGGATGTCAAAATTTTGGCAGGATGTGGCTTATGGGTGAGGCATGGCCTGAAAATCACAATGGCTGTACAATCTTGATTGTCCAATTGCAGCCATCAAATGAATGGTCAACAACAAGTCCAAACTCAACAGGCCTGACTATGATTGCCCAATCAGTTTGATTTTCAGGATATGCTTTACTCCCAGTAGGATCTGTGATTTGAATGGGTTTTGGTCAGACTAAATGCATGCCATGTATGTAGTGGATGAATCGCATCCATTTAACATGGTGTGGTAAATGCATACCAGAGTTGCTCAAAAATAGGGATCTAAGATTAGCTGGGAAGATGATCCTAGAAAGTTGCATGCAAGTTGCAGTTTATACACATCCTCAAATACATTTCAACACGAAATGAAGTATATCTTCCTTTTTAATAACTTTGCATATCCCCAAGTATGGTAAATTTGTTCTTATCATTGTCACATTCTCTGTTAACAAAAGAAATTAACCATGATTATAGAAATGTGAAGCGAATATGCCTTCACTAACTTATTATGGTCTCGTTTCAGCTTTATGAGCTCGATTTGCATTTGGAGGAACTTAGAGAAATGGTGGTCCAGAAGTGCAGGTTTGTTCTATATACACGTACTAGTATATAGTGTAGATCAGTGTTTGCAATATCGATAGTATCGGCCGATACTATCGATATCGCAGGTCAGCAATACGAAACTGCCTAGGAGACACAAAAAATTCACCAGTTCCTATGTATCGACGATATTATTGGCCGATATCGATATTATCGTGTGATATATTGATATCGACTGAGATATTAGCGAGATATCGGCAAAATATCGGCCGATATTGCTAAATATCGACGATACCTGGACAATATCGTCAGCTGCACAAGAGTTCCCCAATTTTTTGGAAAGAACGATTTTTTGTTCGATTTTCTTCTAGTTTCTCCTCCCTAAAAAAAAAATCGTAGGCGTACCAACTCTTTGAAGGGGTCATATTTTGTTGAGTCTAGTAAGCCATTTTCTAGGTTTTGTTGAGTCCCCATATAGATCTAAGCCATATAGGGTAACTTGCATTGTGTTGAACTAAGATGGTCAAAATTGCATTTAGAGGATACCCAGTCAGTTGCATCATCCATAGGTATATTTCTCAACTCTCTTACTTGTTTTACTTTGTCAATGAATTGGTTGTGTTTTCATTAATGCCTTCTTACATTTATATATCTTATGGAATCAATTTAAACAATAGTTTCATCAGTTCAGTCAGACAACGTTTAGCTTAGGATCCTTTTACAAAGGAACTCTATTATCTGGACTTTTTTTTTTTTACATATTATGATTTAAATGTGTGTATTAAGGTCCATTTTAACAATCCCTGAAGTTTCATTGAAAAATGCAATCAATTTCCCAATGTTTCCCCATGTTTCCCAAAAAGTGTGATACATTACCCGATACAAACGATATATCCCTAGTGATACGCGATATGTATCTGTATCCCAAGGGTGCGAAACGTAACGCGATACCGATATTGCGAACACTAGTGTAGATGAACGATGCCATCCTCTACCTGCGGATAATATATAATGTGCTCAAGTTTTCAGTTTGTACAAGTTGGGCCTGTTATTCGGTGGCCCAGATCATTCGTCTGATGTGACCCATCATGTCCTAAAGTTCTCCTAGATTGAAAGATCCTAGCCGCCAATCATGGGCCTTTTGTTTAGTTGAATGTGACTGTTATTTTGGGGGAAGCTCAATCCACGTTGGGGTCCAATGATCCCATGGCCTAGATCACTGTAACATGGACGCCATTTGTACCCAATAGAAACCAGAAGATATTGCACTTGCTTCTCTCTCTCTCTCTCTCTCTCTCTCATTATCTGAACGATGATAAAAATTTATAACTACACAAAAAAGAAAAAAGAAAAAAAAAAAGATGCTGCACTTGCTTAGGTAAAGGATTATATAATCCTCTGGAATGCATAGATATTTCCTGATTTTTCCCTTCTTTCTCTCTCCGTATTTTTTTCCCCTGCTTGATATTTCCAATGATCCAAGGAATGGTCGCTATACTGTGATTCCATTGATAGTTTTGGGTAGAAACCACACCATTTCTAATTATGAGCGCTAACTGTGGGAAGATTTTTCTAGAAAAATGACTACAGAAGAGAAGAGAAAGCTTGGATCAGGCCTCAGCCAATTATCTCCTGAAGATCTCAACAAAGCCCTGGAAATCATTGCTCAAAAGAATCCATGTTTCCAAGCTACAGCAGAAGAGGTGGACATTGACATGGATGCACAGGTCATCATTCTGTCACGTGAACATTGTCAAACTCTTTCTTCAAAATGTCCGAATGAACTCAGATATATGTCCTCTTGATGTCTGAGTTCGGATCACCTGTCAAGCACGTATTAAAGCACCTTTGGAATCATGGGTGGATGGAAAGTTTATTGGCAGATTGATGCCTCCCTGAAACAAGCGGAATGATTGTTCCGGGGTGGAAAGCTAATAAGCCTTCCAGTTGGGTTTTGCTTCCGTGCCATCCCAAATGCTCATTAGTTAAAATGAAGTCACTCTACGAGTACATCTTGTTCAATTAAAAATAATAATAATAATAATAAGTGACCCTACTCCAACAACATATATAACCAAATATCGATTTGGTGATCTTTCCAAAGACGCCCCAAAAACCCAGCCCCAAAGCCATTTTTAAAGGAAGTGGGCCGCCTTTTTCTTCAAATTGGGAATTGCCACAACAATTTGATGTCTGCCATTAACTTTAATTGTTACATTAACTTGGGTCACATGTTTTTTCTCATGATGCAGAGCGAATCAACATTGTGGAGGCTCAAGTTCTTTGTGAAGGGTGCAATGGAAGCAAAGAGTTCTGCAAGCAAGAACCAAGACAACAAGCGCAAGAGAGAAATATGTGATGCCATTGCCAAGAATGCAAAGAAACGTAGTAAAAAGCTCTCGATTTAATATATTCACCTGCATGTCAATCTGTTTTTTTTTCTTTTTTTTCTTTTTTTAATTTAATTGTGTATATGATTCTAGTCGGCTGTAGCAGAAAGCAGGAAAAAAAAAAAAAAACAGGGGGGTTTATACTCAAATTTATCCTTTTTGAGTATGGGTTGTGTTTGGATGTTTAATTGGAATGTACTCCCCTTAGAGAATAGAAAATCAAATCCAAGAGGATACCAATATCCTCTGTTTCCCACCCTTCAGATGAACATAGCACGATCAGATAGAAAACACCTTTTTGCCCCTTTCCTCTGCTTCAATAATTGCATTTTCCAACGTTTTTGTGGATCACCATGTCTTTGACTTCGTATCCCTCGTCATTCTCCTCTGCAACCCCCTCTTCATTTCATTATCCTACCAAAGAAGAAGAAGAAGAAGAAGAAGAAGAAGAAAGAAATGGGAAAAAAAAAAAAAAACTATTGATTTCGTTATCCCACATAATTTCTCTATGGTTTGGTGACCACTCCCTCTGCTCTCCTTTCCAGTTGATGGAAGAGGTTCCTATAATAGGAGTTTCTGTAACCTAAGGGGATGCCTGTAAAATCCTTTAGTTGTAAAGGAATTACAGGTAATCAGATTGGCCTATAAAGCCGTAAGGCTGCAAACACATTCCATGTTTCAGGTTACATTACGGGTAAATTCTTTGTAGCTAAAATGACACTATACATAATAGAACATAATGGTTGATACACACTCATGATGTATGGGGCCCACTGTAATGTTGCATGGTATCGAATCTATCCATCATGTGCTTACCTTGATCCTCTCCGATGACCCCAAAAAAGGGCTGGGCTAGATCGCAAGTTACTTAAGCTACTCATGCCTTATGTAGCTTATCTTGATTTCCACTTATTAAGCTAAAGTGATTGAGTAACTTTAAGTAAAAAAGCTACTTATAATTGATCATAAACCAAACTTATCTCAAATAAGTTACTTATCTACTGTTATAATTAGAAAAAAGTAACTAATATCCAAACGGGGCCAAGTGACTGTGTTGCAAAAGTATTATGACTGTGGATTGCACAATTTAGTCAGTTTAATTTGAGTTAATATGTGCTACAAATACCATTTCCATGTGTTTAATTACAAGCTTTATACACTGCTAGAGTATCATATAGCTCTCGATCCTCTTATTAGTGGTTTTGATACCATAGTGGCGCAGCGTAGACGGGGCGAGGGATCGATCATCGTCTCTCCTCTCAGATAACTACTCCGAATTTCGGAACTGTCGAGACTCTTAAACCGATCTTCTTTAAATCCACAAGGGGATATCTTGAATCCACGACACCTCTCTTCGAATCCACAAAGAATAAACTCAAATTCACGAGCTTAAAGTGGTAAAAACCAAGCTTTATTGATAAGCGTGTAATATAATCATCCTAATAACAAATCAAAAAGAGTTTAAATAGATAAAATTAACCCTAACAAATCCTAGATTAGTAAGAAAAGCATCTTAGTTAAAAAAGGAAACAAACTATGCGAAAATCGAAAGTAAATTAGAAAATCCGTGCAAAATGGTGCAACAGGTTCATGCATGGTCGGGCACCCGGTGACCCCTCAAAATAGTCCAAAGAGTTGGACTAAGTTCCAGTTGAATTTCGAGCACCTGATGAGTGAGGGTCGGGAGTTTGATGACATTAGTCGGGCGCCCAAAATTATCCTGCCATGCTTCAAAGCTTGCTAGACTTTTTCGGTTGATGGTTGGACGTCCGACAATGGACGGTCGGGTGGCCGATGGTGCCGATTTTGCTGAATCTTGGCTTTGAATCTTGTAAATTCTTTTGTTCCTTTTCTTGGCTCGGCCTTGTCCTTGATCAAGGGGATCGCCTCGCTACATCAATCGTCCCGTCTTGAAAGAAACTCGACTTCGAGTTTCGCTTTCTCTTTTGAAGCTTCTCTGCCTTGTTGCTAAAACAAGAAGACATTGCCCCTTTTCCTTGGTCATGCGGCTACCTTCACTCGGGGCTATAGAGGTGGGATCGATCTTTCTTCCATCTCTGTTGAATGTAGTGGTGTTGTTACGACCCTTGTGCACGACATCCCGATCAAATTGGCACGGTCGCCCAAGTATCATGTGACGCGCATCCATGTCGATGATGTCACATAGCACTTGGTCCTTGTAGGTTTTGCCGATTAAGAAGGAGACGAGGCATTGTTCCTTGACTGTGGTTGTACTGCCTTTCTGAATCCAGCCAATCATGTATGGAGAGGGATGTGGTGTAGTCTCAAGTTTCAGTTTATCTACCATCACTCGTGACACAATGTTCTCACAACTACTGCCATCAATGATTACATCACAAATCCTTCCACCTACCGTACACTGTGTGCGGAAGAGATTGTGGTGCTAAGGGTTATTCTCCATCTCAAGCGCGCGTGCCTTTCTTTGTATGATCAGGGATACCCCCTGATCTCCAGAGATCCAGTCAGTACCTTCCTTGTCGTTCTCATTTTGTTCAACATCCGGTTCTTTTGGATCATCTTGTGCCTCTTCCTCTATGATGGCCAGATTAGCCATTAGCCTCTTTGGGCACGTGTTCGATAAGTGTTCGGGCTGCCCACACCTGAAGTAGTGGTCAGGTCTAGGTTGAGCATACAGGTTGGGAGTTTTTCTCGGGCCTGATACAACGGGTGCACCTTGGGGCCTTGCTAAACCACTTCCTGATGCACGAGTTGTGGACGCTCAACAACGGGTTCATTTCCCTTGGATAGGGATGAATCCTGGGTGGGATCCATCGTAGGAATATGACTTGAGGGATAGGAGGGTACAAGAACCTTCTTGAGTTGGGCCTCTGCACGATTAGCTTGTTCCACGGCTTCTTCCACTATCCAAACCGACATTAATTATACTCGATCATGTATCACGGGTCTTAAGCCGTCGATGAATCTGGCGGTTTATTGGGCATTTGTCTCTGATAGATCGTTTCGCGTGGCCAACCTGTTGAATTCTACCGCGTATTCATCAACAGTTCGAATTCCCTGCCTGCAATTCTGGTATTGCTGAAATAGCACTTGTTCGTAATCCCTAAGCAAGAATCGAGACCGAAGAAGTTGCCTCATGTTGCCTCATCCATGGCTAGGATTTGGGTAACTTGTTATTTCGGATACGGGAAAGCTATAACTGCTCCCACCATGCAGAAGCACCCGACTTCAGTTTGTATGCCACCAATTTCACCTTCTTATCCTTCGGTATGTCTATATAATCGAAGAAATTCTCAACTTCCGCTGGCCAGTTTAGAAATTCTTCCATGCGAAGTAAACTATTAAAAGTAGGAAGTTCACCCTTACCTTTCTAGTCTCTGATACTAACTTGGTGCAGCATAGACGGGGTGAGGGATCGATCAATGTCTCTTTCAGCACAGCCCACCTGATCGTTCCCGTGTGTGGGTTGTTGCACAAGGAGGCCCTCGACGTCATCATCACTGATGTTGGAGTCCCCTGGGGTAGCCCTACGATTCGTTGCAGGAAGTGTTGGGCAGCATATGGGATTGTTCCGCATGGCATGCACCGGCGGTGGAGCGTTGCCTTGGGTTAGATGCGGGGCTAACAATGCCGTAATTTGATCGAGAGACGCCTGCATTCCTTGCATAGACATCTCAATAGGGCTCTCAATGGAGCGGGTCAGATCCGAGATCCGATTCGCTCCGAATCCGTATAATACGGATTTGGATCTTAAAATAGGTCCGATTAGTTAAATGGATTAGATTTGAATCTTAAAATAGGTCCGATTACTTAAATGGAGCGGATATGGATTCACAGGAACATATCCGAGTTCGATCCGAATCCGATTAAGATCCAACTCATTGTCACCTTACCATATATGTTATATTCATGTTGGCCACCATTTTACAAATTATTTTAGGCCATGTTGACCATACCATAGTAAATAGTGGGATTTGCATCATTTTTCTACTAAATTAAATATATTATATTATATATTTTATATCATATATTTTTTTTAGATTTGTAATGGGGGTGGATTCGGACCTAGATCCGACCCGAATCCGATGGTTATATAGATTTTGGATCGAAAATGGATCTAACAATTTATAAACGGATCGGATATGAATATCACCTTTTGGATCCAAGTTGGATCCGAATCCATCTACAGATATACGGACTTCGAGCCGGATCCAGTTGGATCCGATCCAGATCTGACCCATTGAGAGCCCTACATCTCAATTATTCGTTGGAGAGTATCGATCTTCTCCGCCAGATGTTGATCCCCTTGAGCACCATCAACTGGGTTGTTGTCATTGCTTGCATTGGAAGCCATCTTCCCGAGGTGGAAACCTCCCTCTGATACTAACTTGACATAGCGTAAACAGGGCGAGGGATCAATCACCGTCTCTCCTCTTAAATAACTACTCCGAATTTCGAAACTATTGGGACTCTGCTACAACCCGAAGATTACACACCCAAGTGTAGGTAGCGAAGTAGTAAAATACTTGGTAAGACCGAGGTCGATCCACAGGGATTGAGGTTAAAAACACTGAGAAGAATTAGTTTAGGCGTGAGAGATGAAATCTGATTTATCCACGAGAGTAGAGCAAGTTGTGTGCGGTGAAAGACAAAAAATAGAAAAAGGGGCTAAGGCATTAGGGATCCACCTTTGATTTGCCCACAAAATTTGATTCATTGGTCCAACTATAACTCAATTGGAATCGAATAAAGATCTGTTCCAATCGGAAGATAAAACTGTTAAACCACTTGCATATTTCATAAAGGATGGTGACCTAAACCGATTGATTTGACCATGAAGCACTCGTTAGTTGATCGCAGGGAATTCTAAGCATCCACTGTGCCCGAAGTCGGCAATGGATCAAGGAATTATACAGATCAAATACCTTGCCAAAAAGTCAATCGATAAGATCACAAATCATACGATCAAATACATACTTATAAGATAGGAGGCTTTGATTGACCGATCCAACCGTTAAGATCTCGTCTATCGATCGCAGGGAATTCAAAGCATCCAATGTACCCGGAGGCTACAATGGATTAAAGGATTTTACAAATCGATGACTTTACCAGCACTAGCTCGATGACCGTAGGGAATTCAAAGCATCCAACGTGTCCGGAGTCAATGATGGATCAATGGACTTTATCGATCATGAACTAGCTAATTGGTGTGTAAGGGATCCCAAGCATCCAATGTGCCCGAAGTCGACGATGGATCAAGGGGCTTACACAACAATAGTGACTGCCGAGGTGGATAAGCAAACCAATCAACCAAAGAGAACTCCAACATTCAAGCACCATTATTGAACCAAAAGAACCAAAGCTTGCAAATTTCTTCAAAGGCTTCACCTCTAACCTTAGCTAGAGGTTTAGCCAACCATGCTATAATGGAAGACTAAAACTTCTACAAAGGAAAAACTACTTAACACTACAAAAGAAAGAAAGAAAACTAAAGAAGAGAGAACTCTTGGATGGGATGATGGGATGATGGGATGAGAGGGAGATGAGCTCCTTTTATAGCCTCATGAGAAACTCCAAGCCTAGGTGGCACTCCAAGCAAATCTCCTCTAGGTTTGGACTTGGAGTTAGGCTTGGGTGATAAGGTGGCAATTCCAAGCCAATAGTTTTGCTTTTTAGGTTTAGGTTAGGAGTTAGGCTTGGAATGCCCAAAGCAAACTTTTCGTTTTGGTTTGGAGCTCATGGATGGAAGAGGATGGAGAGAGCATTTGCTTGGCCAAGGATGGAAGGTAACTAGGTGAGTTAACTGGGTCCACATGAGTTGGAGTTGACTGGGTCGACATGCTAGACACGGAGAATCTGAACCGTCCATTGAAGGTGGGGTGCTTTCAGATGATGGACGGTGCTGATGGATGGTGATGATGCCTCCATCTGCAGTTGTTGTCTACTCCTGGACATGATGAAGGAGTAGATGCTAGCTCCACATATGAGGACTCTGGCCGTTGATTGCTGCCTGTCCGTTCAGATGTAGCACATGTGTGCTGATGATGGATGACTGGTAAATGATGCAACTGGACGGTGGGCTTGCTGTGATGGAATGGACGGCTGGAGATGATCTAGGGCAGAGCTGCATGGATGGTGGAGATGAGCTGTGGGGTCCATCTAGACGTCGGAGCTGGAGGTTTTCCACATGCTAGACGGCTAGGATTTGCCAGCAGCTGCTGTTGCTGGACGTGAGGTCCACTGAACGGTCAGATGATGGTTTGGACGGCTGGATGTGAAGCAGCCTGTTCCTGCAGAGGGTGCATCTGATGGCTGGAGCTGTGGACGGCTAATGGACGGACAGTCTTGATGAAGCTGGACTGAACTACACGTGCAAGGTGGGGACCTGATGTGGACGGTGTAGATGCTGGTGCTTGTAGCCGTTGCACGCATGCAAGGCATGGCCCACTTGATGGACGCTGCTGGAGATCAGGCTGCACGTGTGCATGGCAACATGGATTGGATGGGTCCACTGTTTGGACGCTGGTGGAAGCAGCTTGGATAGCTGAGATGATCAGCTAGTGGTGAGGGTGGACGGTGTGCTGTCCAGATTTACACGTGCTGGAGATGGGCGTTGGTCAGCTGCTGGTGTTGGATGGATGCTCATGCGTGGATGTTGCTGACATTGAAGGGTGGAACTGATGCACGTGTGAACTGTGGGGTCCACTGGATTGAGACGGTCCAATGGTTGGACGTTGAAAGGTGCTGGAGTGCACATGTGCAGATGGACGGCTCAGATGAATGTTGTTGCTGTCGTCCAGCCCTGCACGTGTGAAGAAAGGTGATCCACCTTGTGGACGGCTGGATGTGGACGTCCAACAGTTGGAAATGAACGGTCTACTTGATGCTAGCGTTGCTGCACGTGTGAAGGGCAACAAACGTGTGGAGGATGGAGGATGGACGGCTGGAAAGAAGATGCGGTGTGTGGCCTACCTTGCAGCTTGGACGTCCACTGGATGGACGGTTGAATTAGCACATTGGTGGGGCTCACTGGACGGTTTGGATGAAGGTGGAATCTTCAGCTGGATGTGAAGCGAATGGTGGATGTGGTCTTGTTGGTCCTAGGCTGCTGAGATTGCCTACCGTGTGATGATCCTGGTCATTGATGCGGTGGATGTCTTGGTGGATGATGAAGTTCATCTTGCTTGCTGCGGGGTCCACCATAAATGGATAGTTGATATTTTTGCCATGTGCAAAGGATTGAAGATGTCTCCACTTGTTGCTTGATGCATGGTTAGTCCCACATGTGGACATCCAATCTTGTCCTTCCAAAGTAGTGTGATCGCCTAATCACAACTATCATGCATATCTTGGATCATCTCCAACCTTCATTAATCACAATATGGTCCAACCTTCGATCTTGATTTCTTTTGAGCGTTAAAGCGCCTTGATTGGCTTGGATCTTGTCCAACCTCTCCTGATCACCTGAAGACAGAAAATTCACCTAATGAGGGATAATTAATTGGAAAAACAATGATAATGCCTTTAACAACCAGGGTTAATTATACAATATTAGGTACTTATCAGACTCCTCAACTGAAATTCCTTGAATCCATGAGGGGATATCTCGAATCCATGAGACCTCGCTTCGAATCCACGAGACCTTCTCTTCGAATCCATGGAGAATAAATTCGAATCCACGAGCCTAAAGTGGTAAAATCCAAGCTTTATTGATAAGAGGGTAATAAAATCATCCTAATAACAAATCAAAGAGAGTTTAAATAGATAAAACTAACCCTAGCCAACCCTAGATTTGTAAGAAAAAAATCCTAGTTAAAATAAAAAAGAAACAAACTATGAAAATCGGAAGTAAATTAAAAAATTTGGGCAAAACGGCACAATAGGTTCGCATATGGTCGAGCGGCCGATGAAGGGTGATTGGGCGCCCAATGACCCTCAAAATAGTCCAGAGAGTTGGACTAAATTCTAGTTGAATTTCAGGCACCCAATGATGACTTGGTCGAGCACCTGAAATTGTCCTGTTGGGCTTGAAAGCTTGCTGGACCTTTTCGGTCAATGTTCAAGCGTCCGACGATGGGTGGTCAAGCGCCCAATGGTGCCAATTTTGCTGAATCTTAGCTTGAACCTTGTGGATTCTTTTTTTCCTTCTCTTAGCTCGGCTTTGTCCTCGATCAGGAGATCGCCTCGCTACATCACATAGGGTGCCCCTTAGGAAAATGTCATATGTTGGCCAATTATCACAGCCAGAGATTGCATCCTTAGTTTAATATATCATTACTATACAAAAGGTATTATAAGTTAATATGGGGGATTATTGTATAGATTTCTTCTTTGACTTTGGGTCACCTTCTTGGCGTCCCTTGTGTTTTGTTTTGCTTTGTTTTTAATAAAGTTTCAGTTATCTTTAAAAAAAAAAAAAAAAAAAAAGGTATGATCTTATAATCATGCTTTGTTAGTGATCCTAACTGTTGAATCTTGGATTTGAATATGAGCCATTAAGAAAGATAATTTTTAATTTTCCATCTTCATCTCATAAACAATAATCCATTCAACAAGTTTATTATCCATTCAACAAATGTTTCCTCCAGGCTCATGGAGGTGTAAACCGGCCTCGTACAACAACTGTGTAGGGGCACTAAACCCTTTCAAAACCCAACTAGTTTAGTACCTCTACCATCCCATAGTATTTTTTAATATTTATATATAATTTCTATAGTTATAAAATTATTTAATTTAAGAAAAAGAAAACATGACTCGGCCGACTTAACATGTTGACTCGCCAAGTCACTGATTTGAGTAGGAGTGCTAAGTTGGCCAACCTTGGATTAGTTATCATCTAAATATACCCTAGCATCCAATGGGAGGATCTGACTTTAGATTTTGAGCCTAACTAATAAATGTTTGTTGGAATATATGCCTTGAAAAACAAATGTAAGCTCTAATCCACTGGCCATGTGATGGAGCAGGGCTGATTTCAGTCGTAGATCTTAATGACCATAAGTCTATCATGGGCACCTTGCATCTCTTAATGTATTTGATGTTATCTTTAAACTTATAAATATGGGTTAGCAGGAATGGGTCCTCTGATGGCTCTTAGGAGCTTGAGATGGGACACAATGGTCATTGAGTAGGGAGGATCATGATTCAAAGATCTTGGCACCATGTATATATCACGACTATTACAGATATATCAAACACATATATAGACATTTTATAACTCCCTGACCTTGTGTTAGGGAATTAACTTATGTCAGGATAAACAACCTCCGCTGCCAGGGCCAACTTAGTGTCGGTGTGCATTTCCCTTTAGCACATCCCCCAAATCCTTTTACAAATTAGGTCTGAATCATGTTCAAATCCGATACCTGGCGTACCTTAAAGCGCCATATGATACTCAGGCTGTGTTTTATGCTTAATGCATAGGCGCTTAGAAATCGCCCACATGGCATACGCTAACTGAAGTTAAACCAACTAAATTAAGGGACTAGCTCACAAGTCACAATGCAAAGGTCGGATTGGTTGAACAATCTTAACTGCTGATCTGTGGACACTTCGTTTGTTGAACCAAGATCTGTGGTTATTTTTGTTCCTTTTTTTTTTTTTTTTTTAAAGTTGTCGAATAAATGTCCACAAATCTGATGGTCAGATGATCAGATAAGCATCATATTTGGTTCACAAATTGGGAACCTTAATTTGGACAATTTAACTTGACTAAATTGTAAGCCATGTATGCAGTTTCTAAGTAGAAGTGTAGGTACCTGCGTATCATCCATTGCACTCTGCCAGAGTATCAAAGTTTTTCTTATTCTTTTAACTATATACTCGGGGACTGGTAGTTAACGAATTAGAATTAACCTAACCACTCCCTGGGCTCCTTTATGAACACGGCTGGAAGGTCTCTATGGTCAGACGATCACAACCATCTGATTTTTGCCATTGAATTTGGACCGTTGATCATTTTCTTTTTAGCAGTAACAAATGCATATTGAACTTTGGCCTGCTAAAATTCATTTACGAGATCTGGGCCATTCATCAATTTGCTCTAATCTGGCCATGGTCCAAAATTTTGGGGTGCCCACTTATTGAGTGGATCGCCTATGTACGCAAAAAAAAAAAAACAACAACGGACAGATGGAAAAATGTGATATCTGTCCACAGTCGAATTTGGTTCACTTGAGAGTGTACCAGCCAAAACTTTTCAAAGATCACGATCACAGCAGGCCCACCTGATGAACGGTTCCAATCTCATCCTTCTATGCCACGCTGGAACCTATGTCACCAAAGAAGACAAACGTTGACTTGATTCGGTTGAAGAGAGACTGAAAAGCTGAGTCGCTGACTGTAGCAGATCTTGGCCATTCATGAAGCAAGGCCCACCGTCAACATCCTGTCCCAAAAATTAGAATGGCCACCCATATTGTGGGTGACGCACATGGGGTGAATTGGTCATTTCTTTCCGACCGTCCATTTTTCTGCATTGTCGTGAGGTGCACTACAGGCCACTCAAAGTCCAAGCTCATTCACGGGAGCGGTTAGGTGAGACCCGTGAATAGACAGGAGACCCCGGATCCACTGAGGTGGGTGGGACCCCTGACTGTGGCGCTCACTGTGATGTATTTTGACTACATCCACACCGTCCATCCACATTGAAAGCTCTTTCTAGAGCATGATCCAAAGAAAATGCAGCAGTTCCAAATCCTAGTTGGACCATAGTGCAGGAAACAGTGGTGATTGACCATTAAAAACTTCTTGTGCGCCACAAAAGCTTTGGATCAAGATGATTTTCGTGCGGTCTTTCCATCTAGATGTTTGTAACCTTATCAACAGGTTGGATTGCAAATAGACGTTCAGATGAAATCTATGAAGTTTTTAATGGTGGCGATTCAATCACGACGGTTTATTGTGGTGTGGCCCACCTAAGATTTAAGTTAGCTTCATTTTTTGGTGTCATGCCCTAAAATGAGCTTTCAAAATGGGTTGATGGTGTGAATTTAAGGCACATGCATCACTATGAGCCCCACGGTCAGGAGTCCCACCTAGAGGTGGGCACAAACCAAGCCAGCTCAAAAGCTTGGCTCGGTTGGTTTGAAAAAGCTAGGCTTGGATCGGTTTGAATTGAAGTTCAAACCAAACTAAGCCTCAAAGCCAAGCACGTTTGAAAAAACAAACCAAGCTCAAACTAGGGCAGTACTGGATCAGCTTAGCTCAAAGCTCAATTTGATTTAGCTCGGTTTGATTCGGCCGTAGATCATAAGCACATTATTTCCTGTGGTGTGATCCACTTGAGCTTTGGATATGATTCCATTTTGGGATCACGTCCTAAAATGATATGTAAAGCAGATGGACAACATAGGTGATACATATACATGATGACATGGATAATACATATACATGAATGCACATTGTTTCCTTACACTTGTAAATTTATGCTCAAGTGTACTTTTGTTTAGAAAATGCTCTTACATGTCTATTTTGAAGCTGCACTCTTTGGACAATGTTAAACATCATATAATAAGATATATTTATACTTTTTTTTCTAACCTTTTAAATTCTTTTCTATTTAAATAAATAAGTAAAAAAAGAGTTGCCACCTGTTTGAACCCGGTTGAGCTTAGTTTAAAATTTTCAACCAAATCGATTCCAACTTGATCGAACCAAACTAGGGTCGCATGGGTCGGCTCAAAACTCAAACCAAACTAAGGTGACATAAAAACAAGCCAAACTAAAAAAGGGCTAACTCGGCTCGGCCCGGATCGTTGCCCACTTCTATTCCACCAACCTTGGTCGAACCGGGGTCTTACCTAATCCGCTCTCCGTAGGTAAGCTCCTTCCTAACCTCTCATTTCCATCATTAACTTGCGACTAACATTATGATTCGATTGATATGATTTAGTGCATAAGACATGATTACGGTTGGGCGCCAGCTAATTACTGGCCCTGATCTTCTACACGTGTTTCAGGTTCACATGTTTCATGCAATCCATCTTTGCAATCTCTCCGGCCGCAAATCGCCTTAGAGTTCCACTAAGATTTGGATCTGCTTCATTTTTGGGATAACCTGTTCATAATTTCATGAGGACCTGGACTGAAAGGCAAAACACAAATATCAGATTGATCCAAAATTTACTGTGGCCCCGAGAAGTTTCAATGGTAGTCATTCAATCCCATTGCTTTCCGTAGTGTAGTCACTTGAGGTCTGGATCTGCCTCATTTTTTGCGTCCAAGCTTAAAATTATCTCGAAAAATGGATGGACGGTGTGGATATAACAAAACATCATTGTGGGGCCCACAGAACTTTGCCACGTCAACACTGCACCAAGGTCCGGCAGACCACGCAATCCGCGAGAGAGGAATTATTTGATACTTTGGCGGACGACGAATCTTTCTACTCATACACTCAGAAATGTACACTTCTTGGTGTATGTTAATTTAAATTAAACCGTTTAAATTGTGGAGTCATATATCTCTAAGTCACATTCAGAAAATAAGGTTGTTTCAAGTACCATAACTTCTGATTCGTGGACAATTGTTTGTTAACATTGGACCGTTGGATATTATCTATTTTCAACCGTACAATAAATGACCATAAATCCGATAGTCAGAAATTCACAGACGCATGATTTTTTATTCATGCTGCTTCAAAACTGGGACCCATATGTTGGAGGTTTGAATTACTCTTTTGACACGTTTCGCAATTTATGACTGCGTATCGTCCATCAGACTCTGCCAGAGTATTAAAGTTCTTCAAATAAATAAACCACCATACTAACAGCTTGCATTTTGGACCGGAAAACATCACCCCTTGACTCTCTGAGGTGAGACCTTTTACTCGGCCAATTCTCATTCGATCATCATAGCTTTTCTGTTCTTCTCCACCTTCTTGCATGGAAATTTCAACTATTGTGGTATATTCTCAATCACGTGGTTTTTGGATCATTTTAGTCTTCAATTTTTTATTTTATTTATTTATTTTTTTATTTTTTTACTTGGGTGTATTGGCTTTTTGACTAATTTTGATGTCAGAAGAGGAAATTCTTTATGGGTTTCCATTGGATTTTAGCTTTTCTTGATGTTGATATTTATTTATTTATTTTTAAATTTGCTACAGATGGTATCTTCTATATCTTGAGGATTTTCATGTGTTTTTCTTTTGGACATATAGTATCTTCATGTGTTTCCACCATTCTATCTGCTACAGATGGTATCTTCTATATCTTGAGGATTTGCTATAGAAGGTATCTTCTATGTCTTGAGGATTTTCATGGGTTTTTTGCCTTTTTTTTTTTTTATTATAAATAAGTTCAAATATGGTTTGTGTGGATTGGGTTGATGCATGAATCTGATGATCTAAATTCCTAATGCAAAATGATAGGGCCTGTTTGGGTGATACTTAAAAAGGAGTTTTTCTCATTTTAGTTAGCAGTAGTTATTATTAAAGATTTTGGTAAGAAATTAATAATAATCTTGATAACCATTATTTGTATAAGCTATGATCTCTAATGCTTAATCACTGTTTCCTAAAATGTGATGAAATCATTTTTAAGTGGCAACCAAACAGAGCCATAGGCTTTGATATTATTGAGCTTTGTATGATGTTGAATTCCAATTAAAATCATTTTTGGGAGAAATGTAGTGACAGAAATTCTGAAGTAAAGTATATGCTACTCATCATCTTCGCCGACTGTGAGAAAAATAGCTGAGATTTTGAAAATTTTGTGATTTTTTTGCAGAAAATTAAGCAAATGATTATTTCTACGTTAATACTGTAAGATTTTCATAATCTCAGCAAAGTTTAGTTATTCGAGATTTCATTTAAAAAGAAAAAAGAAAGAAAGAAAGAAATTATCATACTTTTTTTAAGTGATTTTTTTTTATTCACTTCATTATATACATATATTAAAATTTATATTAAGATTTTAAGATTTTTCTTTCACTTTCACTTCATTATATACATATATTATGTATTAATTTATGTTAAGATTTTTAATTTTCTTCTGGCTTCAGCGTGACTCCTGATAATATCCTGAGAAAACCCTCAAAAACTAAGAATCCTCCAAAAGGTCCCTGGATTGAGAAATTGATGAGAAAGAGATTTGTCACTTCGTCAATTTGTGGTCAGCTTTACACGAGCTATTTCACCATTGATGTTTGAAATAAGAATTCTCATGACTGCTTTGCAAATGTTTTCACAACTGACTGTCCACCTGACATCAATCCCTTCTTCCTTGGCCTTGGAATTAGCAGGAAGGTTGCCTCCAAGCAAGGTTTTAAGAAATTGAAATGCATTATTAAATGTTAAAATTTTATATTTAATCGTATACTGCAATTATACAATGTGGTGTTCCCTGTTTGGTACCTAATCTATACATGTAGGGCCCATGGTTTATACGAGCCGTTGATCTGATGTCCCCCTTCATTGTCAAACCATGCCCAAAAATCTCCGAACCTTGCTTTGTGTAGTACCCAAATTGCAAAGGGAATGGTACCAACATAAGAAATTCTTATGCACTGCTATTTCTGGCCCTTCCGCCTCAAGAAGGACATGGATTTCCTGTTTTTATCCCAAGATGCTTTGAGGCTCAGACACCCTGTTGATCCTGGGAACCGCAGACGCCCAAACACAACCTTTGGGCCTGTTTCAACTATACACCATTGTTTGTGTGACAACTGCAACTGCTCATTTTATCTCACAATCTAAGGCGTTGTACTGTTACCTCGGTGCCTATCTGAAGATAGTTTTACAATGTGTCCCCAGGTAGGACTTAGGAGGTGCCAAGAGCTGATATGCATACATCAAATGATGGAGTATGGTCTACACACCCAATGATCCCTTCTTTCAACTGCCATGTCTTTCTGTTTCTTGTCAATCAAGTTCTTATCTTGCTGTTTCATTCTCCAGACTTTATTCAAACGTGTAGTGAGTTGTGCCCCTCTGGCATTACACCGCTAGATGGGGCCTAAATGTAGCAATAGTACAATGATCAAAACCATTCATTGGATGGAAGAAACCAGGATTATGCCATGGTCCAAAAATCACAGTGAATAAACATTCCTTGAAAAGGATTTTTTGCTTTCAATTCAATGATCTCTGTTTTTAATTGTCCATTCAAATGTTTTCAATTTATTAATACAAAGAAATGACAATACATCAGGGGCTGAGAAAAACATAAAGAAGTGACCCCCCCCCCCAAAAAAAAAAAATGCTACTGATTGGATTGATGACTTTCAGCCTTCGATGTGATTTTTTGTTCATGGTCCATCACTATATCACTTAAAAAACACTGGACAAATCCATTTATCTGCATATTGCTGCATTTGGGTCCCATCTAGAAAATCATGCTGATGGGGGCATCAGTCTCTTCTGTCTATCATTTAATTCCCTTGTTTTCACCAATGTTCAGGCGCTAATGCTAGAACAAGTATTTGTCCCCCAAGGATATAGGCCCTCTGATGATGATTAAAGACGCAAGAGCATTAATACAAGCCATTGCATCAAAAGCATGGATCCCAGATTGCACGAAGCCGCAAGACGAGGGAAGCGTCCCACTCCTGAATGCCATCACCGATGAGGAACAACAAATCCTCCACTCTGTAGCTCCCCAAATGAACAATGCCCTACACATTGCGGCAAGGTTAGGACATGCAGAGTTCACCAAAGAGATCCTGGGCCGATGTGGTGCCCATCTCATGCAACCAAATTCCACAGGTGACACTCCTCTACACTGTGCTGCAAGGACTGGACGGCTCAATGTAGTTGAAATCCTATTGAGTTGGATTGAGATGGAAGATAGAAATGCTGAGCTACTTAGCATGACAAACAAAGAAAAGAACACGGCCTTACATGAAGCGGTGATGAATCGGCATGGGCACGCTGGCCATGAGGTTATTAGAATCGGATTGGAAATTGGCGTGTTTAGTTAATGAAGCAGGTGAATCGCCATTGCATATAGCTGCCAGAGAGGAGTTGCTGCAAGTTGTTGAGATGATTTTGGAAACTACACCATCAGTTAATGGTGTAAGAGCAGATGAGCTTATGCCTTTGCAAGCAGTTGTAAACAAGATTCATGCTGGTAAGTTTACTCCTAAGCTCCCACCACCCTTTGCCCTGCCACACGGTAATCCACAATGTTCAACTGAGAAGAGATCCTCACCATATACTCAGAATTGGACCGGCACTCTGATTGCTGAGATTTTTGCCATGCCGTCCATCTACATTTGATCCTTCTTAAGATGAATGGTCTCATCATTGCGTAGTGGGGCAAGATGGATGAGTCTTGAGTGCGCCATGTTTGCACATTCTGTTCATAACAGTCCATTTGCAGACCACCAATTGCACTAGCCACTATAGAATGGTCAGGGATCCATATTCATCAGTCGAAATCAGAAGGTAAAAATCGTTTGATCAGTTGTTCCATCAACTATGTGGCCCATGATTTGGAAGGTGCAGGATGCCATACATATATGCAGCATGTAACGGTGGATGAGTCGTCACCATTTAAAAAAATGGCAGTGAATAATTCGCATCTCTAGCAGCAGAGCATTCTTTGAATTTACACACCAATCAAACGTTAAGGATCAACTCATTGGTGTGATTTTTGCTTGATGTCACCCCAGTGGGTCCCACAATTTTTTATGGTTCCGATTGCCACACATTTGCAGCAGGGGATGACTTCACAAACATTTCAAAAATTTTCCACCATGCTTTCATTCTGCATTATCATTTCTCTAATGAATTCTATGCAAACACAGACCTATTGCGAATCCAAGACACCCATGGCCGAACTGCCCTTCACTATGCAGCATGCCAAGACAAAGCCACCATAGTTGCAATGCTATTGAGATCCTGACCGTTCCCTTGCTTACATCTCAGACAACAATGGCTTCTCACCTCTTCACATTGCGGCTGCTTCTGGTTCCCCATCGGCGATTGCTGAGCTACTTAAACACTGCCCGGACGCCAGTGAGCAACTCAATCCAAGTGGGAAGAATGTGTTTCACATTGCGATTATATACCGCAAGTATTCCACTGTTCGCCACTTATTGCGTATGCCAGAGCTTGAGGGGATGATAAACGAGCCTGATACAGATGGAAATACCCTTCTTCATCTTGCTGCAAAGTACCGTAGTGATTCGCTGTTGGTGTTGTTGCCAAGGGACAAAAGGGTGGACATGACGATCATGAATAAGGATGGTCACACCGCTCTCGATCTTATAGAACTGGACCCGGAGAATCATGAAATTCAGGTATTGCCTCATGCATCATGTACATTTTGGACCACATGGGATCTCAGGATGTGCCCAATTGCCCATAGACTAGAAAGACTCGTCTAAGTTTGTTATGACTCGTCTGAGTCAACTCGGACTCAGTCCAGTCCAATCCAGTTCAGTACCACAGAGTCTGGATTGAGAAATAGAGGGTGACTCTACCCAACTCGCGCAAGTCTCAACTTGACTCAGTACCAGACGAGTCGGTCTGAGTCGCAAGTCAAAAAACCATGTTATTAATCATCCTACATTGATGAGATCCGAGTTTCGCTAAATGGTTCCAACCATGGATGGATGAACCTTGGACAAGAAATCATGCTGATGGGACGACCCTAGCTTTCTGATTGGTGGCATGCAATCACAGACACTGCAACACAGATTTCTATGGGCTGCAAACAGTATACAAAGGCTTATCAGTTGGATGGTTAGTTTCTTCTAACCAAGGCGATCATTGTTTAGTTGCCAATCCATGTTGGAGCCATGGGATGAATGGTTCAGACTGTCATACATGGGTTTCCACACCCATGGACATGCAAATACTCGATTAACCGAGCTCAACCATCCATTCGGTCTTGTCCACTCCTCATTGACCACCTTGTAAATATCATATTGTTTGCAAAAATCCTTCAGAAATTGGTCTTTCTGTTACCACTTACAACCATCCATTTCTAAAACTATGTGCGAGTCGGGCTGATTGAATGGATGGTTGTTATTGATGATGGAGCCTTGCTGTTGCAAACAATAAAGGACATCCATTTTTTAAGGCATGGATCCCATGGATCGGATCCTTCCACGTCAGTTGATCACCTCAGTTCCCATTAGTGAAAATGATGGGACCATTTGTGTGGCTTGGGTCCCCAAACAAAAATAAGTGGGCCCCATCATTTCCACTAATTGGGGTCTATAAGCCAATATAAGTTGTTGCAATTGAAGGGTCTCTTCAAGGCAGGTTCCAAGAGCCTAAAGATGAAGGTTGATGTCTGGTGGGCGGTCGATAATAAAACTTCTGTAGATCTACCATTTAAAAACCAACCTCAAAATGCTGAAATCATAGTTAACAAACTCGAAACTTGGAGTCTACTCCATGTTCCACTGCGTTGAGTTGGACTCAAAGACTCGATGGAGTCTTAGACATATTTATAAGAGATGCTCCTGTACTCTTAGAGCACCTAAGTTATAGTGCTCTTAGAGCATTATAAGTTGTAGTGCTTCTAGTTGTATCCATTGAATTGGACAGTCCAATCGATCTATCTGAACTGTCTATTCACTCAGAACACATTTTGTGGATTACCATGCAAAAATTGCACTAATGAGATGATCCAATCCATATTTGATTTGGCCTTATTTTCTCTAGCCATCCATTTTCCAAGCCATGAATGGGATGGTTAAGATTGCCTATGACTCTTTAAAATCATATGCAATCCATGATGGCCCCCAACAAATAGATTGATCAAATTGTCAATTTGACCTATTTTTGTGTAAACAATCTTTACAGAATGGTTAGTATTTGTTAGATTGATGTGATGTTTGCATGAGAGTATTGTTGGGTTTGTCCGTTGGAGTTTTCCTCCTCACGTGTGTAGAGGAGAGAGGGACAAATGTTCTTATCCGACCGGTCGGTGCCCCTGGCCGACCGGTCGGCAGACAGGTCGGGTAATGTGTTCATATACACAAATTTCTCTTTGAACTGTTTTGGTGGGTCCGACCGGCCGATGGTCTTGGCCGACCGGGCGGAGGTATGCGCGGATTGCTACTGCAGTTTCCAAATCGGGCTAGGACTCTTGCAAAACTACATATATGGAGTTCTAATTCGGGATTTGGTATTCCCACAAGTTGCTCTACACGTCCTAGGTGAGAGAGAGAGAGAGAGAGAGAGAGAGAGAGAGAGAGAGGAAGCTTGTTGGTAGAGGAGGCATTGCTCGAGAAGGTGATTCCCGGTGCAACGACGTCTCGGCTCTTCAACGTCCTCGTGCTCGGGTGAGATCTCTCAGTTTTCTTGTTCTTTCATTGTTATCCATCCCTGTGTGGGTGAAGAAGGTTTGATCCAAGCGGTGTGTGCCTGTGATCGGTTGTAACAGTTCTCTGGTATAGTGGATTGTTGATCTGGACTAGGTCCCATGGTTTTTACCTCTTTTGAGGGTTTTCCACGTAAAAACTCCTTGTGTCGTGTGGTTGTTTGTTTACTCTTGATTATTGCATTATCTTAGTCCATAATTCTAGTGCATTGGGGGACGAGATCCTCAAGCTTGTGTGAAACGCACCCAACAAAGTGGTATCAGAGAGTTCAGGTTGTTTGAACGGTGTGGGATTGATTCTGAATTATGGAAGGTGGCTCATCAAGAATGATTAGTCTCAATGGATCCAACTGGACCATATGGAAGGCTAAGATGGAGGACTTGCTTTATTGCAATGACTTGTATGCTCCAATTATAGGCGTATCAGCGAATACGAAGGATATGTCAGATGATGATTGGAAAAAGCTGGACCGAAAGGCGGTGGAGTTTATTAGACAATGGTTGGATGATTGGGTTTTTCACTATGTGTCTACAGAGACCTCAGCCACTAGCCTATGGCTGAAATTACAAGGGCTGTATGAGAGGAAGACAGCCGGTAACAAGATATTTCTGATTAGAAGACTTGTAAATCTCAAGTTCAAGGATAATAGTTCTGTGGCTGAGCACATGAATGAAGTCAGCAACATTGTGAACCAACTCTCCGCTATGAAGATGGTCCTGGACGATGAACTACAAACTTTGCTATTGCTTAGCTCATTGCCTGATAGTTGGGAGACATTAGTGGTGTCTCTAAGTAACTTCGCACCAGGCGGAAAGATATCCATGGAACAGGTAACAGGTTGTCTCTTTAATGAAGAGACAAGGAGGAAGTCTCTAGGGTGTACTCAACAAGAGGCCCTTGTGACACAGGATCGGGGAAGAGGAAAGAACAGAAAGGGCGGGAAAGCCCGAGAGAAATCCAGAGGCAAGTCTAATGTCAGGAAAGATGCTGAATGTTGGAACTGCGGCAAGAAGGGCCATTACAAAAATGAATGTCGTAAGAAAAAGGATCAGAAAGGAAAAGGGAAGGAAAAAGATGATGAATCAGATTCTATTGCGGTTGCCTCAGACGGCGACATTGTAGTCATTCTCTCAGCAGATCATGATGTTTGTCTCACAGCTGCGAATCTGGACACCGATTGAGTGGTCGATTCGAGAACGTCGTTTCATGCAACTCCACGAAGGGATTTCTTCACAAGTTACAAGCAAGGCAGCTATGGTACAGTGAAGATGGGGAACTCTGGAGTGTCCCAGATTGTGGGAGTTGGTGATATTTGTGTAAGGATGATATAGGCTGTACATTGGTTTTAAAAGATGTGAGACATATTCCAGACCTTCGCCTCAACTTGATGTCGACGGGAAGGTTGGATGTAGCCGGCTATGAGAGTCGGTTTGTTGGTGGGCACTGGAAGCTCATCAAGGGTTCGATGATCGCAGCAAGAGGGAAGATGTGTTGTACCCTATACAAGATATGTGTCAGGATATGCAAGGGTGAGTTGAATGCAGCAGAAGATTCAGCGACAGACATGTGGCACAGATGGCTCGGCCACATGAGTGAGAAAGGGCTCCAGCTACTAGCGAAGAAGCATATCCTTTCAGAGTTGACAGGTACACCTCTTAAAACCTGTATTGATTGTTTATCAGGGAAATAGAATAGGGTTTCATTTGTAAAAACTGCTTCTCATGTTAAGAAAGTGCATCCATTAGATTTGGTTTATTCTGATGTTTGTGGTCCTATGATGACAAAAACCTTAGGTGGGGCATTGTACTTTGTTACGTTTATAGATGATGCATCTATGAGGGTTTGGGTTTATGCTTTGAAATCCAAGGACGAGGTCTTTGGTGTGTTTAAAATATTTCATGCCATGGTCTAGAGGGAGACAGGTAGATCATTGAAGTGCATTCGCACTAATAATGGTGGTGAATACATTGGCGACTTCCATGAGTATTGCAAGTCCCTAGGTATACGGCATGAACAGACGGTACCCAAGACCCCCCAGCATAATGGTGTCTCTGAGCGTATGAATTGCACCATTGTAGAGAGAATCAGGTGCATGTTATCCCATATGAAGTTGCTCAAGATGTTTTGAGGAGAAGCAATGCACACAACAGTGTATCTGATAAACAGGTCTCCATCAGCCCCTTTGAATGGAGAAGTACCTGAGAAGATGTGGATTAGACATGATCCTTCGTACAGTCATCTCAGGGTATTTGGATGCAGGGCATCCGTTCACGTACTAAAGGACGAGAGGTTCAAGCTCGACACAAAGATTAGGCAGTGTGTGTTCTTGGGGTACGGTGATGAGAAATTTGGCTTCAGATTGTGGGATCCGACCGAGAAGAAGCTAGTCAGGAGTAGAGATGTGGTTTTCATTGAAGATCAGTGTATAGAAGACATTGGAAAGCCAGAGAAGACCCAACCCAGTTTAAATGAGCAGGAAGATTTGGATCCCACTACTCCTCCCGTGGTGCCTGATGACGGGGGAGTACAGCAAGGTACAGAGGACGAGAGAGTTCCTACAGGAGATGGACAGGGGGAGCAGCCCCCACTTGATCCACCTGTTGAGCCACAGGTGAGGAGAACATCTAGGGACAGGCACCCGTCCAAGAAGTACTTGCCGCATGAGTACATTATGCTTACTGATGGGGGAGAGCCAGAAGACTATTCTGAGGCCCTAGCCGACGAGCATAAGGGGGAGTGGTTGAAAGCTATGCAAGAGGAGATGGAATCCTTGCATAAGAACCACACATATGACATGGTGAAATTGCCTAAGGGCAAGAAAGCTCTGAGCAATAAGTGGGTGTTCAGAAAGAAGATTGAGCAGAAGAATTCACAGACAAGGTACAAGGCCAGACTTGTGGGAAAGGTTTTGGTCAGAGGAAAGGCATAGATTTCGATGAGATATTCTCACCAGTGGTAAAGATGACATCCATACCGATGTTGCTTGGGTTGGCGGCCAGCATGGATCTGGAGATAGAGCAGTTATATGTTAAAACTGCTTTCCTCCATGGTGACCTGGAAGAAGAGATCTATATGCGACAACCAGAGGGGTTCGAAGTCAAGGGCAAAGAGCATATGGTGTGTAGGCTTAGGAAGAGCTTGTATGGGCTGAAACAAGCTCCTAGGCAATGGTACAAGAAGTTCGACTCGTTCATGTTGACACATGGGTATAATAGAACGGAGTCGAACCACTGTGTGTTCACTCGCAGGTTCTCAGATGGTGATTTCTTAGTTCTGCTCTTATATGTTGATGACATGCTCATCATGGGAAAGGACACTAAGAAAATTGACAGGCTAAAACAGGAGTTGGGCAAGTCATTTACGATGAAAGACTTGGGCCCAGCCAGCCAGATCTTAGGAATGGAGATAACCCGTGACAGAAGCAGCAGAAGGCTTTGGTTGTCACAGGAGAGGTATATTGAGAAAGTCTTAGAGCGGTTCAATATGAATGCAGCGAAGCCGGTCAGTACTCCACTGGATGGTCACTTCAAATTGAGCGACAAGCAGTGTCCCAAGACGAAGGCAGAGGTGGAAGAAATGCAGAAGATACCCTACGCCTCGACAGTAGGAAGTTTGATGTATGCTATGGTGTGTATGCGCCCAGACATAGCATATGCGGTTGGTGTTGTCAGCCGGTATCTTGCCAATCCTGGCAAAGAACATTGGGCAGAGGTGAAGTGGATACTACGGTATCTGAGAGGCTCATCCAGGTTGAACCTATGCTATGGTGACGGGAAGCCTGTGTTAGAGAGTTACACAGATGCAGATATGGCAGGTGACATAGTTTCCAGGAAGTCCACATCGGGTTTCATGTTCACATTTGTTGGGGGAGCGGTTTCTTGGCAGAGCAAGCTACAGAAAGTCGTAGCATTGTCAACGACAGAGGCCGAATACATTGTAGTCACAGAAGCATGCAAAGAGATGCTTTGGATGAAGAGGTTCCTACAGGAACTTAGCTTGAAGCAGGAGAAGCACGTGATCTATTGTGATAGCCAAAGTGCGATATACTTGAGCAAAAATCCAAGTCAGCATTCCAAGTCGAAGCACATAGAGATATGGTATCACTGGATCAGGGATAGTTTGGAACAGAAGGTGTTACAGCTTGAGAAGGTCCACACGGACGATAACGGGTCAGACATGATGACCAAGGCTCTGCTTAAGGGAAAATTTGAGGCTTGTAGAAGCCGGGCTGGCTTGAAGATGGTGAACTCCTCCTGAGTCGGAAAAGGGAGAGATTTGTTGGAGTTTTCCTCCTCACGTGTGTAGAGGAGAGAGGGACAAATGTTCCTGGCCGACCAGCCGGACAAAGTGGCTGGAAACACAAATTTCTCTGGATGAATTTTGTGAAGGCCGACCGATCATCCGACCGGCCGGTGGTCCTGGCCGACCTGTCGGCATGTGTTCATATACACAGATTTCTCTCTGAACTGTTTTGGTGGGTCCGACCGGCCGATGGTCTTGGCCGAACGGTCGGAGGTATGCGCGGATCGCTACTGCAGTTTCCAAATCGGGCTAGGACTCTTGCAAAACTACATATATGGAGTTCTAATTCGGGATTTGGTATTCCCACAAGTTGCTCTACACGTCCTAGGTGAGAGAGAGAGAGAGAGAGAAAAAAGAGAAAGAGAGGAAGAGAAAGAGGGAGAGGAAGCTTGTTGGTAGAGGAGGCATTGCTCGAGAAGGTGATTCCCAGTGCAACGACGTCTCGGCTCTTCAACGTCCTCGTGCTTGGGTGAGATCTCTCAGTTTTCTTGTCCTTTCATTGTTATCCATCCCTGTGTGGGTGAAAAAGGTTTGATCCAAGCGGTGTGTGCTTGTGATCGGTTGTAACAGTTCTCTGGTATAGTGGATTGTTGATCTGGACTAGGTCCCGTGGTTTTTACCTCTTTTGAGGGTTTTCCACGTAAAAACTCCTTGTGTCGTGTGGTTGTTAGTTTACCCTTGATTATTGCATTATCCTAATCCATAATTCTAGTGCATTGGGGGGCGAGATCCTCAAGCTTGTGTGAAACGCACCCAACAAGTATCAAAGCATTTCTCTTGTAGAATTAAATATCGAAAACTTTGGACCTCAAGAGCGAGCTCTGTGTCGAATTTCAAAAAACTTGGGGGCATGGTCCCGGTGTTCATAGTTTGGGAGATATGGCTGGCGTGTAATGCCAGCAGGTTTGAAGGGATTAGCCCCTCACCTGAAGCTGTGATTGGGAAAATTAAAAGATGGCTGAATACTGTGGGATCAAGATTACCGGAGAAAGGGAAGCCAACGACCATCAGAAAAGGCTACGGTCGAGTCCCTAGGACTGACAGGTTCGGAGCCCCACAATGTTAACTCCTGGAGCATTATCAAATGGGCCAAACCGCAGGCCAACTGGCTTAAACTCAACATAGACGCTTCTTCCAGAGGAAACGCAGGGGAGGGAAGGGGTGGAGGTATTAGTAGGGACCACCGGGGAAGGGTAATCTTTGCACTCCATAGCTATTATGGTCAGGTCACGAACACACCAGCGGAAGCCAGAGCAATGATACATGGTCTCAAGATTTGCAGATCCTTGGGGCTTCAGAACATCATAGTTGAGACCGATTCTTTTCTCCTCCTCCGTCAATCCATGCAACTAAAGATAGTGCATGTGTTGAGAGAAGGGAATGCCCTTGCCAATGCACTGGCCAAGCTGGGTAGTGGTGGTGATCCCAACCAGCAGTTCTTCAGTAGATCAGACATTCCTAGCACAGTCAGGACTTAATTACTCTTGACAATGCAGAGAAAGGGGATATTGCAAAAGCTAAAGGTGTTATCCCGGTTATTGTTGGTTTCGGTTTTGTTTTCCTAGTGGGCTCCCTTCTCTTGAGTATAGGATAGGTGAGGTGGTTGATTTTTTTGTGGCCCCCGCCAGAAACTCAGCGATGTACATTCCAGTTTCTTTAAAAAAAAAAAGAATCGACAACTTTTTATGTTTGAGTAATATAATAAGGCCAACTCAAGTATGAATTGGATCATCAATCAGTGTGTTTTTCACATGGTAGTCCATGCAATTTGTTCTGAACTTAATAGAAAGTTCAGATTGATGGATTAAACTGTCCAAATGGATAGATGAGACTGGGAGAACTATAACTTATAATGCTTTGAGAGAACTAGATCTTTCCCGAGTATAAAATATCTAAAACAGATAGCTGAAGTGCTATTGGCCAATGGTTGAGAGGCTTGCTATGCAAGTGAACACCCTAGTCCAATACAAAGTACAAATCGAGTTTACAGGACAACTCAGACTAGAATGCAGCTGAGTCGAGTTCACTGGGTCAGATGCCTAGTCGAGTCATCGAGCTTTAGTAACTATGTATCTAAGAGGAGCTTTAGAACTACGGGTTGGGATACCGACTAACAAATTACTCTCGCAACAGCTTCTCATCTTGAAATACTTGAGATATCATGGCGCAATCCGTGGACGGCAGCAGCAAATGCCTAGTGGAATCAATGAAACAAGGCTGCAAAACATTGACATGGCTGAATGGAATGAGCGCTACAGAGCCAGGGTCAGCACATACACATTGGTGGCTGCACTCATCGCCACTGTCACCTTCGCTGCCGCCTTCACAATGCCAGGCGGGTACAGGAACGATGACCCAAACCAAGGCGCTGCAGTGCTCGTGAGGCGTTGGGCATTCAAAGCTTTCTTGTTCTCGAATACAATCGCATTGTGTTCCTCACTTATTGTCGTTGTCTGCTTTATCTGGGCATCGGGTCATGACATGAGGTTCTTACGTGATATGCTTATGTGGGGCCATCGGCTTACGATCACTGCATGCCTGGCGCTGATGGCTTCATTCATGGCAGCTGTGTATGCAATGGTTGCACCAGTGTGCCTGTGGCTAGCTATTCTGATATTGGCCATGGGTTGTAGTGGACCATTCCTTGTCTACTGTTTGATTGGTCACACAATCTGGCACATTCCTAATTTCTAAGGTGTTTCGTGGGCTGGAAAGATCAGTGGCACACTACGAGAAGCCAGTTTGATGTATGTGACTGCATGGATGTTGTAATCCCACCGTTTGGTGAGTAAACCATCCTAAAAAGTAACTATAATTGCCAGTGGCCCCAAAATTGTGTACTTTTCCTTATAAAATGTATATTGTCACCAGCCAATACATTATGGATAGGCCGGTTCATGTACAAGGATTATAAAGTAGGCTTATTTTGTAACATTTTTGTGTGGGCCCTACTGTGATGTGTGCATGACATTCACTCCGATTTATCATGCATGCTCACTTGTATTTTTTGAGATAATTTAAAAGAAAATCTAAATATATTTGTTATTTGAAACTTTCGAATATAGGTTAGGGGGCGTTTGGCATCTCTACAAAGAAGGGTTTATTGGCTTATTTCTATAAAAAAAAAAAAAAAAAAAAGAAGCTTTTAAGCTGTGTGGTAAAAGTCTAATGAAGTGTTTATTCTTTTTTTTTTATATATAGAAAATAGCAAATAAGCTCTGTTTTAATAAGTTGGAGAGGGGTTACTTTTTGAAAAAGGAACTTATTCAGCTTAAGTGAGTAGACATTTTGAGCTACTTTTTGAACAAGTTTACCCTTAAACTTTTCAAGCAATTCCCGTCTTACCCTCTTCCCTTCTCTTTACAATTTCTTCAAGAAAGGCCCACATGATGAACGACCCATAGTGAAGGTGGGCCCTACAGATGAATGGCCCATATCAAAGGTAGGCCTACATAATGCACGGTCACACCAAAGGTGAACCCCACATGATGGATGGTCAGCTTCAAAGTGTGGCCCCGCATGATGAACGATCCACATCAAGCAAGCCCTACTTGATGATGGTCCCCATCAAAGGTGGGACCCACACGATGGATGGTGGACATTGAATGTGGGACCACATGATGGAAGATTGACATTAAAGGTGGGCCCACATGATGAATGACAGGTTGAGCCCCACATGATGGGCGTTCCATAGCAAAGGTGGGACTTACATGATGGATGGTGGACATCAAAGGTGGCTTCCACATCAAGTGGGCTATCCACATCAAGTGGGCCCCACATGATGGATGGTCCACAACAAATATGGGACCCACATAATGGATGTTCCACATCAAAAGTAGGACCCATGTGATGGATGGTGGACATTGAATGTGAGACCACATGATGGAAGGTTGACATTAAAGGTGGGCCTACATGATGAATGACCCATATTAAAGGTTGGGCCCCACATGATAGACGGTCCACAGCCAAGGTGGGACCTACATGATGGATGGTGGACATTAAAGATGGGTCCCACATGATGGACTATCCACATCAAGTGGGCCCCACATAATAGTGGTCCACAACAAAGGTGGGACCCAAATGATGGATGGTGGACGATCAAAGATGGGGCCCTCATGATGAATGACTTATATTAAAGTGGGGCCCCACATCAAGGTGGGCCCACGTAATGAAAGGTTCACATCAAAGGTGGGTCCACGTGATAGATGACCCACATCAAAGTGTGGCCCAACATTACGGAATATGCACATCAAGTGGGTCCCATTTGATGGATAGTTCACATCAAAGGTGGGACCCACGTGATGGATGATGTTCATTGAAAGTGGGCCCACATAATGGCCAGTTGATATCAAAGATGGGCCCACATGATGAACGACACATAATGAAGGTGGGGCCCCACAATGAATGGTCCACATCAAGGTGGGCCCACATAATGGACGGAGTGGGCTTCACATGATGGATGACCCACATAAAAGTGTGGCCCCTCATAATGGACGGTTCACAATAAGTGGGGCCCACCTAATGGACGGTCCACATTTAAGGTCTCTCATGATGGATGACCCATGTCCAAAGTGGGTCATATGATGGATAATCCACATAAAAAGTGCACCCCACATGATGAATGATGGATATCAAAAGTGGGCCCCACATGATGGACAATCCACTTCAAAGGTAGAGTCCATATTATGGACACATCAAATTTGGAGTCCACATGATGGGTAATGGGTACTGGACATTGAAGGGCCCCACATAAAGAACAATTAGGAATGATGTTGGGCCCCACATGATGGATGATCCACCAAAGCAACCATTTGGATTTCTCTTCTATTAAAGTTGTTGTAATCTTTAAAAATGATGTCAACTACTCTTAAATAAAAGCTCTTATTTGAAAGTTTTACCAAATATGCTTATTTTAAATAAGAGTTTTTTTAAGAGGTTTTACCAAATGAGCTTATTTAAAAGAGGGCTAGAACAAAAATGACTCACTGAAGTAGCTTTTATTGAATTAGAGTAGAGATGCCAAACGAGGCCTTACTTTTTTTTTTCCTTTCCATGTTTTCAAGCGTAAAAGCTTATACCACATTGGATGAAAAGAATGTGTGAACAGTACTTAAAAAGCATCCATTTCTCTAATAATTATGAAAATGCCCGCATTATTCTCTAGCTTGCATTCGTATCAGATGCTAACTTTAAGGGTAAAATTGGCAAGAAAACAAGTTAATACATGATTAGTTTGAGCGAGTTATTTTCATTAAATTTATAATCTTTTTTTATTTTTTTGTCAAAATTCCGTTGAATGTAGCCCATTATTTAAGGTCTTTTCCCTCGTATGAGGCATGCTTCCACGGTCGGGCTCATCTCAATGGATACGACCATTTCGTAACAAGTCATGTGTTCGTTTGAGTTTTCACATTAAAATTGAATTTTCCCTTAGTGTTTTTTTTTAAATTTTTTTTATTATTATTATTTTCTTTTAGGCAACCAGACATTTTTGTTCTCAAAATTATCTCTCTTCATGTGAGGAAGGTCTTTTTTCTGGTTATTTTTGTATTGGGTTTTCGCAGTTCGTGCATGATGTGAAACTTCGTGCACTAAGCAATTGTATTTTAGGGAAGAGACTGGATCTATTACACATGCGTGTAAGTTAAGCTAAACATACACATGGATAATTTGTCTTTACACAAAAGAGTCCCAAAAAGAATATTGTGGCCCCCCGCCAGAAACTCAGCGATGTACAGTCCAGTTTCTTTATAAACAAAAAAACAAAAAAAATCTAAAACTTTTTAAGTAATATAATAAGGCCAACTCAAGTCTGTATTGGATCATTCAATCAGTGTGTTTTTCGCATGGTAGTCCATGCAATTTGCTCTGGACTTAATGGAAAGTTCAGATCGATGGATTAAACTGTCCAAATGGACAGATGAGACTGGGAGAACTATAACTTATAATGCTCTGAGAGAACTGGATCATTCCCTAATATAAAATATCTAAAACAGATGGCTGAAGTGCTATTGGCCAATGGTTGAGTGCCTTGCTATGCAAGTGAACACCCAAGTCCAACAATACGAAGTACAAATCGAGTTTACAGGACAACTCGGCCTAGAATGCAGCTGAGTCGAGTTCACTGGGTCAGATGCCTAGTCGAGTCATCGAGCTTTAGAACTATGTATCTGAGAGGGGCTTTAGAACTACGGATTGGGATGCCGACTAACAAATTACTCTCGCAGCAGCTGCTCATCTTGAAATGCTTGAGATATCATTGCGCAATCCGTGGACGGCGGCAGAAAATGCCTAGTGGAATCAATGAAACAAGGCTGCAAAACAATGACATGGCTGAATGGAATGAGCGCTACAAAGCCAGGGTCAGCACATACACATTGGTGGCTGCACTCATCGCCACTGTCACCTTCGCTGCTGCCTTCACAATGCCAGGCGGGTACAGGAACGATGACCCAAACCAAGGCGCTGCAGTGCTCGTGAGGCGTTGGGCATTCAAAGCTTTCTTGTTCTCGAATACAAATGCATTATATTTCTCACTTATCGTCGTTGTCTGCTTCATCTGGGCATCGGGTCATCACATGAGGTTGATATGCTTATGTGGGGCCATCGGCTTACGAGCACTGCATGCCTGGCGCTGATGGCTTCATTCATGGCAGCTGTGTATGCAGTGGTTGCACCAGTGTGCCTGTGGCTAGCTATTTTGATATTGGCCATGGGTTGTAGTGGCCCATTCCTTGTCTACTGTTTGATTGGTCACACAATCTGGTACATTCCTTTCTAAGGTGTTTCGTGGGCTGGAAAGATCAGTGGCACACTACGAGAAGCCAGTTTGATGTTATGTGACTGCATGGATGTTGTAATCCCAACATTTGGTGAGTAAACCATCCTAAAAGTAACTATAATTGCCAGTGGCCCCAAAATTGTGTACTTATCCTTATAAAATGTATATCGTCACCAGCCGATACATTATGGAGGCCGGTTCATGTACAACTTTTATAAAGTAAGCTTATTTTGTAACATTTTTGTGTGGGCCCTACTCTGATGTGTGGATGACATTCACTCCGATTTATCATGCATACTCACTTATATTTTTTGAAATAATTTAAAAGAAAATCTAAATATATTTGTTATTTGAAACTTTTGAATATAAGTTAGGGTGTGTTTGGCATCTCTACAATAAGAGCTTATTGGCTTATTTCTAAAAGAATAAGCTTTTAGGCCGTTTGGTAAAAGTTTAATGAAGTGTTTATTTTTTTTTTTAGAAAGTAGCAAATAAGCTCCGTTTTAGTAAGTTGGGGAGGGATTACTTTTTGAAACGGAGCTTATTCGGCTTAAGCGGGTAGACATTTTGGACTAATTTTTGAACAAGTTTACCCTTAAACTTTTCAAGTAATTCCCATCTTATCCTCTTCTCTTCTCTTTACAATTTCTTAAACAAAGGCCCACGTGATAAACGACCAATAGTGAAGGTGGGCCCCACATGATGAATGAGGTAGGCCTACATAATGCACGGTCACATCAAAGGTGAACCCCACATGATGGATGGCCAGCTTCAGAGTATGGCCCCACATGATGAATGATCCACATCAAGCAAGCCCTACTTGATGATGGTCCCCATCAAAGGTGGGACCCACACGATGGATGGTGAACATGGAATGTGATGTTCGTGAGACACCGCTTGGGGCCAAATTCCATGACTTGCGGAATACGTTAATCGAGTCTCGAGTGTTCGTGAGACACTGCTCGGTTGAATGTGACGTTACGATGAACACTCGGTGGTGACGATCATTCGGGAACCATAGAGAGCCGGCCGTACAGTGCTCAAATCTAGTAAATAGCCGAGCTACTCATCGGGCCTGAGGGCATCGGGATAATATGCCGATACCGACAAATACTAACAGCAGAGCGCTTTAGCGTTCGGGCACGTCACGAAAATAGAGAACGTAAATATGTACTCGTGCATTAGCTTTAACCGTACAGTTTTTGGGTCATCACAGGTTAACCCATAACACTAATGATGAAATTGCCCTCAAAACAAAAATGCCTACAAGATATCATCATACACGTGGTTTAGAAGCTCAGGGAATCTTGACTGTCCAACTGTGCATTCAAATTCAGGACTGCATGACTCACATTGACAGGGGAAGGGACCATCTACCAGACATCTAAGATACTTCAATTGATGTGGTACACATATATATGCACATTGAGTGTGAACCAATTGATGTGATCCCATATGCACATTGAGTATGAACCACTTGTCAGTCTTATTGAGTGTATGTTATTCCGCAAACTTGGGGCCACTTGATATGATTGATTTCCCTAATATTTAGGTCAGGATAGCTCACCCACTTGATGGATATATATCGACCGAATTCACACGTGGGACACGGCAATACATTTGTTGTCCAACTTTGCCCCTACAAATTATCACCCTACACACGATTTAAAGACCAGTGGATTCGGACCCACTCGTTCAGTCTTGGGTAGAATAAACTTGGGCGAGTTGCATTAGACTTGGGCGAGTTGCTCTCCACTCCATCCATCACTAGCTCATCTTAGGATGTGATCTAAAAAATCAGTCGGATCTGGAACTCAAGTGGGCTGCACATAAAAAAAAAAACAGTGTGATCGAATGTATGCCACTGAAACTTTCTTGGTGCCCCTCGAAGCTTTTTATCATGTTGATGATTGTATTTTCCTTTCATCGTGGTGGTAATAGCTTTATGAATGGGTTGGATTACTTGTAAACATTACTGTAGGCCTAGGAAGGTGTCAATGGTGGACAATTTTATCCCCACTGCTTCTTGTGGTGTTCCATTTTTAGGATCATGTCCCGAGACTCTCAACCTGAGCTAGCAAAATTGATAGGCAGAGTGGATGTCACCTGGACATCACAGTGAGCCGGCTCCTAAGAGAGATAAATATTGTAAAATTAGGCGATCATTCATATGCAGCTAATTTTGTGTTTCATAAGCGAACAAAACTTTTTAAAGTATATTGTCACTTTATCATAGAGAAAGTTTAGGCTAAGGTGATATCTACCCATTTTGTATAAATTGAAGACCAGCTAGACAATTGTTTCGCTAAAGCAGTTGGAAAACTTAGATATCAAAATTATATCAAAATTATTGCACAAGTTGGGCAACATCCTTATTTCGAACCCAATTTGAGGGAGTGTTGAAGATTAGCTCTAGGACTATTTATTTTTCACTCTTTCTCTATGACTCTCTTACCTACTCATCTCTTGTAATAGTTGTATTCAATTCTTCTCATAATATCTATTATGTAACTCTCTTCGTGAAAAATAGAAAGAAATTCGGATTTTATTCCTCACCTACTTATTTCACAATTTCATGGTCCGTTCGGCCTGTCCATGTTGTACGAGAGAGGATGACCCCCTTTCGAATTGGCACAGCCAAACTTACCCATGGACGGAGTTATTTGATACTTGTGGCACAGCCAAACTTACCCATGTACGGAGTTATTTGATACTCATGTACGACGCATGACACGCAGGTACTTGAAAATGGTAGATATGGTGTGTATCAACCCAAATTAAACCAATTAAATTGTGCAACCCATTGTCATTAAGCTGCAATAAAAAAATCAGGTTGGTTAAATAATCCTAGTCTCTGATGCTAGGACATTTGTTGTTTGAAGTAGAAAAAAAAAAAGTGTAGCTGTCTAATATTTGGATCCTAAAGTTGTAACTTCTGGTCTGTGGAGCATCTAAACTGCTGCTTATAATTTGGACAGTTTATTTTGAATTATTTTATGTATCTTGTGTAGTTGCAAAATAATCTCCAACTGCTTGGGTATCATCCATCATAGTCTGGCAGAGTATCAAAGTATTTCTTTCTTTTTTTTTTTTTTTTGGAGGTAATTCTTTATTGCGTTAGTCAAGCAACCCACACGCCCTATTGGCACCGCAACACACCCCTCAGTTAATCATACAAAGCATCCATTGAGGCTAACCTAAGACCTGGCTGGAGAGGCCGTGGCATGTCAACCAGCTTGATAACAGGCAGGAGACTACATAGCAGGGCAACGGCTTGGGTGGGCCCACAGTGATGTTTACGTGAAATCCACCAATCACCATATGAGTCACCCCATTTAGGAATTGGGCCAAAAAATCAGACTCATGTTTGAGGTGGATCACACTGTTGGAAAAGGTATCTAGGGCAACACCCTTGAAATTGGTTTCCTTAGTGTGGCCCAATTGAACTACAAATTAGCCTCTTTTTTTAGCCCATGCTTAAAATTTTGGCGTGACATTTAATAGTTGTAATAGTTATATAACCATATTGGGCCTCATAAAAATCAAGGGTGGATGTCTCTCCAGACTGTTTGTTTTGATGTGGCCCACTGTGGGCCGTAAAAATGAAGACTGGCCTTCACATAACTTCTTTTAATATATCAGCCGAAATGTCAGCTAAACATGGTGGCTAGAGGAGAAAACTTTTGCTACACCCCCAGTTAGCTAGGCTAGCTACCCGGGGTGTAGCAATGACCTCACCACTATGTATGTTTTATATCCATGTCTTCCATCCATTTGGTGAGATCATTTTAGGGCATGAGACAAAAAATGAGGCAGATCCAAAGCTCAAGTGGGCCCAGTGCAGAAAATAGTGGGGATTGAACGCCAACCATTAAAAACTTCTGGGGGGCCACTTGAGCTTCGGATCTACCTCATTTTTTGGAATCATGCCCTAAAATGATCTCACCAAATGGATGGACAGCGTGGATACAACAGATACATCATGCTGGGATCAGAATACCGTAGCGTGGATTTTTACAAGGTACAACGCGTGTTGGGCATGCGGAAAGGTACAAGGAAAAAAAAAAGCCGATCTTTAATTTTGGTGGGCCATGTCAAAGAATATTTGGGAGAGAGATCTCCATCCTTATTTTTTACTGGGCCCAACGAAACTATTATATAAAACTCACTCTCACCATTAGATGTCACACCAAAATTTAGCCTTGGGTCTCAAAAATCAGGCCAATCTGTTGATTACACTAAGGGAAATATTTTAGAGGCTGAACGTTGCCCTTAATTCCAATCACATGGTCCACTTGAATCATGAATAGAGCTGACTTTTGGGCCCTGGGCCTAGCAAAGGTTGATGCACCGGGTGGTCGGGGTGGATTTCAAATAAACATCACGGTGAGGCCCCACCAACCCGTTAGCTCTCATGATTCACCGAGTGGTGGGTAAGACATTAAACAGAAGGTACTCTAATGATAATTATTAAGATGGATATGGATGAAGGGAAAACACTCCGCACTCTCTTATCTTGCGGAGTAAACTCTGTTGGGCCCACCTAGAATGTACGTGCTTTTATCTACTCCGTCCATATGCTTTTCCATCTCATTTTAGGGGTTGGCCCAAAATTTAAGCATATCCAAATCTCAAGTGGACCATGCCACAGGAAACAATGGGAATAATGATATCCACAGTTGAAACCTTGCCAAGCCTCACAGTGATGTTTATTTGTCATCCAACCTGTTCATAAGATCACATGGATATTTACTTGTAAACATCACTGTGGGCCTAGGAAGTTGTCAATGGTGGACATTTTTATCCCCACTGCTTCTTGTGGTGTTCCATTTTTAGGCTCATGTCCCGAGTCTCTCAACCTGAGCTAGCAAAATTGATAGGCAGAGTGGATGTCACCTGGACATCACAGTGAGCCAGCTCCTAAGAGGGATAAATATTGTAAAATTAGGCGATCATTCATATGCAGCTAATTTTGTGTTTCATAAGCGAACAAAACTTTTTAAAGTATATTGTCACTTTATCATAGAGAAAGTTTAGGTTAAGGTGATATCTACCCGTTTTGTATAAATTGAAGACCAGCTAGACAATTGTTTCGCTAAAGCAGTTGGAAAACTTAGATATCAAAATTATTGCACAAGTTGGGCAACATCCTTATTTCGACCCCAATTTGAGGGAGTGTTGAAGATTAGCTCTAGGACTATTTATTTTTCACTCTTTCTCTATGACTTCTTACCTACTCATCTCTTGTAATAGTTGCATTCAATTCTTCTCACAATATCTATTATGTAACTCTCTTCGTGAAAAATAGAAAGAAATTCAGATTTTATTCCTCACCTACTTATTTCACAATTTCATGGTCCGTTCGGCCTGTCCATGTTGCACGGGAGAAGTTGACCCCCTTTCGAATTGGCACAGCCAAACTTACCCATGGACGGAGTTATTTGATACTTGTGGCACAGCCAAACTTAAACATGTACAGAGTTATTTGATACTTGTGTATGACGCATGACACGCAGGTACTTGAAAATGGTAGATATATATGGTGTGTATCAACCCAAATTAAACCAATTAAATTGTGCAACCCATTGTCATTAAGCTGCAATAAAAAAATCAGGTTGGTTAAATAATCCTAGTCTCTGATGCTAGGACACTTTTTGTTTGAAGTAGAAAAAAAGAAAAGAAAAGAAAAAAAAAAAAGTGTAGCTGTCTAATATTTGGATCCTAAAGTTGTAGTAACTTCTGGTTTGTGGAACATCTAAAATGCTGCTTATAATTTGGACAGTTTATTTTGAATTATTTTATGTATCTTGTGTAGTTGCAGGATAATCTCTAACTGCTTGGGTATCATCCATCATAGTCTGGCAGAGTATCAAAGTATTTCCTTTTTTTTTTTTTTTTAAGTAATTCTTTATTGCGTTAGTCAAGCAACCCACACACCCTATTGGTACCGCAACACACCCCTCAGTTAATCACACAAAGCATCCACCGAGGCTAACCTAAGACCTGGCTGGAGAGGCCGTGGCATGTCAACCAGCCCGATAACAGGCAGGAGACTCCATAGCAGGGCAACGGCTTGGGTGGGCCCACAGTGATGTTTACCTGAAATCCACCAATCACCATGTGAGTCACCCCATGTAGGAATTGGGCCAAAGATTCAGACTCATGTTTGAGGTGGATCACACTGATGGAAAAGGTATCTAGGGCAACAATCACCCTCGAAATTGTTTTCTTTAGTGTGGCCCAATTGAACTACAAATTAGCCTCTTTTTTTAGCCCATGCTTAAAATTTTGGTGTGACATTTAATAGTTGTAATAGTTATATAACCATATTGGGCCTCATAAAAATCAAGGGTGGATGTCTCTCTTGACTGTTTCTTTTGATGTGGCCCACTGTGGCCGTAAAAATGGGACAGCGATTCGCTACTGAACACGGCAGTAGCCAACTGAAGTGACGTCACCCAGTTCTGTGGGCCCCACCATGACGTATGTGTTGTATCCACACCATCCATACATTTGGAGAGATCGTTTTATGCCATGATCCAAAGAATGAGACAGATCAAAATCTCAAGTGGACCCCACCACAGAAAACAGTGGGGACAATAGCACCCACCGTTGAAATCTTACTAAGGCCCACAATGATGTTTATTTGAGATCCAACCTGTTCATAAGTTGACAAAGACATGGAAGAAGGGAAAAAACAGATATCAGCTTGATTGAAAACTTATGTGGACCTAAGAAGATTTTAATGGTAGGCGTTCAGTCCCCACTGTTTTCTGTGGTGGGGTCTACTTGAGCTTCGGTTCTACCTCATTCTTTGGATCATGGCATAAAACGATCTCTCCAAATGGATGGACGGTGTGGATACAACACATACATCATGGTGGGGCCCACAGAACTAGGTGACGGAGTTTGCTACTGACGTGTTCAGTAGCTAATCCCCGACCGTAAAAATGAAGAGTGGCCTTCACAGAACTTCTAATGTATCAGCCGAAATGTCAGCTAAACATGGTGGCTAGAGGAGAAAACTTTTGCTGCACCCCCGGTTAGCTAGGCTAGCTACCCGGGGTGTAGCAATGACCTCACTACTATATATGTTTTATATCCATGTCTTCCATCCATTTGGCGAGATTATTTTAGGGCCTGAGACAAAAAATGAGGCGGATCCAAAGCTCAAGTGGGCCCAGCGCAAAAAATAGTGGGGATTGAACGCCAACCATTAAAAACTTCTGGGGGGCCACTTGAGCTTCGGATTTACCTCATTTTTTGGAATCATGCCCTAAAATGATCTCGCCCAATGGATGGACGGCGTGGATACAACACATACATCATGCTGGGATCATTGCTACACCCGGCGTAGCTATCGCGTGGATGTAGCAAAAATCCGCTCTAGGGAGAGGAGAAGAATACCGTAGCGTGGATTTTTACAGGGTAAAACTCGTGTTGGGCATGCGGGAAAGGTACAAGAAAAAAAACCTGATCTTTAATTTAGGTGGGCCATGTCAAAGAATATTTGGGAGAGAGATCTCCATCCTTATTTTTTACAGGGCCCAACGAAACTATTATATAAAATTCACTCTCACCATTAGATGTGACACCAAAATTTAACCTTGGTTCTAAAAAATCAGGCCCATCCGTTGATTACACTAAGGGAAATATTTTAGAGGCTGAACGTTGCCCTGTATTCCAATCACATGGTCCACTTGAATCATGAATAGAGCTGACTTTTGGGCCCTGGGCCTAACAAAGGTTGATGCACCTGGTGGTAAGGATGGATTTCAAATAAACATCACGGTGAGGCCTACCCAACCCACCAACCCCTTAGCTCTCATGATTCACCGAGTGGTGGGTAAGACATTAAACAGAAGGTACTCTAATGATAATTATTTAGATGGATATGGATAAAGGGAAAACACTCGGCACTCTCTCATCCCTGCGGAGTAAACTGTGTTGGGCCCACCTAAAACGTAAGTGCTTTTATCTACTCCATCCATATGTTTTTCCATCTCATTTTAGGAGTTGGCCCAAAATTTAAGCATATCCAAATCTCAAGTGGACCATGCCACACGAAACAGTGGGAATAATGATATCCACCGTTGAAACCTTCCCAAGCCTCACAGTGATGTTTATTTGTCATCCAACCTGTTCATAAGATCAGATGGATATGGATGAAGGGAAAAAAAAATTATCAGCTTGATCCAAAACTTCTGTGTCCCCCAAGAATTTTTCAATGGTAGACATTCAGTTCACACTTTTTTCTGTGGTGTGGTCCACTTTAGATTTTGATATGCTTCATTTTTTGGCACCATACATAAAATTATCTGTTAAGATGGATGGACGGAGTGGATAAAATAAGTAAATCACGGTGGGCTCCACGGGGTTTACTCACAGCGCAATCCGCTTTCGTCAAGAAGGTAGTTCTCACCCAACAGGCACACTCACAAGTCACGCCCCACAATAAAGAAAATATTTCTACCTCGTCCTTCCATAACCCAAAATCACGTGATCAAGGGCTTATAAATAGCCAAGCATGTGTTCCTTTTTTCAAACAGGCCTTCCATCCAAATACATTGCATCCGTTGCCACCCCTTGCACTCATATGGCTCTCCAACTTCCCTCTCTTCTTTCTTCCACCCATCCCAGGCAGGAAGACAGAAAACCAGAGGTGGTCCGCCGGTCTGCTGACTTTCACCCTAGTGTCTGGGGTGATTACTTTCTCAACTATTTAGAAGACACTAAGGTATGGCAAGAGAAAACAGAAAAACAAAATGGAGTGAGATAGACGCGTCCATGTGTTTGTGAGATCCTCGCCATTCATTAAGTGTCCCACAGTTGCATGTGCTCATGCCCAGTCGGTCCAGGTGGGCCAGAATTGTACAGAAGAATTGGATGATTTTGATGTACTTTTGAGACCCACCTAATAGTCTGACTAGCTGGGTTTTGGGCCATGGAACATGATGGTGCCCACCCAATGAATGGAGTGATCTCTTGTACCACACAATGGCATGTGTTGTGAGTAGCCTCAAGGCCGTCTATAATGCTCAATTGATAACATTCATTCCAGTGCATGTGCTTGTGGACAGACCACATGCATTAAAAAAGAAAATCTTAACCGTTGATTTTATTGGTTTTTTTTTTTTTTTTTTTTTTTTTTTGTGTGAAGTTAGTCATGCAACCCACCCACCCTGTTAGCTGGGCAACACACCCACTTGGTTAGTCACATGATGCACCCACCCACTAGTGGGGTTAGTGTGTCTCAATGCACTCGAACCTGAGACCTGCTGTTGAAATGCCTAGGCGTCTTCCAGCTGGGCTAGCAGGCAACACACAATTGATTTTATTGGGTTTGTGGATGGGATGCATGCAGAAGGTGGATGCATGGGCCAGAAGGGTTGAAGAGCTAAAGGAAGAAGTGAAGAGGATGATGATGGATGCAAAGGGGTCAGTACAAGAACTGCAACTGATCGATGATCTCCAACGCCTTGGTGCGGCGTATCACTTTGAAAAGGAGATAGATGAGGCGTTACACCGGATATATGGTGAATATGCTACCGTTGATTATGATGATCTGGATGCTGCTGCTCAACGATTTCGTTTGCTAAGACAAGAAGGTTATAATGTGTCCCCTGGTAAGTCACTTGTCATACGTGTTTGTTCAATCAAAGAATTTGTGCTATTGGGCCTGCCGCTAAGGGGGCGTTTGGATCGAAAGTTACTCTGGATGAGCTACTTGTACCATAAGTAGCGTAGTAGTAGTAGTAGTAGTAGTATTATTATTATTATTATTATTATTATCATCTTAACACACCCACACCCCAAACACTCACCCATCCACTCACACCACATGGGCACTCAATCCCTATTCTGAGTATTGAAGTTTACCACTGATCCATGAAGCCTGTCTACTTGAACCATAAGTAGCTTATCTTGGTTTCTATTTGTTCTCTTTCAACAAAAAAGTAGAAAAGCATATTTGGTTTTCAACATTATAAGCAATTACCCCTTGAACTTGGTCCCCCTTACATCCACCATCCATCATGTGGGGCCAACCTTTGATGTGGACCATTCATTGTGTAGGCCCCACCTTTGATGTGGGTCATCTATCATATGGGGCCCACCTTGGATGTAGGCCATTTGTCACTATGGCTCAACTTTTAATGTGCACCATTCATTATGTAGAGCCCACCTTTAATGCTAGTCATCCATCAGGTGAGTCCTACCATCAATGCCATTTCCATCATGTGGGGCCCACTTTCAATATCCACCACACATCATGTGGTGCCCACCTTTGATGTAGACTGTCCATCATGTGGGCCCCAACTTTGATGTGGGCCATCCATTATGCAGGGCCTGCTTTGGATATGGGCCACTCATAATTAGGGCCAACCTTTGATGTGGACTATCCATCATGTGGGGCCTACATTGATGTGGACTGTCCATTATGTGGGGCCACCATTATTAATTGCCCATCATGTGGAGCTTACCTTTGATGTGGACTATCCATCATGTGGGGCCCACCTCCGACTTAAGTTGGCCATCATGCAGGGCTTGCCTTGGATGTGGTCATTCATCATTAGGGACGACCTTTGATGTGGATAGTCCATCATATGGGGTCACCTTAATATGGGCCATCCATCATGTGGGACCTAGCTTCAATTTCCACTGCCCATCATGTAGAGCCCACATTTGATGTGGACCATATCCATTATGTAGGCCATACCTTTTAAGTAGGTCATCCATCATACTAGCCCATTTTGGATGTGGGCTTTACACCATTATAGGCTGACTTTAGATGTGGACCATCCATATGTGGGCCCACATTAATATGCGTCATCCATCATGTGAGGCCCACCTTTTAGGTGGAAGGTCCACCGTGTGAGCCCCACCTTAAATGTGGACCGTACACCACATGGGTCCCTCCTTTTATATGGAAGACGAGAGAGCCTCCTTTGACATGTACGATGGGAGAGAAGTAGAAAAGTCCCAAGTTAAAAACCTAGGAAAAATTACTTATTAAGAAAAGTAGCTTCTGGCTTATAAGATACTTTTATACTAATGCTTACCAAGCTAACTAAGTGAAAAAAGTAAATTATTTAACATAAGTTAAAAAGTAAGTTATTTAGTGGTATCCAAACAGGGATAAGTAAGTAACTGAAAGGTTTTGATAGGTGGGCATCCCCTCCCAATTGCTCTTATGTTGTGGCCCACCTTTGTATTTGATCATCCTATTATTTGGCTCGGTCTAAAACATGGGATGACACACTTGGTAGTCGGAGTGGATATCATGCATGCATCATGGGCGCCCTATTTTGCTCGACATTCCACCATACCTTCTTGGTTAATGTGGATACTATTTCTATTATTGGTGGTAGTGGGCTATTGCACGGCCGATGAGTGCACTGCATTGTTCCCCATCCATTCGCATCACCCTCTGATGTTAGTCCAGGTGCCAAAATTCGGCCCGAATGGAAACTGTGAACCACACCATAGGGACAGTTGGGAGAGATGGCCAACCAATAAAATCTCCATAGAGGTTTGTGCGGTGCACATATATGTCATCCAAGCCATTCATCCGACATACAGGTCCTGTATGAAGGCCCATTTAGGTGAGGACTGAGGAGAGGAAAGAGGTGAACCACAAATACTTGTGCAACATCTAGTGCACTCCTCAGATGTGGTCCAATTTGAACGTGATATGAACTATAAATTTGAAGAGAAAATGCTTCCTTTACCACAGAGAAAAGAAAGAAAAATGAAGACTCAATTTTTCTCCAATCATGATGAGTAGACCAGTTAGATTTATGATGACAGGAGTACTCGTGTGTGAAGATGGCACACGTGCCTTGATTCAGCTCTTCAATCTCACCTTGAATGATCACCATTCCATCTCTATTTGCACCATTCCATCATTGTTATATATACAAATACAAATGGTTGATATATGCAATGTTGGACACCTTAACAGATGTATTTACAAAGTTCAAAGACGATCATGGCCGCTTCAAGGACAGTTTAATCAGCGATGTGAGGGGCATGCTAAGCTTATACGAAGCTGCTTATTTTAGCACACATGGAGAAGACATCCTGAATGAAGCCATTGTTTTCACTACTGGACACCTTAAGTCCTGCATGGCCCACCTTGATCATCCTCTTGCCATACAAGTGGGCCATGCCCTAGAGCTACCTCTGCGCAAGCGCATACAGAGGTTGGAAGCAAGGTTCTACATTTCGGTTTACAGTGATGATGTGGCACGGAACGATGTGTTGCTCGAGCTCGCCAAGTTGGATTTCAATGTGGTACAATCGTTGCACCGGAGAGAGATTAAGGAGATCTCAAGGCAAGTTTCATTAAGTACCTAGTTAAAATGACTAATCATCCTCACTTTCAGATTTAGTAGCTAGTAATTGATAAACAATAATGTCTCATATATCAGGCACTGAATTTCCAGATATGGGCCGTTCATCTATTGTAATATGCCGTGGATAGGCATGCACAAAAATACAGAGTCACTTTGACCAGAGTTTTTTTTCTTTTCTTTTTTCTTCTCTCTAATTCGATGGGAATTAGAAAGAAGATTTATTATAATCATGTGATAAAGATTAGTAAGATGCAGAATTAAATGGTCGTGATGTATCATGATATGAATATATCCCGATGCACCCAAGTCCCTCAAATGGGTTCCATGATCGGTGATCCATTGTTAAACAGTAGTCTCGTGATTGACTGTCATTAGTCCATTCAACCGCCGGATACTTGCAACCGTGGTGTCCGAATAAAAGACAAAACATTCTAATGAGGGGCATTTTTTCACTGTTTGGGCTCGAGTAGGGCGGCCCGTGTGACTCGGGAGCACACTCGGGGTGGGCAGCTTGTGTAGGGTGGGTGGCCCATGCGACTCTGGCCCCACTTGTGTGACTCAGGTGGCTCGTGTGACTAGACCCATGCGACTTGGGGCCCACGTATGAGGGTTCGAACGGGCCTGGTCTGGCCTAGGCTATGAGATAAAAGGATATTCCATGCCTCCCCATCAATTTTGGAGCTTTTGATGAGTTGGTCAAATGTCCTGCATCACATTCGATGCGTGAATGCTCACGCCGGGTACATCTGATCAACAACTCAGATCACTTGGCTATGGCTCCCACCTATACAAACTCATTATGATGCTATGCACATGCTGATGAATCAGGCCCTTAAATTTGGACAAAGTTGATTATGCTGGTTCCTTTGGGAGTCCAATTCTGCTTCTTCATTAGTCCAATTTAACGAACGTCTCTAACCAACTGTTGATGAGATGGGAGCCTTTTTTACATCATCGCCACCGTTAAAAATGAATCTGCCAGTACTTATGAATTGGGTTATGTTGATCTCTTTGGTAGGTGGTGGAAGGACATCGATGTCGCCAGAAAGCTTCCCTATGTGAGAGATCGGGTGGTGGAAGGCTACTTTTGGATACTCTCGGTCTACTTCCAACCAGAGTACTCTCGAGCAAGAATTATAATGACCAAAATCATAGGTCTATTCTCGATAATTGATGATACTTACGATGCATATGGTACATTAGAGGAGCTGGAACCGTTCACTGATGCCATTCAAAGGTTCGATATTTCAACTCCAAAAATGTGTGCGTATCAATGTCATCTAAGTTACTTATGAGGTGTTAATAGCGACACAAGCGGTACACTTAATATCGACCCTACTGTTAATGGACCACCCTCCAAAAATCACATTGGCGTGATGATTCTTGACAGTTATAGACATGCGGCTAGTATCACCCGATGCATATCCCTTTGGGTGCCCAATGATACCCAGTCATTCACCACAATGACCTCCAGCTTCAGATATTATAAGCACATGTGAGAAGTATTTAGATATGTTTATCAACCTGCCTCGTTGGTAGACTCTGCCAAGTTTCAAAAGGGGTCTTGGTTTACTAAACCCATCAGAGGTGAAAATCCACACTGCTAATAGCACTAGTGGGTGCGTTGCATGACTGACCAAACAAAAAAAGATATGTTTATCAACCTTTTTTAATGCATTTCGTAGGGTATCTTCCAATAAGAAAATATTTCGTGGGGTTTTTGCTTTTCACCCATAGTAGTGCGATACAGACCGGTACGATACCATATGATCGTATCTAATATGTCCATTTTAACCGTTGATTGGGATTGGTCTTCATTTATATAACGTGAGGAGCTTTTAGATATCTTTGCATTGAAACACACCTATTTAATTTGGCGTGTTGTTTCTTGCATTAGTCAGATATGCGTACATAGATGTATGTACAGATGTATATATATACAGTTGTGCACGTATCCTTACAGCTTTCACATCTTCATCAACTTTATAGTTGAAATAAGAATTTACTTCACCTACCCAGTACGGTCCATACACCGAATCAGTTTTTTTTTTATGGAATAAATATAAGTTGGCGAACGGTAATTGAATACAGGTGGGATGCGGGAGCCATGGATCAGATGCCGGACTTCATGAAAGTGTGTTTCCAGGCACTCTTAGATACCGTGGTGGAAATAGAAGGCATGCTGACTGAAGAAGAAAGATCCTACCGAATCCCATACTTGAAAGAAGTGGTATGACATGCATGGCTTCACCTTTCTTTAAGTTATTCTTAGATGCACCGTCCACCAACCCAGCAAGCAGTGGGCCCCACTGCTTCAAAATAATCGTTGGTGATTCATGGGTGATCTTATTGTGGATTGTTGTGGAGCCCCATCAAAATATCTCCACCGGACGTCTCCACATGTATGGTGATCAACTGTTGATCTTGTCCATCATGTTATGAGCCATAGCCTGAAGATTAAGGTGGTGCTACCCTTTTAGTCCTATGGCTTACGGCATGATGGCGTGGGCTTTGAGTGGACAGTTTTTTTTTTTTTTTGTTTTTAAGCAAAAGATGGGACCTTTATTTTATTAGATCAAAACCATATAGGACCATGAAACACGCAAGCCAACCACCCACAACCTACCACCACCCTCTCTCTCCCCTAACGGTTCCCAGCCCAACCCGGTCCAGGAACAGACTACCCTTCACCAGAGGTGAAGGTCCCTCACGTAAAAGAAATCCCTACTGAGCTGGGACTCGCTGCCCATCCTAGCCAGACCATCTATCACCTGGTTAACTTAACTTGGGCCCGGTTCATCAACGCCCCAACAATAGCCTGCCAGTACCACATCTTCCAACTAGGAGAGGAGCCACTGGAAAACACTTCCACAGTGGACTTGGTGTCCCTCTCCAAAACAATCTTGGAGAAACCTCTTTCAACGCAAAAGACTATACCCTCTACAAGGGCCCGAGCCTCCGCTCTAGCGTTAGACACAATCCCGAAACCTCTAGAGAAGGCAAAACGAAATTGACCTCTCTCATCCCTGCAGACACCTCTGCAACCCGCGGGCCCCAGATTTCTGTGAGCTGAACCATCAACATTCATTTTCACCCACCCTCGACTAGGCTTGGTCCAAACCTCAGTAGATAAAGTCCTAGGCCGAGGCTGGGGTTCAGGTAAACCCAAAATCTGAACAAAGAGGCGGGTGGAGCTGCTCGCCTGCTCAGATATTGGCGCGTGCTTGCTGGCCCAAGTCATCCATCGTAAAATGTTCTTCAGCACTCTAGCAGCATCCATCCTTTTCCCTTCAAACCGAACCCTATTTCTTTCATTCCATATCTCCCACACGGCGAAAACCGTTTTTTTTTCGAAATGGAGAAAGATATCAAATCCTTGGAGGACGCTTCCCTCCACCATAGGTAAAAAATTCTCTCCACCGCTTTGATCAGTGGACAGTTAAACATAAATTTTAGAAAAAATCAAACGACAAACAAAACTCAATGGAATAACTCACAAACTTCGGATGCGTATTGTCCTAGAATCAACTCGTTTTTTTTTTTTTTTTTTTTCACTCTTGCCCATTCATCCAAATCAATTATCCCAATTCCTTCATCTACAACATGTAGTTGGGCCCCTCACCATCGTCTATGGCCTAAGATTTCTTGTGATCAAATCCATCCACCTGGTAGCCATCACATGGACGACTTGTAGCCCAAAAGTCAAGGTGATTTGATGACAAACTAACCATCCGATCATTGCAAATCTTGGCTTGCGGTTGGTGGACCCATGTTCATATCTTGTTTCTCAACTTTCCTTTAACTGTTCATTTGATAACCCGAATGTTGGATGGCTCACGGTTTTTTATAATGTACGGTGCCACAATACCACAGTTACCCGTTAGGGCTGGTTTCCAATCCAGGGGAATCAGATGAAATATTTATTGGGAGCGATTGTATATGAAGATGAACATGGAACATTGATGAGTAACTTCTTAATGGCCATGTTCAAATCCAAGATTCAAAGGTCAGGATTATATATCTATGAAGCATGATTACAATATCACATATTCTATATAGTAGTAATGAGAACATGAACGGTTCAGATTCATCTAAGGATGCAATCCAGGGTGGAAACCGGCCACTGTATAGTACTGTGGTAGGGGCACCCTACACCATCGTCAAGATCAACGGTCCTCATAAGTGCCCACATGCTAGATACAATTCCTCGAGTTATAAATGTTACACGTCTCTGAATTGTTCTTAAATGGTTTGATTTGTGTTTGATTATCCCAGGTGAAAGAATTGGCAAGAGGCTACCTTGTTGAGGTCCAGTGGTTCAACGGTGGATACATGCCCACATTAGAGGAGTATTTGGGCATTGCATTACTTACAACCGGCTATCCTGCGCTCACCTTAGTTTCTTTCGTTGGTATGGGAGAAATAGCCACAAAGGAAGCCTTTGAGTGGGTCATGAATGAACCAAAACTCATCAAGGCATCCTCCTTCATTTGCCGAATTGTGGATGACATACAGTCGGGCAAGGTAAGACATAATCTCACACACACATGCACCCACGGCAAACCCCACATGAGAGAGATGCAAATGGGAATGGCTGTCATACGTGTGAGATCCAAACCATTCATCTGGAAGAGCAACATTACCTGTCCCAACAAGGAGGGGCAATACATGTACCTAGAAAACGGATCTGCGGTCAAATTTTCTGACCCTCCATCATGCCACCCCAATTTAGCTGCGGAAAATGCTCTGATGTGATGATGATGATGACAATTATCATCCATTTTGTCATAAAACTGTGATCCATCTGAGGAGTGGATAGGAATGATTTTTTGGCTGTCACGTATCCACTGCAGGCCCGGCCTTATGAACGGTAGTGATCTCACACGCATATGCCAAGTTAGCACCTATGTAGTGAGTCCACTTTCTCAGTATAAAAACAGGCTGTCGCCCGTTGGCAAGCGTACGCGCATGCAAACGGACATCGACACACATAAACACGGACTGCACGGGCATTATACGGAGGACTTTAATTACCAAAACTCACATGCATTCATTGTGTTAGGGGTAGACTATGGTGAGAATTCTGGACCCATAAATATGAGCTGCAAGCATAGGACTTGACTAGAAGGCTTGACCCAGCTCGATTTTTTTTTCTTATTATTTTTTTCCTTCATGCATCTTACGGACCTGTTAGCTGCGAAACGCACCCACATGGTTAATCACACGTTGCACCCACCACCACCGGTGGGGTTGGTGTGTCTCCTTAGCATTTTGAACCTGAAACCTGTTGTTGAAACGCCTAGGGGTCTTCCAGCTCGGCCTAATTTAATACTAAAGATATTACAAATTGGTGGACGGCAAACTGTGGTCCAACCGGTTGGACTTGAGACTGACTAACCGGTTGGACTATAAATTACTGTCCAAGCATAAGATAGCTTCCAACCTGTGATGTATGTTCAAAATCTAATCCATCTAATAGGTTGGCCCTACCATGAGGATTGACTTCAGGAAAATTCAGTTACATCCACTTTTCAAGTAGGCGTCATTTGTAATTTGCTATTTATCAATAGCTAAAAATTGTTTCCTCCTTTGTGGTTTGCCTAATAAGAAGTTTGAATTGATCTTTGAACTAGGCAATCATCATGGATGGACCAACCTATTAGAGTAATTGGATGTCAACTCTCTTAACTGGTCAGAAGTTAACCACTGGGTGGACCATAACCTGTGGTCTAACCCGTTGGACTTGAAAGTCTCTCTCTCTCTCTCTCTCTCTCTCTCTCTCTCTCTCTCTATATATATATATATATATATGTGTGTGTGTGTGTGTGTGTGTGTGTGTGTGTGTGTGTGTGAATGCCCACCTACACACTAGTTTGAGAACTTGTGAGCACTTTTGAGAGCTCATCACATGTGATGTGAACCTTACATTGGAACCGTCCACGTGATGTAGAACCCCAAAAAACCCTAGGGGCCCAACTTTTACCCTGATCCAGAACTTTGATAGGCCATGGTTAAATGAAATGGTTTCCTCCCTTGAATTACCTCTCTCTTCCATAGCCCACCAGAGATTTGGATCAAGATAAAAGTTGGGACTTAGGGATTTTTTTGGAGTTCTTCATCACATGGACGGTTCAGATTCAGGTTTCACATCACATGTGATGAGTTCTCAAAAGTGCTCATGAGTTCCCGTGAGAACTGATACGCAGATGAGCATTCATATATATATATATATATATATATATATATATATATATATATATATATATATATATATATATGCCCACCTGCGCACTAGTTCGAGAACTCGTGAGCACTTTTTGAAAACTCATCACATGTAATGTGATCCTTAAATCGGAACCATCCACGTGATGTAGAACCCCAAAAAACCATAGGGGCCCAACTTTGACCTTGATCCAGAACTTTGATGGGCTATGGTTAAAGGAAACAGTTTCCTCCCTTAATTTACTTCTCTCTGCCACAGCCCACCAGAGATTTGGATCAAGACGGAAGTTGGGATTTGGGGATTTTTTTGGGGGGGTTCATCATGTGGACGGTTCAGATTCAGGTTTCACATCACATGTGATGAGTTCTCAAAAAGTGCTCATGAGTTCTCGTGAGAACTGATGTGTAGATGAGCATTCCTCTCTCTCTCTCTCTCTCTCTCTCTCTCTCTCTCTCTCTATATATATATATATATATATAAGCGTTATCCCAATTAACAAGGTTTGGCTACATGAATCCCATTCTGCTTTGTTACTGGAAAAAATAAATCTCATTTAGCCATTCCACTCTACCGAGGGTGACTTGACAAGTCTTCCCAAGAGTTTCAGGTGATTCAAGCCCAAGAACAAGTTTCCAAGATACTCAGCCTAGTTTCGAGTCAAGTCGGCCAATTTTAGAACTATGGGTGCAAGTGCCACACGACCAGACTTCTTTGATTACTAGATGACATCAAGAAACACTTTCATGTAATGTTTAAGCCCATTTTTTCAACGAGGTGCAAAAAGCACACCAGAGTCTTCCACTATCTATGATATTACTAAAGCTGTGAATTTTGGTAAGCACCCATGACATTTCTCTGTCTTGGATATTTGAAGTTCGAGCAGAAGAGAGGGCATGTCGCTTCAGCTGTGGAATGTTACATGAATGAGAATGGTGCATCAGAGCAAGAAGCGTTTGACAAGTTCCGTAAAATGCTCAAAATGGCGTGGAAAGACATCAACCAAGAATGCCTTAGGCCAAGCCCCATCCCAACGCTTCTCCTCTCACGAGTTGTCAATCTTACGCGGGTGATCGAAGTCTTATACATGCATGGAGATGGATATACTAATTCTATTGGTGAAACAAAAGCCAAAGTCACCTCAGTGCTCATAGATCCCATCCCCATCTGAGAAACGAAGTCTATTCAATATCTTACATTTGCAATGATGTTATTTTATCATGTATGAGTGAGAGCATGTGATTTTATGTTATTGAGTGTGATTAATTAAAATAATATCTCGCTCCTTATATATATCTAAATGCATTAATCTCTGGAATGTGTGTTTGGGTTGATGGTGTGTTATTATGTACTAGTATAACACGTGTAATGCCATGGAGATGTGAGGAGATAAAAGGAAAAGTGAGAGATATTTAAAGGGGAGAGAGAAAAGGAGATAGGTGAAGGGAAATGTGTGGGCTATGTGCAGCTGAATGGTAGAGAGAGAGAGATCAGAGAGAGAGAGAGAGAGAGAGAGAGAGAGAGAGTAATGGTGGGTGACCCATCCTCATATTTTCCTTTGTTATAACTTACTGGAGTCCCTTTTCTACCTAATTTATAGGATAACATCTTAATATGAGTCAACACAACTGATGTATATAGTAGATGTCTTTTTTTTTTCTTTTTCCCCAATTTGTCTAGGAGAAAATTGTTCAAGTAAAGATCATCCCAGAGATAGTGCTCTTCGGTTTGAACAAACCAAAAGAGATTTGGAGACTTGGATTTATTCTTCACAAGTTGGTATAGTCTCCACATAATTAGATTCTATCGGTGCTTCCACAATTGATAAATCGGTATTACACTCTGTGGAAGGAGTCTTTTTTAGGTACCGATGAAGCTTCCCTTAAGGAATTAACAATGTCATGGATCATAGGATCATCCCAATCCTCAAAATATGTCAAACACTCTTCTAGAGTGTAGGAAACTTCGACATTCTCGATCACTTGTGTAGGTTGGAATAAATCCCCAACCACTACACATTCAGAATTTGGCATCTCCTTAGCAATTCAAGTAACAATCCATCAAATTTATGCACAACAAAATTGTTCAAATCAGTGATTGGTGTCTTGTCAATCAAATTTTTAGATTTTGGATCTTCCAAAGCTTCATCAATATCTAAAATTACTTCTTCCTTAGAATAAGCCAAACAAACTTCTAAGGTTTTGAAAAATTTAGCCAAGGGTAGCTCATCATCATCCATAATTGTATCTATGAAATTAATCATGTGGATCTCATCTTCATCCTCATCTTCATACTCTTGTTGTTTCTACAAATGAAACACATTCAGCTTCATTGTCATGTTTCCAAAGGATATTTTCATCACTCTATTCCTCTAATTAATTATAGCATTAGCGGTTGCTAGGAATGGTCGACCTAGAATGACAGGAACTTGAGTGCATGCATTTATAATCGCTTGTGTATCCAAAACGACAAAGTCTACCAGGTATAAAACTTATCGATTTGGATTAACACATCCTTAATTACTCCTCTTGGTATTCTAACGAGCAATCCGCAAGTTGTAAAGTTATCTTGGTGGGTTTTAATTCACCAAGTCCAAGTTGCTTATATACCAAGTAGGGAATCAAGTTAACATTAAACAATAGATCGAGAAGTGCTCTATTAATCCGGAAGTTACATATCATGCAAGAGATTGCAGGGCTTCTGGGATCTATGAATCTGGGGGAGTGTTTTGTTGTATGATAGCACTCACTTGTTCCATAAAAAATGCCCTCTTGTATACGTTTTGCTTACGCTTTACGGCACATAGATCCTTTAGAAATTTGACGTATAAATGAATTTGCTTAATTACATCTAATAAGGGAATGTTGATTTTGACTTGTTGGAAAACTTTTAGGATGTTCTGATTTTCATTCGGCCTTTTTATTGAGACAAGACGTTTGGGGAATAGGGCCACGGGTTTATACACATGCTCCGGCTCTTCATCTTGTAGAGCATTGCTCAATTCACCATCGCTCCCTCTTTCCTACCCTAGCACGAAGGAAAAAATGAGAGAAGTCACAATTTTCTATAACAAAAATAATTCAAATAACTAACCAATTTATAATTTATATGGATAATATTCGAGGAAAATTTTAAGATGCATAGGGCTAACCACCAATCTGAATTGGCTCAACCTAGCTAAGTAAAGATAGCCTACTCCACAACAAGCGAGAAGTCTACTTAAGGTGTTGATAATGTCACTAATACCCGCATAAAGGGATTAAACAAGTATCAGTTTGATGCAAAGCTTTTGTGGCACACGATGAGTTTTTTATGTGGTGTGGTCCACCTGAGATTTTGAGTTGCCTCATTTCTGGTAATGTAGCCTAAAATGAGCTGTTAAAATGGATGGATGGTGTGGGTGTAATACACATACATAATGGTGGGCCCACAGTTAGGAATCCACTGAAGTTGTGTCCGTCAAATGAGGTCTATCAAGGATGGATCATGCACCAATGCATACATTTAAGAAATAAATTTACAGACTTCACATTCATGGAGAAATGAAACTTTGTACCTCAATGGTAAGATTAGTTGAGAAAGGAAACTTCGTTTGCATCATAACAATTTAAAATTTGGACTGCACTCAGAACTTCTCTATGAGAAAAAGCTTTGTTACTTTGGTAAAGTGTGATGGGTGATACATAGCCACTTCGAAATTACTTTTAAGTAGTCAAATTCAACTGTTGAAATTATATTATGGGCACCGAAATTTAAAGTTATTATGAAGCAAAAAATTAGACTTATTTGATATTTTAAAGCTTGGATATGTATGGATTGGACAGTTAAAATGAAAACTATTCATCCTTCTACTTCAAAGAACAACTATCCAAGAATAAGAGGTTAGGAGTTTTCACCATTTTGATTTTGGTACCATAACTCAGCCATAGTAAGTTCCATAATAGCAGTGTTTCATACATACTGCATGTATAATTTTCTGAGTGCCCGTGTAGCAAGTGTCAAACATGAGCAGTGTATCAAACAGCACTCTGATTTTTGTACCCTTTGCAGTGTAAGGGGCACGACATACAGTGGTACCGTATACTACTGTGATGGTATGATCACAACCTTTTTGGAATAAGAACCCCCAAAGTGAACGGAAAAATCAGTTTTAACATTCATTTTGCATGCCCATAACTATATGGTTAAGATTATCCATTCATGGTTAATAATCTATAGAGGATTCCTCTTATCAAACAGTCTTTGTTGTTCGTGTGGAATGTGTGTGGGGCCCACCTTGATGTATGTGCCTTACATCTACGCTATCCGTCCTTTTTTTTTACCTCTCATTTTAGAAGCAGATCCAAATCTTAGATGGACCACACCACAAGAAACAATGATTATTGAATATCCACCATAAAAAAACATATCAGGATTTTTTATCATTGAATATCCAACATAAAAAACATACCAGGATTTTTATTTGCCATCCAACCTGTTGATAAGGTCACAAAGACCAGGATGAAGGGACCAAAAAAAATATCAGCTTGATTCAAAAGTTGTGGTCCACAACAAGGTTTTAATGGTCAATCACCATTGTTTCATGTGATATGGTCCACCTGAGATTTATATCTGCTTCACTGTTTGGTTAATGCCCTAAAATGAGATTTCAAAATGGATGGGCGGTGTGGATTTAAGGAATACACATCACGGTGGGCCCCATAGTCAAGGATCCATCGAATCCACGCTCGATGCAGAGACAATCACCATTTTGTACCTTGGGAAGTGAAACCTGACAGTGGTATGTTCGAAAGGATAACAATTACCATACGTTTGGAGTTGTGTGGCCCATCGATGACATCTATGCAGAATCCATATCGGGCATCCGGTGGACCACCTCATATGGTAATAGCTGGGGCGGAATCATACCTTTCGGGCGTGCAGCACTAAGGGCGGGGGAGTCGGGCGTCCGGCGATAGTGGCATGGGGCGACGAGGGAGAGAGAGATGAGGTGGTGGGTGGGGGTTGTGCATTAGAGAGAGAGAGAGAGAGGAGAGGGACAGTGAACAGAGAGAGAGAGAGAGAGAGAGAGAGAGAGAGAGAGATTTGGGGGGTTTTGTTTTTTAGACCTAATTTTAAAAATTCGACAGCCCAGGACCGCCTAATTATTTTGTAGGCTTTTAACGTCGGCCTGGGCCACTGAATTTTTGCCGCACTTTTAACGACGACCCAGGCCGTCGAATTTAAAGTGCTGAATTACTACCCTTTTCACATAAATTCTCAGAGAATTGTAAGGAACTCATGTCCGAAGTACACATAAACTCTAACAAACTTCTAAAAATCCAATTTATTCAAACTATAACTTTAAAATCTAAAGTTAAGAAAGTGGTACTTGCATAAACGAATTAAGTATTGAAACTAACTACAAATGTCACCTCTTAGCTAAAAGAAAGCATTAAAAACTAGAACTAGAAGAAGAAGAACTAGTTCTAAGAGGCTAAGAAGCCTCCTAGGTCTTGATTCATTTGCTCCCTACATTGTTAGATGTCTTAGGAAGAGGGTAGATGTGTCTTTTTATAGCTTAGATCCGCCATTGCGTGAGAAAAGTCGGGAAACTGCGTGTCCTTCTGCACTTGGGAAACCCGAAAACTGATTTAAAAGTCTGGAAAAATTCTGCAAGTTATTGTCTTCATGGCCAACCGATCATGACTGGTCGGACCCATTTGGACGTGGTCCAGAAGGCTCTGTAGAGGGCAGCAGAGTTTGGCCGACCGGTCTAGCCTCCCTATGGGCTAGTTTCTCTTCTTCTTTCATTCTCTTCTTTCGTTGTATCTTTCTTCCACCCCTTGACCTTTCTTCTTTTATTCTTCAAGGTGTTTAGAAAGGTGTCTTTAAGTATCAAATAAGTGCAATCTCTCTCTCTCATACCTATAATCACAAAAGCATGTACTAGATAGATCATTAATTATAGAAACCATGCTTAATGTGTGATGAAAATGGGTTGTAATATGTATAATTCAAGGCTCAACAACTACTTTGCAACCTTACACTTGGGGAGTGAACATTTGTTTAGATTATAATTAGAATCCATACAGATTAAACAGAACATATCTAATTAATGCATTTGATGATCCATTATAGGATCACTTATACAAATAAATGTCTAGGATCATATCTGATTGTAATGGCCCATCCAAAGATTAGATCAAGAGAGATCTATTTAGATCTGATCTGACACAAATAGATACATACCAATCGATCTCTTCAAGAAGAGATCACACCTAGTTCTAAACCTTTTCATATCGTCTCTTTTGAAATGCATCCATAGACCAAAGCAAGGAATGAATGGTTGATAAACCCCATCCATTGAGTAGATCTAGTGGAATGACGCCAAATGCATAAAAAAATGAGAAGAGCAAGGACTTACTGGATTTGAGCTATCCACCCTCTCTATTCACCATGTGAAAAAGCATTAATTTCGACTACGAAATTCGACGGTCCATAACTGTTGAATTTACTGCGCGGAAAAATTCGACGATTTAAAACCGTCAAATTTAGGGCCTCAACTTTGACTGGTAATGACCGTCTAGTTATTACAGTCAAAATTAACACGCGGAAAAATTTGACGGTCTAAAACAGTCGAATTTAGGGCCTCAAATTCGACTAGCGTATTTGGTCCACAACGAATTGATTTTCAAGGCGAAGTTTGGGCGCTTTATCGTGCTAGGATTTTACGACGGATTCGGTTTGTCGTTAAATAAACATTTTTAAAATATTTTTTATAAAAGAAAATTGAGATATTTTGAAAATATTAAGATTAAAGAAAACATTGAGATTTTGGAAAAGAAATAGAGAAGTTTGAAAAAAAAAAACTAACAAAAAATTGAGATTAAAAAAAACTATGATTTTGAAAAGACAAGTGTCATTTTGAAATAGAGAATTGAGAAGTTCAAAAAAACTGTAATTTTAATGGAAAAATTGAGATTTTGAAAGAAAATAAATTAAGATTTAAAATAAAACACTAAGATTTTTACAAAAAAAATTAACATTTTGAAAAAGAAAATTGAAAAGTTAAAAAAAAATTGTAATTTTGAAAAAAAAAAAAGGATAAAAAAATTTGAAAGAAAAATTTGTCAATGTTTTAGAAAAATTGAGATTTTGAAAAAAGAAAAATCTAAGATTAAAAAAAATTAGGATTTTGAAAAAGGAAAATGGGCATCTTGAAAAAATTAATAATATTTGAGAAAAATTGAGATTTAAAAAAAACATTAAGATTTAAAAAATCACTAAAGTTTTGACACAGAAATTAACATTTTGAATAAGAAAATTGAATATTTAAAAAAATTGTGATTCTCATAAAACTAAAAGTTTAAAAGTTTGGAAATTTTTTTACAATGTTTGAAAAAATTATATTTTGAAAAAACAATTGAGACTTAAAAAAGAAACTTTTAAAAAAAAATTGGCATCTTGAAAAAATTGATATGTTTGAATAGAATTGATAATTTTGAAAAGAAAATTTATTTTTGATAAGTTTGAAAAAGTTCAAAAGTTTGAAAAAAAACTAATTGAGATTTAAAAAAAAAAAGATTGAGATTTTGGAAAAAAATTGAGATTTAAAAAAAAAAAAATAGAAGTTTGAAAAAAATATTTAAAAATAAAATTTTGAGATTGAAAAAAATTGAGAAATTTGAAATGAGTGGACCAAATTTACTATTGGACATTTATTGAATGGTTAGAATTAAAAATTTACAGTCATTGAGTTACCTGCCTATCGGATTGGTTTATGCATACCCACAAGGTCACTTGTATAAAAGATGATGGCCCAAGTATAATGATGTGTAATTGTAAGAATAACTTATAATGATGAGATTGATCAAATTCTACAATTAGAAAATCCTAAAGTTGATATGAACGGTCAGATATATTTGGAACGTGCTAAGCTAAATAGGTTACGGAACAAAATTAAGACCAAATTTGACTTGAAACAAATCAGATCCGTCTAAAACACTCTTTAAATTGGCACGATCAATTTGTCTAGATCTAAACAGATTTTGGACAATCTGATTGGTCAAGATTGAAGAGAAATGACTTCAGATCTTTAGATTAAATTTTACTCAAATCTAACCGTTGGATTGCAAGATATGACCCATCATATTGTTGATCAATCTTGTTCGCCCAATATCTTTCTCATCCGAAATCTGATCGAGGTGAGTGATTAGTCAAATTGAAGATATTGATGAGTAGAATAAAGTAACTAGATCAAAATTTCAAATTAGGCCAAATTTTTTGTTCAAAATTGCACTGCGATTGGCTGACCTCGTGAAAATCCAAGAAATGTGCAGTCATTGGACCCCAAACTCTGATTTAGTTGTTGAGATTTGGATCTTAAGTCTTAAGATTTGGTATGGCATCATAAAATGATATTTAAGAATAGATGAACGGGATAAATATACATAAAATATATCAACTTGGATTCACACGATTAGGGTAGTGTGTGAGGATTGGCTAATGACCTGACTGGCCACTAGTACTGGTCGATGCTTGTGGGGCCCACCATGATTTATGAGTTTTATCCATTAAATATGCCTTAAGCATTACAAGGCTCTTGGAGGTTTTTAATGGTGGATATTCAATCACTATTGTTTTCTTGTGATTTAGTCCACCTAAGATTTAGATCTGACTCATTTTTTGGATCAATCCTTAAAATGATCTTGAGAAATGAATGGAAAACATGGATAAAGCACAATAATAGTGGGGCCCACAGAGCACCAACCACAAGCCACCTGACTAATGTCAATAGTATGGATGGCATATAAACATCACTGTGGACCCAAGAAGGCTTAAACGGTAGGAATTTCCATATAAAACTTTAAGATGGGCCCTTTGGAATTTTTAATGGTGAGTTACTCAATCTCCACTGTTTCCTGTGGTGTGGTCCACCTTAGATTTTGATATGCATAAGTTTTGGTACACAATCCTAAAATAGTATGTATAAACAAATGGACGCAATGGATATACATAAAATCATCATGGTGGCCCCCACGGTAGGGGTAACACTTATTAAGCTGTTACCCGGCTAAAACCTAATTCGTGCCCCCCACCCAAAAATAAAATAAAAAATAAAACGCATCCTGCCCCCAATCCGCGCCCAATTCTCCCTCTCAAACCTCCTCTCTTGCTCCTATCTAAGGCCATAAATGGGTCAATGGACCCAATGGGGTACCCAGACCCAACTCATTTAGACCCGACCCGTTTGTTAAATGGTACGAGTCTGGGTCCAAGAATAGACCCAGTTCTTAAATGGGCGGGTTTGATCTATGTTGCAAGGGACCCATCTAGGCCTGGGCCCATCCAAACCCAGTTTTAAACCTAATAAAAACGCTTGACCCATTAGACCCGACTCATTTATAAATGAGTCTAGGTGGATCTCCCTCCACCTGACCCAGACCCATTTATAAATGGGTCTGATGGGGTTGACTTAGACCCGACCTAGACCTGCCCATTAGTAAAAGGTTCTGAATCTAAAATTTGGACTCAGACCCATTTAGTAAATGGGCAGGTCTGGTTTTGGTGAAACCCAACCATTTACAACCCTACTCCTATCTAGGGTTTTTCCCTCTCTCTATCTTGCTCTATGCACATTTCGATTCGAAGATCTGCTAAGGTTTCAATGATTGCCATCAGAAAGATAGTGGATTTTGGCGAGAATGACATGATTGGAGCTCGATCTAGTTCGATTACAACCAAACTCTCGCCCTACTCTCTCTCTCTCTCTCTCTCTCTCTCTCTCTCTCTCTCTCTCTCTCGTTACGCTACTTTGATTTAGGCATGATTTAGAGCGTGATTTGTGTGTAGGCTATGACCCTGATCTGATTGTTTTGTTTTTATTTTTTCTTTCTATATTTGGTGTTGATCTAGGGATTTTCTGAGATTAAGAGACCAATTAGATTTGATCGAGATTGCATGTTGTATTTTTTGTAATTTCATTGGCTTGTGGAAGTTATTTTCTCATGATCTTAGAAGAATTAGGATTTGATGTTATTGTTTTCATTATTCCTTTTAAATTCTTTCATATTTTTTGCTAGCATATATTGAGATTTATATTTCATAAATCGGTAACTTTTATTTCTTAGTTGTCGAATAAATATGAATTTTTAACATTTTTCTATTTGAAAATATAATCGGTATTCATTGATCTTATGCATATGTATTAAGTTGAATACCTCCTTGTGCAAGGCTTTATCGATCTACTTCTGCAATAGGTTTAGATCAATTTCTTTCCACATGTTTGCCTTTTCCTTTAGAATCTTGAATGTTGAGTGTGGTAACGTTTTGTGTTCTTTTGAGCTATGAGATGGAAGTGTGAAGAAATAGCAAAGACAAAAAGCTTATAGCTGATTGACTTAACATTGAAATTATGCTTTCAACCTACAAAAATATAATGGCTAAGTCGTATAACATTTATCTAATTCTAATGGCTTTTATAATGCTTATCAAATTAAAATGAAATTTAAAAAAGGAAAAAAAAGAAAAGAAAATCACAGTGCCAATTGTAATGTTTCAATTGCTAATGTAAGTCTTTAGTCCTGCAACCACTGTTATTTGGAAAGTGGGTGTTTAATAATAATAAAGAAGAGGCGGTTTCATATACTGCGTTAAATTTTTTTTATGAAAGATAACAGTTTGGAGTCATTTTAGTGTTTTTATGAAACCAAGCTTCAAATCCTCATTGAGATATTGTGTTCTGTCTCTTTTCCTTAGTGCAGATTTTTATCTGTAACCTTGCTGAATGGTCGCTCCCCAATTGCAGGGTTGCGATGTAGTAATAATCTTAATAAGACCGAGGTCAATCCACATGGATTAACTAGGAATTCACAAAATATCTTCAAATAATTAATCCAAAGATAACTAAATCTATAATTAGATGTATGAGAGGCAATAATGAACAATTTGTGTGATTTTGAAAATACGTTATCAATTTAAGAAAACACTAGAGCGCCAAGGATCCACTTATAGCTATTCTTGATGCTTAATTCGCATTGGTTTCACAATTACTCAACTAGAATTGAAATCAAATCATATCTAGTCGGATTATAAAGCAGTTAAATTATCAAAACAATCTAAGATATTTACCGTCTATTAATATGACTCCTTCAATTCAAGTTAGGACTTGGGCATACTCAATTACATAGGCTAATCCTAGTTCTAATAGTTTAAGATCATAATCATGATAAAAATTAAATCATGTCACTAGATTCAACTAACATCACAACTTGAATTCTATTTAAATCATATTAACATTCATTACATATCTCAGATTTAAAAAAAAAAATAGAATTTTGGTTTGAAGTTCCCATATGAAGAATCAAGTTCTAGAGCGTATTGAATTCAATTCCTTGAAGCGTACAGGTCTAGATCTTGCAAAACAATGAAGTAACTAAGCATGATTCTTCCAAACTCCAAACATCCATGAGTCGTCATATGGTTAAGAAAAACTAACTTAGACTTCATTCAAACTTAAATAAGCCATTGTTCAACATTAAAACCAATCCATGAAACCTTACATATAAATTAAAACATCTAGAACAACTACAAGCTTCACCTCTTAGCCCTAACTAAGAGGTCTAGCCTACCATGCTAGAAGAAAAACAGAAAAGCTACTTTAAACATGAAAAACTAGAAAGAAACTAAGCAAAGGGAGTTGTAGAACTCTGAATCCTTCATTCTCTACCTTCTAATACAATATATCTATTCTAGGATACCCTAGGAATGAAGTAGAGGAGTCATTTTATAGCTTTCAAGTCCCCCCAACGCGGAAGATTCGAGAACTTGCGTAGGATTTACGCACTGTGCAGGGAAAATCGGAGTTGAACTTAGAAAATTTTGAACTGGGTTCTTTTGTTGTGTTCCACTTGGGATTTACATCTTCTTCATGTTTTGGGTCCCATAATTAGGTATACACTTGAGATTTGGATATGGTTCAACGTTGGACACATGCCCTAAAATAAAATTTTAAAATGGTTGATTAGCTAAGTAGCTTGATTGGCCAAGTAGATTGATTAAAGAAGTAGCTTAAATAGCTAAGTAGCCTAAAACATAGGTGGAAACCACTGTCACTAGTTGGTTAGATATGTTTTATTTTATACATGTTTGGTTTTGATACGTCTCTCATTATATCCATTTTTTCCACTATTCTGCATATATTCTATTCACGCCGTCAAGGGTAGGGTCTATTTAGACTTAAGGTCTGGGCCAGACTTTTTGCGGTCATCCCCTACTATAATATGACAAAATAGATAGATGGTGTGGAAATAACACATAGATCATGGTGATCCAAATGGATATTGAACAGGGGTCTGGAAGGTGGGAACTGCTGTTGAGACGATGATAAGGATTTACATTTGCTATGGATAACAATAAAAGCCTAAAATTGAGTCTGGGTACCTGAATGTGCGTCGAAGCTATCCGTGGTTGGATTGTTTTTGGATATGTGGATGATGAATGATACTTGTGATTGAGAATATAAAATAAATAACTAATTATATATATGTATATTATGAAGTATGATTTTGAGCAATGGTCCCTGAAAAGTGGAAATCGTTGTTTGTTGGATACGTCTCTCATTATATCCATTTTTTTGGCCCATTGTACTGCATATGTTCTATCCATATCGTCTTGGGTGGGGTCCACTCCTATGGGATGGGGCCCACTTAGACTTTGGGTCTAGGCTGGACTTTTGGCCGTCATCCCCTACCATGATATGGCAAAATAGATGGACAGTGTGGAAATAACACATACATCATGGTGGATCTAAATGGATGTTGAGCGGGATCCCTCGAAGGCGGAAACCACTGTATGTGTTTCATCCATACCATCCATACATTTTTACAAATCATTTTTAGGGCATGACCAAAATATACAATGAGGTAGATTCAAAGCTCAAGTGGACCACACCGCGTGAAAGTGGGGACTGAACGCCCATTAGTGGTGTGGCCCACTTGAGCTTTGGATCTCGCTATATTTTGTGTCATGCCCTAAAATTAGCTTGCAAAACGGATGGGGGTGGATATAACACATATATGACGGTGGGCCTGAAGAACTCAGTGCCGCTGGAATCCCTGGCGCTGTAGGCTGCAGGCAATACGCGTCCATCTAAAGCCGTGCGCTGGAAATCTAAGTAGGGCCCACCGTTTTGTTTGTGAGAAATCCAGGCCGTCCTTCCGTTTTGTGAGCTCATTTTAGGAAAGGTGACCAAAAATCAGCCAGATCCAAGACACAAGTGAGCTGAAAATGTGAGGCTTGTACTTCCACAGTTGAAATATTCGTGGGGCCACAGAAGTTTTGAATCAGGCTATTATTTGTGTTTTCAGTTCATCCACTGGGAATGAGGTTATGAACGTCATGGATGGCATATAAATTTTCCTGTGGACCCAGCGAGGTTTCAAAGGTAGGAATTTCCCTACCGAACTTTTCCTTTAGTTCGGCCCACTTGAGTCTTGGATTCATCTCATTTTTGTTCTCACGTGCTAAAGTCATTTCACAAAACGGATGGACGGGGTGGATTTCTCACAAACATCTCGGTGGGCCCCCACGTAGGTTGTGGCAGGAAATCTACGTCCTGACATCGAAGATCCAAAACGGTGGGCCCTGAGATGGTGAATTTCTCTTTAGTTTTCATTTGAATGGTCACAAATTGGACGGTTAAAGTCTGCATGATTCTTGTGATCTGTTCTGTCCACAGTCGAGCCCACTGTTTGGGTTAGGTACGTTTCTTAGAAAGAGATAAGCTTAGATACTCTGAAAGTAATGGATGATACGCGGGCGCATAAAAATTACTTAATAATTTCACACGTGGCATGTAAGTAGTCAAACTAAACCGTCCAAATTATGGTACTCAGTGTAGATATATCATGATCGAAAGATCAAGATTATTTGATCATTTGCTGGACATTTATTGGACGGTTAAAATTGAAAAATATCCAACGGTCCTGTTTCTACAAACAAGTGACCACGAATCTGAGGCTGGGGTTATTAAACCATTCTGATTTTGGGATTGAGACTTGCAGACAGTGAGACGAACAATCTAGTCGGTTTTATTTGAGTTAATATATGCCATGTGTACAAAGTAGAACCGCCATTGTATCAAGCGTGATATGCAGCCGAGCATCATATATCTCAGCGAATTGGCTGTACCCTCGGCCACACATGAGGTTACTTAGTCGGAAGCTACGTGGGGCCCATATAAATTTTATTGATAAATCCACTCCATACATCAGTTTATAAACATCATAATAAGAAAGTATTAAAAAAATTCACACAGATCCAAAACTCAGTGTACAACACTACACGAAACAGTGGAAATTGAATGCTCAACATTGGAAACGATTTTGTGGCCATAGAACTATTTTATAGAATGATATGTTTTTGCTACAGATTATCTGAGTGGTAATAAACTAATGAACAGTTTGGATTTAATATAAACATCATGGTTAGCTCCAGAAAGGTTTCAACGGTGCAAGTTTCCTCTATGACTGTTTCATGTAGTGTGGTCTCCCTTAGCTTTGGATCTAAATTATTTTTGTATTGTAGTATTATTATGATTTTTAGAAACTGATGGACGGATGGATTTATCACTTAAATCTATATGGGCCCCACATAGATTCCAGCCGGGGGCACAGACAACTCGCGTCCTTCTTTCAGACGACGTCTCATCCAACGCCACAAATAATAACACGACACGTGTATGGTGGCATTGAGTTGCGTGAAATCGTAGCTTTATAATCTTCGAATAAGGAAGAGCGATCTCTCTGAAACGCAAGATGAATAAGCTCCGTCCATCGAGCTCTGAGATGGACTTAGGCCGTCCGGACATCGAAGAATATCTCACCGAATCCATCCATGAGCCGTCTGGCGAGAAGCTTCTCTTGTATCTCCTTCTTCCATTCTTTTCATTTCAGAATCAGTAATTGATATTCACACCCACCCCTTTTTGTTTTCTTACACCCGTTCTGTTTCGGGAGTCGTTGTCTTACACTTTCGTACCATCTCAATTCCCAAATTTGAGAATGGGTGTTTGAAAATCGATCACGGCGGGTGTAAATAGTGACTTTTTCTTTAGCCTTTGATTGATATAATCGTTGATTGCGGAATTAGGCGTGATTTGCTCGATATTTCGCCACCATTAACGGAGGCCGCCGGAGCGATCATTGATGTAAGTTTCTCAATTTCTCTCCATTTTACAGCCATTCTTCATTTCTCTTTTGATTTCTTTGATTTTTTAGTGTAATTGTATGAATATTAGTTTTATGTGGCTGGTGGTTTGGAGTATCTTGTTTGTGTTTGTAGAAATGCCTATGATGCTCAATTCAACTGGAATTTTGTTTGTCTGTTCTGTATTGGGTGCCAGCTCGATCTTTCTACACGCAACCCACATGCACATTAATTTGGAGGTTGGGAGTCGTGGGTCCTGCTGCGGATGGAATATGTAGCTTGAAAATTGCGCTGCTTGAATGATTTTAAGTGATCTGATTTATCCTGTTAATTTTGGACCATTGTTAAATTTCTGCATCTTGGCCGCATCCATCTTGACTGTTAATCTTTGAGTGACCCGCTGTTTCAATGGTCAGGATCATGCAATTATCTATGTATTCGATTGGTTGGACAAGATGTCCACTTGTTTGCAGGCCACAGGGGCCAACCACATGTTTACTTTAGTTGTTTTCTCATTTTTAGGGGTATTTTGGTGTTTCATTAGTTTTGAATGATTGAGATGAAAGTCATGAGAAATTATGGAGGGCTTGGATTAATTAGAGTTAGGTTTTTAGTATAAAAGCCTTCTTTGTCTGTTATTGGTGGTTTTTTCCTACTTATTGAATCCATCATCACCCCCGACCCCCCCCCCCCCCCCCCCCCCCCCCCGGTGAGTGCATCTCCATGTTCTAGTTTGTATGCTAAAGGAAAATCATAGGTCCTGTTAAGTTGCTCACGGACTTCACTTGTTTTGTGGCCTATCGAATCCTATTGTTTGAGCTGCTCACAGGGCATTCGATGCTGTTTATTGCGCCTATTATGTCTGTGCACATATTTCAATTGGGTTGCATACATGTGGCCACAACGACCCGCATGGACCGCACATGCATGTTTCTGCAATGACCCATGTAGATAGATAGCATCAAGTGGTATTAGAGCGGTACCAATCCTGGTGCTATTTTGCGCCACTACCATTGCCGATTCTCTACCCTCGACTGTTGTCTGCCACCCATAGCCCATCCCATTCTGACCATCTTCTTAACTAACAAACCCCAACCCAGCGGCCAACAAGATTTGTTCAGTCTCCATACATCTTCAAATAGCAGCCCCTCATCACCCAATCAATCAACACCAGCCCCTTGCTGACTTCACCTGTTTTGAGGCCTATCAAATCCTATTGCTTGAGATGATCGTAGGGCATTCGATGCTGCTTATTGTCTCTTTTGTCTGTGTACATATCTCAATTGGGCTGTACATACATGTTGCCTCAACGACCTGCATGGACCGCACATACATGTTTCCGCAATGATATAGACCACATGAAGTGGTATTAGAGCGGTACTGATCGTGTCGCTATTTTGCGCCATTACCATTGCCGATTCTCTATCCACAGGAAGAGTGAGCGTTGGACTGTTTCAACCACTTCTGGAGAAGATTATTAGGAAAGTAGCCGGGCAAGAAATCTAAAGTTCTCTTGCTTGAGGGGAGACTACCCTATTCACCGAATCACTTAATGGCGGTGGTTGACCTAGCTTCTTCTCTATGTAAAAAGTTCAGGTTGCCTACGTGCAAACTTCTTCTTGGGAGAATTTGAAAGCAGAAGAAAGCGGCATTGGACTTAATGGATGAATGCATGTGTCCCTACTTCGGAGGGTATGCTAGGGGTTAAGGTGAATCAAAGATGTCATGGGGTGCTTGTGAAACAAGATGGGATTCAATATCTTACGAGGCAAGTCTATTTAGACCCGGTATATGGGAGCAAGATATTTGTGAAAGTTTATCAAGGACCCCTGTTATGGGTAAATCCGGGCGTGTCGCTGATCATGGCCTAGAAGATGCACAACCTGTCGATATGTGACCCACCAAGGCCAGCTCATCACACATGTCATAGAAGGATCTAAGCTTGTCAAGGCGTAGAGTCCTCATACAACCACGAATATGGCTCTGAGGCCTCGGGCTCGGCTTCAGATGACGGACAAAGTCTTGAGGACTCGGCTTGAGTCTCAGATAGTGGAATTGGTCCTGAGGCCTTAGCTTCGGCCTTAGGTGACGGACATAGAATCGAGGCCTTCCTTTTGATACTTGACACCATAAAGAAGAGCAAACGCCTTCCTTGTCATCATCAAATCCCAGATTCCATAGAACTGAGGTCTCAACCATAGGTATTGACACCTGCTGTACTGTAGTTATCCCAGCTGACAACTCAACCAAGGATGCTGAGTGTTGACCACACTAGACGTACTCGGATTTGAGCACTTACCGCACCGCCATACGGAGATAACGATTAGCGCAGGGATATGCGGGATTCAGACATGATAAGCATAATCTCTCCTAATCCAGAAACATATCCTAGACAAGATCTATGGATCTACTACCATCATCTGTGGATCATCACTTATAAAAGGACACCTCCGCATCACCTCTAGGTACGCATTCATGCTACTACGCAATACACAACTAAGCTCTTACATTCAATCATCTCCCTTACAAACTTAAGCATCGAAGGGTCCTCCGCCGACACCCCCTCACGATCTTTCGTCGTGGTTGCAGGTCGCTCTATTAGCACCGTTCATCATCGCTGTCCCCATCAAATGACTGAAGATCTACTGTTGATCCTTGATCAACATCAGTTGTCCAATTTCGAACGTTAACAACCCCCACAACTCCAGGCTATTTGGCCCCAAATCATGGTGAAGCTTAGCCCGAAAGCTGCTTTTCATTCTTAACCAATCAAGATGGATGATAGGAAAAGGGCAAGTTAATTTTGGGATAAAAATTGGTGCGGGGCTGGTTTGATCTCATCCACGGTAGGAGTGGTGGTTCCACCCAACATGAACGATGCAACTGTGTCTTCCTTCTAGTCGAGTCAAGGAGGTTGGAACTTCGACGGGATCGAGGGGTGCGTACCAAATAATCTCCTCCTTAGCTAAGGGTAATTGTTCTAACGGGGATGATCACTTGGTGTGGCTTGCAGCTTTGTCGGGAAAATTCTTATCTAAAGTCGCTTGGAACCAAATATGTAATAAGCAAAATTTGTAACAATGGGCAAAGTGGGTTTGGAATAAATGGATTAACCCCAAAGTTATCTATCTTTACCTGGAAAGTGATGAGAGAAGTGAATCTCATGTTTGTAGCAATCCAAAAGGCAGGGGTGAATCTGGCACCAAAATGCGTTTCTTGTGAGGCATCAGAAGCGGTGGTGATGATGCAGCCAGCCAAATCCTGAGCCCAACATGCATATGCTGTATCAAGCCCCCATGGTCAGCTAGCGCAGGTCCACACCCAGACACATGACTAGAGTTCCATCTCTTTCCAAGCACAAGCGATAATCAACAAATCCTCCACAACAACACTAAGGAAGAAAATGTAGTTATATCCCATGGTCTTGATGGCTTTGAGTATCTTAATCATCTGTTTTGCAGGGGAAAGTTGACCAACTTTGTGTGGGGCCATTTCAGTTGAATCTCCAACATCACATTGAGGCAAAATCAATCAATTAAATAGAGGGTACATCAATGGACGTGCCTAGGAAGGTTTTCTTCTACATTCAAAATGATTAGAGGGATGGTTCAATGCATTATTCTTTGGAAATTACGGCTCAGTATAAATGTAACCAAAATTGAAGGGATGCATTGTAAGCCTGAAATGGTGATTAAAAATGTGAAGAAATAGATTATGGAGATAGCTAATAGGTTGCCGGGGGAATTTCATACGCCTTTTATAGAGAATTTGGGGCTTGAGACAGTGGGTCTCCAAATAGTGTCGGTCTCAAGAAGATCGGCTAAAATGATGTATTGGGAAAAACTGGAATATGGTTGGGCTAAATTAAATGTTGATGGGTCCTCAAGAGGCTATCCTGGAGGAGGAGGAGGAGGTGGAGTCCGCAGGGACCATGCTGGAAACCTTATTTTCGCATTCCATCATTTGTATGGGCAAACAACAAACATTATAGCAGAGGCTAGGGCCCTTTTAGATGGTTTGAAGCTTTGCAGATCTCTCATCTTACAGATAATCTCCATTGAATAATATTCCAAAGTTTTGGTTGCCTGTCTCTCCACCCATTGCTTCAATACCCCTTGGAAAATCTAGTACTTGATAGGGGGATATTGGATACGAATTGCAAGGATTAACTACAAAATCAAACATGTTTATAGGGAGATCAACTCCGTGGTGAACAACTTAGCTTGCATTGGGAGTGCTATTCGTGGTAATACATTGTACAAGAACAAGCTAGATCCCTCGAGGGAGGTAAGAGGCAGTTTGTTAATAGATAGCGTAAGAATTGGAAATGTTTGTCCGTCGGCATCTATTTTCATGTTGTTTGTCCGTCTTGTTGTTGTTGTGAAAAAATCCTTCGCATTGACAACTTCTGTCGATATCGATGATATCGTCGACATCAAACAGAAACCACATGGACTTTCTCGAAAAACCCTTTCTAACTCTTTTTATTTTTTATTTTCATGTTTTCCTTCAATCTTCTCTCTTCTAAATAGATTGTAGGTGGATTTCGGTCCATCTTTTGGTAGAAAAATTAAGATTTCAAAGCCTGATTCAAGATTTTTTTTCGGATTTGGGGCTGGTTCTTATTGGGTGAGTGTTTTTTCATTCCGAGCCATTTTTTATGTAAATCATACAAAATCACCGTCAAAAGGTTAGAAATTCTTAATTTTTCATATTTTACATGAAAGCAATCAAGGATTTGAACCTTCGATTTTGAGATTTGAGGATCAGTGGTCCGATTAGGAGAAATTGGGGAAATTTAAAATTTGTCTAATTTCTCCTAGGGCTGTAAATGGGTCAGCTAACCCAATGGGGTACCCAGACCCGACCCGTTTGTTAAATGGTACAGGCTTAGGTCCGCAAAGAGACCCAGTTGCTAAACTGGTCTGGATCCAGTTTCCTTTACATTAGACCCGACTTGACCTAACCCAAACCCATTTAGTTAATGGGCGGGTTTGGTCTATGTTGCAAGGGCACATCTCTAGACTTGGACCCATTCAGACCCGATTTTAAACTCAGTAAAAATGCTCGCATACCTTGACAAGTAACATGGGAAAACGAGACCCATTAGACCCGACCCATTTATAAATGGGTCTGATGGGATTGACTTAGACTCGACCCAGACCTGCCCATTTAGTAAAAGGGTTTGGGTTTAAAATTTGGACCTAGACCGATTTAGTAAATGGGCGGGTCTGGTTTGGGCTAAACCTGCCCCAAATCCAACCATTTACAACCCTAATTTCTCCTAAAGTGGTTGCAGTCATACACTCCAAACACGAAATCAAACATGTATGAAGCCGGATCTACTGATTCATGAAGTTTTTGTGGTTTTTGAAATTTTATTTAATTAAAAAGTAATAAAAATATAAATTTTCTCTCTCAAAATTTCACTTCTAGGTCAATTGAGTCTAATTTCACAGTATTTAGGAGTGTTTGATGAAATCATCACTAGATACACTCTAATTTCGAAATTTGAGGGCAGGTAGTCTGATTGGGGGAAATTTGAAAATTTCCCAAATTCTCCCAAATTGGTTGCGATGTTACCCTCCAAACACGAAATCAAGCATGTTTGATGCTTGATCTACTAATTCATGTCCTTTTACATTTCTAACTGTCTGTTATGAATTCACTTTGAAGTTAGTTTCATCAGTTAAGTCATACATTGCACAACTTAGGACACTATATGAAGGAAACCGATTATGTGCACTTTTATTTATTTATTTATTTTTATGTGATGTAACGATTTAAAAGTGTATATTAAGATCCTTTCTAACAATCCCTGAAGTTTCATTGAAAAATTTGACCAATTTCCCTATATTTCCCCATGTTTCCCCAAAAGTGTGATACATTACCCGATATAAATGATATACCCTGTGCGATAACTAACCGATGCGTATCTGAATTCCAAGGGTGTGATACATAATGCGCTAACGATACGGTAAACATTGGGTTCATTTGGTATTTATTCTATCCACAATTGGTCACACAATTTGGGTGGTCCAAACTGGCAAGCATGTATGCACATGTATATGGGACAAGTTTTGGATGTTTACTTTTCTCTTCAGCCGCTTGTCTAACCAACTACTTTCAGTCCCCCCCGACACACGAAAAATCAACTCAAATAGAATGAAAACCACCAATTGTATCGGTAAGGTTTTTTGAGGGGTGAAAATTTTCCCATTCAAGAGAGTACAAAGATTGAGAAGAATGTTTCTCATAGAATTTTAGCTAGGTGGATGAAGTGGGGATGTGCCTCTAGAGTTTTATGTGATTGCCACATACCTGTGAAATTGAATGGGAAACTTTATAGGATAGCTATAAGGCCAGCCATGCTTTATGGGACAAAATGTTGGTTAGTCAAGGAGCAACATGTTCATAGGATGTGTAGCAGAAATGCGGATGTCAAGATGGATGAGAGGCAATTATAGAAGGATAGAATTAGGAATGAATGCATTCTAGGGAACAATGGAGTAGCAACAATAAGTAATAAGATGTGGTGAAGTGGACTTACATGTTTTGGTCATGTGCAATGGAGACCAAGAACTGCACTGATTAGGAGTGACTTGGGTTTAGTTGAAGGCCCCAAAAAGTCAGGGGTAAGGCCCACAAGGATGTAGGTAGAGGTAGTAAGAAAGACTTGAGGACCTATGCTATAACTGAGCATATGGCCCATGGTAGAGTGGAATGGCACAACAATATTTTGTACTTGTCCCCAATTAGTTGGGACTTGGGATAAGGCTTTGATGATGATGATGATGATTTTGGGGCTGTGACCTGTTTATGACAGGGCCCATGAATGGGCACCCCTGTACTCTCGTTGCTGAACCAAAATTATGATAATGTTCATTCCAGTATTTCACATTTCCCTCCTGACAAAGTATCAAGAAAGGAATGATGGTCACACCAAGTTTATGTAGGGGACTCATAAATTTAAAAGAAAGGAGTATTGCACATTTCCTCTTAAAGAATGACACTGGGGTGCAGTAGTTGAGGACATTTCTTCTTTGTTTATGGTTCATTTTAAATCATAGTCGGGAGTTGCAGAATGAGAAGTGAAGATCATTTGGATGATGATGGGCTTTCCTTTGCCATGTTTACTACACTTCTTCTCACTTCTTGATTTATTTCCATTGAGGATCTCTTTCATATTGTTTAGGATATGGTCTTCATGCAGAAGCACCAAGTGGAAGGAAGTCCCTTTGATGGTTGTGAATGGCTTCAGTGGAGAGGAATATGGACATTTAGACACTTTGAGAGGGGAAGGACAATATAATTAGTGGGACTGCCTTCGCCACCATAGAGAGGAAGGCAAGCACTTTTTGACTTTGCATTTTATCGGGTGGTACATCTCATCGATTTGTGGATGGATTGCTCCACCATTTCAATGTTCAGGTTGCATTCTTGTTCAAGTGACGTGAGAGCAATCATTTTAAGTCTTCTTATAATCTGGAACTTTAACCTATCATGTAGTACTCAATGGGCTGGGCCCAAAGGCCCCAAACTAGGCAAAATCAAAATTTGAATGTGACCGAGCTTGACCAGTAAAAATCCAGGCCAAAACCTAAAACAAGTTCCAAGCCCTTTGAGAACCCTACTGTTTTGGAATGATGCATGCCTTGATGCATGATAGTGTGGCATCTCGTGCTTCCTTGGTCCACCTTGGCATTTCTAGCACGATTGTGGCCAAGTGGAAGTGCATTTAGGTAATCGTTAATCATCTGTTTATGAGATGCTTCCACCAATGGTGTCGAACTTGTTGTCTCTCAAACCGCTCTAGGGGTCAAATTGAATTTAACTTTTAAGTCGTAAGATTCGGTCCGATTATTATCATTATTTATTTTTAAATTTGAAACAAAATATGAAAAAAAAACTTAATAATTTCAAAAAATTATATATCGAGTATCAATTATTTCCTTTGTGCTCATCCTTTTTCATTTTTGATGAATGATCTATGCTTCATCAATTAAACATGCAATAGTATGAAGTATGAAAACTTCCATAATCTTGGGTCTTGCATGAATGTTACCATGTTAAGTAATCATATATCAAGTTTACTTCGTGTCAATTGATCCATTGATCTTGGGTCATGGTTTAGATAAGAAAAAAGAAAGAAAGGAAGGAAGAAAGAAAGAAAGAAAGAAAGAAAGAAGATCATTCAAATGTAGCAAAAGCATGAAAAATTGAGTGTTTCTTATCACAACCCTTCTTCGTAGCAAAATTATTTACTGATTCTCTGGGAAAGTATGCTGGTCTTGGTTAGAAGTAGAGAAAAAAAATTGAAGAAGTGACTTAAAATATTTGTGTACTGGCTTGTAGTCAAATTATTTGGGATTTTGTAGTGAAAGAAATTAATTTCTACTAATAGTGGCCATACCAGGTAACTATAACTTTCCAACCTTTTTATCAAATGGTAGGATTTGGATTGAATCATATATATATATATATATATATATTTGGAGGATCAAAATTTTATTGCTGGAAGAAAAGAAAATGCAAATTAATAATGCAAAAGACCCCCATCTCCTATCCACAATGGAGAAAGTCAATACAAGCACCATTTTCAGCTAGCTAATCCGCTCTAGCATTTGCCTCCCTGTTCACCCTACAGGAAGCACTCGATTGAATAAATACAAATTGAATGGTAAATCATGGATTTGGTATGATTTCAATCAAATCTTACTATTTGAATTGATTTATGTGCAATTGTCACCCTGAATATGTGTATATGGTTTTAAAGGGGGTAAATCCCCGAGGAAAATAGCCAGTTCATTTAAGTATCTAAAATTTGTATCTGGGATCACATAAAATGGATTATTGATATCTATAGGGCAGGCTGGTGCTGTGAGGGTAATCAGCTTTCACAGCAATTGCTATTTACGACAATTTAAAATCTGTGCAGCCGGTCAAACATCTTTTTGTTATTTATGCAATTTATGACTGTAAAATTATGATTTAATATTGGCTTCTTGTTTATAGAAGGGCCCTTTTAGATAGTGTCATTCGCACTTCACCTTCAATGTGATAGCGTTCTGTTGTGTTACTTCCTTGAATGTCCATATTTACACTGTTTTTGTTACCATTCAAACTGGACTGGTTCTGCCATATTTATTTTGTTGAGGTTTTTTTGCTTCTTCATGCTTATCATTTCTTAGAAATTATTCTACTTCATGAACAGGATTCGTTCACTCGCTGCTTTAAGTCGTATCCTCGAGAGCCTTGGAACTGGAATGTCTACTTGTTTCCTCTATGGTGCTTGGGGGTGGTTATTAGATATGGGATTCTTTTCCCAGCAAGGTGAAAACTTCTCTTAGGCTGCATTTGGATGCTCAGTTTGAATTCAATTGTGAACAATGACACAAGTATGCTATTCCCAGCAAGGTGAAAACTTCTCTTAGGCTGCATTTGGCTGCTCATTTTGAATTGAATTGTGAACAATGACACAAGTATGCTATTCCATAGCATTCACAATGAAGCCCTCAAAAATTTGTCCAAGTTTCTTTTAACTTGATCTTGAAAAGTAATGTAATTACCATTTGGAGCCACATGCTCAATATGATTTTTTTTTTCCCGTTAAGATAGCAAGATATTTTTATTGAAGAAGAAAGCAAGAAACATCAAGAAAGTGAGAAGGAATTCCCAATAAAAAGAGCCAAATCTACTCACTCTGCTAGCCCGGCAATCGGCCAGGCTCACTCACTGGCTTCTCTGCCGGTGTGGACAAATAAAATGTTTACCCTATCAGATATATCTTGGATTTTGTTAAACAGAAAGGATAATTGATCCTAGACACTCTATATGAATGCTAGGGATAAGAATATAACTTAGCAATTTTACTAGCAGAATAATTGCAATTCAATTTTATACACATCCCAACTAATACTGGTTGTCCAAAATCATCAAATTGAGTTGAGTCGAGTTAGGATCTTGACTCGTGAGCTCTGCTTTGTAGGGATAAGGGATTAACCACAAAAACCTCACCCCCCAACCCCCCATTTTTCCGTAGAAGTGATAGATGTATGGGACCCAGACTTGCCAAATCCTGACTTGATATAATGAGATTTAGAGACTAACACAGGCTGAAGTTTATGTGGTTTAGATGTTGAGAAGTTTGGGAAGATATTCTATTTTAGTGGATGCTCTTTCTTAATTAGGCTTCTTGGTTCGAAGGAATGAAACAAATATCTGCATAATGGATGTCTCCTTAGTAGTCATTTCTAGAAATTTTAGCGTTTAGTGGTGTTATTTAAGTCTTATGCTTTGCAAACTAGTCACAATCGACAATGTTTTCATCTTATCAAAGCCTCTCGTTGATGGTTTTGTGTCCGTGTTGGGCTTGAGTGATATGTTCTTTCATTGGTTCAAAGGGATGGAACAAATATCTGCATAATGGATGTCTCCTTAGTAGTCATTTCTAGAAATTTTAGCGTTTAGTGGTTATTTAAGTCTTAAGCTTTGCAAACTAGCCAGAATCGACAATGTTTTCATCTTATCAAAGCTTCTCGTTACTGGTTTTGTGTCCGTGTTGGGCTTGAGTGATATGTTCTCTCATTGGAGAAATGCTACCTGTAGCCTGTAAGTAAGATATCAGCCCCAAATTTGAAGTTCCACCTTATGGTCTATGGAATATTGGAGATCCCTTAGATGGAAGTAGTGTTTTAAATAGCTTATGCTAAGGAGCATAGCTTAGTCTTCACACTATGTAGCTCATGAAATTGCTCAAGTCACGTGTAGCCTATGGTACACACTGATTAGCATAAGCTACACTCTACGCAGGCCTACATTACATGCTATGTTGCTTACAATATAAGTTATTTTTCACTAAACATTAAAATAAATTAATGTTTTCAATGATTTGTAACATTTTTCTATTTTCAATAAAAATTAGTGATGGTTTCAATGCTTTTTGTTAAAATAATATTAGTAACGGTATTAAATCAGTTCCATTGCTACTTCTATATTTATGCTTAATCTTTGCCCTATATTTCCTATTGTTTTTCGATGTGTTTGCTTGATGAAATTTCATGATATTTGGTGCAACCAAGTGCAACCTTAATTAAAAAAATCTAGAAGTAGCCTGTAGCTTATGCTTCATCACACTACGTACCTTATGCTTCATCACACTACGTAGCTTATGCTTCACTCTTTGGAGGGGTGAACACTATGCTACACTCTATTTGCAAATTTTATCATATAGTTTCTCATCAAGTAAAGAACTGGAAGCTTGGAACCTAAATCCATTGAGGCAAAGTCTTTCTAATGTTTCTATCTAAATGTGTCCTGTTTCTCATCAAGTAAAGAACTGAAGTTCCACCTTATGGTCTATGGAATATTGGAGATCCCTTAGATGGAAGTAGTGTTTTAAATAGCTTATGCTAAGGAGCATAGCTTAGTCTTCACACTATGTAGCTCATGAAATTGCTCAAGTCACGTGTAGCCTATGGTACACACTGATTAGCATAAGCTACACTCTACGCAGGCCTACATTACATGCTATGTTGCTTACAATATAAGTTATTTTTCACTAAACATTAAAATAAATTAATGTTTTCAATGATTTATAACATTTTTCTATTTTCAATAAAAATTAGTGATGGTTTCAATGCTTTTTGTTAAAATAATATTAGTAACGGTATTAAATCAGTTCCATTGCTACTTCTATCTTTATGCTTAATCTTTGCCCTATTTTTCCTATTGTTTTTCGATGTGTTTGCTTGATGAAATTTCATGATATTTGGTGCAACCAAGTGCAACCTTAATTAAAAAAATCTAGAAGTAGCCTGTAGCTTATGCTTCATCACACTACGTAGCTTATGCTTCACTCTTTGGAGGGGTGAACACTATGCTACACTCTATTTGCAAATTTTATCATATAGTTTCTCATCAAGTAAAGAACTGGAAGCTTGGAACCTAAATCCATTGAGGCAAAGTCTTTCTAATGTTTCTATCTAACTGTGTCCTGTTACATTAAGGGCTTCCGAGTCAATCAAAACTATCGTACTCATATATTCTTTATGGAACATCATTACATGACACATATACTCAAGGAACCCTTTCAGTTCTTAGATGAGGGCATTGCCTTGTCCACTAAAAGGGAAGGTAAGAGATCATTTTGATGGGCCGAGAAAAAAAGTATGACAATTTATGATCGAAACTATGTCTGGCAAGCTATGAACACTCGTATTCGAGTTTATCCTTGGCGTGTGTTGTTAGCTCTTTCAAATTTTAATAATACTTACCTAAAGAAACTTGCTTGCTTAACTTTTTCTTTAACTAGGTATGTTGTAGAGCATTAAAACAGTGTGATCATGTTAATGATAACCAATTCTCTTTTGTTTGCTACTTTGCTTCCTTTATGCATTAACTTTACACGTATGTTAGCATGAGAGTTTTGTGAGTGTGTGGCTTACAAAACCCGCTTCTATTTCTTTATCTCTTACCTATCTTTCTATCCTTGTTATCTCTCCCCTTTCCTCTTGATTTTATTTCCCCCCAGTGGGGGTGTTCCTTTTTCTGTAGAATGGAATTTAGATCGTAGGAAGTAAACAACAGACTTTAACTGTCTTCCCAAGAGGCATTTCACCAACCTTCACTGAGGAGAACATCACTAAATCCCTCAAGGAAAGTGTCTGAAAAAAGAACAACACTAACTTCTAACAGAAATGTTCTAGAGTTCCTAAAGACAATCATTTAAAAAAGAAAAAGAAAACCTCTCCATGTGGAGAAGTGTCTTCAATGATTTTATGTATGCATCTGATCATGTGTAATTCATGATGACAGAGTATTTTGCATGACACTTGAGTTAAACATAGTATACAGTTAATTTTCTTTATCATGCATATAATACCAATTGATATGTTTTTTCATTTAACTTTTGCAGGGTTGTGATCTTGGCAGCATGGATGGGTGGTATTCCTTTCGTCTTTCATTCCTGTACATTTCCTATTGAAAGGAAATGATAAGTTGAGGCGGAAATTAGAGGTTAACCTTGTAACTTTTTTGTAATATATGCATACACTTCTGTGCCACAGCCCATGATGCTAAGATCCACATTCTTCTATGTAACCCCTTATAAAATATTTGCCATAGATGCTTGCAACATGTTCGATTTTCCACGTCTCTGTGGATGTTCAAATATTTTGACATGTCAAAGTGAGTTTAGGTGGGTTATGTTTATAGGCAGTAACTTCTACTCAATCTGAACTTGGTTTATTACTTTAGCTAGAATGAGATTTGTCTTCATTAATTCTGGACTACATGCACTTAGAATAGTGCATGTCAAACTGCTGTACTGTTGCATGCTTTTACCTACAGATTTTACGCCATTTATCCCAAGTTGGTAAAGTGATTAGACCTTTTCCTAATTTTAGTAGGATTTGTATTCATTTGTCCTAAGCTAGTAGTTTTAGGGATAGTGCTAGTATAAATTTAATGTTATTGTAGCCGGCCAATAAGATTTTGCAAATTCATCTTGATTTATGTGTTAAGTGCATGAAAACCATTGTCTTAAGATGCAGAGCAGACTGGATGGTTGGACCAGTTTGTACCTTAACTGGCCATGGAATGAGGTTGGGTTGCCTAGAAACCCGTTTTGGGCAAGAAATGATGCGGGACCATGGATTATGATGAAAGATGCTGAGAATTAAGATAAACTAACACAAATAAATTAGAAATTTTAACTAACTACAACCACTTGCAAGATTAAAGAAATCTAAATAGAAGAAAAGTGATGAATCGTAGACCCTAGCACTAGTTACAATCCAAAAGTATAAAATTGAGATTAAAAAAGAATCCTTGGAATGTGAAAACTTCCAATTAACAGAGGGCTTTTACTCTAATTGAATGTAGGAAGTATCTAATTAGGGTTTGAATTAGGTTTGGGAAAGATTGAGAATTAGGGTTTTGGAAATTGGGAAAATCCAAAGTTTAGGGTTTTATAGGTTTAATCAAAGAGGAGTTTAAGGTTTTAATGAAAAAGGAAGGAGATCTTACTTGGGAGGAGAAGAAAATGGAGATGATAGAAGATGGCAAAGATGACTTCACGCCACCCTTAAGGCTTCACACCCAAAGTCTCAATGCACATGAGAAGGAAGATAATTCAATTCTATGAGAAAAAAATGACATTTCATGAGCATTCTAGGGCTTAGAGGAATGACCATCTCTATTGATACTTTCAGAAAGTTGCACTTTTTACAACTAAACGGCTATAAAGCTAAAAGTTAATACAAACTCCTCATAAGATGGAGTTTACAATAAACCTCCTCAAAATAATGAAATCCCAATAGCTACTAGTATGAAATAAAGAAAAACCAATCTAAACTGTCTCAAGATAGAACACAAGGGGAAATCCTAATACTATGGCCATCCAATCACGGTCCATTATGATCCATCCAATCTAACGGTGGGATGATCATGTGGCTATGATCCAACGGTCGGATGAGCTCAAGATGATGCTCCAATCCTCCATGTATGCATCCCACATGCATCTCCCTAGTGCAAGGTCTTCGAGATGCACGTATGCATGTGGGGTCTTTAGAAAAACAAATGACTAGGTACTCGATCTAGGTCCATGGATGGGCCCCATGTATATATCCTCTAGCCAAAGTGAAGCCATCGGGGCTCTCCTCCTCCTATGGTACGTCCTGAAGCCTCAGATGTCCTCATCAACTCTCCCCGGTGAGAAGAACTCGCCTCTGACGAGATAAAACTATGATAGTACTCAAGAATATCTGGGTCCACGTGCTAAAGCTTCGTCTCTGTAATCCACGTACTATCTGATATCGGCCTATACTTCCACTTGACAAGAAACTTATGGTATCCGCCTTGTCGTGTAGAAATCACCTGCTCATATAGTATCGTCTCTATATCTTCTTTCCTCGCAGTCGCAGGTGTAGTAGGTAAAGGTGGTAAAGGCTGTGATGATGGGTCAGAAATAGGCCAAGTATCATAGGGTGGGTAGGAAGGAAGGATAGGGTCCACGATAGGATCAATGTGAGAGTCAGAACAAGGAACAAGATATTCCACATTAAATGTAGAGCTAATCCCCATGGAAGGTGAAAGATCTATCACATATGCATTAGGACCGATCCGTTTCAAAATTTTATAGGGTCCTGCACTGCGAGCTTGTAATTTTTTAACGATTCTAGGTGGAAACCGCTCGGGCCTTAGTTGAACCATCACGTAGTCCCCTACTTGGAACTCTTTGAATCTATGATGTGAGTCAACAACTAATTTATATTTCTCATTACTTGCATTAATTTTTCTCCTAATCTCAGCGTGTAAGTCATGACTATGTTGTGCTAATGAATGTGCAGACTCAGATGACCTATGAGACACAGACATGGGAATGAGGTCTACAGGTTTCCTAGGCTTATAACCATTAACGACTTCAAAAGGACTCATACTTATCGACCTATTGACATACGAGTTATAGGCAAACTCGGCTACTAGGTGTGATGTAACACAACATCCCATGTCCTGGTGTGATCACCGACCAAACATCGCAACAAATTACCTAGGCTCCTATTCACGACTTCAGTTCGTCCATTAGTTTGCCGGTGGTAAGTTGACGAGAATTGAAGTCGTGTGCCCATCGTATGCCATAACGTCTTCCAAAAATAACTCATGAAGCGACCATCGCGGTTAGACACTATGGTCTTAGGAAAGCCATGAAGACGAGCTACCTTCGAAAATAATAACTTTGCCACATTGGATGCTGTCAGATGTCTTGGAGCAAGGAATAAAGTGGGCCATCTTAGAGAAGCGATCCACAACCACACGTATGGAATTGTGTTTTTTTATTGTATTGGGAAGCCCAAGCACGAAATCCACTACTCGATCCTGCCACGAAGCGTGTGGCACCAACAAAGGTGTATATAATCTAATATTCCGTTGTTTCTGCTTTGCCAGGCGACAAGTCCTACATTGCCCAATAATCTTGGCTACGTCTTGCTTGAGACTTGGTCGGTAAAAAATCTATCTTCAACCAAGGCGATAGTCTTGTCACAACCAAAATGACCAATAACCCTTCTAGCATGAAGCTCCCAGACTAGAAAATCACGGAGGGAGGTGCGGGGAATACAGAGTCTGTCTGCTCAAAATAGGTATTGATCACTCAAGACATAACCTTGCTCGCTCTTGGATTGACTATCTATAAGTGACATGTATACCCCACCAAAATCTGGACACGTAGAGTACTCATCCAGAAGACATCCAGAAAATCCTCATCATCCTAGACTAGTGTTGTGAGTGACGGTATGGTTCAAAAAACATCTTCCTAGAATAGAGCATTGGGAATATAGAAAGCAATATTTAGAGGGGGAAATTCATTCTCTGGGAGGGTGGCTTCCAAAGTTGGGGATGTACCACATATTATTTTGGGAGGATTGTTGGTTTTCAATAAAAAAAAAAAAAAAAAAAGAAGAAAAAAAGAGAAAGAAAAAAAAAACTTTATTAGGACTGTTATATGGTTTATCCACAAATAGGGAAGCAAGGATAGCGCAGTGCTACTTTGTGATTGGGGGAGAGGTAGTTTGGAACCCTTGACTTTGAAGAAACCTTATGGATGAAAAGTTGAGAGCAAAAGCTTTAGGAGTGTCTTCATAGAGGGATACCTTCTTTGAATAACCGGGATTGTTTGCTATGGAGAATTGACCTATGTTGGTATTAATAGTGAAATCCTTGTACTTTCCTTAAGAATGGTCTAATAGCCAATTGAGTGCATGTTAAAAACATAAAAATGATAGTTCTGGTGTTTTACATTTTTTCTCTAAATATTTTTTTCTACTTTTTCAGGGGAAAAGGGGTGGTATAGGCCTGGATTGTCCAGTACGAATATGATAGTCTGATATGCCTCGTATTGTTGTGTTTCGGGCACTGGCTAATATCCCACCCCTCCCCACGGTACTGATATTCAAAACCTTGCTTAAGACCCTGCTAGAGAGCTTGAATCTCAGCTTTGTTTGAATCAGTGATCCCAATAGGACCAATGCAGGATTTATAAAGTTCATACTACTCGTATAATCATATTTAATGATCCCTCCAATTCCGGCCAAGCTGGGGTTATCTCTATAATCCCATTGAAGTTCAACTTCCACGTACCAATTTGAGGTGGAGTCTGGATTTTCGTATCTTATTCCTGCAGCGATTATCTTGGATGACCTCAAGCCAGCCTCTTCTCAATGAGTCCAGACTAACACCATTACAAGCCTTCATAATTAGAGCTGACATAGTAATCCTTTCTCTTACCTTATCTGCAACCTCACTGCTATTATCTTGGCTTTCATTTCTGAAGGCCCTGTTGCTTCATTCCCCCCGAAGTTGTTTACCAACCAACAGGAAGGTTAATTACCAAAACCTTTGATGGATTTAAATACAAACTTCTATGCTTCAAGCAGCTTTTTCAATTTACTTTGGCATTGTCCATGAGACTTCAAATAATCATAGGAAAGACCAACAAACTTCATGAGTAAAGTGACAATGAATAGGGAGATGGCACCAAACTTCCTGAGTAATATTTTATTACTTTTATCTATTTTTTTTATTTGTTTTGTACAAATGGCACACTCTCAGGGAATTGGAGAACGGGCATAAAGAAAAATTGCAAATTTGCCCCTGCTACTTTAACAATGTATTACTCCACTTGACAATATTGTCTTCCTTGTCAGTTGGAAAGTTTCCTCAGAAATCTTTCCACAATTGGATTCCATAGAAATCTTGAACATTTCCCAATGCATAAAGACGAGCCAAGATAGGAAGATGGGAGCAAACCCATTATGATACCCATAACGGTGCGATGTAATAGCTTAAAGCATTCTGATTTTGTCAGTTACACAGATGAGGCCTACATTGTAGGATTGCTTCACAACAAGCTGCCTTGGGTCATTGGCAAGTGCCCTAGAGGTATTGACTTATTCGTTGGAACCATCTATGGCACAACTCCTGTTCCCGCATCCACTTCCGGATCTCGTTCCCACTCCCTCTTCAGGATCTTGTTGTATTCTATATGGTTACAACTTTGAGTCCGCATTTCAAACTATCCCTTTAAATTTTTTTTTTCACATTGGCATGCTTTTCTGTGGAATCCTTAGATATTATAGATAGAAATAGAGATTAGTTGCGTTAATGATTTAGTAGTGGCGTTTGGGTGGGTGGTTGGTAGGAAGAAAGTCCTAACTATCGATAATCTCCGGAAAAGAGCTATGATCATCCCAAATGTATGCAGCTTGTGTATGCATAATGAGGAGTTTGTGGACCATCTTTTTCTGCACTTGCCCCTTTGTTGGTCCAGTTTGGGCGGATATGCTCGATCGCTTCCAAATGAGGCGGGCTTCTCTGGCATCAGTGGACTCAATGCTGATCCATGCTTGGCATGGAGTGTGCCTAGGGACAACAGAGAATCTGATTTGGAGAAGGGCTTTGCTTGGAATTTGGTGGGCCATCTGGGAAGAAAGAAACAATTGGTGCTTTAATAATTCTAGCAAGTCAGTGGTTGGTATTTCTCAAAGGACAAGATGGCTAGTCATAGAATGGGCCAGCGCTGTTTTATCTTTAAATGTAATCTGGATTTCCTTGAGTAATTCAGGTTGCCTCCTCGGTGCCCCTTGTTTGTTGTATTTTCTGTTTTTTGTTTAATTAAATTTTCCTGTTATCTTAAAAAAAAGAAAAAAGAAAAAAATATGGTTTAGTGCTTTTCTATGGCTCTAACTTGAGTTTGCTTTTTTTTTTTTTCCCATGTTATATGGGTTACTCTTCAGCGGGTACTGGTGGAGCTAATGTGCAGCGTATTTGTTGCTTCCTGGACTGGAGTTGTCAAATATCATGGGCCACGGCCCAGCATGCGCCCTAGGCAGGTAGAATAAACTGTCAGTTTATTTTCCTTCTGTTTTGTATCTGATCTGACTCAAAATGAAAGCATCAGTTCCTTAATCTATGTCTGATTGTTCCTTTCACATTTTGAACAGGTCTTTGTAGCCAATCATACATCAATGATTGATTTCATTATTTTAGAACAGATGACGGCATTTGCCGTCATTATGCAGAAGCATCCAGGGTGGGTTGGTAAGGTTCTATGGTTGATTCTCAACACTGAATATCCACATATTAGTTATTTCTCTTATTGGATATTTCCCTTCACGATTCTTAACACTGGTAGTATTTAGATGTAGCATCAAATAGTGGGTACAGGGACCTTCAAGCCAGCCTCTTGGTATTTGCATCTGAGGTGGCTTGGGAAATGGATCCCACGTTAAATGGGCTCCAATTTCCGACAGGCCACATCCAATCACAAGTGAGATGTATCTGGAGGTTCTAAACATATCTCACTTGCGTTTGGACTCTAGTGAATCTTCTTTACCTCAGGACCTGTAACTTCCAAATTCACCCTAATTTTTGTATGCATTTTTCTTCTTCTTTCCCATAGCAGCTGTTTAACTAATTTTTATCTATGTTCTAGGGCTTCTACAAAGCACCATTTTGGAGAGTGTAGGTTGTATTTGGTTTAATCGCACGGAGGCTAAGGATCGTGAAACTGTTGCCAAAAAGTAAGCATTGTGTTTCACTGCATGAATATGGCTGAAAACATTCTTCACATGTCGTAATTCATATCATTAGTACAAATGCTTGTACTTTGCAGGTTACGAGAACACATTCAAGGGGTCGACAATAATCCTCTTCTTATATTTCCTGAGGGAACCTGTGTAAACAACGACTACACAGTCATGTTCAAGAAGGTTTGTGTTTTTAATGGTCTTCATTTAAATGGCTCAAATGACTATACTGGAAGACAGAGAATGATTAGAGATGCCTTGTTTTTGCAGTAGAGCTATGATTTTGTATATTGGTTTTGGATTGACTTACTGGACCTGAAACCATTGCTACTTTTTCTAACTTGATGTAATTCATTATGACTCAGTCACACAGTTATTTTTCAGCAGGGGGTTACTACTTGTTTCGTTATCCACTGTGACTGAGTTGACTTGGCCAAGTCTACTTGGTTTATCGAATACTTAGAATCATGGTTAGAGCTGTTTTCTGAACGAACTTCCTTGTTGACAATCCTAGAAAAATGAAAATTTCATCCTGTTTATGGATGACCAATCTTTGTATAGGAAACCTCCAGCTTCTCTAAAGTGTACTCCTTTATTTGCTTATTGATTTCCATACAAATCAGTTTCCTTGCAACGACATGATATGGTGTTGACTCGTAAACTTAGTTTGGTCAAGATATTTTCTATGAACGAGAAAATTTCATAGACAATGTTGTATGCTAACTTTAACAGACAATGTTTTGTTTACTGGCAAAATGTAACTTCATCAAAACATCCGAGCTGTGGAAAGGGTGGACCATAGATCACCTACAACAAAACTTGGAATACTCTACTCATTAGTTGGGCAAACCACATAAATTTGATTCTGACCCTTTGGTGTCTGTTGATTTCAATAGTGTAGCCCTCCCGATGAATGGACCATCGTGGTTTTGCCCCAAGTGATCTTTATGATCCTGCAGCTGCTCACCTTTCACAAGGATTTTTATTTTTATTTTTTATTTTTTATTTTTTTTAGAGGCACACAGGTTGGTTGTCATAACTCATAACAAGTGAAACATATGCAGTAAAGCAAACGTTGTATGCTAAAGTTAACATACAACCTTGCACGGGATCATTTATCTTTATAAATGGATATTTCTTATCTAGGCTAGATTCCTACAATAGTTCGCCACCATTTTGGAATGTTCATGACTCATCCTTCACGCATGTGACACTCATATATGCAGACCATCCAAATTGTGGGGGACATTGTGTGGATCAAGCATACCTTTAAAATCACACTACCCAAGCAATCCTAATGATTTAATTGGTAGCTATCAAATGGATGGTTAAAAGTAAAATAGAAAGGTCAAAATTGGAAGGTTCCAATCATCTTCTGTATAATTTTTTGATTTTGCTGCATCAACAATGGCATCAGCTATTTGGGTAGTCTGGACTGCTGTACATCTATGCCATGTATAAAATCGACCACCTGTAATATGTTGGTGAACTATGTAGGATTCTAGTTGTTACTGAATGGACGTTCTCAGAATTTTGTTGTCCTTCAGAATATACAACTTGTTCTACGTTCAAATAGTTGTCTTCTCTCTCTCTCTCTCTCTCTCTCTCTCTCTCTCAACACATCAGGTGGTACCGTTTTTTTTTTTTTTTTTGGTGGAATTATAGGATCCTTGACCAGGAATGTGCATATTATCCTGGATTTTTCAGTTTGGTCAACTTGGGCCCATGGTTCAGTGATTCAGACCACTGGTCTGATTGTCCCCTCTGTGGATAGACCATGCCCCAAAGTTCTCCTTGATAGGACAATCCCACCCTTCAACTGTTGCCCTGCAAATAGATAGTTAAGAGAGGAAACACAGCTGTATTCAGTCGAAAAGAAGGCGAATTACTGGTTGCAAAGGACTCCTAATCTGGGAGTCTTTTAAGGCATGGTCCATCTATGTTGGGGACAATCATATCAACGGTTTGGATCGCGTTACCATTGACCCCACTTGTCCCATCTTTAGCACTTGTACAAACTGAAAATTCAAGGGTACTGTGTATATCCTCAGATTGAGGATCGTTAATTCCTCTTCCTTTACTGTTCAAAAAAAAAAAGTTCCTTGAAGTTTTATTCAACTACTGGATTAGTAAAACTGCTTAATTGGTATTTCTTGGGCATCCTATCAAACTGCTCCTGTTGGTGATTGCTATCTATCAAATGTACCTTCTTAATATCGCTCAAAAAAAAAAATAAAAAAAGTACCTTCTTATTGGCCACTTTCTAGTGAATTGTGTTAACATTAGTAGTATTTGTGTGCTGTTGCACTGTGTTCTTATCTAGCAGATCTAGGAATGTTTTCTAGTTTCCTAGTAGTGAAGATAGCTCTACCTAGCAACCTTTTCATGCTGATTCTTTCTAATTATTTTCAGCCTTTCCTGTGGCATTTTCAGGGTGCTTTTGAACTTGGCTGCACTGTTTGCCCAATTGCAATCAAATACAACAAAATTTTTGTGGATGCTTTCTGGAACAGTAAGAAGTAAGAATTATATTGTGGGATCTCTTTCTATATCGTGTCTTTTTTCTATCATACTTCATCAAGACAAACAACTCAATTTGATGAAGACTTGGTCAAGACTGGTTCAACATTCACTTGAATTGGTCAAAATGACTTGCCCTGGAAAAACTCACCAACTCTACTCTCAAGACTATAGTATTTATAATATTTAGATATTAAATATGACAAGTATCTGTGCACACAGACAGATGTGATCATCATCATTATCATCTAAGCCTTATCCCAACTAATTGGGGTCACCTACACGAGTCCTGTTTTGCCATTCCACTATCATGGACCATATCCTCAGTTAAACCATAGGTTCTCAAGTCTTGTTGTACTACCTCTGTCAACATCCTTTTGGGCATTCCCCTTGCCCATTTAGAGCCTTCCAACTTGAACCCACTCACTCCTAACCAGTGTAGTTCCTGGTCTCCATTGCACATGGTCAAACCATTTGAGTCTATTTTCTCTCATCTTATTACCTGTTGGTGCTACTCCTTAGTTCCCTGGAATGCATTAATTTCTAATTCTATATTGTCTTGCCACTCATCCATCTCAACATCTTCATTGCAACTGCACTCATTCTATGAACAATGTTTCTTGGCTGCCCCTAATATTTTGTCTCATGAAGCATCGCTGATGTTTTAGCTATCCTATGAAATTTCCCTTCAATTTCAGTGGTATGCGACGATTACATAAAACTCTAGAGGCACACGTCCACTTTATCTGCCACCCAGCACTAATTCTATGCCAAACATCCCTCTCAATCTCTCTGCTCTCCTGAATTATTGACCCAAGATATCCAAAATGGTGATTTTGGGGTACTTTCTTGATCAGCAATCTGAACTAATTCCTTGTTGCGCTCCTAGTTTGTGTGTCTGTGCGCACATATGCGCGTGTTTGCATGTGTGTGTGTGTGTGTGTGTGTGTGTGTGTGTGTGTGTGTAGAAATGGATGCGGATTGCGTCCAAACCGAGCTGTGGAGGGGCCCACCGTGATGTTTCTGATTTTCTACTCTGTCCATTCCTTTTCTAAGATCAGGCCGACCACATGAGACCAACTGATTTGTGGGAAATTGGAAAATTTTGATTTTTTTTCAATTTTCCACAACTCGGCCCATCTCCTCCAAATCTCAAAATCGAAGCTCTCAATCCATGATTTTCATGCAAAACATGGATTTGTAATAATTTGACACTGATTTAACATGATTTACAGAAAAAAAAGGATCAAAAATAAAAAATGCTCACCAAATCGAGCATGTGGGATATATCCTACTACTTGTGTGCTTCGTATCACACAGGTGGGATAGAAGATGTATTGTGGGACATATTGGCTGATATTGTTGATACTTAAAACATTAATTATGGATCCTACATGGTTACCTCAATCGTCTGGTGCATGGTAAGGGATAGGTACTCCGTACGCCACTAAGTAGATGCAATATAGTCACTGTAGGGAATAGGCACTCAGTGCTTCATTAAGTAGGTGCAATATAGTTCTAATATACCAAGTAATTAATATATGAAATGATAAATATTTATTAGTGTCCTACATGCATAATTTTATATTATATGCATGCTATTGCATAAATCAAAGTACATTTCTGTACTAACATACAAAATTATTTTACAACTTAATCAACATTAAAATTATACAACCATGATTTTTGGATTGCTAAAAGTAGCAATCTGAATTGCAAATGACCCATAGTCTGGGTCTCAAATATGGAATGGAAAACATATGGAAGTTGGTGATTTAGGTAGCATTATTCCTGTTGTCAGTGCTGGTCTTCAAGACTTCTACAAAGCCATGAAAATGGCCAATATCAGCAGTTTCTTTATATATGTGGAATTGATGTTCTGCTGCCATATTGTCTTTATTGAAATATTTAATTAATTGGCAGGCAATCTTTTACAATGCATTTGCTCCGGCTTATGACATCATGGGCTGTTGTTTGTGATGTATGGTACTTGGAACCACAAAATTTGAAACCTGGTGAGACACCTATAGAATTTGCAGAAAGGTGATGCTCTTTTACTTCCTTTCAATTACTACTTGATATTGAACATGAGTAGTTGACTAGTTATAGAGGATATACATGTGATCTTTCAGTTTGTACAAATGATGGGCATGTTTCAGATCGAAATAGTTGAGCTGATAGGCCCCGCTGTTGTTGAACAGTGTCCTGACAATTGCCTGGATTGGAAGATCCCAGTCATGCAATCTCTAGCATTTTTGCAGTTGAACGAGGACCATTGCTATATTTCCTTAAATGTTCATTTGCAGCCATGAAAGAAATGTTTAGGATTAACCATTTGTGGCAGTTTTTTGGCCATCTAGTTACTGTGGGACCCACGCATGATCTGGATCACCAAACCACGGGTCATCAAAACTAAAGGATGCAATGGCACTTAAGACATTCTTGGCTCAAGGACAATGCATCCCCCATTGAGTATTATTTTTGTCCTTGTTCCTGGCCTTGTGCAAGAGCTGAGTCGAGCTTGGCCCTGCTTGGTGTTCGACTTGAACCCTCCTACCCTGCTCGGTGCTCGTCTCGACTCGGCATCGAGCCTAAATGTCTTGCTCGGTGCTCGACTCGAACCCCCTACTCCTGCTCGGTGCTCGACTTGACTCACTCGACTCGGCATCAAGCCTAAATGTCCTGCTTGGTGCTCGACTCGAACCCCTCTACCCCTGCTCAGTGCTTGACTCGACTCGGCATCGAGCCGGGTTCGAGTATTTGGATTCGAGTTGAGTTCAATTTCGATTTTTTCGGCAGAAACCCTCCATTGAAGCTAGTCAAGTCGAGATTTTCCGAGCCAAGTCCAGTGAGTTAATCAAGCTTACTTGACTTGTGTACAGGGCTACTGGTTCCAATTGATACAATAAATATATAAATAAATAAAAGAAAAGAAAAAAGAAAAAAAAAAGAGTACTGTTGGTTGTATCTTCTGAAAATTGGATTAACCTTTCATCTACTAAGCTGCTCTTGTTTTGCAGAGTGAGGGACATAATTTCTGTTCGAGCTGGTCTTAAAAAAGTTCCATGGGATGGATATCTGAAATACTCTCGTCCTAGCCCAAAGATTACAGAACAGAAGTACGTCAGACATCTCCTTAATTTTTCTTGAAATCTTTGACTAACTAGTATAAGCCAGGCATCACCTTAATTTTCTTCAAATCTTTTTAGTGCATTTTGATAAGGGGAGTTGGGGAGATGTTTAATTCTTGGGTTTTCCACAATAAAATCTCCATGAAAATTGTAGTTTACACTATTTTTCACAAAACTTAGAAAACTTGATTGTTGTCTTGATAAAAAGGAATTAGGGGATCCTCGACCAGAGGCTTTACACAGTATACTCAGGTTTTCAGCTCGGAAAAATGGGCCCATGCCTCAGCAATCAAAACACTTGGTATGTAGCAACTAGCAACCCACCTTGAATGGGCCATGCATCAAAAACTCCCACATTGGAAGACCCTAATCCCCAGTCTTGAGACTCTGCATTTCCCTTATTAGCTTTCTATTTGTAGGCCACAAACCTAAAGGCTAGGATTATCCTATCAAGGAGACTTTAGGGCATGGTCTAGGCATGGTATTAGGTCCATCTACAGCAAGGTATCCCAAAACGGTTACGATACGGCCGTATCGGCCGATACGTAAAGGAAACGGAGGTGGCCGTTACGTGTTACGAGGTCGTAACGGCCGTTACAGAAAAAACAGGCTGTAACGGCCCCGTAACGGTCCTGTAATGGTCCCATAACGGTCATGTAACTGTTTTTTTCAGAAAATAAAAAGGGGCCGTATCGGCCGATATGGGGTCCGTAACGGCCGTTACAGCCCGTATCGTAGCCGTACGGTAACGGTAACGGTGGTGGCCGTTACGGCCACCATTACCGTTATGGAACACCTTGATCTACAGTGGGATGTACTGAAGACGGTCAGGAGTATTGACCCATGAGCCCCATTTGGCAGAACCGAAAAACTGAGTATACTATGAGGAAGCCTCCAGTTGAGGATCCTTCAATTCTTCTTTTATTTATTTATTTATTATTTTTTTTGGGTTATTACACACATCCCACTGTTAGTCACACTACAATGTTAGCCACCCCCCACGTTGGGAATCGATACCAGAACCTCAGTGTTGAAACGAGGTTATCTTCACTCAGTCTACCCTTCAATTCTTCTTGAATAGATCACAATTCTATTGTCATAATACCAAACATTATGTGTCATTCTTTCTTTTTTATCAACAAAAGGAAAAGAAACTGTATTCTTTCTTCTTCTTCTTTTCTTTCCTTATGTTAAGATACTTACTCTTTTAATTCATCAAAAAAGATTATATTCTTTTTTTAAGTGATATCTTCTAAAACATGCATGCATTATACATTTTAGTTGTGCTGACTTGCTAAGTGACGGGTTTAATGTGTGGAAATGCACAAATATGTGGTATAAAATTTGTGAATTTGTAGACAACTATGTTGATCACAAATTTGGCCTCAGACTTTAGTTTCTTTTGTTAATATATAATCTACTATTGCGTTTTCAGGCAACAGATCTTTGCAGAGTCAGTGCTGCGGCGCCTCGAGGAGAAGTGAAGAAAAAGTTCTCCACATAGGACTTTTATAGTTTTTCCTGTGTGTGTGTGTGTGTGGTCTGAGGAGAATTCATGCACCCGAGAGAATTCATGCATTCGGAGATACAGTTTCAATTTTTCTTTTTAGGTTGTAACTTATTGTACATCACTAATGTTGGAGAGAATGCATGCTTAGTGCATGAATTCATGGTTAGATCACATTTTCCTAAATGAGACTAGGGGTAGGGCATGTGTGATGCTTGTTGAGTGAGGAGGGGATGGAGAGAAAAGTGGGAGGATTGGATGGGAGAGGTGGAGACTACATGCATTAGTGAAAGGGGAGATGTTTGGAGGGGAGATAAGGGGGAGATGTTTGGAGGGGAGAGGAAAAAGGATAGAGGTGGGGGCTATATGTAGGTAAGAGAATGGTGGGCAACAAATTGCCATTTCACTTGTTGTGGTCCACTTGAGAGTCTAATCTGCCTGATTTGTGGGCTGGTGTCTTAACATGAGTCGACTCAACTGACTCACACAGTTGTCACGGTTGGCCTACAGGGTTTTCACATGTCTCTCTAATTAGTCGCTTCGTATGCAATTAAGAAAGAGAGGTCAATACAGACTACAGGCATTAAAAGTCAAATAAAGCAAGTGGAATCTATGCCATCCTTTTGTGCAGTAAAATGTTAATTGTTCCGTACCAAACAACTACATTTTATGATGATTTTACCCTCTCTTTGTCAATGGTGTGAAGAATAATTGTAGGGCAAAATTGTCTGAAGCTATTGGCATTATATAGAGTAGAGATGCGTGCTAAATAAAAGACGATAAGACAGCCTTGATTATGTGAAATGAGCAAAATTCCCATGATATTTCTTTGAAGTGATAGTAGTTCATCAGAGGGTGCTTAGATTTCAAGAGGAATGGTGTTAATCCGTGGTCAGGCAGGTCAAAACTTGCACGAAGGGAATATTGGGTACCCTTGGGTTGGGTCTCGAGCCAACTCTTCTTGAGGTTGGGTTGGGCTCGGGCTCGGGCTCGGGCTCACCCTCAATCAGCCCCAGTTGCACCCTTGTAGCGTTGTGCTAGAAATGAAGGCTTATCTTGGAATTCTGTGAACGTTGTCCGTTGTACCCCTTGTGGTGTGAGTGAATCTGGACAGTCCATCTTGTGGGCTCTACAATGTCTACATTCCACCATAGTGGTACACTTTCGAGATCCATGCCATTCATTAGATGGGTTCCACCATTTAGATACCTTTGAATAAATTTAGGCCATCGAATTGATCAGTTGAGTTCTACTTTATGAAGCCAATGGATGGCTAAAAAAGCTTAGATAAGTTTCGAGAAAGCTATCGTTTGATCTCTGGCATCGGTCTGGGGCTGGGGCACCGACGTGGTGGGACCCTCAATGTACGGCTTGGATCTCACACGGGTTTGCCATGTTGGCACATGGATGGCGCCTACATGTCCCCTCTAATGCATGGGCGGGGAGACGTAGCAAAGTCTATTTACCTAAGCCCGAGAGCTATAATGAGGTATTATAGGATTCTTCTCATCTGCAAAATATGGTTTCAAAGCTACGAAGGACTGGTTATAATCTCCTTGGATGATCCACCGTTCCAGCATATGAAGCCATGCTTGGATGATCCAAACCATTGACCTTACGAGATATACACGTGAAGGAAGGACGCCTTGAAACCCTCGAAGATTGAAAGATTTTGACCTTTGGATAAACGGCCCAAAGGAAGATGGCCAAGTAGACGGTCCATATTTGTAGATGAAAGGTTGAGATCCAGTCCGGGAGACATTATCATATGAACGGTATGGATCTTTCTGTACATGTGAAGAATCCGACTACGTCAAAAAACAATACGCTTGCAATGAGCAGGTACAATTTACTTAAAATTCCCAATGCTCATGGTTTGACACATGGGGGTCCATGATTGATGATCTCAACCATTGATAAGATATGCAGAGGTTACGGTAGCTTCCTAGAAAATCTTCAAGTGAAAGATCGTAACACTTTGATCGGTGGCCCACAAAAATACGGTACAGTTGAGAGTCCATATCAAAGCAAACGATTTCGATCTGCAAGAGATTTCTTGCAAATTCCTCATCCATGGCGAGTCCCATTATGTAAAGGGTTTGGATCATTTAAATAGGTATCAATATGTAGCTACTCTACATGAACAAAGTCGGATCAAAAGCCACACATGGATTGCATACTTTTGCCAGGCTCATATATATGTCCCACCTGTCTTATCTTTTATCCTTTGAACTGCGGTAAGGGATATCTAACACCTCACAATTGCATTGGTAGTTCAAAGCTCTACTAAAGAGCTACTCCCAATTCCCAAAAACTAATAGACATGCTTGACATTCAATGGTTATACAGGCCTCCTTGATACTCAACAACTATCAAGACGCCCCAGACCATCTTTGATGGGTCAAGCTACAAAGGACTAGTTCTATGTCTCCTTGATACTGAACAACTGTCGAGATACCTTAATTCCTACCTAAATTCCTATGCAGATACAACCATGAATTCCACATTGAAGATCTTTGATGGGTCAAGCTACAAAGGACTAGTTGTACAGGTCTCCATGATACTCAACAACTATCGAGACCAAGTGCTATGCATGATACATACAACCATGAATTCAACTTCAAAGATCTTTGATGGGTCAAGCTACAAAGGACTGGTTATATCTCCTTGATACTCAACAACTATCGCAACGCCCCAAATGCCATGCAGATACAACTTTGAATCTATATCAAAGATTTTTGATGGGTCAATTTATAAAGGACTGGTTATCGAAGATCTTTGATAGATGTCCTTGGCACTCAACAACTATCGTAACACTCCAAGTATGTTGTTGCCACATTTAAAATAAGAGAAATAAAAATACAAGACTCACTTCTCTCATTCTATACAGAAGCTTCCCACCAAGGAATACTTCAGAAAATGAATATAGGAATTGATGGGTGAAGCTATGAAGGATTAGATTACATTCGTACTATCAATTCACGTAGTGCACATTCTACACTATCTTCATTTACACTTCATAGTGCTGTTTATTTGGTTTTTCCCTTTTTTTTTTTCTTGTTTTTCTTTTCTTTTCCTTCTATCAGAGAGATGTAATTAAAAGCTTGTAGTATGTTAAAGCCTGGTATTTGTGTTGACCCCATAAATTAATAAGAACTTTAAATGAGAAAATCGTATGCAGATTTGTTATTCATTCATCCAATAATCCCAAACAAGAAAATATTGACAAATATGTAAACAATCACTTCCCACCTGGTTTTGCAATCGGCATCTTCTTAAGGGTGGAATATCATAGCACATCATTGTAAAAATAGATGTTGATACATTTGGCCATATGTTGCACTTGACCTTTGTGGAATTTGATGTCCATTGCTTCAATGTACGGCTACTTTGATCGAATGGTGTTTGGGTAGGATTGGCATATGCAAGGACTGAGACTGAATTGCGATTGGACCCCACTATTCCTGTGGCTTGGTCCACTTGAGCTTCGGATCTCTGTTTGGGTTCATGTCCTAAGATAATCTGGCAGAATGAATGGAAAGAGTGAATATAACACGGTGAGCCTCACAGAGCTTAGAAATCTGCCGCTGCAGGCAATCCACGTCCCAATTTAGTTGGTTTATTTGAGTCATTATATGCCACATGAACAATTTCTGAATGCCTGCGTATCAAGCGTCCCAACATCCTGAGTATTATTCAAAAGTCGAATCTTGATTAAGGACGCAGTTTGGCTGGTTACCCTAACACCAGCCAGCGAGCTGGTGTCAAATTAAGCTCTGCAGGCCCACCGTGATTGCATGTTTTATCCATGTTGACCATCCATTTGCCAACTCATATTTGGGCACGAGACAAAAAATAGGCAGATACAAAACTCAAGTGGACCACACCACAGGAAATTGTAGGGATTGAACTACACTCACATTGAAAACTTAATGAGGCCAGGTTTGTATGACCTTATTAACAGGTGGGTGACAGATAAGCATCAAAGTGTGTGTCTGCACAATTCAGTCAAACATGAGGCTACACGTGTTAGGGAAGGCCCATATTTAGTTAAGCATTTGCAATTAGGATAGTACGGGCATGCTGAGTCATACTTGACTCAAGTTCGATTGAATGCTAGTGACCCCAGTGCTGAGATAAGCTAATTAAGACCGAATTCATGGGATTTGCTGCCTTCGTCAGCCTACCTCTTGTTACAACGATCAGACGATTTGAGAAGGGTAAGGACTAGTATGCATTCTTTTTGCCGTGTTTTGGAATTTTCTTTCAACGGTGATTGTAGGCTTCATATTTCTCAATAGAACAATGATGAATACAAGATTTAAAAAACTAATGTCTAAAAATATTGATTTTATCGATAAGTATTTGAAGCTCAGTACAATCAGTGGATAAACAAAATAAGCAGAGAAATAAATAAAAGATAAATACTCGCGCTTGCCTGTGCGGACAAACAATCGAAGTGGATGGTCAACAGGATGTGATCTTCCAAGTAAGGACTCGGGTGATAGGGGATCTGACAATAGTAAATCGTGGATATTTACACTACTTTTAAGCGTACTACAACGATAATGTTAGACAATAGCGATCTGAGCTAACCTAAACTCCGGATGTTCTACAATGTGGTTGGACAAACTGTGGCTAGAAACTAAGGTAAACAACAGTTGCTATATGTTGACGCATGTGTAAATGTGGTAAGGCTGATCATTGCCTTGTTACTGGATAACTACTTCGAGTTCATGGAGTCTCTGGAAATCCTTAATCAGACTTCCTTAAATCCACAAGGGAAAACTCTCGAATCCTTGAGAAAAGAAGAAAATTAAAGTTTTTATTGAGTAATAAAAGAGATTTGGATGCCTAATAACTAAAATAAACAAGTTTAAATAGCTTGAAAAAACCTTAGGAAACCCTGATTGCGTAAGTAAAGAGTCCTAGGCCGAAACAGAAACAAATCAGTTAAAAACAGAAATTTCCGCACAAATCTGTAGAGCCTGTCGGTAGGTCGAAAATGTGCGTCGATTGGTCGACTGGTTGAAAACCACCAAAATTGTCCAACAGGTTTGGCTAAAATTCGAGGTATATCGGCCGACTGACCAACCTAATTGGGCTGATTGATTTTGACAAAAATTGTCTAGAGAATTGGACTGGTCTTTGGCCAAAATTTGGCCAGTCGTCAGCAGGGTTCCGCCGACTAACAAGGGTTGTTGTCCAGTCGAACTAGGCTGTCGACTGGTGATTCTTTGTGGTCTTTAGCTCCTTCTTTTGATCATTCTTTGGTCCATCCTTATGATGTAATCGTCAGTGATCCTCTTTACATCACTCCCTTCCACTTTAAAAGAACTCGACTTCGAGTTCTCGTTCATTGTCGGCTCGTGATACTCATACAGATCTGCAACATTAAATGTCCTTGATATCTCAAACTCGTATGGGAGGTCAACAACGTACGTGTTATCATTAATTTTGCTAAGGATCGGTACTAGCCCAATCTTCTTATTCTTCAGTTTATTGTATGTGCCAGTTGGGAAGCATTCCTTTCATAGATGAACCATAACCTGATTACCAACTTTAAAGACATTAGCACGTCAATGCTTGTCAGCTTCCTTTTCGTATTTTTCATTCGATTATTTTAGCGTGTTCCATACTGATTATTTTAGCATGTTCCATACTTCTTCATGTATCCCCATGATCCTCTTCGCCATATTCTCAATAGCAATACTCATGCTCGGAATCTTGAGTAGAGGAACTAAATCCAAAGTATGACGGGGCATTCGTTCATAGAGGATCTGAAATGGAGACATCCTTATCGAGCGATTCACCATATTATTGAAGGTGAACTCCGCTTCAGACAGAGCTAAGTCCCACTGCTTCAGTTCCTCTCCATAAATATAATGAATGAGATTACCCAATGTATGATTCACAACCTCAGTCTGTCTGTCGGTCTACGGATGATAATCTCTGCTGAAATGAAGTTGCATCCCGAATTAACTCCACAAAGTCCGCCAAAAGTGACTAGCGAACTTTGTATCACGGTCTAAAGTGATTGTTTTAGAAATCCCGTGCAATCTCATAATCTCCCTGAAGAACAAATTCGCCACGTTCGTCGCGTCATAAGTCTTCTTACAACGAATAAAATGTGCCATCGTAGAGAACCGATCTACCACTACGAACACGATGTCCATGCCGCATTGTGTTCGTGGAGGACCCAACACGAAGTCTATAGAAAATGGGCATTGGCCAGTCGACGGGTCTAGTCGGCCGATCGAAAATCACCCAAACTGTCCAGCGAGTTTGGCCAAAATTCAACATATATCGGCTGGCCGATTTTGGCAAAAATTGTCCAAAGAATTGAACTAGTTTTCGATCAAAATTTGACCGGTCGTCATCATGGTTTGGCCGACCGATAAGGGTTGTCGGCTGGTTGATCTAGGTTGTGACTGACGATTCTTTTCTAGTCTTTAGGTCCTTCTTTTGATCCTTTGTTTGGTCCATCATTGTGATGTAATTGTCAACAATCCTCTCTACATCATGTGTAGATTGATTGTATTTAGCGTGGGTCTTGAGCTTTTCATCACGTGCTCCTTATATAGCTTAGCAGGAGGCAAACCCTTTTTGGTTTTTCTTATTGGTCTAGGATCCTTAGCGATCACAGTATATAATTATTTTCTGATCAATCCAACCTGACCCAAAAAAAAAAAAAAAAAAAAAAAGCTAAAGGAAAAAAGAAAAAAATCTCTGTGGGTTACGTATGAAACCATTTTCAAATCTCTTTGCGAGCGTGGCTGCAAATATTCCTGGCCATTACGGGATTGTTCTCGCTAGACCCAAATTCATAATAGGGTCTCTAGTTTCTATTCGATTTGAGAGGAATCTGCTTATCGAAACTTTGTAACCGCCACTATACCACTGATCGTCTCTAGGTGGATCTCCCATTTTGAAAGATTGTATGAGACAACCTTGCGGAGCATATTTGAATTTGTGATCAGATCCCGATCTTGCTGGGTCTTTATAGACTTGTCGAGTAAGTTGCTTCTATCACACGTGTTGCTCATGCTAGGGCCATGTGTCATTCAATGTGGCGCCTTTTCTATAGATGTGCGTATGGCTATGTATTGTTGTTCTTCTCTTGACAGGTGACATGCTACCAAGGAAGTGGGGTAAGAGATATTATCAGTGTGAGAGTAGGATTTCATTCTTTGTTGAGTGCATAGTGTTGACACATGGTGGCATTTCATAATTTGTCCACATGGACACACCAACAATGGACATCCTTATCCTTGCTGTTTTTTATGGTGTGGATTGACTTGAGCGCTGGATCTGTCTCATATTGAGCTCATGCCCTAAAATGAGGTAACCAAATGGATGTATGGCATGGATAGAGCACATACACCATGATGGGACCCACAGTCCTTCGACACCAGCTAGCTAGCTGGTTTTGGGTTCACCAGCCGAACCACGTCCCTCGTTTAACAACAAATGGAGGGCTGGACTCCTCTACAACACTCTCCCAAATCTGTGGAAGCCACCATGTTGTATGCATAAATCTGATCCTTCCACCAGGTTCTATCCTTGATTCTAGCCCAGGAAGGAAAAGTCAAGCTCTATCTTAAACTCAGCAGTTTTGAAAGGCTAACCACCGATGTCTCTCTTGGAAGTCAAGTTTGGGAAATGCTTTTCTTATATAATAGATTCCAAACTACAACTCAGCAAATATAACTTAATACATTATAAATATAATATTATTTATAATATGATATAGTAGAAGATGGAGTCTTATTAATGGGACAAGAAGGCACGCGAATCACGTTCTGACTTAAGTAATCGACTGTACGTGGATCCCTGTATGAGTAGGAATAAACATTCATTCAATGTGGATCCCTGCTGCTCATTTCCCATCATGAATGGAACCTGTAGCGTTCTCCTACTTACTCGTATAATCGCTGGTTCACATGGGATTCACCCACACTGCTATCCTAGGTAGGCCCCTGAGGGAGGGATTCAATCCCGTCCGTATGTTGTTAAGAGATCGATTCAATAGTTGTTTGACCAGCTGAAAAATACAATTGTGCCACCTTTATTAATTAAGTAATCTTTCTCGAGCTTTGCTGAGCCCACACGAGTGGACAGGCCAGCTAATAATGCACGTGCCACCACAATGCCAACATGGCAGGTGAAAAGTCCAAGCCATCCATAGGTAGACCTTACCTTGTACATATTACTGGCCTAGATTAGCCATGATATCATAAATGAGTGGTCTGTGTTGAAGGGACAGAAAATTCAGTGCAATCTATTCTCAGTGGTCCATGTAATCACTAATGACGTCAGCTCACAAAACAAGCTGATTTTCCCTTTCAAGCATGGATTGTGTGCTACACAACTTTTACCGTGTGGAATTTCTTTGAGCCTCACCATGATCTATCTGTTAGATCTGCACCATCCATCAATTTTTTTTCAGATTATTATAAAACATAAGGAAAAAATGAGGCACATCCAAAGCTCAGGTGGACCACACAACAAAATACATTGTTCTCTTGTTTTATTATTAGTTTAGCTGCTAAGCTGAAACACGCCTGCATACGTGGGTATTGCAGGTCAACGCAGCACATGTCAGACTGCATCCTTACATCATGTTGGTCCCAGCATGTCCATGACTAGGTACAAAGATTAGCCTCTCAACTATATCAGACTAGATGCGCGTGTACCTCGAACTTGGAGGATCGGGCTCTCTTTTTTTTTTTTTTTTTTTTTTTTTTTTTTTGTTTTTTAAGATATGGGTAGTCTCATCGGATCCGCATCGCTCTTATTGTGCGGCAGTGAACTCTTACCGTCTTGACTTAACCCTTCTCCTTTATCCAGGCTGGGGACTGTCAGTGAGAGCACGACGCTTCCATGAGCGCAATGTAATGGATTATCGCATAGATTAATTACAATCCAAGTGTTACCTAATAGTGAGTTATTTTCACTATACTCAGTAAAGATAAAATGGATTCCAATAGTAATATTGATTACCTTATTTATATTCACTTTCTTTAGCTAAAGATACAAAGGGTCTATGGTTTCACAAATATCATATCTCAACTTGCAATTCAAGCAAGTTACAGAAATCATTGTTGGGTAATTATTATCTTTTCTTTTCTTTTCATCCGTTCAAACAAGCCGTTATGGCCTTATTTGATGATATACTTTTAAAAAAAAAATATATTTGTTAATCCAAATATGAAAATCCAATGTGTTATATTAAATCTCATGGCATCGGTCCATCTTGATATATCGATCTATCAATCTGAACTGTTTATTAACTTTAAAACTACATTTCGTGGACTATCATGAAAAATACACACTGATAATCTAATCCATCATTGGCCTTATTTTCTATAACCATCCTCTTTCAAGGCAATCGATGGGATGAGTATGATTGCATAATAAAATTGATTCCGAGTCATGAACAATCTGTGATGGGCCCTAACAAATAGCTGGATCAGATTTTGTTATGGGACGTACTTTTGTATAAAACTATTGACCGTACATATTAAAGGCCATTGATCAATGGTTATATGTGTTGGATTGGTGTGATGTTTGATAGTAGTGCATGAAACACTGGTTGGACCTAATGAACAATTTCGATCAATGAACTGGACTATCTAAGTGTACCAATGCAACTATGAGCACCATAGCTTGTAGTGCTATGCATGGAGCATTAATCTATTGTGGTCAAGAAGAGACTGTTAGGTCTTATTCGACTACTTACTTTATTGGCAGGTAGACACGCGGTCCATTGACTTCAAGTGCGCTAGTGGGCCTTTCTAGCACTGCTTTGAGAGTAAACCCTAATATTAGTGAAAATTACGATTGTACCATCCTTAAAAAGTAATGCTCTCGGGCGTGGATTGGGTACTACAGCCACCAGTACCTAGCTAGAGGTGGACGGTTCTGTTAAGGGCTCTTAAGGATTTTGTTATATAATTACATTTATAAATTTATTTATTAATTCATACTAAATATTTTTAAATATTTTATTTCCATTAAAATTTTATCAAAATCCCGAGAAAAATTGCAAAATTAGAAAATCTCTCGAAAGTTTTCCAGGCTGAGATATTGTTGAGCACGATGTTTGTCACTATGGTGCATGCATGTGGTCCAGTGAGATCTGGGGAGCGACACATTGAGACCCCAAGAAGCAGCGACAATTGCCCATGTCCGAGTAGGATTCCTAATCCTTATAGACGGCGAAGATTGGACCATTGATTCTGATGTGGCCAGTCAAGTCACTTCTCCAACGCGTGCCCATAATGCTCCACAACCAATCTATCCATCAATGATGGGGGCGCTAGAGATGTGGAAAAAGATCCAAAGTTTGGTAAAACTGGACAACTAGCCGATGAGGAGGCGGACGAAGGAAATTGGGTGGTGGAAAATCACGACGAGTCTATAGTTGTGAGAAGGCTCCTATACACCCCAAGGAAGGAAGTACACCTACAACGCCAAGATATATTTCGGACATGGTATGCTATGAATTACAAAGTCTATGAAGTAATCATAGATGGTGGCAGCAGCAAAAACATTGTTTCAAGGGTTATGGTGAAGAAGTTGCAACTGAAGACTGAAAAACATCCTTCCTCATATAAAATCAGTTGGATCATGAAAGTTCACAAGATCAAGGTAACTGAGCAATGCACTCTCTCCTTTTCAATTGGTAAGCATTATGAAGCCTAAGTAGTGTGTGATGTAGTCGACATGGAGGCTTGCTAACTATTACTTGATCGGTTGTGGCAATTGGACTATGATATAGTTCATAGGGGATGAGAGATAATGTCTATATCTTCGTCTAGGATGGCCCGAAAATAATACTCGCCCATATGGGGTCAGATGAACAACTTGAAACTTCTAAAGTGGAGGGGTATTCTCTCTTAACCATTCGAGACTTTGTAGATGAGTTTAAGGAGACCGGAGAAGTGTATGCATTAGTCTTGAAGGGTGAAGATATAGAGGGGTGCTCTCTTGTGGGACCGGACGGACAACCCCAAGCTTCTAAAGTGGAGGGGCGTTCTCTCCTAACTATTTGGGACTTTGTGAAGGAGTTCAAGGAGACCGGAAGGGTGTATATATTATGAAGGGTGAAGACGTAGAGCCCACGAACATTCCTACAAATTTGAAACCGTCGCTGAATGAATTCAAAGAGATCTAGCCCAAAGACTTACCTGATGGGTTGCCCCCATACGGGATATTCAGCATCATGTAGACCTTATCCTAGGGGCAAGTTTACCTAATCACCCTCACTATTGAATGAGTCTGAAGGAGTGTGAATGCTACGAGGAAAAGTGGGGGAATGGATTTGTATGGGTCTAGTTTGGGAAAGCATGAGCCCATGTGCTGTTCTGGCATTATTAACTGATAAGAAGGACGGGAGTAGGCACACGTGTGTCGATAGCTAAGCAATCAACAAAATCTCTATAAAATACCAGTTTTCCATACCATGACTAGACGACATGTTGGACATTCTTAAGGGTGCCAAATTGTTCTTCAACTTGGATTTGAGAAGCGGCTACCATCAAATTAGAATACGACTGGGTGATGATTGGAAGACGGCTTTAAAGACTAGGTTTATGTAATGGAGGAGTTTTATAAATGGTTGGTTGGGCCCTACAGGTTTTTTAATGCACCTAGCACATTTATGATGTTGATGAACCAAGTTCTGAAATCATTTATCGGACATTTCTTCGTAGTGTACTTCGACAATATCCTAATCTACAATCAGAGGGAAGTAGACCATATGGGACATCTCAGGCAAGTGTTACAGGTTCTGACAGAGAATATGTTGTACCTTAACTTGAAGAAGCACATCAAACTGAAGAAGTGTTGCTTCCTAACCGAAAGCCTTTTATTCTTAGGATTTGTGGTAACATTTATGGGTATTCGGGTGGATGAAGAGAAGGTGCGAGCTATCAGCGAATGGTTGGTTCCGACCAATATTTATAAGGTGCGAAGTTTTCACGGGTTGACGACATTTTATTATCAGTTCGTGCAGAATTTCAATACTATTGTGGCACCGATTAAAGATTATATGAAGAAGTGACCATTTCAATGGACTGATGAAGATGACAGAAGCTTTGTCGAGAAGTGCATATTGTCCACGACTCCAATTCTTGTACTTCTTAGCTTCGATAAGTTATTCATGGTCAAGTGTGATGCTTCGTATGTCAGAATTGGGGGAGTTTTGCCCTAAGAATGCAGGCCAATAGCCTTCTAAAACGAGAAGCTCAGTGATGCCCACAAAAGTGGTCCACATATGAGCTTGAATTATATGTAGTGGTTCAGCCATTGCGACATTGATGGCATTACTCGATTCAGTGGGCATTTATTCTGTACATCGACAATCAAGTCCTTAAGTTTATCAATAGCTAGACTAATGTGAATCTTGTGCATGTTGGATGGATCTCATTTTTGCAGGAATTCACATTCTTATTAAAGCACACGGCAAGGGTAAAATAATAAGGTCATCGGTACATTTAGTCATCATGCATCATTGCTTATTACTATGAGTAATGAGGTAAATGGATTCGACTGACCTCAAGGAGTTGTATGCTGAAGACAACGACTTCAAGGATGCATAGACTCAATGCTTAGAGGGTCAGCCTAGTGACTTGCACATTTAAGATGATTTCCTCTTCAAGGACAATCAATTATGCATTCTACAGAGCTCGTTGAGGGGAGCGCATTATCCAAGAGCTACATGGAGGTGGTCCCACTGGTCATTTAGGGCGAGACAAGACTAGAGCTCTTGTGAAGGAAACGATACTATTGGAACAATTGAGGCGAGATGTGGGAAATGCGGTAAAACGTTACCACATATGTCAGTCTCCAAAGGGACAGTCTTAGAACACGGGTCTCTACACTCAATTTCCTATACTTGACGACCCTTGGGAGGACTTGTCCATGAATTTTGTGCTTCGTCTTCTGCGGACCCAGCATGGCATGGATTCTGTGTTTGTAGTAGTGAATATATTTTCGAAGATTACACACTTCATCCAGTGCAAGAAGACTATCGATTCAACACATGTTGTAAATTTGTTCTTTCAAGAGGTCTTGTGGTTACATGGCATCCCTAAATCCATTACGTCCGATCGTAACATGAAGTTCCTCAGTCACTTTTAAAGGACTTTGCGGAAGGCGATTTGACACCCTGACTTCAGTTCAACAGTGTATATCACCCGCAGACAGATGGGCAAACTAAAGTGGTGAACTGTATGCTTGAAAACCTCATTTAATGCATCTTTGGTGATAAATTGAAGTAGTGAGACATATCATTGGCGTAGGCGGAGTTTTCGCTCAACAACATGCTAAATCGTTCCATCAGAAAGTCTCCACTTGAGATTGTGTATGGATGAGTGCCCTGACATACGCTTGATTTGGTTCCTTTGCCCAAGCTTTCGGGCGTGAGTGTTGCTGCTGGCGAACCGAATCATGGGCAATTACGTTGATGTTTAAGCCAAGTTATAAGATTCTAATGACAAATACAAAGGCCTGGCTGACAAGCATCAGCAAACGAAGGTGTTAGAAGTGGGTGATAATGTGATGGTTCATCTGTGTAAGGAAAGATTTCTAATTGGGACGTATAATAAGCTGAAGAACAAGAAGAATGGATTGGTACCTATCATCTATAAGATTAATGACAACGCTTATATTGTTGATCTTTCGGAAGATAAAGATTTCACGTGCATTCAACGCCGCGGACCTGTACAAGTATTAGGAATCAAATTCAGAAGATATATAACTCAAGGATGAGTTCTTTTAAAGTGGAGGAAAATGATGTAGAACGGGTCGCAAATTCGTTCATGCCAAGGTTGGAGAAAAGGAAGGAGCCCAAGTCCAAGAAGAATCGACAGACAATAGCTTAGTTTGATCGGTCGAATAATAGGGTTAATTAATTGAACACCAAACAGATATCCCAAAGAAACCCATTTTAATTCTCTGAACAAGTTTTGGCGTTTTTGGCCAGTTGACATGTCTAGTCTACTCATTCGAAAACTCCCCAATAAACACAAAATAAGGGATGGATTCTTTGGACGTTCTTTTGCTGTTTTGATCAATCGACCAATTGGGTCGATGGGTCAAGTTCAGTTGATGGGTTCTGCAGTTTTGCACGATTTTTCATTTTCTTTCCATTTTTTTAGAACTCTTATTAATATGCTTTTAGGGTTTGATTGGGGTATTTATTGTTGCTTAATACGTTTTAAGATTTTTTTTTTTTTTTTTTATCTTAGACATAATTCAATCAAAATTTAATTTTTATTGATTCTCATCTTATAGATTCAAGATTTATCTTGTGGATTCAAGAGGGCCTTGTAAATTCAAGGTAGTTATCGTTTGAGGAAGAAGGTGATCGACTTCATCACTTCCTTCCCTACGTCACCTTGTTTTCAAATTCAATTTGCTTCCCAACGGTATCTCTGATACCACTTGTTGGGACCCATAGAAACAACACAAAAAATAATCAAACAAAGCACTTCAATCACATAAGAAAATTTAAATAGAGAACACACTGGATTTACGTGAAAAAATTCTTGCAGAAAAAAATCACAGCACAAAGCGATAATGCACTATGGTAGATAAAGTTAAGATGAAATCTTACTAAATCAAAACCCCTGAGAGAAACCCCTAGCTTTTCCTCTCTCCAAAACTCTCGACTCTTTAAAATGTCTTATGTTAACCCTAATCCCGATTACACCCACTTATATAGCATAGAACGGAAAATAGAAACAATTTATGAAAAATTGCCCTAAACAACGCACATCTTCGATCGGTTGATATGATCTGTCGAGATGGCTAAATGCATATGTCAACCGCTCAAGCTCACGTGTTCAACTAGTGGAACATGCATGCCAAAAACAATCTAGAGAGTTTTACCAAAATTCTGAATATGATTGACTAGTCAAACCTCAAAATTCGATAAATTGAATTCCTCCAAAATTTTCTAATTAAAGACATGCCTATATAATTCAAGGCACGTTTGATCGGTCGACCAGGGTAGTCAATTGGTCAAACACCATATTTTCTGCCCAAATTGAAGGCTCCATGCCACAATTTGTTTACAATTGTGACTCGATGTATATGTATTTTTTTAAAAGCATCTTAAGCAACAATCCATACAATTTCACTGAGATTCTCCAAATCTGTAAACTTAAGAATATATTTTTCCACAGTTTCCATTCTTGTTTGGATTTAAGATAAAAACTGTGAGGAGAACTCATGACTAGGATGTAAGACTCCATTAGGTTGGCCATACATGATCATCGGTTTAGATCATGATCGTTGGATTATTCAGATTGAGTGATTCAGTGGGCCCCATTATAGTTATGATCATTACAAATAGGTTCGGGGTAGGACGCTTGAACCGTGATCCCTATTCACAGTTATTAAGCCAGGTATGGAAACCTACGGTGTGGAGACCCTAGAGGAGAGAAGTGTGATGGGTAAGCTTCTCTGACCCTCTTTCCTATAAATATATGTCTTGGTCTCCTCACCAACAAGAGAGAAAACCCTAGTCCCATTGAGAGGTTCTCCTAAAGGTGTAAGGTGCAGGGATCTTCTCGGCAACGCGACGGCATCAGGAATGGCTTCCCCAATCAGGTACGCCTTTGAGATTATATTATGGGATCTCCATTATTGATGCATAGACGATCCGATTATTCCGCAATATGTAAGATTCACGATTGGTATTATAGACGATTATGCTTCAATCATGGTAGATCTTGCAATACTTTGGGGTTTTCTCCATTGAGTTTTTCCTTTTCTACACCACAAGGGCATTAAACTCATGATCGGCCGACCATCTTTCAAGTTCGTGTGTGGCCTTGTAGTCATGTACTGATGGGTCTAGAATAGACTTGTTGCTGTGGAATCGAATAATGAAAAACCCATTGTAGGCTACCTTTGTGATGTTGTACAAGGATATGGATGGCCATGGCGATCACGGGAAGCGATCATAAGATCGTTGCCGTCACAGATTAGATTGCGTTATTGTCAGCCATGTTTTTCAGATATCCGATCTTCAATCATAGTAGTGGCAGTTGTTAAATGGTGAATCTGATTGTGGCAGTGGTGGGCTTTTTCGATAAGAACGTCCATGAAATCGGGCGAGCTCCTTTCAGATTTAAAAAAAAAAAAAAATTGTTGTTGTGCACAGGGACTGTAATCACCACCCCATCATCATCCGTCATAACCGGCTGATCTACACCATTGTTTCGCCTATAAACTCGGGCAGCACTGTATATATGGGGATTGTCGTCGTAGCCATGAAAACTAGCCGCCCCTGCTCATCTTCTTCTTCAGTAGCAACCGATTTAGCAATGGCTGTTGTTACACAACGAAAGCAAGTCGGCGGTTGTGAAGGCCATGCTGATGGCAATCGGCTTTCCGATTCTGGGGATGGATGCCATTTTTGGAAACACCTTCTTTCTAATGAAGGCAGAGGCGGTTGCTGTGGGTGTTGCGGCTAGGGTTTCAAGAATCAAAACCAGCCACCATGTAATCCGGAATGGATTGATGTATGGCTAGGATTTTTGGGGTGCTATGGATGGTAATGCAGTAGTCCGGCGATGGTGATGGCTGAGGACGCTAGGGTTTCGCCAACCCATTTAGGAAAGGAGCGAGCCATGGATTTTTTCAGATTTTTGGAGATGCAATTGCTGGCAACTTTTGGGAAGTTTTTTTTAATTTTTTAAAAAATAAAATAATCATAATAAAAGGGGAGATGGCCAACCCTCCCTTCTCTAGTGGTCTTGATCTAGTGGGCCCAATTCCACTGTCTCAGGCCCACAACCATTGGGCTTGGTCCAGTGGCCCAGGTCCAGCGCTCGGCCCACTTTAGTCGGGCTTGGGTCTAGCGGCTCGGTTCAGTTGATCAGGCCCAGCTTGGCTCATTTAGCATATTACAGGCCCGGTCCAGTAAGCCCAGCCCATAAACATATTTCAGGCCCAGTTTAAGACAATTTTGGACCATAAAGATGTGTATACTATTTAGTTCCGATTTTGCTCAAAATAGGGCCATTACCCATGTGTTTGAGGCTGATATTTAGTTGCTGACCATTAAAGACTCAAATAAGCCATCACTTTAGAATATGATGAAACCAATTGGCGGTCAACATCAGTCATGTTTTTTAGCCAAATCAAAACTTCTACAGTATGGTTCGTTATGGGCAGGACCATGTAGCAATCCTTGAGTCTGGGTGAAAAGATTGAAGCTAGTTGTGTTAGCCACCAAAGTGACCTCAATTGGTGAAAATCTTTGGTCTCAAACTTCAGTATATAGAATTCAGTGACCCTCTATCATAGGATTGCATTCAGTTGCGTTCACATTCAGACATGCGGTGATCAGAACAAAGAAGTATTATCGTTTGGCTGAATGTGAGCGAGATGGAGTGATTGGTGATGGTGATACAAGTTTGAGAGACTCATTTCATCCAAAGATAATGGGCGTCTTAGATTTATTTCACTAGCATTGATCAGCTTTATGTTCAGTAGATCTTCTTGCATGTTACAATTTCGCCCAAAGGATGAATCATGATAATACGCTGGGCTCTTGCCAGAATTAGATGATTATGGCCCATCATTATTTTGGCTCATTTGATTGAAGGCCCAAATCAATTGAATGTATATATAAGCATAATATTTGTGGTTTATATTCATGCATTGTTATATAGGACTTATTTATTAATGTGAGTTTTATGCTTTGAATGTCTAACTATGATTGTTTCTAATATTCCAACCCAATTCAATTCTATACATTTTCTTACTAGGTCTAACTGCTCAAAATGGAAGTCGTCCGTTGACATAGTCCTATGTTGCATGGACTTGGACCTGGCCTTGGAGGAAGTAGAGCCTCTCATTTCATCTGACTTCAGTTCAAAATCAGAAAAAGGCTCATTACAAGGCCTAGATCAAGTCAAATAAGATGTGTCTCAAGATCATAAAGAACTTGATTTATGAGACCATGCAGGGTGTCATGCTCGACACCGAGAAAGCCAAAAATTTCTTGACTGAAATAAGAAAATGATTTAAAAAATCGGATAAAGCTGAGCTGAGTTCACTTCTACATAAGCTAACTCAAGCTACCTATAACGGTCAAGGAAATATCAGGAAGTACATTGGTGAATTTTTTGATGTGGTAGCTAAAATCCTTGCATTAGGCCTTAAGATTGAGGATGAACTACTGATTTTCTTGGTTATAAACTCCCTCCCTCCATAGTTCGGTCAATTCCAAATCAGCTACAACACTCAAAAGAAAAAGTAGACATTAAATGACCTGATATCTCAGTACGTTCAGGAAGAAGAGAGACTCAGAAGGTCAAGCAAGATACAAAGTGCGTACGTAGTGACATTTGGTCAAGGACGAAAAGGGAATGAGAAAAGGAAGCACACTTCAGGAAAACGTTTCTACGGGTCCTGTGGTAGGCAATCAACCTAAATCTGGAAGAATATCAAAGAAGAAAAAAAGGGGTCCTAATGATGGTTGTTTCTTCTGTAATAAGCCTGGTCATCAGAAGAAGGATTGTGAAGAATTTAAAGAATGACTCATTTCTAAGGGTAAGAACCATATTTTAGTCTGTTTTGAAGCCAATTTAGCTGATGTATTCACAGACTCCTGGTGGATAGATTCTGATGCAATTATTCACATATTTAATTCCATGTAGGATATGCTCTAAAGCCAGACGCCAACTGATGCAGAGAGATTATTCTATATGGAAACGGCAATAGAGTAAACGTGGAAGTTATTGGAGTTTGTAGGCTAAGGTTATCATCAGAACACTTTCTTAATCTAGTAGATATTGTTTGTGTACCTTTTACAAGGCGCAATTTGGTTTTCATTTCTTATTTAGACAAATATAGTTATAAGTTTAAATTTGCAAATGAAAAATTAAGTATTTGCTATAATTCGGCTGTGATTAGTTCTGACACTTAGTTAATAACCTTTATCAGCTAGATTTGGATGTTTCACATGTATATAACATTAACTCCTCACATGAAAACATTAAAGGCATCAAACGAAGTTTAGATTGTGAAAATTCATCTATGCTATGGCACAGGCGATAAGGCCACATCTCTCGTGAGAGATTGGAAAGGCTTGTGCATGAAGAAATTCTTCACTCCCTGGACTTCTCAGACTTTGGGGTTCGTATTGATTGCATTAAAGGTACACAAAGTAGAATAAGAAAAAAGGGTGCCACTAGGAGCGTAGGATTCTTGGAAGTGATTCATACAGACATCTGTGGATCGTTCCCTACAACATCCTGGAATCGACAGAAGTATTTTATCACTTTTATAGATAACTACTCTCATTATGGGTACTTATACCTTATTAATAAAAAATTAGATGCCCTGGATACATTTAAGATCTATAAGGTTGAAGTCGAGAATCAATTCGACAGAAAGATCAAAGTCGTTAGATCCGACAGTGGTGGTGAGTATTAAGGAAGGTATGACGAATCTGGGCGTAATCCAGGTCCATTCGCTAGATACCTGCAAGATTGTGGTATCGTTGCCTAGTACACCATGCCTGATACCCCAGAGTAGAATGGTGTAGTGGAAAGGCGTAATCGCACCCCAAAGGACATGGTGCGATCTATGATTAGTAATTCAGTGTTGCTAGAATCTTTGTGGGGTGATGCGTTGAAAACGGCTGTGCATATCTTTAATAGGGCCCCAAGTAAGGCTGTAATGAAAACTCCATATGAATTGTGGATAGGGCGAAAGCCTAGTTTACGATATTTTCTTGTATGAGGTTGTCCTACAAAAGCTAAACCGTATAACCCGCATGAAAGAAAGCTTAACCCTAGAATCGTTAGTTACTTTTTTATTGGATACCCAGAAAAATCAAAAGGATTTAGATTTTATTGTCCATCATATTCCATGAGAGTCATTGAGACTGTGAATGCTAGGTTTATTGAGAACACTGAAGATAGTGGGAGCACAAACTTGAGAAATATTGTATTTGAAGAAGAGCGGATTGTGATTCCCACCACAATCATTCAGAGTAGCATGATTGTCCATCCAGCAGTGGACATTGAGATCCCTATAGATGACCATGTAGAGCCTCAAATACAACCCAGTAATGAGAAAATGAAAAACCCAATTCAGAATAATGAGCCATTAAGACGATCATATAGAGAGAAAAGAGCTGCAATACCAAACGATTACATCGTCTATTTGCAGGAACATGAGTTTGACATTGCGGTTGAAAAGGATCCTGTGTCCCTTTCACAGGTCGAACAAAGTGCGAATTCTTCTCATTGGTTCGATGTCATGAAGGATGAATTGAAATCCATGAAGGAAAACAAAGTCTGGGACCTCATTGAATTGCCCGAAGGGATTAGGCCGATTGGTTGTAAGTAGGTGTTTAAAACCAAACTGGATTTTAACGGCAATATCGAAAGGTATAAAGCCAAGCTAGTTGCAAAGGGTTTCACTCAGCACGAGGGCATTGAATTTAAGGAGACTTTCTCACCTGTATCCAAGAAAGACTCATTTAGGATCATTATGGCTCTTGTGGCTCATATGGACCTAGTGCTACATCAAATAGACGTGAAAATTGCGTTCCTTAATGGAGATATAATAAAGAACGTATATATGTTGCAGTCAGAAGGTTTTAAAGCCAAAGGCTCAAAACATCTGGTCTGCAAACTTAAGAAGTCCATTTATGGGTTGAAACAGGCATCACGACAGTGGTACCTAAAGCTTCATGAAGTCGTTTCCTCATATAGTTTCATTGAAAACACTGCGAATGAGTGCATATATATGAAAATCAGTGGGAGTAAGTTTATCATTTTGATCTTGTAAGTTGACGACATTTTATTGGCCAGTAGTGATATTGGATTGTTGCGTGAGACTAAGAAATTTCTATCTCAAAATTTTGAGATGAAAGATTTTTGTGATGCCTAATTTGTTATCGGCATTTAGATTAGCCGGGACAGATTACATGGATTACTTGGCCTGTCGCAGAGGGCCTATATTGATAGAGTTCTTGAAAGGTTTGACATGCAAGGCTGTGCTCTTTGCCAAGTACCTATTGTAAAAGGTGACAAGTTTGGTCAATTTCAGTGTCCTAAGAATGACCTAGAAAAGGACAAGAAGAAAGCTATTCCATATACGTTGGCAGTAGGGAGCATCATGTATGCTCAGGTATGTACGCGTCTGGATATTGCTTTTGTGGTTGGAATGTTGGGCAGGTACCTTAGCAATCCAGGAATGAATCATTGGATAGCTGTAAAGAAAGTGTTGCGTTACCTACAAAGGACAAAGGACTTCGAACTCACATACAGGAGATCCGACCATTTGGAGTTGGTAGGATATATAGATGCAGATTTTGCAGGTTGTCTTGACAACAAGAAGTCCACCTCGGGCTATGTATTCATGATAGTTGGTGGAGCCATACTATGAAAAAGCATGAAACAGTTGATTACAACATCATTTACCATTGAAGTAGAGTATGTAGCTTGTCACAAAGCCACGAATCAGACGATCTGGCTTCAGAGTTTTTTCTCTGGTTTACGGGTTGTGCAGATGATCTCGAAACCATTGAAAATTTATTGTGATAGTTCAGCTGCAGTTAACTTCTTCAACAACAACAAGCATTCATCGAGGTCAAAACACATTGACATTAAATACCTCGTTGTGAAGAAGAGAGTTCAGAATCGTTAAGTGTTTGTGAAACTCATCAGCACAAGGCAGATGATAACAGATCCTCTCACTAAAGGCCTTCCTATCACGCTCTTTAAGGAGTATGTGACGTCTATGGGAGTTGTTGATCCCAATGATGTATTTCAGTAGTGAGAGTTTTCATATTTGATTCAATTATGTAAAGACATTTTGGAGATCTCTTTTATGTATTGATGATTCTGTTTTTTAGTTTATATCTTACTTCTCCTTCAGTGTGCACATTCATTTTGAGTAAGCAAGACTTTGGTTTGTGTCTTGGAGACACGTTCAGTAGGACCACTTGAAGATAAGCACGTATGATCACATAAGATGTGTAATCTTCATACCACACCCCATACCCTTGATCCATGTCATTAAGGCTATTGATATTTGTGATCATGATTCGTCATACTTCGAAAATATTAAATGTTGTGTTGACTACCACGATTCAGTATTAGTGGTCTTGATGGACCGGATCTGACAAGCGTTGCTCATAGTTATCCAACGACATTGTTTTGAAAATCAGTAGGCAGCTCATTAGGAACTTTTGAAATAAATATGTTTTATGAAATATTTTTCACAAAATAAAATAAAATATTTTATTTTCTTTCAGAGATCAGTGTAGCCCAAGTGGGAGAATGTAAAACTCCATTAGTTGGGCCACACATGATCATCGGTTTAGATAATAACCGTTTGATTATTCAGATTGAGCGATTCAGTGGGCCCCATTATAGTTGTGATCATTACAAATAGGTTTGGGGTGGGACGCTTGAACCGTGGTCCCTATTTGCGGTTATTAAGCCAGGTATGGAAACCTACGGTGTAGAGACCCTAGAGGAGAGAAGTGTGATGGGTAAGCTTCTCTGGCCCTCTTTCCTATAAATATATGTCTTGATCCCCTCACCAACACAAGAGAAAATCCTAGTTTCATTAAGAGGTTCTCCTAAAGGGTGTAAGGTGCGGAAGACTAAGGGATCTTCTCGGCAACACGACAGTATCGGAAATGGCTTCCCAATCAGGTACGCCTTTGAGATTATAGTATGAGATCTTCATTATTGATGCATAGACGATTCGATTATTCCGCAATATATAAGATTCACATAGGAAGGTCTGCTATTATCTCTTCAATAACTTATCATTTCATCTAAATGCAATGAAAGCTGAGTAGGAAGATAACTCTCAAATATAAACATATATCTAGCATTAATGACTACATCGGGAAACAAATCTAAAAAGTATTGACCACGTCCCCTTAGAGAGAGAGAGACTAATGGTAATGACCATTTAAAAAAAAAAAAAAAGACCACGTGGCACTCGATCAATCCTTGTTAGGGAATTGGTATATTGTGCTCCAAAAACAGCATCCGAATTTCATCATGGCTTCGGACGAACAGTCCCTTTGTCTCCCTCATTTGATCCAATAGCTGCTAGCGATGCAACTTTCGATCGATTTGTAACCCTAGTACTCCTTGCTAAGCGCTCACGGCTAGACTGGACACTGAATGTTTGTTTGCCTCTGTCGCCCAAACTGATGGGGTTTCCTCCACTTGCGAAACTGATGACCATGCCACGAACCGTATTGTGCATGGTGGAGTATGCCCCCACCGATGTCTTCCTTAGAAGGCTAACCACCGCACTCGCCATTCACCTCTGCATTACAACCACTCACATTAGAACAAGAAAAAAAAAAAGAATAAAAAATATGTTGGTATTATGAGATTTCATATAATAGTGCTGACTAAGAAGGTGGAAGTCGACATTATTTCTACAGAACATATGGCCCATGCTTTTGTCTGATTGACCATGTTGATTTCCATGGGAGCATTGGATAACTATTCAACCTTTATGATCTTGATCACCGAACTGTTTGCTTCTCAATATGCAGGACTAGGGAAAATCCGCGGGCTTGCAAATAGAAAATTGGACCAAGACAATGGTTTACACTCACAGATCAAGCTCCATTGATTGGAATGTTGAAATTATTTAATGGGTGTGATTATGTGAAACGGCCCATCAACAAAAAGCTTCCTTTTGTTAGCCTTGCATTTCATCTAGCCATAACCATGTATTATTTTCGATGGTTGCATGCCGCAAAAACAAGCTTAAAAGATTAAAAGATGGGAGAAACTAGAAAAGAGAAAAAGCTCATGATAATTACCTTTGTAAGGAACGAAACTTAGAAAGGAAGCGCTGAGATGGTGATGAAGAAGAACGGACTTAAATCCCTGCAATGGAAAAGTTTGAGAAATGCTCCTCTTAAATACAAATTCGAAACCACAACTTGGCTAATATAATATAATAAAAAGAAGTAAAATATAATACTATAATATAAAAAGTAAAATATGGTGTAGTACAATGAACAGGAGCGGATTAGGTGAGACTCCGGATCCACCGAGGTGGGTGGGATCCCTGACTGTGGGGCTCTCAGTGATGTATGTGCCTTAAATCCACACCGTCCAACCATTTTGAAAGCTCATTTTAGGGCAAGATTCCAAAAATCAAGCTGACTAAAATCTTAGTTGGACCACACCATAGGAAACCGTCTTTATTGAATACCCACCATTATGTTAGATCCACTCCTACCATTAGATATTTAATTTGAAGAAAGAAGGAAAGAAAGACCACACCTTAGGTCAATCACTACTGTTTCCTGTACTATGGTCCATCTGGGTTTTGGAACTGCTTCATTTTTTTTTTATCATGCCCTAAAATGGGCTTTCAATACCGATGGACAGCGTGGATATAGTCGCGTACATCACAGTGGGCCCCACTGTCACGGGTCCCACCCACCTATGTAGATCCAAAGTCTCACCTAATCCTCTCCCATAATGAACCCTGCTAAGCACACACGGGTGCAATCGGGTTCATGTATGCACATGCGCCAACATGGCATGGAAGATCCTAGATAATGGCAATTCAATATGGATGATCAGAAGGGGTGAATTTGTTTTTTTTTACCTGTTGCCAACAAAATGACAGTTGGGTGATAAAAATCGTCAACGGGGCAATTGGGTAATTAAAAGCGTGAATGAAGGTAGCTTTTGAAGGTTTTGGAATAATGATCCGTTTTGTCAGGTTCAACGGTCAAAACCTTTTTTTATTGGTTAGTCGTAGATACCAGGTCTATCAGGCGTTTAGGTCAAAAGCTGAGACGGCTGAGAGGACGAGGGACGCGGTCACGCGGATTAGGTACAGTCGTACAGACGGCTTTAGTAGTTATCTCGTTACTGAAGTGACGTCACTAAGTTCTGTGGGGCCCCATGATGTATGTGTTACATCCACACCGTCCATCCATTTAGAGAGATCATTTTAGAGCATGAACCAAAGAATGAGGCAGATCCAAAGCTCAAGTGGACCCCACCATAGAAATCAGTGGGGACCGTGACGTCCACCCACCGTTGAAACCTGCCTAGGGCCCACCATGATGTTTGTTTGATATCCAACCTATTCATAAGTTCACACAGACATGGAAGAAGGGAAAACACATGTTATAAGATTGCTGACTCGGTCTCTCTTAATTAACTGAGTCATACCCGACGGGTCAGGATGAGTCGCCCCAATGGGGTCTACCATGGTGCCCTATAAAAATTATAAAAATTAAGGGTGGACGTCTCTTCTCAACTATTTTCTTGTTCAGCGTACTTAAATCACATACCAGACTAAATTATGCATCCAATGGTCAGAATGGATTTCACGTACAGATCCTGTTCGACCTGCCAAAAATCTAGTCCGTGCATACCTGTGGCAGTTTACAAGGAGATTATTGAGAGAAAGGGAAGAGCACATGACTCCCCTCTTTGGACCGAACTATGTTGGTTTCAGCTGCTTTCTCCTAGCCTCCTTTAGTCCATTAGATCCATGAATGTATTCATGACTCATTTTATATCAGTCCCATCCACTTCAAAAGAACTCGTCCTCGAGTTATCTTTTGGAGTCCGCTTGTGATACTCGAACAAGTCTGCAACATTGAATGTACCTGAAGATCAACAATGTAGGCATTTTCATTGATCTTGTGGAGAATAAGCACCGGTCCGATTTTCTTGTTCTTCACCTTATTGTACATCTTGGTTGGAAATATTTCCTTACGTAGATGAACCGTCATATTGTTGCCCACTTCAAATACTATCAGTCGTCGATGATTATCTGCTTGCTCCTTCTACTTATCATTTGACGCTTATAACTTGGCTAGCTCGCACATTGAGATGAATGCCCACAATTTGGTCTACCATATGCTCTGTAGTCATGCTCACACCCGAGAGCTTAGGCAATGGAACCAAATCAATTGTGTGTAGGGGCACTCGTCCATACATGATCTTAAACGAAGATTTATCGGTAGAATGGTTTGGGATATTGTTGAATGTAAATTTAGCTTGAGGCAAAGCCAAATCCCACTACTTCGGTTTGTCACCAGAGAGGCATTGAATGAAGTTCCCAAGTGTACGATTTACAACTTTAGTTTGCCTATTTGTCTTCGGGTGGGTAGGGACTGCTGAACTGAAGTTGTGTATTAAACAGTTTCAACAAAGTTCTCCAAAAGTGGCTGTCGAACTTCATGTCACGATCAGAAGTAATAGATTTGGGAACAGTGTGTAGTCTCATGACCTCTTAAAAGAATAGGTTTACAACGTGCATCACTTCGAGGGTCTTCTTGCATGGGATGAAGTATGCCATTTTCGAAAATCAATCCACTACCATAAACACGAAATCCATCTTCGAAAATTAATTCACTACCACGAACACGAAATACATGCCATGTTGAGTCTGCGGTAAACCAAGTACAATTTCATAAATAAATCTTCCTAATGGCCATCAGATATGGACAACGGAGTGTAGAGATCTATGTTCTGAGACTGACCCTTGGAAGACTAGCATGTGTGACATCGCTGCACTACTCTTGCCACGTCTCATATTAGTTGTGGCCAGTAGTAATGCTCCTCCACAAGAGCTCTTGTCCTGGCTCGCCTTAGGTGTCCACTAAGGCCACCTCCATGCAGCTCTTGTATGATGTGCTCCCTCAAGGAACTCCTCGGAATGCACAATTGATTCCCTTTGAATAGAAAATCATGAATGCGGAGGTCATTCTCCTGACCCTCCTGACACCTTGTCCATGCTTCCTTGGAGTCCTCGTCCTCAGCATACAAATCCTTGATGCATTCGAACCCAACGACCTCGTTGCTCATAGTAACTAGTAGCGATGCAAGACGGCTCAGTGCATCAACCACTTTATTCTGCTGCCCTGCCTTGTGTTTCAAAACGAACATGAATTCCTGCAAAAATGAGATCCATCTATCATGTACACGATTCACATTAGCATAGCTATATATTGATAAATTATAAGGCCTGATGGTCAATGTATAGAACAAATTCTCGCTGAATTAAATAGTGCCGCAATCATAGTGCCTGAACCACTGCATACAATTTAAGCTCATACATCGACCATTTCTTATGGGTTTCATTGAGCTTCTCGTTGTACAAGGCCACTAGTTTGTCTTCTTAAGATAAAAATCTTCCAATTTTGACATGTGAGACATCATACTCGACCTCAAATAGTTTGTCGAAGCTAAGAAGTACAAGAACTAGAGTTGTAGACAATCGATTATAATTTCGGCGAAGCTTATGTCAGCTTCGTCAGTCCATTGGAATTGCAGCTTCTTCATATAGTCCATGATCGACTCCACGATAGTGCTAAAATCTCGCACGAATGATGATAGAATGTCACTAACACGTGGAAACTTCTCACTTCATGAATGTTCATCGAAACAGGTGATCACTCTCGATCTGATGGCCCGCACATTCTCATCGTTCACATGGATGCCCATGGATGGCAAAATGAAACCTAAGAACAACAACCTATCGGTTAAGAAATTGCACTTCTTTAAGTTGAGGTAAAACTTATTGTTTGTCAAGACCTGTAAAACCTGCCTGAGATGTCCCATGTGGTCTGATTCATTTTAACTGTAAATTAATGTCTTCGAAGTAGACCACCATGAACTACCATATGAACGATTTCGGAACTTGGTTCATTAATCGCATGAATGTGCTTGGCGCGTTTGAAAGACTGAAGGACATAACCAACCATTCATGCAACCCCTCCTTACTCTTAAAAGTCATTTTTCATTCATTGCCTGGCCGTATTCGTATCTAATGGTAACCGCTTCTCAAGTCCATCTTGGAAAATAATTTGGCACCCTCAAGCTTATGATCGGCATGTCATCCTACCACAGTATCAAAAACTAGTACTTGATGGTAATTTTGTTATTTGTCAGGCTACCGAGACACATGCGCTAACTCCCGTCCTTCTTACGAGTCAACAACACTGAAACGACGCATAGACTCATGCTTTTTTGCACTAGACCCTTACGGATCAATTCCATTTACCTATAAAGAATCTCACACTCCTTTGGACTCATCCGATAGTGAGGTCGATTTAGGAACTAACCTCTTGGACAAGGTCTATATGGTGCTGGATGTCCTGCATAGGGGGCAACCCATCGAGTAAGTCATCAAACCAAATTTCCTTAAATTCATTCAATAATAGTTTTAATGTTGATGGTATATTTGTGGGTTTAACGTTCTCTCCCTTCACCACCAAGTCATACACCTCTCCGATTTCTTTGGACTCCTTAACAAAGTCCTGAATGGTAAGGAGAGAACACCCCTCCACTTCAGAAGCTTCGGGGTGTGCTTCCAATCCCATAGGGATGAGGATTGTTTTACGACTATCTTTGACGAATATATAAATGTTGTCTCGTCCTCGGTGGATCGTATCATGGTCCGACTGCCATGGCCGACCAAGAAATACGTGGAAAGCCTCCATGTCGAGCACGTCACAAACTACTTGATCTCTATAGTATTTACCAATCGAAAAAGAGATGGTGCACTACTCAGTTACCTTAGTTTCATTCATCTTCTTGATCTAATCGATCGAGTACGGAGAATAATGCTTTTCAATTTTCAGTTGTAGTTTCTCCACCATAACTCTTGAGACGATATTCTCACTACTACCATTGTCTATAATTACATCACCAACCTTTCAATTCTTAGTACACTGCATGCAAAATATGTTGTGTTGTTGCAGATGCACTTCTTTCCTTAGAGTGTACCGGAGACATCATATGAGTAAAGAATTGCCGTGATCTTTCGCCACCCAATTTCCTTAGGGTCTGTTTGATAGCTGAGACGTGAAATGAAATGATTGTAAATAAGTAATGATTACTTACCTTCCTATTTCCTTAAAAATGCATGTTGTCCCAAAAAGTCTTACATTGGGTAGTGTGATATGTACCAAAATCCAATGGGCCCTACCATGATGTACGTGTTATATCCACACCATCCATTAATTTTTCCAAATTATTTTAGAGCATGAGCCCAAAAATGAGACAAATCTAAAGTTCATGTGGTCCACAATAGGAATAATTACGTCTACCATTGAACACATTGTTATCCATGGTATGGTCCACTAGATCTTTTGATTTTTCTCATTTTTGGACTCATGTCCTAAAATGATTTGAAAGGATGAATGAGCGGTGTGGATATCACACACACATCATGATGGTGGGGGCCCACTAAGTTTTACTTTTAAAAGAGGTTGAAATTTACATCATTTTCGAGGTGGAATTCCATATGTCTATCAAACAGGTGTATAAGTAATCATTATGCATTTACTTTCATTTCATTTCATTTACCTCCAATCAAACAGGCCCTTAATTTACTTCTTCATCGATAACTGGTTCTGTTTTATTAACTTTCGAATCCCCTCCCACATCTTCAACGCCCCCGTCATTGATGGCTAAGTGAGTTGTTTGGTGTTGAGCACACACGTTGGAGAAGTGACCTGATGGGCCACATCAAAAGCAAAGGTCTGGCCTCGGTCGACCATAAGGGTTCGAAATTCTGCTTGGGCCCACCGTTGTTGTCGTTGCTTGTTGGGGTCTTAAAGAGCTGCTCCCCGTCTCATGGTTTGCGATTGTAAGAGGTTGAGGACACTCCCTACTAGTTTCTTCCCCTTGGCCAACGTTGCACTTAGTGTAGGGCCCTGTCGTGGGAGCTCGTATCAGAGGGTAGGTTCAAACATTGGCCCTCTTAAGTTGAGTTTCAGACTTGGTGCCTAGCTTGACCGCTTCATCAATCGTTTAGACCAGATGCATCTGAACCTGATCGTGGATTGGCAACTACAAACTACCGATGAACTGTGCGACCTACTTTCGGTCTGCGCCAAATTATTCTACGACGCCAATCGTTGGGACTCCTAGGTGTACTCCCACATCGGCTGATTCCCTTGTCGGATGTTCTGGTATTGTTGAAACAATACCTGATCATAGTCGCTTGGTAAGAACCACGTGCGTAGGAGACACTTCATCTGCTGCCACGATCGGATGGGCATCTTCATCTGTCGAGTTCGCACAAACTGAACTTGATCCCAAGCACCGCCCTTCAGCTTATAGGCGACTAGTTTCACCTTCTTATTTTCGATACGTCCATATAGTCAAGGAATCCATCGCATTCCGCTAACCAATCCAAGAATTCTTTAATATGTAATTGGTTATTAAAGTTTAAGAGGTGGCCTTAATATTAAAATCCTGATCTCCTCGATCTCTCTGTTCATCTCTGTGTACCGGCTAATGTAAAACCACATCATCGACTTCTTCATTGCTAGAACTAATGTCATTAGGCGTAACCCTACGATTCACTGCTAGTAGTGCTATGCGAATTGCGTGATTACGTGGTCCAATAATCATTGGAAGTTGATCGTTGCCCTAGACATGGGGTGGAGTTAGTGCATTTACAACATGGTTGAGGGTATCCTATAGCCCTTTCATGGCTAACTGACTCTCTCGCTGGAAAGGTTCTATCCTTTTGCATAGATAAAGGATCCCTGAATCATTACCCAGGGGATTGTTGTCCATACCTTCATTAGTTTCCATCGATCCAAGGAAAAGTTGTCACTTCGATACCACTTGATAGAGCGAAGGACGTGATGAGGTCGATCACAGTCTTCCTCAAAGATAACTACCTTAAATCCACAAGGGCTTCCTCGAATTCACGAGATAAAAAAATTAGAAAAGTCGGCTTTGATTGAAGATAATAATAAAGTTAACCCTAACAACAAATTTAAAAAGTGTTTAAATACCCTTAATGAGCAACCCTAGAGTGTAATTAAGAACCCATCTAATCAAATAAGGAAACAAAACAGAAAATTGCGCAAAAGGTCGGGCGACTGACTCGAGCCTTCAAGCGACTGACGGAGCTTGGTTAAGTGACCAAAATACCCCAAAAGTGTCCTAGAGAATAAACTAAGATCTTTGTGGTGGTTTTAGGCGATTGACCCAAAATCATCCAGTGAGCAATCTGGATTTTTTGTCTCAATTTCGATCGACCGATCGGTTGGTCGACTGAATTATACTCGATTCAGTTACTTTCTCTTGGGCTCCTTACTTCAGTCCATCCTAGCCATAAATGCATCCACGACTCATTCTACGTCATTCTACGTCACATTTGTCTATTTTGAAGACGGTAGGCCAATTTACTAGTTATCAACCTAATTCTGGGGCTTGAGCATCAATAATGTGTTACCTTTCTACTAGATGGGCTTGATCTCATACCTACGTTCCATAATGATAAACATGCGGCACGTAAATGAATTATATTGCATGTGTTCCTGGGACTAGGATTTCTAATCTTGAGAAGCCACATAGGAGCAGCTTTCCTAAAACCACCACTTTCAGTAATGTGGGGCCCATCGTGATGATCGTGTAACATCCACTCCATTCATCCGTTTCGCCATATGTTAATGTGTGACTAAAAAATTGACGTAGATCCAAGACTTAAATGGGCCACACTATAGAAAAACAGTTGGGATCAAATGCTCACCATTGAAACCTTCGTTGTTAAATTGTTTTTCTTATGCATATTTACAAACCGTGCACTTACTCATATAAGCAATTCTCGGAATTGGTTCTTGATAATCAATTCTATAGGGGTGTTAGATGCAACACCAAGCAAGTCCTAAGTGAGAAGTGAAACACTTTTCTCATTATGGCTGCTCTTTTACTCATAGTGGGACATTTCACCTTATTGGGTTCGTCGTCATCATAGTCTTACCCAAATTAATTAGGCTGGCTGCATGAATCCCATCCCCCGTGTCATCTTGTTCATATGCATGATGCCAGTTATGGCATAATTAGTTTGATGCCAGCTGCCAACCGTACATAACCACTATCCTTTATCCAGGTTAGGAACCAGTTTTGAGGGTACAGAACTCCCACAATCAATAGCTTATGTTATTTGGATAATCAAAGCATATACTTCTCTTTTATCATATTTGTTCACAATTGTGAGCCGATGTATATGTATTTTTCTAAAAGCATCTCAGGCAATAATTCATACAATTTCACTGAGATTCACCAAATCTGTAAACTTGAGAATAGAGATTTCTACAGTTTTCAATCTAGTTTTGGATTTAAGATACAAATTGTGAGGAGAACTCAAGATTAGGACGGTCTGCTATCATCTCTTCAATGACTGATAGTTTCATGTAAATGCAATAAAAGCGAAGGAGAAAGATAAACAACTCTCAAATATATACATATATCTAATGCTAATGACCACATTGAAAAAACAAGAGGACCATATGTGGCACTCATCAATCCTTGTTAGGGAATTGGTATATTGTGCTCCAAAAACAGCATCCGAATTTCATCATGGCTTTGGACGAACAGTCCCTTTGTCTCCCTCATTTGATCCAATAGCTGCTAGTGATGCAGCTTTCGATTGATTTGTAACCCTAGTACTCGTTGCTAAGCGTTCATGGCTAGACTGGACACTGAATGTTTGTTTGCCTCTGTCGCCCAAACTGATGGAGTTTCCTCCGCTTGCGAAACTGATGACCATGCCACGAACCGTATTGTGCATTGTGGAGTATGCCCCCACCGATGTCTTCCTTAGAAGGCTAACCACCGCACTCGCCATTCACCTCTGCATTACAACCACTCACATTAGAACAAGAAAAAATAAGAAAAAAAAATATGTTGGTATTATGAGATTTAATATATATAAAAGTGCTGACTAAGAAGGTGGAAGTCGATGCTGTTTGTACGGTACATATGGCCCATGCATTTGTCTGATTAACCATGTGGATGTTCATGGGAACATGGGACAACTATTCAACCTTTGTGATCCCGATCACCGTACTGGTTTGCTTCTCAATAAGCAGGGCTTGGGAAAATCAGCGGGCTTGCAAATAGATGATTGGAACAAAACAATGGTTTACAATCACTGATCAAGCTCCATTGATTGGACCGAGGAAATTATCTAATGGGTGCGATTATGTGACATGGCCCATCAATAAAAAGCTTTCTTTTCTTAATCTTGCACTTCATCGAACCATAACCATGTATCATTTTCAATGGTTGCATGGGACTGATCTGCCGCAAAAACAAGCTTAAAAGATAAAAGATGGGAGAAAATAGAAAAGAGAAAAAAGCTGAGAAATACCTTCGTTAAGGAACAAGGCTTGAAAAGGAAACGGTGAGATCGAGATGAAGAAGAACTAACTCAAATGCCTGCAATGGAAAAGTTAAAGAAATGCTCTTCTTAAATACACATTTCAAACTACAACTTGGCTAATATAATATAATATAATATAATATAATATAATACTTTAATATATTGATACAATACAATATAATATAGTGTAGTATAATATATTGATATAATACAACCACTGAGCTCTCTGCGAATAAGGTCATGCCAAGAGTGCAAAACATATTCCAACCTCAGATATCTGGTGGACCACACTTTAAAATTTTTAAGTTCGGAACTCATAAGGGCAGTTCCGTAATTTAAAGTGTCAATGACTCAATTCGGTAATTAAAAGATTGAATGAGGGTTGTTTTCGAATAATGATCCACTTTGTTAGATTCAACGGTCAAAATCTTTTTTTTGTTTCATTGCCGCGTTCATAGATCAAAAGCTGAGACGACAAAGAAGAAGAGAGAACAAACTACGGCTGCCTACCCTTCAACACATGTTTTAAGACCTTGGTGTTGCGTGAGGGATGGGGCCCATCATGTCAACGGTTAACTTTCCATGTCGAAATGCCCTCTTTCTACTACTCATGAGCCATGGGTTGGAATCCGAGTGCAAAGCTTAGTCAAAGCACGTGTATGTGATGGTGAACCAAACATTTTTGCAAGTACGGAAGTGCATACTGGCAATTCTGTAATTAAAATGTTAATGCGGGTAGTTTTGGAATAATGATACATTCGTCAAATTAAAACTCAGCGGTAGATATTTACATGGTCTTACAGTTGAAAAGATCAACCGACCGTTCAACACATGTTTTAAGACCGCGACTCGGTCACTCTTAAGCTGAGTCGTACCTACCGAGTCAGGTTGAGTTGGTCCTATGGGGTCTACCGTGCAGTAATCAATACCATTGGTCTGTTGACTCACATCTCAGGTGGCTAGGATCTACTATTAAAAATACCCACTATTGATGGCTAGGATATTGTTGCCTGGATTATGGTAATTATTTGGAGACAGTGAACTTCCGCTGGGTAAATAAAAATAAATAAATAAACTCGTGTAACTGTGGTAAGTCATCTTCCATCCATGTGGCATATTAACGTAGGTGAATTTAGACCGTCTAAATGCAGTTCTCGTTCTGATGGAGAATGTCCTGAAAATTTCACTAACTAAACAGTGATCACGATGTGATATCTTCGTCTAGGTTCTGACCGCTATCATTTTATTTTCTTTTGACACGGTTTGGCTAGTGACCCAACACCAACCAACTAGCAGGTGTTGGAGGTCACCGGCCAACCGGCGTCCTTTTCTTTTCAATGCATGACTACTTGATGGCTGCTGCACATGTTCTTTTTTCACCGCCCAACCCACCTACTTGATGGTGACACCCACGAACGCACCCACGAACGCAGAGCCGTGTGAGCAGGTGGGTGCGTTCGTGGATGTCATCCCAACGTCAGTATCTGCTGGGGATAATGAGGCTCTCTAGTGGAGCCTTCTAGGGAAGAAGCAAAGAAAGTGGTGAACTCGCTGCCAAAAGATTCTGCTCGAGGTCCGTATGGGTTTGCAGGAGTCCTTTTCTCCGGATTTTTGGGACATTGTGGGTAGAGGAATCTGGATCCTCTGTTCTATCCGAACAGAGAACCTCTGCTTGCGCATCTATGATTGGTCCAGCTCTGACTGACTGTGTCAGAACTGGTCAGCTCTGACACAGTTAGTTCGAACTGGACCAATCACAAAGGAGGAAAACAGGATTCCTCTGCTCGGATAAAGTAGAGGATCAAAATTTTGGGCAGAGATGTGTGTTGGTGGAGCCTTTAATTTGAACACATATAGGGGTTTTGAGTGACGGAAACTTCCTCCAATTATGTAGATTGATCTCTGGACAATTTCAAGCAAGTTCAGGTGCCCAAACTTTGAGGTTCGGGTGACTGAGATTATTTTAGAATTATGACACAACTCTTTGGACATTTTTGAGGCAGTTCAGGCGACTGAACCCCTAGGTGCGACCGACAGTTTCCGCAGTTTTATGCGTTTTTGTGCTAATTGTTTCTATTTTCGATTATTGACTATAAAAGCGGGTATAACAGGGAATTAGGGTATCTAAGACGTTTCTAAACGTATTAAGGGTTTTATTGATAGAGTTTTTGTGAGAAAGATCTTGGGTTTTATTTTGGGTGCTTTGTTCAGGTTGTCCATCTCTTGTAATTCTGGTTTTATATAGTCATTGCTTTGTGCCATGGTTTTTCCCCGCAAGGGTTTTTCTGCGTAAAATCGGATCGTCTCTATGTGTGATTGCTTGTGTGTTTGTGGTTTTCTTGTTTGATTCTCCTCTGTACTACCATGAGGTTCCTAACAAGTGGTATTAGAGCATATGTTAGGTAACAGTTCTGAATCTGAAGACAAGCATCATGACATCTAGCATAAAGTTCGACGTGGAGAAATATTTCGACAAAAATAATTTTGAACCAGTGAAAGGTGAAGATGAAGGCCTTCTAATTCAGCAAGGGCTTGAAGAAGCACTTGAGAAGCGACTGAAATCTATGTAAGAACAAGAATGGAATAAACTCGACGAGAATGCCAAAATCTCTATTCAATTGTGTTTAACGGATGACGTCCTCTATAACATCATGAGGGAGAAGATGAGTGTGTCATGGACTCCGGAGCCTCATATCACATGTGTCCTTATCGGAGCATCTTTGCATTATACAGGGAGTATGAGGGCGGTTCAGTGTTTCTAGGAGATGAGTACACCTGCAAAGTTGTGAAGATTGAATTAGTGCATCGATGGGATCGAACAGACCTCGACGGAAGTGAGGCACATTCCCAGGTTGAAGAAAAAATTGATTTCTCTTGATGCACTTTTGGCGATGGGGTGTAAGTTCAACGATTTTGATTAATTTTACAAGGTTTCAAAGGGGGCTCTTGTTATTATGAAGGGACGACGACATTAAAACATTTACAGGTTGATTGGAAGTACTTCATCGGGTAAAGCCGCAGCGATTATAGCAGATTCCACGTCTGCATGTACATGGCGTGCACGCTTAAGCCACTTGAGCGATGTGGGCATGAAGGTACTTTCCGATCATTATTTGATTCTAGTTTTAAGTGTATAGACTTTAGTATGTGCAAGTATTGTATGTAGGGTAAATAGTCTACACAATCATTTAAAACGGAGAAACATGTATGTAAAAGGGTGTTTGAGTATGTTCAATAAGATGTATGGGGTCGTCGCCTATAGTTTCTGTTAAGGGTCATCATGGTTTATGTCGTTTATTGATGACTATAGTCAGAAGGTATTAAAAAATAAATTCAATGTTTGCACCACATAAGCATTGAAAGACAACGATGGAAAAAACAGTTAGGGCAAAAGTTGAAAGTGTCAAGAACTGATAACGATGAAACATTTATTTTAAGGGAATTCAATCGGTATTGTAAGGAAGAATGGATCGTGAGGCACAACACTGCGCCACACACTAGAGCAAAATAGTGTGGTAGAGTAAATGAATCAGATTCTCTTAGAGAGAGCCTGATGCATGTTAGGTAATGTTGCGTTGGGCAAAGAGCTATGAACTGAGGCCGTTAACAAAACTTGTTACCTTATAAATCGGTCGCCTTCTACGGCTATTGATTGTAAGATCTCAAAACAAGTGTGGAGTAGTCATTAGATTAACTACTCAAGTGTGCAAGTGTTTGGTTGTGAAGCTTACTCTCTTGTACCATTAGTTGAGAGAGATAAGCTAAACCAATGGGCCAGAAATATATCTTTATGGGTTATGGTGATGGTGTGAAGGGTTACAGACTGTACGACCCTGTTACACGAAAGATCACTTTGAGCCGTGATGTTAGATTTGATGAGGGGTCTTTGTTCCGAAAGGATGTGCTGAAGGAATCGAAAAAATCAAAGATGATTGACATCCAAATAGACAAAGATGAGATACAAGGCCGATACTCAAACGCAGGGAGATATACAAGATCAGATGGAGCACCCACCTGTGCAAAAAATCTGTCCAGAGATCACAGGTTATCGGCAAGGTTTAGGGATAGCTTTGAATGTTACATTCACCCTTATCACGGATGACGAGATGGACTCTCTGTACAAGAATGAGACATGAGAGCTGGCGGAGCTTCCTGCGGGCGGAAAAGTGATTGGGTGTAAGTGAATTTTTTGGAAGAAACATGATAGGTATAAGCTTAGATTGGTGGCGAATGGATATGCTCAGTGAGAAGGTATGGACTTTAGTGAGATATTCGCGTTGATTATGAAGCAAGTATCCATCAGGTTCGTGTTAGCTTTGATTGCCCAACACGACCTTGATCTAAAACACATGGATGTAAAAACAACTTTCTTGCATGGGGAATTGGATTAACAAATTTAAATGACGTAGCTAGAAGGTAATATAGTAAAAGAGACAAAGAACAAGGTTTGTAGGTTGATAAGATCGTTATATGGCTTGAAACAGTCAGTCGCCTAGGCAATGGTACAAGAAATTAGATTCCTTTGTGATGAGTCAGGGTTTTTCCTAGGAGAAAGTATAATCACTGCGTCTATTTCAAGACACTGAGTGATGAAAAGTTCATAATACTGGTGTTTTATGTTAATGACATGCTTATTGCTAGTCATAGAATATCTAATATTGATGTATTAAATATTCAACTTTCAGAGACATTCAAGATGAAGGATTTGAGAGATGCAAAGAGGGTTCTCAGTATTGATATACATAAAGACATGAAGAGTAGGTTGTGGTTATCTCAAGTTGATTATCTTAGGAATGTATTGGTAAAGTTTGGATAAACAAGTCCAAACTGGTCAACATTCCTCACGCGGCTCTTTTCAAGCTTTCTTCAAAGTAATATCCTAAATCAGATGAAGAAAAGCAGGATATGTCTCGTGTGCCTTATTCGAGCATAATGGGTAACTTGATGTATGTTATGGTCTGGCCGAGACTAGATATTTCACATACAGTCGGTGTTGTGAGAAAATTCATGGCTTACCCATGTAAGCAACATTGGGAAGGTGTGAAATGGCTATTTCGATATATTTGGGATATGCAAGACTACGTCTTAACATTCGCAAAGTCTAAGGATAAGTTTATTGGGTATGTGGATTCAGATTACGCAGGTAGTGTGGGCTGTAGAAGATGGACTTCAGGTTACTCGTTTGTATTAACGGGTGGAGCAATTAGTTGGATGTACAAGCTTTTGTTAGCGATGGCTCTTTCCACTACTGAAGCTGAGTATATGACAGTGACAGAAGAGTTGAAGGAGGTTGTTTGGTTGAGGGGCATGACAAATCAATTGGGGCTTCGGCAGCAGGCCATGTCGATTAATTGTGATAGCTCTAGTACTATAAATTTGGCTAAGAATTTTGTTTATCACTCTCATACAGAACACATTGATGTGCGTCACCATTTTTTTACAACAGGTGCTTGAGGAAGGAAATGTGACTTTAGAAAAAATTCACACTAACGTGAATTCGACGGATATGCTCATCAAGGTGATTCCTGCAGAGAAGTTCAATTTCAGCACAACTTTTCTGAGATTGGCAAAAACAAAATGAATACGTAGTGTGCACGAGGAGCGGTGAAACAATGTTGAAGAAGAGATGATGAATGAAGCAAATGAAGACCGATTCAGTGATTGAAACCTCGATGGAGATTGTTGGTGGATCCTTCAATCTAGACACATATAGGGGGTTTCAGGTGACTGACTGAATGGTTAGGCAATCGAAATTGCCCTGAATTATACAGATTGGCCTCTGGACAATTTTAGGCGAGTTTGGGCGACCGAACTCTGAGGATCTAGTGACCGATATTATTTTGGAAATGTGGTCAAACTCTTTGAACATTTTTGGGGTAGTTAGGACGACCGAACCCTTGGTCGTCGGGTGACCAAAGGTGGTCTCAGGTGCCCGACCGGGCAACCAACAATTTCTGCAGTTTGTGCGTTTTTGTGATAATTGTTTCTATTTTCGATTATTGCTTATAAAAACAAGTGTAATCGAGAATTAGGAGATCTAAGACATTTCTAAACGTATTTAGGATTTTGGAGAGTTGTGGTGAGTGAAAGCTTGGTTTTCTCTTAGGTGCTTTGCTCGGGTTGTTTATCTCTTTACTGCTGGTTTTACATAGTGATCGCTTCATGCCGTGGTTTTTTTTTTTTTTTGCAAGAGTTTCCACGTAAAATCGGATCAACTTTGCGTATGATTGCTTGTGCGTTTCTGGTTTGCTTGTTTGATTCTCCTCTATGCTTCCACGAGGTTCCCAACAATGTTCTTAAAGCAGTTAAATCTTTCTTCGAATGAACAATTAAGTCTCCCTCAAGCGTTGACCTCATCTCTTATCTGCCTAGTCCCAAAAAATCCCTAACCTAACTAAGTTTTCTAATTATCGCCCGATTAACGCGCTTATGTAATTGTGTTTATAAAAAAACTTTCCAAGGTAATTTCAAATAGGCTGAACATGTTGCTGCCTAGGATTATCTCGGAAGAGTAAAGTGCTTTTGTGCAGGGCCACTTGATAGCAAAAAGTATAGCCCTTACACATGAATTAAACAGGGACATTGGGAGGAATGTGTGAGGAGGAAACGTCATTCTAAAGCTCAACATGGGAAGGCTGATGACAGGGTGGATTGGGGTTTTCTCAAAGTAGTTTTCCTCAAGTTTGGTTTCAACGAGGCCTAGGTTAATCTAGTCGAGAAGTATTGTTGGTCGGATAATTAGTTTTCGGTATTAATTAACAATGAAGGGTGTGGTTTCTTTCAAGCGTCTCGAGGCCATATAAGATAGGGTGACCCTATCTCCCCTAGTTTATTTATTATTATAGCTAAAGTTCTCAGCTGTAGTTTCAAGAGGCTAGTCGAGAGGGGCTTTTGTCTTCCTTATAAAGTTCCTCAGGGTTGTCTGATTATTTCTCTCGTATTGTATGCTGATGGCACAATCATCTTCGTAAATAGTGACTGTAAGTCCCTGAATGTGATGAAGAGCTTCTTGCTTCAGTTTTAGGCAGTGTCGAGCCAGAAGACCAACAACAAGAAGAAAAAGGGTGTTTTGTGTCTAACAAGTTTCAAGTGCCAGGATTAAAAGAATTGATAGAACTATAGGTATGTCTAAATCTATGTCACCTTTCAGCTATCTTGGTGTCCCTATGATCCATGGTAGAGCTTGATGTCAGCTCTTTTAGCCTTTAATAGAGAGAGTCTTTAAAAAAAATCTACTGGTTGGAAGGAGCATTGTCTGAATGAAGCTGGAAAAATAGTTCTCATCAACCACATCATATCCCCGGTCTTAGATCATATTTTACCAGCTTGGGAATGTGCCATCGAAGGTCATCTAAAAGTTGGAGGCTTGGTTTGCGGACTTCTTCTGGGGTTCGAAAGATAGGAGAAAGAAGTGTCATTTGTCCAATTGGAAGAATTTCACTGTCCAGAGCAAAGGGAGGGCTCGAGATCAAAGGACTTAGAGAAGTCATGATCAGTCATATAATTAAATTGGTGTGGGCATTGACTTGTGCTGAAGACAAGAGTTTATGGGCTTCCCTCATGAGGAGTAAGTAAAAGGTAAAATTGTCTGGCCGAGCTCTTCCTATGGCTGACCCAAAGAATTCTCCTTTCTGGAAAGGGATTTGCAAGCTCTTCATCCCCTTAATGATTGACCAAGTGCGATGGCTGTTCGCTCGCCTCAAGTGTAAGGCTACGATGTAATAATAATTCTCAGTAAGACCGAGGTTGATCCACGGGGAAAGAGGTAAACAATTTGAACTATCCTAAAACAAGAAAAATCTGAGAATTGAGAAGAACTAGAGAACCAAGGATCCACTTGTAGTAATCCAATATCATCTATTCATCCAAGCACAACACAATTAGAATCAAAGTTCTATCTCTCATCTAATTAGAGGATATAACATTCGAGCACAAACAATCCCACTTAAATCTAGAAATCAAATTCTAGTTCTAATGAAGTACATAGAACTTGAACTTGTAGCCTTCGAAGTAACAGCCATGCCAAGAGATTATGGCATGCTCTAGGGCTACTACAATTCGAATCTAAACAAACTCATCATGGCAATCTTAGAGAATTGCAAAGATCTCATGTTCGGAGTACATAAATTCTCATTATTCATCTAAAAATTCAAACTTTATTCAAACTAGAAGTTTAAAATCCACAATTAAGAAAAGAGTATTTACATGAACAAATTAAAGCATTGAAACTAACTACAAGTTTCACCTCTTAGCTCTAGCTAAGAGGTTAACTAAAAAAAGCATTAAAAACTAGAATTAGAACTAAGAAAAGAAAGAAAAACTAGTTGTATAAGGTTAGGAAACCTCTTAGAACTTGAACTCCTTGCTCCCACGTCCTTAACTGCCCTAGAAGAGAAGAGAGCTCTCATATTTATAATGCAGCAAGATGACAGCAACAATGCAGATTTTGTTTCGCTTGGTTACAACATAACCAATGATTAGATTGGCTTCAAATTTGATTTGTAGCTTCCTTGGAACTTGATCTTCTTCATAGATGGTTTAGATTTTCAAGATTATCTTTTGAATGGGCCCACCAATCAGATTAGCAACCGCTTCTCAAAATCGCGCAATTTGGGTACCTCCAAAATTAGTCATCTTGCTTTCAACGCTATGGAGTGTATATATGTGGAATTGGTCTCAAATTTTGAATATTAGTAGAAACTTTCCTCCTCTAGATGATAGATGGCTTAGATTGTCCAAATAAATTCTAAAATTAGGGTATGAAAATTAGAACATTTAGAGCTTTTTATAAAATCTGCGTAGTTGGAATCTTTCTGAATAGTACATTTTTCTTCAACCGGTACGATCAAACCATACATCCTTTTGACCTAAAACTTTATGGTTATTCATATATAGATGTGGTTTAAAAGATGGTCGGATTAGATTCTTCATATCATTAATGATGGTCCACCTAGACCATTCCAGATTTGAGCAGCGGAATCAGGAAACTTTCTGGACGTACAGTTCATATTATTTTGGCCGCCACGGTCAATCCGTAGCTTCGATCGACACGAAACTACTTGGGATTTTTCGGCGTTGAGCTAATCTTCAATATGGACAGATTGGAATTGCAATAATCATCACGATGGGCCCCACGAACTGAGTCGAAATTCCAAAAACTGAACTACCTGTTTCATATTTGAAATCCCAAAATTAGAAAGTGCATGGCCGACCGATTAGTCGGACCCATCTGGTCTTTGTTCTAGTAGCTCTTGATGAAGGCTGTTTGGGTGGCAGACTGATCTAGACCAGTCTAGCCAACATGGCCGACCGGTCTTGACCGGTCAAGCCTCTATGTGAGCTGATTTTTCACTTCTTTCTTCACCTCTTTCCTCCATCTCTTGGGTCTTTCCTCCTTAGATCTTCAAAGTGTGTTAGAGTGGTCATTTAGCACAAAAATAGTAAAGTCTTTCTCTCATTCCTATATTCAAAAAAACATGTATTAGATAGGTCTTTTATCATAAAAAGTATGCATAATGTGATGATGAAAAGGGGTTAGAATATGTAATATTCATGGCTCAACAATGGCTAGTAGGTAAAGGAGATTGCAATCTCTGGTCAGATAATTGGACTAGTCTTGGTCCCCTTAGCGCCTGGCTCCAGCATCTGATTCCAATCGTAGCCAAAAGTGCGAGATGTGTTGGGCCTATATAAATGGGCTTCGCGCATATGCCCCTCATCAGTCGCTGCTATCAGGTGATGTGCTTCAGTTCATCCAGTCGGAAAGCTTCTGCATGTCGAATAGAGATGACATTCATGCTTGGCAGTGAGTTCCTTCAGGGTTATTCTTAGTTAAATCAGCCTAGGATTTGCGTAAATCTTCAGTTGAGCTAAAAGGATGGGCGAAGTGGGTATGGCATGCAAAAATGCCTCCCAAGATTTTCTGTTTTCGTTTGGAAGCTATTATAGGGTGCAGATCCAGTTTATTGTAGGGTCCAAGATAGAGGGGTCCACCTGGCTTTAAGGTGCGTTTTTTTGTTTCTCAGAGTGCAGTTCGAACAGAGATGCTAGATCATTTGTTCGTGAGGGGTCCTAGAAAACGCAGCTTACTATAAATAGTAAACTTACTATTTATAGAAGTCGTTCAATCCTACTAGAACTCTTGGTTTTCGGCTAAAAATAGAAAGTTATCAAACGGCCTCAACCACGTGGTTCTACTAGATATTCTAAGCCTTTTTCATGTTGGACACTAACTCTAAAGCACTACAGATGCAAAGTTATGATCGAATTAAAACTTACTATAAATAGTAAAACTGAAAATAAACTAGCTTAATGACCGTCGATACAGTCGATTCTCGCGATTCCGGCTTGGGCAACCCGGCGTAACGGGGTTGGTTGGCTAAAGTAGCTTGAGCTACCCCAAATTGATATATTATACGTCCCGTAACTCATTCCGCTTTGTGAGATACGACCGATTTACGGTCCTGACGGTCCGGATCACTTTCGACCCCGACCGGTCTTCTTTTGTTCCATCTGGGCCATGAAATAATCAGCGACCTGTTCTACATCAGAATTGGCCTCCAAGGTATGGTCGCATTTTAGCCGGTTGTTTTGCATTTCTCTTCTTAGGGGGAAAAGTTGGTGGGTGGGAGAGCCTGCCAATGGTGACAGTATGCGTTTTCAGTTGACTAGGCATCCTCAATATGTGGCCTCCTTCCTGATCTGATTTTTCAGGAAGTATGGCTAGAAAGGAACATTAGGAGTAATGATAATGCATCTGGTAATGAGGCGGGAACCATCCTCGAATTCCAAGATGGTTGAGGTTATTTAGTCATTGAATGACCCAATTGTGACTTTTTTTCTTTTAAGTTTCCACCATACAAACTCCACCATACAAACTCATACTCATTGGATAAACCATTTGGATCATTGGAAGATGACCCAAATTTAAAGGCTAAACTGCCCAGTTTTTTTTTTTAATTTTTCTTTTACATTTTCATTTTCTTTTGGGAAGCACACCATCTATAATTTTGTTGATAAAGCAAAATTTCCGAACAGGAATGCCTTATGCCTTCATCACAGATGAGCCGCACTTGTGACAAATATCACCCCAGATTTTGAAAATCTCGTAACACTGTTGCAAATATTCATTAAACGATATTATCCCAGTATTATTCTGATATTTTCAAATTGCCGGCAGATGCACATTTTTATCAGGAAATTATTGCAATATTAATTTCAAAAACGGTATTAAGCTTAAGGACTTTGTTGTATAAATAAATACTAGAGCTAAACTCTTTTTAGAAGTAAACTACATCCATTCGCTTCCTTTTCTTAAAAACCTGGATTACCTTAGTGTCTCGACAGGTAGTACTCCAGCTGGAAGACGCTTAAACGTTTCAACAGCAGGTCTAAGGTTCAAGTGCTTAAGGAGACACACTATCCCCACCGGTAACTATTGTATATTCTCTCTTCAAGCCAAAAATAAAGCATATACAAAGTTCCATGGGACCACTGGATGACAAATAAACATCACCGTAGGTCCTAGAAAGGTTTCAACAATGGAATCATTATTCCCTGTTTCTTGTGGTGTGATCAACCTGGGCTTAGGATATGCTTCAATTATGGGCTAAGCCCCTAAAATAAGCTGAAAAAACGGATGGGCGGTGAGGATAAATCACATACATTCATGATGGGCCCAGCAGAGCTTACTCAGTACCATACAGTAAGCAATCCGATTTCAGCTACCTAACCTAACCCTTCAACACGTCTTAAGACCACGACTCGTCTCTCTTAAGCTGAGTCATACATGATGAGTCAGGTTGAGACACCCCTATTAGCGCGCCTTGATTCTGGAAATTATTTGGAGCCCATGATCCTTCCGCAGGTCTAACAAAACACACACAAACGCAACTAGTTGGACGTACAACTAGTTGCCTTATTCAATTGAATTGAAGGGTCACTAACAGTGTGGGTGTGTGTACTAACAGTGGGATGTGTAAGGTATTGAATCCCAACGTCAGGGTGACTAACAGTGTGGGTGTGTACTAATTAACAGTGGGATGTGTAAGGTATCGAATCCCAACGTGGGGGTGGCCAACATTGAAGGGTGACTAACAGTGTGGCTGTGTACTAACAGTGGGAAGTGTGAACTAACCCAAAAAAAAAAAAAAAAAAAAGTTGGCTTGTTCAATTACTGATTAATGTTAACAAATGCCACCCAAGGAAAAGTTATTAGAAAAAAGAAAAAGAGTTTACAGCTTGAGTGGGCTCCACAGTGATGTTAATGTGAAATCCACCCCAACCATCAGGCGAGTAACCCCATGACGGGGCCAAGGCCCAAAAATAATCCCCATCTGTAGTTTAGGCGGACCACATAATTGAAAACTGTGTACATGGAAAGCTCACCCTCCAAACAGTTTCTCTTGGTGGGGCTCATTTGAACCATGGGCTTGATTTGTGGGCCTCAGGCTTAGATTGTGGTTTGGCATCTAATGGTTGGAGTGGATTTCACATTCTCATCATGGTGGACTTGTTAAAATTAAGAGTGGGTGGACGTCTTTCCCAACTATTTCTATGTATGGCCACTTGAATTACAACTCAGCATAGTTTTTGGCTATGGGTCCATTGTGGGATTACACATCTAATGGTTCAACTGGATCTAACATCCACGTTATTATGGGCCCCTTAAAAAATGAAAGGTTGGCGCCTGTCCTGCACACCTTCCGTTTCCGGAATAGTGATAGCGAATAAGGTGTTACCTGGGTAACACTGAAGTGGGTGTTTCTTTTACTGTGGGCCACCTAGATGTATTTGTTGTATATCCACTCCATTCATCAGTTTTTGCAGATTACTCTAAGGCTTGTTCCCAAAAAATGCATTAGATTTAATTTTCAAGTGGGCCACATCACAGGAAACAGTGGGAATCGACCATTAAAAGCTCATCCGGGGACACAAATTTTTTGGATAAAGCTGGTTTTTGTTTTTGTTTTTTTTCCTTCATTCAGGTCTGTGTGACCTTATTAACATGTTGGATGGAAAATAAACATTACGGTGGGCCATAGCAAGTTTTTAATGGCGGGAGTTCATGTCCATTGTTTCTTGTAGTGTGGTCCCCTTGAGATTTGGATATACTTATTTCTTGGTATCATGCACTAAAATGATATTTAAAAACTGATGGACAGAGTGGATATACAGGGAATACATCCAGGTGGGCCCAACGGTCAGGGAAATAGCCACGACAGTGTTACACAACGTCACCCGATAACAGCCAGTACGCTCCCAAATATTGTCAGGAATCGGATTGGGTACATTAGAACACAACACTAAGATCGGCTCATGTTGATGTGCCAAAGACATTTGGCCCCACCATGACTTATGTGTTAGATCGCACCGTCCATCCATTTTGCAAGATCAGTTTAGGTCAGGAACCAAAACTTGAAGCAAATACAATGCTCAAGCAGACCATACCACAAGGAAGAGTGGGAACTGAACGTCCACAATTGAAAACTTCTTAGGTCAATGGAAGTTTTGGATGAAGCTGATATTTAATTGTGTTTCATCTGAGTCTTCGTGGCCTTATGAACATGTTAGATGGCAAATAAATATTATGGTGGGTCCAAGGAAGGTTTCAAAGGTAGGGTCATTGTCCCCACTGCTTTATGAAGTATGGTTCAATTGAGTTTTATATTTGCCTAATTTTTTTATCCAGACCTAAAGTGATCTAGAAAAAAGGATGGACGGTGTGGAGATAACGCATGCATAATGGTGGGCCTATAGAACCTTGCCACATCAAAACAATCCTGACTTAAGTGCTGTGTTCGACCATTCGCAAACTGGGTCCTGTTGTAGAACTAACTGTAGCAAGACAGGTCCACCCTTCACTTTTTTAATAGGGCCCACCATAACATGCCAGTGAGATTCACTCCGATCATTAGATGTGTAATACTATGTTGGGCTAGGGCTAAAACATCAGTCGGAGCAGTGATTCAATTGGGCCATACCAATTAAAATAGTTGGTAGAGATGTCCACCCTTTACTGAGAATGTGAAATCCAATCCAACCATTAGATGTTACACCAAAATCTAGACCTGATGCCCCAAAAAAACAAGCCTATGAGTGATTCAAGTGGGCTATATTAATGGAAACAGTGAGGGTAAGCTTTCTATGTTTATTATTTCAAATTGTGTGGTCCACCTGTGCAAGCGGACGAGGATCATTTTTGGAGCCTCGTGTCTAGCATGGGGTGAGTCATCTATTATTTATTAGCATTAACTTCTCTCTGTGCAACGTTCATTAACATTAGCCTTTTTTTTTTACCCACAAGTGAATTTAGACTGGCCAAATGCTGTCCTCGTTCTGATATCTTTATTAAACTCTGACCGCTGACATTTTCTCTTCAACGACAATTTGATGTCTACCGAGCAAATTCTTTTGAGCCGTCAAATTACCGACTCGATTGACGTAGGACTACTAATACAATGGATGACTTTCCGTACAGAGCGTCATTACATAGTAGAAATCCCCAAACATCTTAAAATGAGAGAGTATGGCCATCTGTATGCATGCACACTTCGGCTGATCGCTGTAAAGCATGAGATTGATGCATCTTGCTCCCAATTGTCCACATCGTGGGCTCCACTTCAGATGGCACATGTTAAATCCTAACCTCTAATTGTTGGAGAGCTTCGGGTTGAATTTGGACCATTGATCTTTATGGCTTTATCATCCATTTTTTCACCAACAATTGGTCTGTTTCGGTCATGCGTGACAGGCGTGTTGGAGTGAGTACTGAAATGTGATTGAGAGATTGAATTTGGTACTAATTAGGCATCTATTCCGCCATGGATCATGAAAAGATTTGAGGATTTTTTTTTTTTTTTTTCCCTTTACATGAAATGACTTTTAATTAAATGCATAATAAGACCCACGGTTCAATCAACCAGTCATTTCCACTCTATTTAATAATGATGAAATGAATTCCAAATAACAATAATTATCATTTTTATAATTAATTTCTCCACTTGTAATTCAAACAAATTGATAGGCTTTGATATATATCAAATTCTGTATTATATTATAGTATCTCTTTACAAAGAAAAGCAGAGTATTTAAGGCTATACATGGTTCTACTGAGATTGTGCCTAAAAAGACTTAACAGAAAGCTATCTCTACAATTAAGGGATTTCTATCCTTCTATACCTCAATCAGAATCACTCACGCTAACACAAACCCCCTACAAATGGAATCAATAAGAACTTATGTTTCAATATTGTTCAAGAAAATCATCCTTGGATCGATAATTATTATTTATTCTTTTCTTGTTTTGCTCAAGCAGGTCTTTATGATCGGATGCGATCATGATATCTTTTTTTTTTTTTTTTTCCATAATTGTGACCTATCAATAATTTACAGAAATTCTGGGCAATAACAGCATAGAGACTCTGGTTTTGGATAAAAGTAAAACTATCGAAGCATGCGGAGAACTTAGGATTAGGAAGCTCTACTTTCATCTCTTCAAAAACTCATAATTTCATGTAAATGTAACGAAAGTGAAGGAGAAAGACAAACAACTCTCAAATATATACATATATCTAATAGTAATGACCACATCCTTCAAAGAAAAAAGTAAAAGAAAAAAAAAACCTACGCCTTACTCAACCAATCCATGTTAGGGAATTTGTATACTGTAGCCTAATAAAAGTGTCAAAAAAAAAAAAAAAAAAAAATTGTCCGGATTTCATCCTTGCTTCGGAGCAACAGGATCTTTGTCACCCTCACGCGATCCAACAGCTGTTAATGATGCAGCTCCCAATCCCTCTGTAACCCTAGTCGTTGCTGTCTTTTCACGGCTAGACTGGACAATGGATGTTTGTTCGCCTCCGTCGTCCAAACTAGTGGAGTTTGCATCACTAGCGTATCTGATGAAGGCCATGCCAAGAACCATATCATGCACTTTGGAGTACGCCGCCACCGATGTCTCCCTTAGAAGGCTAACCACCGCATTCGCCATTGGCCTCTGCATGACAAGCACCCAATTTAGAACAACCGAAAACAGGAAAAACAAATGGTATTATGAGATTTCATATGATGGAGCCAACTAAGATCGCGGAAATCAACCCTATTTCTATGGTGCATATGGCCCATGCATTTGTCTGATTGACCATGTTGATGTTCATGGGACCATGGGACAACCAATCAACGTTTATGATCCTGATCACCGTACTGGTTTGGTTCTCAATATGCAGGGCTTGATCAGTAGGCTTGCAAATAGATGATTGGACCAAAGCAATTAATGGTTTTCATTCACTGATCAAGCTCCATTAATGACTAGACGGTGGGAATTATCTAATGGTGAGATTATGTGACGTGGCCCATCAACAAAAAGCTTCCTTTTCTTAATCTTGCACATCACCTACTAATAACCATTCCTCATTTCCAATGGTTGCATGAGACTCTACCCCAAAAACAAGCCAAAAGGATTAAAAGACGGCAGAAACTAGAAAAGAAAAAAGCTGAAATTTACATTAGCAAGGAATCAGATTGGAAAGGAAAACGCTGAGATCCCAATGAAGAAGAATCAACTCCAATCCCTGCAATGATGGAGAAATGCTCTTCTTATATAGATATTCCAAACTACAACTTGGCTGATATAACATAATATAATATAGTAAGACGAACCTTGCTAATCCCACACGCGTGTGCAATCAAACTCATGTACACACCACATGTTACAACATGGCTTGGAAAATCCTAGATCCAATCCATCTATCCGAAAGGGACAACTATATTGATGACCTAGCCCAAGAATCAGGTTGACCCACTGATCATTTTGGCCACAGTTACAATGTACGGCTCCTCTGAAGAACCGGGCTGAATATTTCTAAGCAACCCACCTATTTCCAATATTTGAGCTCATATGCTGAGTGTACCAGATTCCATACATGTAGAAGTCCGACCAACTTGATGGATGGATGGGTTCTTATACACCCATGTGGCACATGTGTGGCATGTACATGAGCTTTGTTGCACATGCATGTGCACTTAGCAATGCTCAGTAATGTAATATAATGAGAAATGGGCTCCTATTTATACATTAGTCAATTTGGATGGCTCATTGAAACTTTCTATTAAGTCCCGAACACTTTGGATCGTTCATTGGAACTTTCTATTAAGTCCCGAACACTTTGGATGATCCTTTAATTGAGTCTTATGCTCTACAGCCATCCTTTTTCCAGTCTATGATGGATGACTATGATTGCTTAACAAAAGTGATTTAGAATCAAGAGCAATCCACGAATATGGCCTATCAGAAAGCTGGGATTAGACTGTTGATCGGACCTGCTTTTGTGTGAACAATATTGACCGTCCATATTAAAGGCTGTTAATCAATGGTTAATATTTGTTGAATTAATGTGATGTTTTTATAGCAGCTCAGCCCAGGAAATATGAATTGGGCTTAATGAGCATTCTCGATCAATGAACTGGACTTTCCAAGTGGACCAATGCAACAATGCTCTCCATGGAGCGTTTATCTAATATAATAAAGAAAAGACTTCGTCTTACTCGACGATTTTTTATTGTTTTTCGATGACTTGCCCGGCAACTTTACTGGAACGCTGGCACGCAGATCACGTTGTATGACTTCAAGTGGACCGTTCGTGCATCTTGTTTACACTGCTGTGAGAATAAACCTTATATCAGTGGAAACTACGATTGTCCCATCTTGATACAGTAATGTTTTCTGGCACATGTTTCTCTCTAAATAATGGATCATCTTCAAAATAAATAAGGAAAAGATAAAAGAAATAAAGTGAAAAAGAAAAGAATTTTATCGTCTGCAGTTCAGAGCGTGATCAGTCCTCGAGTCCTCTAGTGTGCATGCACTTATGGTTTGAACCCTCATGCGAGTCTTGTGCAACTCGTTCAAGTCAACTCAAACTCGTTCAAGTCAACTTAAACTCAGTTGTACCTAATAAAAAAATTTGTGTAAGTCAACTCAAACTCAATCGATTGTGTTGGAATAGGTGATACTGAAATCTATGTTGAGACAGGGCCACCAATCGATCGATCAGGGTTGGTCGATCAATCACAATTAAAGATTTTTGCACAACGAGCTCTTTAGATGGTTTTGTGGTCGGGCGATCAATCGACTAGGTTGGCCGATTGATCGATAGGGGCCGTCGATCAATCAACGGCAGTGCATCGTATTATATAGTTTACACGATCTCGCACGGGTTTGCGTAAAATGTTTCTATTTCTAGTTTTGTTACCTATTTAAGTGGGTGTAAATGGAAATTAGGGTATCCTAGATTTGCAAGGGTTGAGAGAAGAGGAAGAGAGAGAGAGAGAGAGAGAGAGAGAGAGAGAGAGAGTTCTAGGGTGAGAGAAAGAGCTTTGAGAGCTTGGGATTTCTCATAGGGTGGGCTTAGATCTGGGTTTTTGTTTCTTTATTCTCTTGTAACCTTTGATATCATAGTGGATTCGCTTTGTGGTGGTGTGTGGTTTTTTTACCCGTGAGGGGATTTTTCCATGTAAATTTGGATTGCCTTTTTGTGCTTGTTAATTATTGCTTGGTGTTTACCATTTTGAGAATATCTCATTTGATCTCTTGCTTCTTTTGTCGTGGGCCGATTTTCCCAACAAGTGGTATCAGAGCTATTGTTGGGAGGTATATCTAAATCTTAGACAAGAGTTTAATGGCTTTAAGCATGAGATTCGACAAAAAGAAGTACTCTGGAAAAAATAATTTTGAACTTTGAAAGGTGAAGATGAAAGACCTTTTAGTCCAGCAAGGGCTGTAAGATGTTCTCCTTGGAAAGCAACATGAGGCGATGTAAGAAGGAGAGTAGAAGAAGAATATGGATGAAAAAAATCAATGTCTCAATCCAGTTGTGCTTGATGGATGAAGTCTTGTACCACGTCATGAGAGAGAAAAATTGTGGCTGAAACGCTGAGACGGCAAAGAGGACGAGGGACGTGGTCACGCGAATTAGGTACAGTTGTACAGACGGCTTCTGTAGTTATCTCGCTGCTGAAGTGACGTCACCAAGTTCTGTGGGCCCCCATGATGTATGTGTTACATCCACACCGTCCATCCATTTAAAGAGATCATTTTAGAGCATGGACTAAGGAATGAGGCAGATCCAAAGCTCAAGTGGACCCACCATAGAAATCAGTAGGGACAGTGACGCCCACTGTTGAAACCTACCTAGGGCCCACCATGATGTTTATTTGATATCCAACCTATTCATAAGTTCACACATACACGGAAGAAGGGAAAACACATGGTTTAAGATTGCGACTCGGTCTCTCTTAACTAGCTGAATCAAACCTGACGGGTCAGGATGAGTCGCCCCAACTAGGTCTATCGTGGCACCCTATAAAAATTAAGGGTGGACGTCTCTTCTCAACTATTTTCTTTTGTTCAGCGTACTTAAATCACAGACCAAACCAACTTTTTGACTGTAGGCCTAAACTCGGATTATGCATCTAATGATTGGAGTGGATTTCACATACAGATCCTGTTCGGCCCCCCAAAAATCTAGTTGGTGCATACCTGCGGCACTTTACAAGGAGATTATTGTGGAAAAGGTAAGTGCACATGACTCCCCTGAGTAGACAGAACCATGCTGGTTTCAGTTGCTTTCTCTTGGGCTCCTTCCTTTAGTTCATTAGAGCCATGAATACATCCATGACTCGTTCTACACCAGTCCCTTTTACTTTAAAAGAACTCGTCTTTGAGTTACCTTTTGGAGTCCGCTCGTGATACTCGAACAAGTCTACAACGTTGACTGTACATGAAGATCAACAACGTAGGCGTTTTCATTGATCCTGTGGAGAATAGGCACCGGTTTGATTTTCTTGTTCTTCACCTTATTGTACGTCCTGGTTGGAAATCTTTCCTCGCATAGATGAACCATCATGTTGTCACCCACTTTGTACATCTTTTTGATATATATAAGGTATCCTCCAGCTTCAAATACTATCAGTCGTCCATGATTATATGCCTGCTACTTCTACTTATCATTTGACGCTTGTAACTTGGCTAGCTCGCACATCTGCATGAATGCCCACAATTTGGTCTACCATATGCTCCGTAGCCACGCTTACACCCAAGAGCTTGGGCAAAGGAACCAAATCAAGTGTATGTCAGGGCACTCGTCCATACATGATCTCAAACGAAGATTTATTGGTGGAATGGTTTGGGATATTGTTGAATGCGAATTCAGCTTGAGGCAAAGCCAAATCCCACTGCTTTGGTTTGTCACTAGAGAGGCATTGAATGAGGTTCCCAAGTGTACGATTTATAACTTTAGTTTGCCCATCTATCTTCGGGTGGTAGGCACTGCTGAATTGAAGTTGTGAATTAAACAGTTTCAACAAAGTTCTCCAAAAGTGGCTGACAAACTTCATGTCACGATCAGTAGTAATAGATTTGGCAACAGTGTGTAGCCTCACGACCTCTTGAAATAATAGGTTTGCAACATGCGTCACTGCGAGGGTCTTCACGCATGGGATGAAGTATGCCATCTTAAAAAATCAATCCACTACCACGAACACGAAATCCATCTTCGAAAATCAGTCCACTACCACGAACATGAAATCCATGCCATGTTGAGTCTGCGGTAGACCAAGTACAGTTTCATAAATAAATCCCACCAGTGGCCATCAAATATGGACAACAGAGTGTAGAGATCTATGTTCTGAGACTGACCCTTGGAAAACTAGCATGTATGACATCGCTGCACTACTCTTCCCACGTCTCATGTTAATTATGGCCAGTAGTAATGCTCCTCCACGAGCTCTTGTCTTGTCTCGCCTTAGGTGCCCACGAAGGTCACCTCCATGCTACTCTTGTATGATGTGCTCCCTCAAGGAACTCCTCGGAATGCATAATTGATTCCCTTTAAATAAAAAATCAACATGAATGCGAAGGTCACTCTCCTGACCCTCCTAACACCTCGTCCATGCTTCCTTGAAGTCCCCGTCCTCAGCATACAAATCCTTGAGGCATTCGAACCCAACCACCTCGTTGCTCATAGTAACTAGTAGCGATGTGCGATGGCTCAGTGCATCAACCACTTTATTCCGCTGCCCTGCCTTGTGTTTCAAAACGAACATGAATTCCTGCAAAAATGAGATCCATATATCATGCACATGATTCACGTTAGCTTGGCTATTAATAAATTTCAGGGCCTGATGGTCAATGTATAGAACAAATTTTCATTGAATTAAATAGTGCCGCCGTCATAGTGCCTGAACCACTGCATACAATTCAAGCTCATATGTCGACCATTTCCTATAGGCTTCATTGAGCTTCTCGTTGTACAAGGCCACTAGTTTGCCTTCTTAAGATAAAAATCCCATAATTTCAACATATGAGATATCATACTCGACCTCAAATAGTTTGTCGAAGTTGGGAAGTACAAGAACTAGAGTTGTAGACAATCGATGTATAATTTCGGTGAAGCTTATGTTAGCTTCGCCAGTCCATTGGAATTGCACCTTCTTCATATAGTCCATGATCGACGCCACGATAGTGTTAAAATCTCGCACGAATGACCATAGAATGTCACTAACACGTTGAAAATTCTCAATTCATGAATGTTCGTCGGAACAAGTGAACACTCTCTGATGGCCCGCACCTTCTCATCGTCCACATAGATGCCCACGGATGGCATAATGAAACTCAAGAACAACAAGCTATCGGTTAAGAAGTTTCACTTCTTTAAGTTGAGGTAAAACTTATTGTTTGCCAGGACCTGTAAAACCTGCCTGAGATGTCCCATGTGGTATAATTCATTCTGACTGTAAATTAATATGTCTTCAAAGTAGACCATCACGAACTTCCATATGAATGGTTTCAAAACTTGGTTCATCAATCACATGAATGTGCTTGGCATGTTCGGAAGACTGAAGGACATAACCAACCATTCATACAACCCCTCATTACTCTTAAAAGTCATTTTTCATTCATCGCCTGGCCGTATTCGTATTTAATGGTAACCGCTTCTTAAGTCCATCTTGGAAAATAATTTGGCACCCTCAAGCATATGATCGGCATGTCGTCCAACCACAGTATCGGAAACCAGTACTTGATGGAAATTTTGTTATTTGTCAGGCTACTGAGACACATGTGCTAACACCTGTCCTTCTTAGGAGTCAACAACACTGGAATGACGCATAAACTCATGCTTTTTTGTACTAGACCCTTACAGATCAATTCCTCCACTTACCTCTAAAGAATCTCACACTCCTTTAGACTCATCCGATAGTGAGGTCGATTTAGGAACTAGCCCCTTGGACAAGGCCTATATGGCGTTGGATGTCCCACATGGGGGGCAACCTATCGAGTAAGTCATCGAACCAAATTTCCTTGAATTCATTCAATAATAGTTTCAATGTTGATGGTATATTTGTGGGTTCAACGTTCTCTCCTTTCACCACCAAGTTGTACACCTCTCCGATTTCTTTGGACTCAACAAAGTCCCGAATGGTCAGGAGAGAATGCTCATCCACTTTAGATGCTTTGGGGTGTGCTTCCAGTCCCATAGGGACGATGATTGTTTTACAACTGTCTTTGACGAAGATATAAATGTTGTCTCGTCCTCGGTGGATTGTATCATGGTCTGACTGCCATGGCCAACCAAGCAATATGTGAAAAGCCTCAATGTCGACCACGTCACAAACTACTTGATCTCTATAGTATTTACAAATTGAAAAAGAGATGGTGCACTACTCGGTTACCTTAGTTTCGTTTACCTTCTTAATTTAGTCGATCGAATACAGAGAATAATGCTTTTTAATTTTCAATTGTAGTTTCTCCACCATAACTCTTGAGACGATGTTCTCACTACTACCATTGTCTTTGATCACATCACAGACCTTGCCATTCACAGTACACTGCATGCGAAATATGCTGTGTTGTTGCAGATGCATTTCTTTCCTTAGAGTGTACAGGAGACTTCATATGACAAAAGAATTGCTATGATCTTTGGCCACCCAATTCCCTTAGGGCCCGTTTTATAGTTGAGAAATGAAATGAAATGAATGTAAATAAGTAATGATTACTTACCTTCTTATTTTCTTAAAAATGCACGTTGTCCCAAAAAGTCTTACATTGGGTAACGTGATATGTACCAAAATCCTGTGGGCCCCACCACGATGTCTGTGTTACATCCACACCATCCATTAATTTTTCCAAATCATTTTAGGGTATGAGCCCAAAAATGAGGCAAATCCAAAGCTCATGTGGTCCACAATAAGAATAATTATGTCTACCATTGAACATATTATTATCTATGGTATGGTCCACTAGATCTTTTATTTTTCTCATTTTTGGACTCATGTCCTAAATGATTTGAAAGGATGAATGAGTGGTGTGGATATAACACATACATCATGGTGGGGCTCACTAAGTTTTACTTTTAAAAGAGTTTGAAATTTACATCATTTTTAGGTGGAATTCCATTTGTCTATCAAACAGGTGTATAAATAATCATTATGCGTTTAATTTCATTTCATTTCATTTAGCTCCAATCAAACAGGCCCTTAATTTCCTTCTTCATCGACAACCGGTTCCGTTTCATCAACTTTCGAATCCCCTCCCACATCTTCAACGCCCCCATCATTGATGGCTAAGTGGGCTATTTAGTGTTGAGCACACATGAGAAGTGACCCGACTGGTCGCATCAAAAGCAAAGGTCTAGCCTCGGCTGACCACAAGGGTTCGAAATTCTGCTCAGGTCCACCGTTATTGTCGTTGCTTATTGGAACCTTAAAGAGCCACTCCCCGTCTCATGGTTTGCGATTGTAAGAGGTTGAGGACTCCCTTACTGGTTCCTTCCCCTTGGCCAGCGTTGCACTTAGTGTAGGGCCCGTCTTAGGAGCCCACATCAGATGGTAGGTTTGAACATTGACCCTCTTAAGTTGAGTTTCAGACCTGGTGCCCAGCTTGATTGCTTCATCAACCGTTCAGACCAGATGCATCTGAACCCGCGATCGTGGATTGGCAACTGCAAACCACTGATGAACTGCACAACCTGCTTACGGTTTGCGCTAAATCATTCTACGACGCCAATTGCTGGGACTCCTAGGTATACTCCCGCATCGACTGATTCCCTTGTTGGATGTTCTAGTATTGTTGAAACAATACCTGATCATAGTCGCTTGGTAAGAACAACGAACGTAGGAGACACTTCATCTGCTGCCATGATCGGATGGGCATCTTCATCTGTTGAGTTCGTGCAAACTGAACTTAATCCCAAGCACCACCCTTCAGCTTGTAAGCGACTAGTTTCACATTCTTATTTTTGGTATGTCCATATAGTTAAAGAATCCATTGCATTCCGCTAGCCAATCTAAGAATTCTTTAATATGTAATTGGTTGTTAAAGTTCAGGAGGTGGCCTTAATATTAAAATCCCGATCTCCTCGATCTCCCTGTTCATCTCTTTGTGCGAGCTAATGTAAAACCGCATCATCGACTTCTTCATTGCTGGAACTAATGTCATTGGGCATAACACTAAGATTCACTGCTAGTAGTGCTACGCGAACTGTGTGATTTTGTGGCCCAATAATCACTGGAAGTTGATCGTTGCCCTAGACATAGGGTGGAGTTAGTGCTTCTATAACATGGTTGAGGGTATCCCACAGCCCTTTTATGGTTAACCGATTCTCTCGCTGGAAAGGTTCTATCCTTTAGCATAAATAAAGGATCCTTAGATAATCACCCAAGGGATTGTTGTCCATACCTTTGTTAGTTGCCATCGATCTGAGGGAAAGTTGTCACTTTGATACCACTTGATGAAGAGAAGGACGTGATGAGGTCGATCACAATCTTTCTCAAAGGATAACTACCTTAAATCCACAAGGGCTTCCTTGAATTCAAGAGATAAAGAACGACAAAAGTCGGCTTTGATTGAAGATAATAATAGAGTTAACCCTAACGATAAATCTAAAAAGTGTTTAAATACCCTTAATTAGCAACCCTAGAGTGTAATTAAGAACCCATCTAATCAAATAAGGAAACAAAACAAAAAATTGCACAAAAGGTCGGGCGACTGACTCAAGCCTTCAAGCGACCAATGGAGCTTGGTTGAGCAACTGAAATACCCCAAAAGTGTCCAGAGAACAAACTAGGATCTTCGAGATGGTTTCAGGTGACTGACGAGATTGGTCGGTCAACCGAAAAGACCCAAAATCATCCAGTGAGCAATCTGGATTTTTGTCTCAATTTCGATTGACCGATTAGGTCGGTCGGTCAGTTGACCGAACTATACTCGTTTCAGTTGCTTTCTCTTGAGCTCCTTACTTCAATCCATCCTAGCCATGAATGTATTGGGGACTCGTTCTAACATCATATTTGTCTGTTTTGAAGAGGGTAGGCCAATTTACTAGTTATATATCAACCTCATTCTTGGGCTTGAGCATCAATAATGTGTTAACTTTCTAACAGATGGGCTGGATCTCATACCTACGTTCCATAATGATAAACATGTGACACGTAAATGAATTATATTGCACGCGTTCCTGGGCTTAAGAATTCTAATCTTGAGAAGCCACATAGGAGCAGCTTTCCTAAAACCACCACTTTCAGTACTGTGGGGTCCATTGTGATGATCGTGTGACATCCACTCCATTCATCCGTTTCGGCATATCGTGTTAATGTATGACTAAAAATTTGACGTAGATACAAGACTTAAATGGGCCACACTATAGATAAACGGTTGGGATCAAATGCTCACCATTGAAACCTTCGTTGGGAATTTTTTTTTTTTCTTATGCATATTTACAAACCGTGCACTTTCTCATATAAGCAATTCTCGGAATTGTTTCTTGATAATCAATTCTATAGGGTGTTAGATGCAACACCAAGCAAGCCCCAAGTGGGAAGTGAAACACTTTTCTCATTATGGCTGCTCTTTTACTCATAGTGGGACATTTCACCATACTGGGTTCGTCGTCACCATAGTCTTACCAAAATTAATTAGGCTGGCTGTATGAATCCTATCCTCCGTGTCATCTTGTTCGGATACAGAACTCCCACAATCAATAGCTTATGTTATTTATGAAAATCGTCAGGGGATAATTATTACTTTATCTTTTCTGTCTTCGATCTAGTCAAACAAATCTTTATAATGAAATCATTTCTTCTCTTTTATCATATTTGTTCACAATTGTGAGCCGATGTATATGTATTTTTTTTAAAAGCATCTTAGGCAATAATTCATACAATTTCACTGAGATTCACCAAATCTGTAAACTTGAGAATAGAGATTTCTACAGTTTTCAATCTACTTTTGGTTTAAGATACAAATTGTGAGGAGAACTCCAGATTAGGACGGTCTGCTATCATCTCTTCAATGACTGATAGTTTCATGTAAATGCAATGAAAGCGAAGGAGAAAGATAAACAACTCTCAAATCTATACATATATCTAATACTAATGACCACATTGAAAAAACGAAAGGACCATATGTGGCACTCATCAATCCTTGTTAGGGAATTGGTATATTGTTCTCCAAAAACAACATCCGAATTTCATCATGGCTTCGGACGAACAGTCCCTTTGTCTCCCTCATTTGATCCAATAGCTGCTAGTGACAGAGCTCTTGATCGATTTGTAAACCTAGTACTCGTTGCTAAGCGTTCATGGCTAGACCGGACACTGAATGTTTGTTTGCCTCTGTCGTCCAAACTGATGGAGTTTCCTCCGCTTGCCAAACTGATGACCATGCCACGAACTGTATTGTGCATTGTGGAGTATGCCCCCACCGATGTCTTCCTTAGAAGGCTAACCACCGCACTTGCCATTTACCCTGCATTACAACCACTCACATTAGAACAAGAAAAATAAGAAAAAAATATGTTGGTATTATGAGATTTAATATATATAATAGTGCTGTAGTGCTGACTTAAGAAGGTGGCAGTCGATGCTGTTTCCACGGTACATATGGCCCATGCATTTGTCTGATTAACCATGTGGATGCTCATGGGAACATGGGACAACTATTCAACCTTTATGATCCTGATCACCGTACTGGTTTGCTTCTCAATATGCAGGGCTTGGGAAAATCAGCGGGCTTGCAAATAGATGATTGGAACAAAACAATGGTTTATAATCACTGATCAAGCTCCATTGATTGGACCGAGGAAATTATCTAATGGGTTCGATTATGTGACATGGCCCATCAATAAAAAGCTTCCTTTTCTTAATCTTGCACTTAATCGAACCATAACCATGTATCATTTTCAATGGTTGCATGGGACTGATCTACCGCAAAAACAAGCTTAAAAGATAAAAAGATGGGAGAAAAGAGAAAAAGCTGAGAAATACCTTCGTTAAGGAACGAGACTTGAAAAGAAAACGCTGAGATCGAGATGAAGAAGAACTGACTCAAATGCCTGCAAAATGGAAAAGTTAAAGAAATGCTCTTCTTAAATACACATTTCAAACTACAACTTGACTAATATAATATAATATAATACAATATAAAATAAGTGTAGTATAATGAGCCTTGCTAAGCCCACACGCGGGTGCAATCGAGCTCATGCAAACGCCAGACATGTGCCAACATGGCATGGAAGATCCTAGATCCAATCCATCTATCCGAAGGGAACGACTATTGTGATTCCCTATCCAAAGAATCAGCTTGATCGACTGGTCAGGTGGGCCATAGTTTGAAAATAATGTACGGCTCTGAAAAACTCAACTGAAAAGTTCTAACCAATCCCCCTGTTTCCAATATTTGGACTCAAATTCTGAGTGGACGACATTCCCTACCTGTCAAAGGTCGGACGGACCTGATCAATGGATTAGATCTCACACCTCTCACAGCTACATAAGCTATAGTGCTCATGGATGGCCCATGCACCAAAAACTTTATATATTGGAACATTGTAGCCATTTAATCTTTATCAATAATTTTATATTCTTTCTTAACTATCTACGTGCTCTAATCTGATCGAAGATTAGGATTTTCCAATCTGTGAATGGGAGATGTTCGATGCATGGGCCTTATGAAGGGGGGCCCATCATATCAACGGTTAACATTGGATCCACGGATCATGGCCCCACTTACACAACCAGCTGCGCTCTCTGCGAATAAGGTCATGCCAAGAGTGCAAAACATATTCCAACCTCAGATATCTGGTGGATCACACTTTTAAATTTTTAAGTTCGGAACCCATAAGGGCAGTTCCGTAATTTAAAGTGTCAATAACTCAATTCGGTAATTAAAAGATTGAATGAGGGTAGTTTTCGAAGAATGATCCACTTTGTTAGATTCAACGGTCAAAATCTTTTCTTTTTTCATTGCCGCGTCCATAGATCAAAAGCTGAGACGACAAAGAAGAAGAGAGAACAAACTACGGCTGCCTACCCTTCAACGCATGTTTTAAGACCTTGGTGATGCGTGGACCTTAAACTTTCCATGTTGAAATACCCTCTTTCTACCACTCAGCCATGAGTTGGAATCCGAGTGCATAGCTTAGTCAAAGCACGTGTATGTGGTGGTGAACCAAACATTTTTGCAAGTACGGAAGTGCTTTGGAATTAAAATATTAATGTGGGTAGTTTTGGAATAATGATACATTCGTCAAATTAAAACTCAGCGGTAGATATTTACATGGTCTTACACTTGGAAAGATCAACCGACCGTTCTACACATGTTTTAAGACCGCGACTCGGCCTCTCTTAAGCTGAGTCGTACCTGCCGAGTCAGGTTGAGTTGGTCCTATGGGGTCTACTGTGCAGTAATCTATACCATTGGTCTGTTGACTCACATCGAGGGTGGCTAGGATCTTCTTGAAAAAATCCCCACTACTGATGACTAGGATATTGTTGCCGGGATTATGGTAATTATTAGGAGACAGTGAACTTCTCCTAGGTAAATAAAAATAAATAAATAAACACGTGTAACCGTGGTAAGTCATCTTCCATGCAAGTGGCATATTAACATAGGTGAATATAGACCGTCTAAATGCAGTTCTCGTTCTGATGGAGAATGTCCTGAAAATTTCACTAACTAAACAGTGATCACGATGTGATGATATCTTTGTCTAATTCTGACCGCTATCATTTTATTTTCTTTTGACACGGTTTGGCTAGTGACCCAACACCAACCAACTAGCAGGTGTTGGGGTTCACTGGCCAACCCGCGTCCTTTTTTTTTCTATGTATGACGACTTGATGGCTGCTGCACATGTTCTTTTTTACCGTCCGCCTCGTTGTTGAACTTGTTCAAGGCAGAGCCATGTGAGCAGGTGGGTGCGTTCGTGGATGTCATCCCAACGCCACGTTCGTTGATGTCATCCCAACGTCAGTATCTGCTGGGGATAATGAGACTCTCTAGTGGAGCCTTACCAGGAAGAAGCAAAGAAAGTGGTGAACTCGCTGCCAAAAGATTATGCTCGAGGTCCGTACGGGTTTGCAGGAGTCCTTTTTTTTCCGGCTGTTGGGACATTGTGGGTAGAGATTTGTGTTGGTGGAGCCTTTAATTTGATTACATATAGGGGTTTTGTATGACAGAAACTTCCTCCAATTATGTAGATTGATCTTTGGACCATTTTAGGCAAGTTCAGATGCCCAAACTTTGAGGTTCGGGTGACTGATATTATTCTAGAAATACGACAAAACTCTTAGGACATTTTTGAGGTAGTTCAGGCGATCGAACCCATGGTGCGACCGACAAGTTTCCGCAGTTTTATGCATTTTTGTGCTAATTGTTTATATTTTCGATCATTGATTATAAAAGCGGGTGTAATAGGGAATTAGGGTATCTAAGACGTTTCTAAACGTATTAAGGGTTTTGGTGATAGAGTTTTTGTGAGAAAAATCTTGAGTTTTCTTTTGGGTGCTTTGTTCGGGTTGTTCATCTCTTGTACTTTTGGTTTTATACAGTGATCACTTTGTGCCATGGTTTTTTCCCGCAAGGGTTTTTCCACGTAAAATCAGATTGTCTCTATGTGTGATTGCTTATGCGTTTGTAGTTTTCTTGTTTGATTCTCCTCTGTACTTCCATGAGATTCCCAACAAGTGGTATTAGAGCATATGTTGGGTAACAGTTCTGAATCTAAAGACAAGCATCATGACATCTAGCATAAAGTTAGACATAGAGAAATATTTCGGCAAAAATAATTTTGAATCATGGAAGGTGAAGATGAAGGCCTTCTAATTTAGCAAGGGCTTAGAGAATCACTTGGGAAGTGACTGAAATTTATGTCAAAACAAGACTGGAATAAGCTCGACGAGAAGGCCAAAATTTCTATTCAATTGTGTTTAACGGATGACATCATCTATAATATCATGAGGGAGAAAATGAGTGTGTCATGTACTCCGGAGCCTCATATCACATGTGTCCTTATCGGAGTGTCTTTGCATTATACAGGGAGTATGAGGGCAGTTCGGTGTTTCTAGGGGATGAGTACACGTGTAAAGTTGTGAAGATTGAATCAGTACGTCGATGGGATCGAACAGACCTTGACGGAAGTGAGGCACGTTCCCAGGTTGAAGAAAAAATTAATTTCTCTTAATGCACTCTTGACGATGGGGTGTAAGTTCAACGATTTTGATTAATTTTACAAGGTTTCAAAGGGGGGCTTTTGTTATTATGAAGGGACGACGACATTAAAATATTTACAGGTTGATTGGAAGTACTTCATCGGGTAGAGCTGCAATGATTGTAGCAGATTTTACGTTTGCACGTACATGGCGTGCACGCTTAAGCCACTTGAGCGAGTTGGGCGTGAAGGTACTTTCCGATCATTATTTGATTCCACTCGCGTGTACAATCAAACTCATGTACACACCACATGTTACAACATGGCATGGAAGATCCTAGATCCAATCCATCTATCCTAAAGGGACAACTATATTGATGACCTAGCCCAAGAATCTGGTTGACCCACTAATCATTTTGTCCACAGTTTGCACAACAAAGTACGGCCCTGAAGAACCGGGCTGAATATTTCTAAGCAACCCACCTGTTTCCAATATTTGAGCTCATATGCTGAGTGTACCAGATTCCATACATGTAGAAGTCCGACCAACCTGATGGATGGATGGGTTCTTACACCCATGTGGCACATGTGTGGCATGTACATGAGCTTTATTGCACATGCATGCGCACTTAGTAAAGCTTTGTAATGTAATATAAAGAGAAATGGGCTCCTACTTATACATTAGTCAATTTGGATGGCTCATTAAAACTTTCTATTAAGTCCCGAACACTTTGGATCGTTCATTGGAACTTTCTATTAAGTCCCGAACACTTTGGATGATCCCTTGAACTGAGTCTCATGCTCTACAGCCATCCTTTTTCCAGTCGATGGATGGATGACTATGATTGCCTAACAAAAGTGATTTAGAATCATGAGCAATCCACGAATATGGCCCTATCAGAAAGCTGGGATCAGACTGTTGATCGGACCTGCTTTTGTGTGAACAATATTGACCGTCCATATTAATGGTTGTTAATCAATGGTTAATATTTGTTGAATTAATGTGATGTTTTTATAGCAGCTCAGCCCAGAAAACATGGATTGGGCTTAATGAGCAATCTCGATCAATGAACTGGTCTTTCTAAGTGGACCAATGCAACTAGGAGCACCATAACTTACAATGCTCTGCATGGAGCGTTTTTCTAATATAATAAAGAAAAGAGTTCCGCCTTACTCGACGATTTTTTATTCTTTTTCGATGACTCGCCCGACAACTTTACTAGAACGCTGGCACGCAGATCACGTTGTATGACTTCAAGTGGACCCTTCGTGCATCTTGTTTACAGTACTGCTGTGAGAATAAACCTTATATCAGTGGAAACTACAATCGTCCCATCTTGATACAGTAATGTTTTCTACCACATGTTTCTCTCTTAATAATGGATCATCTTCAAAATAAATAAGGAAAAGATAAAAGAAATAAAGTGAAAAAGAAAAGAATTTTATCGACTGCAGTCTAGAGTGTGATCAGTCCTCGAGTCCTCTAGTGTGCATGCAGATATTGTTTGCATCCTCATGCGAGTCTTGTGCAACTTGTCGAAGTCAACTCAAACTCGTTCAAGTCAACTCAAACTCAGTTGGACTGAATAAAAAAATTTGTGTAAGTCAACTCAAACTTGGTCGATTGTGTTGGAATAGGTGATACTTAAATCTATGTTGAGACAGGGCCACCGATCGATCGATCAGGGTTGGTCGATCAATCACAATTACAGATTTTTGCACAACAAGCTCTCTGGATAGTTTTGTGGTCAGGCGATCAATCGACTAGGTTGGCCGATTGATCGATAGGGGCCATCGATCAATCAACGGCAGTGCGTCGTATTATATAGTTTGCACGATCTTGCACGGCTTTGTGTAAAATGTTTCTAATTCTAGTTTTGTTACTTATTTAAGTGAGTGTAAATGAGAATTAGGGTATCTCAGATTTGCAAGGGTTGAGAGAGAGAGAGAGAGAGAGAGAGAGAGAGAGAGAGAGAGAGAGAGTTCTAGGGTGAGAGAAAGAGCTTTGAGAGCTTGAGATTTCTATCAGGGTGAGCTTAGATCCGGATTTTTGTTTCTTTATTCTCTTGTAACTTTTAATATCATAGTGGATTCGCTTTGTGGTGTGGTGTGGTTTTTTTACTCGTGAGGGGATTTTTCCACGTAAATTTGAATTGCCTTCTTGTGCTTGTTTATTGTTGCTTGGTGTTTACTATTTTGAGAATATCTCATTTGATTTCTTGCTTCTTCTGCCGTGGGTTAATTTTCCTAACAAGTGGTATATTGAAATCTTAGACAAGAATTCAATGGCTTTAAGCATGAGATTTGACATAAAGAAGTAATTTGAAAAAAATAATTTTGAACTTTGGAAGGTGAAGATGAAAGACATTTTAGTTCAATAAGGGCTGTAAGATGTGCTCCTTGGAAAATGACATGAGGCGATGTCAAAAGGAGAGTAGAAGAAGAATATGGATGAAAAAATCAATGTCTTAATCCATTTGTGCTTGACGGATGAAGTCTTGTTCCACGACATGAGAGAGAAAAATTGTGGCTGAAACATGTGCAAACTTGGAGAATATTTACGCGAAGAAATCTCTAGATGATCGTCTGTATTTGAAGCTTCAGTTGTGCAATCTAAGGATGACAAATGAGACCAATATTGAGAGCCACATCAACAATTTCAATAGGCTTGTTTATAAGTTGTTGGATGTAGATAAACAAATGAAGGACAAAGATCAAATATTTATCCTAGGATGTAACAAGCCTGTTGAATTCTCTTTCCATTTTATATGAGTCGCTTAAGGACTCGTTGTGAGCAGGTAGAGAGATCATTGGTATTGAGATCATTATTTAAACCCTTCAGTCGAAGGCGATGAGAAAGAAGAGCGGTAATGTGGGTTCCTCTACGGAGGCATTGATTATAAGAGGAAGAAACTCTGAGCAGGATGATGGATGTTCTCGATCGAAATCTAGATCCAAGAAAAAAGGGAAGAGCAATGTGATATGCTGGAATTGTGTGGAAGAAGGGCATGTGAATTAAGAGGGATTGCCAGAATCTCAAGATAAGGCAAAATAATTCTGAAGATTCTTCTACAGAGGGGGCTAATAACGCAAAAGCCACAGAGGATGAGTGTGATGTTTGTGATGTACTAACTGTATCATGCAATGGGTCTCTTGGTGGACAGTGGCTCTTGGATTTAGGTGCATCATGTCACGTATGTCCTGACCGGAGTTCATTCATGTCATATAGCGAGTATGATAGTGGATCAGTGTTCTTAGGTGATGGTTATGGTCACAAGGTGGTGAGTATTGGTACGGTGTACATTAGAATGTTCGATAGGATCGAACGGGTCTTGGAAGATGTGTGGCATGTCTCTAAGCTGAAGAAGAATGCGATCTCTTTAAGTGCACTTGAGGCTACATGATGCAGGTTCATCGGCTGTTATTAGTATTATAAAGTGGCAAATGGGGGCAAATGGGGCACTCGTGATGATGAAGGCACGGAGATGCAACAATCTTTACAACTCAATCGGGAGCACTATTCACGGTGGAGCTGCGGGAATGACAGCGGAATCCATAATTGCTCATATGTGGCAAGTACCCAAGGGCCACATGAGAAGAGTGATAGAGGGCATGAAGGTGCGATGATAGAATCGGTGGAGGTACGAAAAGTGGTGGAACTATGATGAAGATGAAGTGGAGATGAAGAATAGCTAATCGAGTATAGTGAGGTACAACATGAAGATTTTCATCACGGTGGAGATTGTTTGAATTGGTGACTCAAATCAATGTTAAGACATGGTCATCGATCGATCGACTAGGGTTGGTTGATAAATTGCAATTACAGATCTTTGCACAGCGAGCTCTCTGGATAGTTTTGTGGTTAGGCATTCAATCTACTAGGCTGGTCGATCGATTGACTAAGGCCGTCAATCAATCGACAGCGGTGCATTATGTTATACAGTTTACGCAATCTTGTGCGGTTTTGCGTAAGATGTTACCAATTTGGGTTTGTTGCCTATTTAAGTGGGTGTAAACGGGAATTAGGTATCCTAGATTGGCAAGGGTTAAGAGAGAGAGAGAGAGAGAGAGAGAGAGAGAGAGAGAGAGAGAGTTTTAGGGTGAGAAAAAGAGCTTTAAGAGCTTGGGATTTCTCTCGGGGTGGGCTTAAATTCGGGTTTTTGTTTCTTCATTCTCTTATAACTTTTGATATCATAGTGGATTCGCTTTGTGCCATGGTTTTTTACCCGCCAGGAGATTTTTCCACGTAAATTCGGATTGCCTTCTTATGATTGTCGATTGTTGCTTGGTGTGTGCCATTGTGAGCATATCTTGTTTGATCTGTCGCTTCTTCCGCTACAGGCCAATTTTCCTAACAGATTGAACCCAATCAGTTTGGCAATACAAGTCTCACCTCTAGTTAAAAAATCAGGCTGCTTAACCGGCAAGTTACAACTGGACTGGTGACTCTAGTCTTTTTAACCATGGTGACTCAAGTCTTTTTAACCATGTGTGTGCCCATGCTCTATGCTTGGAGCATTCGATCGTGGTTGATAGGAAAATTTACAATAATAAGAATATGCAATAATAAAAAAAAATAATGATAATTATGATAATAATAATAATAATAATAATAATAATAATAATAATAGTTCTTCATCTTGACTCAGTTATGCAAGTACACATGAACATGCATGATGCAGATGTACACATCCACAATTGTGGACATCATCCTTCCTAGAGGGGTTTTTTTTTTTTTTTTTTTTAATTTCATTTTCATTTGAAGATATATATGCCTTGGATGGAGATCAATCAATTGCATAAGGTTATCATGTGCTTCTCTTTTATCAAATATGTTTACAATTGTGACCTGATGTATATAATTTTTTTAAAAGCATCTTAGACAATAATCGCATACAGTTTCACTGAGATTCTCCAAATCTGTGAACTTGAGAATAGATATCTCCGCAGTTTTCAATCTAGTCTTGTATTTAAGATAAAAATTGTGAGGAGAACTCAAGATTAGGAAGGTCTGCTATCATCTCTTCAATAACTGATAGTTTCATGTAAATGCAATGAAAGCGAAGGAGAAAGATAAACAACTCTCAAATATATACATATATCTAACAGTAATGAACACATCGAAAAAATAAAATAAAAAATCTAAGAGTATTGACCATGTCGCCGGAGAGAGAGAGAGAGAGAGAGAGAGAGAGAGTCTAATAGTAATGACCATTTAAGAAAAAAACAAAAGACCATGTGGCACTCGACCAATCCTTGTTAAGGAATTGGTAGACTTAGTCTAATGACAGAGTCCAAATTTCATCATGGCCTTGGAACAACAACCTCTTTGCCCCCCTCACTTGATCCAACAGCTGTTAGCGATGCATCTCCCGATCGATTTGTAACCGTTGTCGTTTCTAAGCTTTCACGGCTAGACTGGACACTGAATGTTTGTACGCCTCCATCATCCAAACTGATGGAGTTTCCTCTGCTTGCGAAACTGATGACCATACCAGGAACCATATTCTGCATTTTGGAGTCTGCTGCCACCGATGTCTCCCTTAGAAGGCTTACCACTGCACTGGCCATTCACCTCTGCATTACAAGCACCAACTTTAGAACAACAAAAAACAAGAAAAAAATATGTTGGTATTATGAGATTTCATATAATAGTGCTGACTAGGAAGACGGAAATAGACGCTATTTCTACTGTCTATATGGCCCATGCATTTGTCTGGTTAACCATGATGATGTTCATGGGACCATGGGACAACTATTCAAGCCTTATGATCCTGATCACCGTACCAGTTTGGTTTTCAATATACGGGGCTTGGGAAAATCAGCGGGCTTACAAATAGATGATTGGACCAAAACAGTGGTTTACATTCACTGATCAAGCTCCATTGATTGGGCTGTGGAAATTATCTAATGGGTGAAATTATGTGGACCATCAACAAAAATCTTCCTTTCCTTAATCTTGCACTTCATCTAGCCATAACCGTGTATCATTTTCAATGGTTGCAAAAACTCTACACCAAAATCAAGCTTAAAAGATGGAAAGATAGTAGAAACAAGAAAAGAAAAAAGATGAGAAGTACTACCTTAGTAAGGAATGAGGTTGAAAAATGAAACGCTGAGATCCTGATGAATAAGAACTGATTCAAATCCCTGCAATGAAAAAGTTTGAGAAATGCTCTTCTTAAATACACATTCCAAACTTAAAAATGGCAATTACGATAATTAAAAGTGTGAGTCAGGGTAGTTTTGGAATGATGACCCGTTCTCTCTTATTAAACGGCCAGAACTTTTCTTTTATTGGTTGGTCATAGATACCTATTTGTCCACGTATTAAGGTCAAATGCTGAGACGACAAAGCAGACGAGAAGAAAACTACGGCTGTATACCGCTCAACACGTGTTTTAAGACCTTGGCCACGCACGGACCTTATGGATGAGGCCCATCATATCAACTGTTAGCATTCAGTCTTGAAACGCCTTGTACCATAAGGGTTTGTTTGATTTTTGAAATCCTATATAAATACTTATAAATGGGTAATTATTACTTTTTCATACGTTTGAAAATTCATTAATATAATTTTTCCTTTGATAATCGGTCAAGTGAACTAATTTATATCCAAATGTACTAATTTATAATTGTGGGTCCCACCTTGATGTATATGACACATATGATCTGTCCATTAGTTTTACCGTGACAATTTTAAGCATTAGCAAAAAAGAAAAAAAAAAGGTAGATCCAACACTCAAGTGGTCTACATCAAAGAAAACAATGGCCTTAAGAAGGGTTTTAGGGTAAATGTTTGTTTCATTTTTCCAATGGTGTGGTCCACTTAAGCTTTGGATCTACCTTAATTTTTAGCTCATGCCATAAATTCATATGGCATAATTAATGGACAGTGTGGATAAGTAACATACATCACGGTGGGACCCACAAATATTTTACAGCGTTTTCAATTTTCCTATCTAAAAAGTAGGCGGTCTAATCACACTTTAAAGAAGGGCGTGGTAAATGCTCGGGAAAATAATCATTACTCATTAAATAATATTTACAACTGAAATTAGAAAATCAAACCGGCCCAAGATGGGAGCAAATTAGGTGTTTATGGGGAACAGCTCAGGGGGTGTTGCCCCCACCCTGTGGCCCACATGGATGATACTTTTATATATCTATGCCATCCATCCATTTCTTAAGCCGATTTGAGGATGGAGTTCCAAAAATTATGCAGATCCAAATCTCTGGTGAACTATACCACTGGAAACAGTGGTGATTAAGTGGCCCACCATTAAAAATTCCAAAGAGCCCATAGTAAGGTTTTACTAATTTTTATTTGCAATCCAACCTGTTGATAATGTCAAGAAGACCTTGATGAAGGGAAAATATAAAGATCAGCTTGATCCAAAACTTCCGTAGCCAACAAAAGTTTCTAACGGTCATTCATCACTATTTCTGGTGATATGGTCCACCTGAGATTTGGATCTTCTTAGGGTTATGGATAACGTCCTAAAATGAGATGGAAAAACAGGTGGATACGTGAATATACAACAAAGACATCAAGATGGGCCCCACACGGTTAGGGTAACACCCACTAAGCTGTTACCCCGCATGGGTTGGACCCGAGTGTATAGCTTATTCAAATATGAGGCACGTGGTGGACGAAACTTTTTGTAATTGAAAGTGTCACCGAGGGTATTTTTGTAATAATGATACATTTGTCACGATGGCAGAAACCTGGTCTTCAGTTGGTCAGCCGTAGATATTTAGAGGGTCCCTCTTGCACTGGAAAAAAGGTCTACCTAACCTTCAACACATATTTTAAGACCGGGACTCGGTCTCTCTTAAGCTGAGTCATAGCTGATGAGTCAGGTTGACTCGCTCCTGTGGGGTCTACGGTGCAGTAATCCATACCATTGGTCCGTTGACTCACATCATGGATGGCTAGGATCCACTTGGAAAAATCCCCACTATTGATGAATAGGATATTGTCGACTGGATTCTGGAAATTATTTGGAGCCAATGAACTTCCCCTGTGAAAAAATAAAAAGTAAAAATAAACTCTTATGATACTATGGTAAGTCATCTTCTGTGCAAGTGGCATATTAGCATGTGTGAATTTAGACCGTCCAAACGCAGTGCTCGTTCTGATGGAGAATGTCCTAAAAATTTCACAAACTAATCAGTGATACTAGTGTGATGTGATGTGATATCTTTATTTAATTCTGACGGCTACCATGTCCTTTCTTTTGGATGCGGTTTGGCTAGTGACCCCAACACCAGCAAGGTTTGGCTGGCGTCAAAGCCCTATGAGCCCATCATGATGTATCTGTTTTATCGACATTGTCTTTGCCAACTCATTTTAGGTCATGAGCCAAAAATGAGGCAGAACCATATCTCAGGTGTACCAAACCAAGGGAAACAATGGGGATTGAATGCTTACTAGTGACAACTTTTTGGGTGCTACAGAAATTTTGGATCAAGTTGGCATTCGCGTTTTCCCTTCATCTAGGTTTGAATGACCTTATCAACCGGATGGATGGAAAATAAACATTACAGTGGGCTCTAATAAGTTTTTAATGGTGGACATTCAATAAACAGTCCTGGTGTGGTGTGGTCCACCTGAGATTTGGATCTACCTCCTTTTTGGTCTCATGCCCTAGAATGAGCAGGAAACATGGATGGACAGCTTGGTTAAAACATATACATCACGGTGGGGCCACAGAGGTATGACACCAACTAGCTGGTAGGTGTTGAGGTCACTGGCCAAACCGCGTCCAACGACAATTTCGTGGCTACTGAACTACTGTCTGCCTCTATTGATGGCTACAGGCTACTGAGCATATTATTTGAACCGTCCGCCTCGATTGACAAACATGTGTGCTACTTGCTGCACAATGAATGGTATCCGTATAGAAGGGTTAATACACAGTAGACATCCCAAACTAGTTACAGTGAGAGAGTATGGCCATCCATGCATATATACATGCACACGTCCACTAATCGTTGTTCCCATGAGATAGATGGACTTTGATCCCAATTGTCTACATCGTCAGCTCCACTTCAGATGGCACACGTTAGATCGTAACCTCTAATTAATGTAGTGATTTTGGTTGAATTTGGACCATTGAAATTGATGGCTTAATCATCCATTTGTTCACCAACAATTGCCCAGTTTGGATCATAAATGTAGTACCATTCTTTGGTTAAACCAATCCAGAATGATCCCATGGTTTGGATGGTCCAGCTTGAAGAAAATATTTGCTATCTGTACGGTGGCTTTATGCATGAACATGGACATTAAAGTATGCCAATGTATCAAATCACAACAAACACTTGTCAAGAGATCCAAGCCACTCGTCCTTCATTACCCACTGCCTACATGCATTAGCTCCCTATGAAGCCGATCTAATATTAATGTGGGACAACACAGGCCTGGGAAAATGGACTGATGAGTGAAATGAGCCAATGGTCTAGATCAATATACAGTGCACCAGCTCCATTTGTAATAATTCAACATACAAGTGTGCTTAGTCTAATCGACCTTCGACAACACTATGTGTTAATACGTGTTAATAGTAATGTCTGAGGTTCATCTATATTAGATTGTGCATAGTCGACATGGCCATTGTTATCACTGGACACATAGTCTGCATGAAATAATCCATCCACATATTGACGCTAGAGAGACGTAAGTAGTGTAGGGGAGAGGGCCTTTCTAACTCAATCCTTCCAATTAGATCGAATGGTTTTGTCGACCATGTGTTCAAGATGAGTGTTCATAGAATGACGGGAGAGACTCTGGATGCACCTTTGGGCACCACCAAGAGGTTAAACACGCACCCCCACACATGTGCAAAAGTACTACTGAGGAACCCCATGGTGAAAATGATAGCCTCACATCAGGCTTGCCCATCTACCTGGTTGGCCACACATGCAAGTTGATCAGTATGAACAATTGGATATCCATTTTTTAACCATCCATTGTTGTACTACCATGGCCCACTTGATGAGTGGACGAAAAGGATACTTTTACCACTAGGCGTGCCAAATGAATGGACTGGGTCACACAAAAGTGTGCCGCATGGCCAGTGCTGTGCTTGGATTTGGCAGTTAAAAAAAAATGCTACAAATAGATCCCCAGCAGCCAATGCAATCCACTGCATAACCTTCATACTTCCATGGGCATGGGGGGAGTTCATACCAAACTGACCATCATATGAGAACAGATGAATGTGAATCTAAACTACTCTTTCTATGCCCAAAAAAAGTCACCAAGCTTGTTTTTGTTAGAGAGCCTTCAAACAGTGCACGGTTTGGGTGCTCATATCGGTCGGGCGACTGGTCTGCTCGTTATGGCCCAAATGCACAGAAGGTGCTATACTATTTTCTCTCACCCTAGACCGGTCGGCTAACTGGTCTGCAAGGGGGCTCAAATCAGTCGAGCGACAGGTTTGAGGTAAAGTAGATGTGCAGAATTTGGGTGTTTTTTGTTTTTCCTCTGGATTGTTTTGCGCCACGTGCAACCGGTCTGCCAACCGGTCCTGCGTAATGGCGGTGTTGTGCATGGTTACGCAATTTTGCATAACATGTTTCTAATTTCGGGTTGCTTGCTATATATAGGCATGAATTCGGGATTATGAGTAATCCTAAGGTGTCCAAGGTTTTCTAATTACATTAGGAAGAGGGGAGAATGTTTTGAGAAAAAGAGCTTGGGTTTTCTCGGTGTTTTTCCTTGCTTGTGGGCTGTTAATCTCTATAATCTTCTGGAATCACAGTGGATCACTTAATTTGTGCTGTAGTTTTTTATCCGTTGAGAGATTTTTTCATGTAAAATTGGATTATCTCTTTTGGTTGAATGCTTGTGTGGTGTGATTACATTGTGTTTCATTTTTTATCATATATTCTGCTGTGTGTGTTGTTCGACTTTTGCTTCCACTGCCGGCGTTCTTATTCCCAACAAGTGGTATCAGAGTTAAAGTTAGGGTGGAGTAGAATTCGGATCTGAGACGAGGAGATGGGATCAAACACAATGTTCGATGTAGAGAAGTTCTCCGGCAAAAATAACTTCGAACTATGAAAGGTGAATGTTGAATCCGTCCTAGTTCAGCAAGGGCTTGATGAAGCTCTTGGAAAGTGACTTGAGGCTATGAAAGAGAATGAGTGGACGAAGCTCAAGAAGAAAGCTAGAACCTTGATCATGTTAAGCCTTACAAATGATGTCCTCTATCACGTCATGAAGGAGAAGACAACTGCTGATACAATGGCGAAGTTAGAGAGGTCTATATCAAGAAATCTCTAGAGAATCGCATGTATCTGTTGATGCAGTTGTTTACCTTGAGGATCGCAAAGGGGACGGATGTGGAGAACCACTTAAGCATATTCAATCGGTTGGTTTGCAAGTTAGTGGAGATAGATGAGCCGATGAAGGATGAATATCAAGCATACATCCTGTTGAATTCTCTTTCAGATTTATATGAGTCATTTAAAGACACTGTGTGCACAGGGAGTGAGACAATTATCTCAACCTTCCGGTCGAAGGCGATGAGAAAGAAAAGCAGTGACATGGGTTCTCGTTATTCCTCAGAGGCATTAATTATGACGGAAATTTTTTTGAGTATAGTGGAGATGATATTCTAAATTGGGATCTAAGGCCAAGGGCAAAAGGGAAAGCTAAAGTGAAGTGTTGGAGTTGTGGTCAAGAAGGCCACATGAGAGGAAATTGTCAAAATCTCAAATTGAAGCAAGGGATGTATGAAAATTCTTCTGGAGAGGGAGCTAATACTGTAGAAAATGGTGGCGATCTTTGTGAGGTTTTGACTGTATCTGGCAAGAGATCTCATGGTAAAGAGTGGATCCTAGATTCAAGGGCTTCATGTCACGTTTGTCCTGACTGGAGTTCATTCACGACATACAGGGAGTATGGAGGTGAAACGGTGTTTGTGGGCGATGGTTATGCTCATAAGGTGGTGGGTATTGGTACAGTGCACATCAGGATGTTCGATGGGATCGAACGAGTCCAAGAAGATGTGAAGCATCTCCCCAAAATGAAGATGAATGTGATTTCTCTTGGTGCACTCAAGGCGAAAGGGTGCGTGTTCATCAGCCGCGATCGTTGTTGTAAAGAAGTGATGAAGGGGGCACTCGTGTATGAAGGCAAGGAGGTGTGGACATCTTTACACGTTAATTGAGAGCACAATTCACTGTGGAGCTGCGGGATCAGCAACGAGATCGACGGTTGCTTGTATGTGGCAAGTGCCCAAGGGCCACATGAGAAGAGTGAAAAAGGCGTGAAAGTGTAATGTTATGATTGATGGAGGCATAAGATGCGGTAGAGTTATGATGATGATGAAATGACGAAGCAAGGATGGTTTGATTCAATGTTTGAAGCCTCATTAAAGATTGTTGGAGAGCCTTCAAACGGTATATGGTTTGGGTGCTCATACCGGTTGGGCAACCGGTCTGTTCATTATGGCCCAGATGCACAGAAGGCGCTGAACTGTTTTTTCTCATCCTAGACCGGTCAGTCGACTGGTCTATAAGGGGCTCAGACCGGTCGGGTGATAGGTCTGAGGTGAGGCAGATGTGCAGAATCTGGGTGTTTTTTCTGGACTGTTTTGCGCCATGTGCGACGGGTCTACCGACCGATCGTGTGCAATGGTGGTGTTGTGCATGGTTACGCAGTTTTGCATAACATGTTTCTAATTCCAGGTTGCTTGTTATATATATGGCATGAATTCGGAATTAGTATTAATCCTAAGGTGTCTAAGGTTTCCTAATTACATTAGGAAGAGGAGAGTGTTTTGAGAGAGAGAGAGAGAGAGAGAGAGAGAGAGAGAGAGAGAGCTTGGGTTTTCTTTGTGTTTTCCTTGCTTGTGGGTTGTCAATCTCTGTAATCTTCTGGAATCATAGTGGATCATTTTATGCTGTGGTTTTTTATCCGTTGAGAGGTTTTTCCACGTAAAATCGGATCGTCTCTTGTGGTGGAATGCTTTTGTGGTGTGATTGCATTATGTTTCTCGTTTGATCGTATATTTTACTATGTGTGTTGTTCATCTTTCGCTTCCACTGCCGGTGTCCCTATTCCCAATAGTTTTTCACTCTTCCACAATCCATGATGATTAGCATTTGAATATTTTTTTGAAAAACTTTGAAATAATCCCACTGAAATAGTTGCTCATCCAAGCACAAGCATACCTGCTAATATCGTGTGCATGGGAGTGGTTTGAGCAGCCCCACTATTTGGATCTTTTGATAAAATAATAATAAAAAAAATTGAAGCAATTTCATTCCTTACTGGGGCTGCAGTATTTACAACCTTCCCCTTATTTTGTACGCTTTTGGACAACTGATCAGGAGTGTGGCGGCCTGACTTTTAAGGATGTATATATGATGAAAATAGCTTGTCCCATCTGTAGGAAATCTTGGATCTCGCACAAATGTGCGATGTTGCTTTGTGTTCTCATGTGTGGATGAGACCTACTATGCGTAGACAAACATAGAAAAATTTCTTACGGCTGTTGATAAGGGCGTGTTTGGCCATGCTTAAAAAAAAAAAAGAATTTTTTTTTTTTCTTTTTGATAGGGGCTTCTTAGGGGCTGTTGAGCGTTGACAAGGGCCTCTTATTCACTTAATCAATATAAAAAAAAAAAAAAATTCCAAATTTGTACTTTATTCATGAGTACCTAGCTAGCCAATAGCCACTTCGGCTTCTACAAACCTAGTAAAAGCACTAGTAAAACCAAGGATGCTCTCTTGTTGAAAGGAACGTATATCAATTCCACACGTTAATAGAGCGATACACCTCCACGCATGTGGTGCCTGGCCACCCATTTTTTACAGCCGCTTCTGCTTTTCCAAACTTGGAAAAAGCACTATTAAAATAAAAGATCGCTCTCATGTTGGAAGGTATATCAATTGCACGTGTTAATAGATCCATACACCTCAACGCATGTGCCATCATGTCACGTAGATCCAGATCAAATCCATCCACTCGGTTGGTCCAACCATGTTTTCCTAAAATTAACTTGGTCAATTTTAAAGGTAGGCCCCAATATTAGAAACAAGTGATGGGTTAGAAGACTTGAGCCAAGTTTTTTACAGTTACTCATCTGTTTTACATACTGTGACCCACTTGACTAAGTCAATCAATCTGATTCTTGGGCTAGGGTATAGTACTACCTTTCTAATGGATGGACTTGATCTCCGACTTCCATGTCATTATGACAAACATGTGGCATGTACGTGAGTTGTATTGCACTCGTGTGTAGGCTTAGCAATTCTCTTCTTTAGAAGCCAAGCCAGACAATCCACTTTCCTATAACCATTGCCTATATAGAGTAGTCCATCATGATGACCATATGACATCTTAATATTGATGCAGAGCCGATCGCTAATGCATATATGATAAAGATGGACTACAAAAACGATTTGGACCATCAAAACCTTAAATCGGTCGTATTTCGCAAAATCGGAATGAGTTTTCAACATATAATATATGATTTTAGAGCTGGAAAAGCTGCTTAAGCCAACTAACCCGCTATGCCGGGATTCCCATGCCAAATATGCGAGATTCCATCAGATCAATGGTCGAAAGTCTAATTTATTTTTATTTTTATTATAAATAGTAAATTTTAGTTTGAGTATAACTTTTAATCCTTTGAGTAATAGAAGTTTTTCCCAACATAAAAAGGGCTTATAGTTTGAGTATAACTTTTGATCCTTTGAGTTATAGAAGTTTTTCCCAACATGAAAAGGGCTTAGACAAGTTAGTAGAATAATGTAGTTGGGCTGAATTGGACACTTATTAGTTTTGGCTAAAAACCACAAAGTTTAGTACAAATAGAGGTCGTCTAAGTTACATTTTTACGGAGTTTGAGTTGGAGTACAAGTCTAAAACTCCGTTCTATGTTTGAGTTCTTTATTTAAATAGTTGTAATTTCGTTTTTATAAATCAATCAATTTACTTTGAATTGCTTAAGAATTATTCCTGTTTTTTATTATTTCCCTTGTGGATTTGAGGAAGCCCGGTTGAGGAGTCCCAAAAGCCTTATGGATTCAAGGTACTTATCCCATGAGGAATACGGTAATCATCATAACCACATCTATGCCGGTGTCAACTATATACATTCATCCATTTCACCATATTAAGGTATGACTCCAAAAATGAGATGGTAAATCAAAGACTTCAATGGGCCCCAATGGAAGAAATGGTGGGGATTCAACATTCACTATTAAGACCTTCCTGGAATTTAGTTTTTTCTATGCCTAGTTATAAAAGACACTTTTTCACATAAGAAATTCTCAAAAAATAATTCCAAAGAACTATTTCTAAAGAATTAATTTGTAGTTACTAGAATCAATGCCAATTAGCCCTAAGCGAGAAGAGAATGGAAAATGAAGCATTTTTCTCACGTTGGGCAACTTTTTTCTTATGATGGGATGTTTAATGCTTAGTTCATCATCATCAACATCATCATCTAAGCCTTCTCCCAATTAATTAGGGGTGGGTTGCATGAATCTTATTTTGCATGTCATCTTGTTTGAATTCATGATAAAAGTTACAGCTTAAGTTTAATGTCGGCTGCCAACTTGACATGACCGTTTTCCTTTATCCGAGTTGGGGACCACCAATGAGAGCCCAAAATTCCCACAAGGGTTATTACAGTCCAAGTGTTATCTAATAGTCTATTACATAATTACTTGATTACAATCAATGAGTTACTTTATACTAAGTTAGTAGAGATAAAATGGATTCTGATAGTGATAATTACCCTATTTTATATTCAATTACACACACACACACACAAAAAAAAAACAATTACACTATGATCACAAGATACAAAGTGATCATGGTCTCATAATTGACAGATCTCCACCTGCAATTCAAACAAGCCTTATACAAAGGGAGCCTATGTTTCAATAAGGTTCTTGGAGAGCATCATTACATAGTTATTACTTTTTCTTTCTTTTTTCCCACTCAAGAGAGCCTTATAGTCCGCTGCGGCCATATACTTTTACTTTTTCTACATATTTTTTCACAATTGTGACCTATTGATAAAATTTTAAAAAGAAAAGGCATCTTAGGCAATAATCGCGTACAAATTCATTGAGATTCTCCAAGTCTGTTAATTTGAGAAAGGTGAGATTTTTATGGTTTTCAATTTTGTTTTGGATTTCAAGTAAAAATGGTAAAATTTGAGGAGAGCTCTAGATTAGGAAGGTCTGCTTTCATCTCTTCAATAACTGATAATTTCATGTAAATATATATGGAATATTGAAAGCAAAGGAGACATATATAAACAACTCTTAAAAATATACATATATCTAACAATAATAACCAGGTTAAAAAAAAAAAAAAAAAAACAGATAGGAAAATCTAATAATAATGACCACGGTGGAGGAGAAAAAATAAATAAAAAGACCATGTCACACATGACCAATCCTTGTTAGGTAATTGGTATAATGTAGTCTAATTACAGCATAAGAATTTCATCTTGGCTTCGGACGAACAGGTTCTTTGCCTCCCTCACGTGGTCCAACAGCTCTCGATTGCTGTGTAACCCTAGTCGTCGCTTTGCTTTCAGAGCTAGACTGGACACTGAATGTTTGTTCACCTCCATCGCCCAAACTAATGGAGTTTTCTTTGCCAGCGAATCTTAACACCACGCCAAGAACCATATTGTGCACTTTGGAGTATGCTGCTACCGATGTCTCCCTTAGATGGCTAACCACCGCACTAGCCATTGACCTCTGCATTACAAGCACCCACTTTAGAACAACAAAAAACAGGAAAAAAAATATGTTGGTATATCATGCAAATTCATAAAATAGTGGCAACTAAGATAGCCAAAATCAAAGCTATTGGCCATGCATCAGTCTGATTTGCCATATTGATGTTCATGGGAACATCGGACAACTACTCACAGTACCGGTAAGGTTCTCAATGTGCAAGGCTTGGAGAAATAAATGGGCTTGCAAACAGATGATTGGGCCAAAAGAATGGTTTACATTCAGTGATCCAGCTCCATTGAATGGATGTTGGTAATTATCTAATCGGTGAGATTATGTGACATGGCCCATCAACGAAAACCTTCCATTTCTTAATCTTGGACTTCATCTGGTTTAACCTTGTATCATTTCCAATGCTTGCATGTGATTCTACCCCAAAAACAATCTTAAAAGATTACAAGATGGTAGAAACTAGAAAATGAAAAATCTGAGAATTACCTTATTAATTAAGGAATGAGATTGAAAAAGAAAACGGTGAGATCCCAATGAAGAAGAACTGACTCAAATGCCTGCAATGGAGAAGTTTGAGAAATGCTCTTCTTATATAGATATTCCAAACTACAACTTGGGTAATACAATATATTTTAATATTTTAATATAATACAATATGGTATATATAATCTAATATAGTGAAGTACAATGAGCCGTGCTAATCCTACACGCGTGGACCACAGTTTGCAAACCAATGCACGGCTCTTGAAAACTTGACGGAAATTTTCTAACCAATCCACATGTTTCCAATATTTAGACTCATATGATGAGTGTATCAGATTTCCTACATGCTGTATTGGATCTCACACCCATGTGCCTTGATGTTGCATGCATGCCTTGGATGTTACGTGGGCCCCCATCCAATGCCTTGATGAGTGCAGATGCATTGGATCTCAACCCGTGAATATCCAAACCATTGAGATGATGCTACACCATGCATGGCCCACGCACCAAAAACTTCATATATTGGAAAATTGTAGCCATTTAATCGTCAACCTTTTTTCAGTGTCTCACCATTTAAGTATCAACAATTTTATATTCTTAACCATGCTTGAGTCTGATTGAAGATTAGGATTTTCCAATCAATGAATGGAAGACCTTGGCAATGCACGAACCTTTTAGATGGGGCCCATCAAATCAACGGTTAACTTTGGATCAACGGATCATGGGCCTACTTACACAACCGGAAGCCTAAGCCCTTAAAACTCCTCCGGCTGAGCATTCTGTGAATTCGGTCAAGTCATGCCAAGAGTGCATGACATAATCCAACATCAGATATGTGTAGAGGTGGGCACAAACCAAGCCAGCTTGAAAGCTCGGCTTGAATTGGTTCGAAAAAGCTCGGCTTGGATTGGTTCGAATGGAAGTTCAAACCAAACCAAGCCTCCGAGTCAAGCTCGTTTGAAAAAACAAACCAAACTAAAACTAGGGTAGTTTTGGCTCGGCTCGGCTCGAAGCTCGATTTGATTCAGCTCGGTTTGATTTGGCTCCTAGATTATAAGCACACTGTTTCCTATGGTGTGATCCAGCTGAGCTTTGGATATGATTCCATTTTGGGATCATGTACTAAAATGATGTGTAAAATAGATGGATGACATGGATAATACATAATACATATACATGATGACATAGATAATACATAATACATAATACATATACATGATGACATGGATAATACATAATACATATACATGAATGCACACTATTTCCTTGCACTTGTAAAATTGTGCTTGTGTACTTTTGTTTGGAAAATACTCTTACATGTCTATTTTGAAGGTGCACTCTTTTAGAGGATGTTAAACATCATAGAGTAAGATATGTTTGTACTTTTTTTTCTAACTTTTTAAATTCTTTTTTATTTAAGTGAATAAGGAAAAAAAGAGTCATTGTCTGTTTGAACTCGGCCCGGCCCGGTTCGAAATTTTCAACCAAGCCGATCCTGGCTCGAACCAGATTTTTCTGGAGCAAACCAAACTCGGGCCACATGGGTCGGCCCGAAACCCAAACCAAACTAATCCACAAACTGCGGTGGTCCAAAAACAAAACAAACCAAACCAAACCAAACTAGGGCTAACTCGGCTCGGCCCGGATCGTTGCCCACCTCTAGATATGTGGCGAACCCCACTTTTTTTCTGAGTGCAAGAGTGCATAATGGCAATTCCGAAATTAAAGGTCTCAATGACGGTAGTTTTGGAATAATGATCGGTTTGTCAGATTAAATGGCCGAAACCATTCTGTGTTGGTCAGTCGTAGATAGCGGCAAGGTCAAACACTGAGACGGTTAAGGAGAATGAGGAAACAAACGATGACCGTGACTCGGTCTCTCTTAAGCTGAGTCATACCTGACGAGTTAGGTTGACTCACTCCTATAATTCATACCATTGGTCTGTTGACTCACAACCTAGGTGGCTGGGATCCCAAAGGGTTCTAAGGGATTTTTTAAGAAATGGTCCACTTTCAACTGGGTCATGCGAATTTAGACCTCATTCTGATGGGGAATGTCCTAAAAAATTCACGAACTAAACATTGATAACGATGTAATATATTTGTTTAATTCTGACCGTTGCCATTTTCTTTTCAACGACTATTTGATGGCTACCGATCATATTCTTTCTAACCGTCCACCTTTATTGACGTACATGTGTGCTACTTGCACAATGGATGTCTCTGAACAGAATGTTCAACACACGGTAGGTATCTCCAAACCAATTACAGTGGGAGAGTACGGCCATTCATATGCATGCACACATCAGACTGATTTCTGTACCTTGATCCCAACTGTCCACATGTTGGGCTCCACTTCAGATGGCACATGTTAAATCGTATAACCTGTAATTAACGTAGAGTTTTTCGTTTAATCATTCCATTTGTTCACCAACAACAGGTCATTTTCGATTATAAATTTGGTGCCATTTCTTTGGTCATGCCAATCCACAATGCTCCCACGGTTTGGATGGTCCAGATTAAGGAATATATTTGCTACCTGGACAGTGGGTTTTGCATGAGCATGGAAATCAAACTATACAACGTATCAAATCGCAAGAAACAGTTGTGAAGGGATCCAAGCCGCTCATCATTCATTACCCACTGCCTATGTGCATTAGCCACCTATCAGACTGATCTAATCATAATGTAGGACAACAAATTCTTAGAAAATGGACTGAGGAGTGAAATGTGCCAATCTCCAGAGTCAACATACATGTGTGCTTGTTCTATTCGTAGCATCTCAGATCTATCATATTCTTTGACACAGCATGATATACTAAGGTTTGATGCTTAGTCAGCATGGTCACTATTATCACTAATCAATTTTTCTCCGCAATGAAATTTGTAATGTTTTTATCTTTTTACAAAAGTAGTGGATGTAAGATGTATCATATATGTTGTTCTTGGATGCTTGCAATGTAATCTTTATTATAGGATAAACAGATCGTTTATGTATCAGGGAATTTCAAATAGTAATCTTAAAAGCATACCTTGCTGGGAAGACTTCTCAACATCACGATGTCGTTACCAAAAAGGATGATTGGTCTTTCGCACCTTAAACATTTAAGAGAACCTCTTAATCGAACTAAGGTTTTCTCTCCATATATAGATGAGGGGACCAAGACAAGTATTTATAATAAATGGGGAAGGAGAAGCTTTGCCCAACAAATTTTTCCTATTTAGAGTCTCCACACCGTAGGCTTCCATAACCGGTTTAATAACCGTGTATAAGGATCATGGTTCAAGTGTCCAGTCCCAAAACTATTTATAATGATCACAACTGTAGTAGGGCCCAATGAATTGCTCAATCCGAATAATCCAATGGTCCGATCTAAACCAACGATCACATGTGGTCCACCGAATCGAGTCACTTAGAACTTATCTGAATGTGGCAAATTGAGTGCATGGGGAGGTCTGATGTTTTAGTATAGGTTATTTTTTTTCCTCTTGTTTCATATGTGCGGACAGTTTTGATAATTGCTGAAGATTCATTAATTTTGAGCGGCAGTAAAACACATGCAGTGAGGAATTGGTCATTAGTGAGCCCTGTTCTGTTCCTGGAGGTTTCTTGGTACCTTATCATCTTTCCTACCAATTAGCCACTTCAGTAGAACATCCATGCCATAAACACAGTAGGTCAACCCTGATGGTCACCTGGCATAAAAATAAGGCTGGTCTGCTCATCGGATTAGCCATACCATTGAAATTAATGGACAACAACACTCTGCCTCAAATACAGGCATGGTCCACTTGGTGAGTGGATCAGACCTATTTTCGAAAAGGGTGATACTCCAGGTGTACCCTACCGCTTTTACGGTTTGGATGTCTTTGTGATGCTGTTGCGTGCAGCTGATCATCCTTCTCTTGTTTATTAGTGATCATTTTTTTTTATTAGTTTAGCTGCTCAGCTGAAACACGCCTGAAGACGTGGCTATCGCATGTCAATGTAGCACTTGTCGCACATAGCAGCCTTACATCACGTGGGTTGTGCCATTTCCATGACTGGGTCCAAAGATTGGCCTCTCAACTACCAGGCTAGCCACCTGTGAACCTCGATCGAGTGTGGAAGGTTGGTTTTCTTTTCAGATATGGGTGGTCCACCAGACGATGATATAGAGAGAAAAAAATTAACATGGGAAATCTAGGATCCGCCATACAATAATTTAAAAAAATAAAAAATAGAATTTAAACATTGGATATATATATATATATATATATATATATATATATATATATATATATATATATATATATATAAGAAGAGAATTTTATGATTGTCCAGGATCTTCAGGATCTTCACCTTGTACGATTGTCTAGGCATGCCTCATCCATATATATATGAGGGCACAAAATATCAACTGTCCAGATCCCTGAACAGTCGCCCCACTCCTACGTACCGAGGAGCATCAGTGAAGAAGACCACAGACACTATGATGGCTGACTCTCACGAGGTATTAATTAAATGATCCTCCGCAGCAAAATATTCACTTAATACTCGGGTGTTCGATGTGAACAACTAAACCATTGTTCATCGTTCCCACTTCCATGCCACAAGGATGGTGTTTTTTTTTTTTTTAAAGGAAAGAGGAACTTCATTGATTACAGCAGAGAGCAGGGGAGACACATTCCGGGGGCCCGATCGAACACTCAGGGTAAAAAAAAAAAAAAAAATCACCCTTCACATTTTCCAACCCCAAACGGTCTACAAACAGACCAGAACACACCTCTCTTGGCAGCCCCGCCACGTCCCGAAAAATCCTGCATACCTGCAAACCACTACCTTGCCTTGCTAAAGCGTCGGCAACGCTGTTAACCATCTTTCCTACCAGTATGCCACTTTCGTAGGGCATCCGTGCCATCAACATGGTAGGTCCAACCCATGAGGATCACTGGCACAAAAATCAGGCTAGTCTGCTAATCGGATAAGCCATATGATTGGAATTAATGGACAACGACAATCTGACTCAAATATCGGATTGGATCAGACTTATTTTCCACAAGGGTGGTATTCCAGGTGTGCCTACTGCTTTTACGGTTCGGATGTTTTTCTGGTGCTATATAGCCGAATATGGCACTCCTGAACAGAAAATAATGAGGTCCAGGAGCTGTATGCACAAGATTGGCTGAGTCACCCATTATTTTTTGTTCTTACTAATTAATCTATAGTGTAGGGATTCATTTAAAAGGTCAGCTAAGCAAATCAAAATAAGAAATAAAAGAATAATTTCAACACACACTTATATATATATATATATATATATATATATATATATATATATATATATATGTTGGATTTTACAAGAACAGAGAAAATTACAGATTTGAAACCTGACTATCAGTTTTAAAAACTGTTAATATATACCTATCAATCAGTTTTTAAAAACCTCATAAGCCATATGGGGAATATAACGAAGCCCACATTGATGTGTCTTTGCGATTAACAAATTTCCTGATGAAATGATAATCAATTTTCACATGTTTGGTGCATGCATGGTCCACAGGTTTGGAGGCAAGAGCCATAGCACTGATGCTATCACATTACATACATAAAGAACCAAATTAAAATTAAAAAAAAAAAACTAATAGTAATTACAATCTTAGAAGAAAAAATGAAAAACGACTGTCGCACTCAGCCAATCCTTGTTGGGGAATTGGTATATTGTACTCCAAAAACAGCATCCGAATTTCATCTTGGCTTTGGACGAACAGTCCTTTTGCCTCCCTCACGCGGCCCAACAGCTCTTGATCGGTTTCCATGGCTAGACTGGACATTGAATGTTTGTTCGCCTCCGTTATCCAAACTAATAAAGTTTTCTTTACTTGCGAATCTGATGGCCATGCCACGAACCATATTGTGCACTTTCGTGTATGCTGCTACCGATGTCTCCCTTAGAAGGCTAACCACCGCAGTTGCCATTTGCCTCTGCAATACAAGCACCCACTAGACAATGATTTAGAGGTTTAAAAAAAAAAAAAAAAAAAAGTTAAACATTGGATATCTAGGATCCAGTACCATATGATGATTTAGAAAAATAAAATTTAAAAACTGGACATCAAGGATTTTCACCTTGTACAAATTGTCTGGGCATGCCTTATTTATATGAGGTGGTTTCCAGGAGTGCTATATAGCCGAATATGGCACTCCAGAAGAGAAAATAATGGGGTCCAGGAGTGCCATATTCGGCTATATGCACAAGCTAGGCTGAGTCACCCATTATTTTTTGTTCTTACTAATTAATCTATAGTGTAGGGATTCATTTAAAAGGTCAGCTAAGCAAATCAAAATAAGAAATAAAAGAATAATTTCAACACACTCTTCCTTGTATGATATTATGAATATATATCAATGTTGGATTTTACAAGAACAGAGAAAATTACAGATTTGAAACCTGACAATCAGTTTTAAAAACTGTTAATATATACCTATCAATCAGTTTTTAGAAACTGTTTATACCTAACAATTAGTTTTAGAATCTGTAAATTAGGAGATACCATTACAACCCCTCAAGTTAAACAGTAGTTCAATCACGGTTAGTTTGTCCGTTACATTTCATAATCTGCCTCATGAGCCATATGGGGAATATAACGAAGCCGACATTGATGTCTTTGCGATTAACAAATTTCCTGATGAAATGATATAAATTTTCACATGTTTGGTGCAAGCATGGTCCACAGGATTGGTGGCAAGAGCCGTAGCACTAATGCTATGACATTAGATACATGAGTGCGGATTGTCTGTGTTGAAAGCACAAGAAATTCCAGTGCGGTCGCTTCTCATTCGGCCACGTCATTTCGTTATCTCTATCTCACAAAATATCCTGTATTTGTCTCTTCAGGTACATTGCGTGCTACATAGCACATCTTTTAACGTATGGAACTTCACCGCCCTTCACCATAACCTTTGTCTTACATCAACACCGTCTATCAATTTTTCCAAATAGATTTAGAGCACAGTTCCAAAAATAAGGTACATCCAAATCTCAAGTGGACCACACTAAAAGAAAGTAGTCAAGATTACACAAACTTTGGTTGAAACCTTCCTCGGGCCAAGCGTGAGGCTTTATCTAACATCTAACCAGTTCATAAGTCCACCCATACCTGGATGAAGGTACAACACAAATATCTGCTTGATCAGAGCCGTTTAGGCCTTAAGAAGTTTTTAACAGTGGCATCAATTCCACGGTTTCCTATGGTGTGTTTCAGTTGAGCTTTGAATCTAAGTTGTTTTTAGGTTGAGTCTGGATCCTCTGTTGAAACCCAGCAGAGAAATTCTACTCGTCACTTCTCTGATTGGTCCAGATCAGCCTGGCTGTGTCAGAGCTTAGCTGCTGTGACACAGTCAGGATGAGCTGGACCAATCAGAGCAGCAGAAGTTCTCTGCTCGGATTCAACAGAGGATCCGGATTCTTTTAGGTTTATATCCTGAAAAGATCTGGACGGTGTGGATCTAAGAAATAAGTCATCATGGGCTGCATAAATTTCCCACCTAAAGAAATTCCGCTCTACCGGAACAGTTGAAAGTGGAACTTCTGTGGGGTCCATCATAATGTATGTATTAGATCCACACAGTCCAATCATTTTGTTTTATACCTTTTAGTCACGAGGCTGAAAATAAATCAGATCCAAGGCTCAAGTGGGCCACACGACGGGAAAGAGTGGAAATGAACACCTACCATTGAAACCTTCTTGTTGCAATAGACAGCTCTGATCAAGCTGATGTTTGTGGTTTCCCTGAATCAAGGTCTAAGTGACCTTTTGAAGGAGTTAGATGGCAAATAAACCTCAAAGTGGACAGTAGGAAGGTTTCAACGTTTCGTTCAATCCCATGCTTTCTGTTGTGTGGTCCACTTGAGCTTTTGATGTGCTTCGTTTTCTTATCTTATGCTTTAGAATAATCTGAAAAAATTGATGAACGGTTTTGATCTAACAGATAAATTAGGATGAGGCCCAGGGAAATTCCACACTTTAAAAGTGGGTTGTGTAGCACGCAATCCATACATGAGAGAGAAAATCGGCTGGTTTTTTTAGCTGATGTCATTGGCTCTGACGTGTACCAATGAGAATAGTCGGCACTGAATTTTTCTGTGTTTTCAACACAGACGATGCTCACTCTAGATACATACATATACCAAACAGTAATGACCAGAAAAAAAAATAAAGAATCTAACAATAATGTCTCCAAAAAAATCTAACAGTAATGACCACATAAAAAGGAAAAAAAATAAAAAATCTAATAGTAATTACAATCTTAGAAGAAAAAATGAAAAACGACTGTCGCACTCGACCAATCTTTGTCAGGGAATTGGTATATTGTACTCCAAAAACAGCATCCAAATTTCATCTGGGCTTCGGACGAACAGTCCCTTTGTCTCCCTCATGCGGTCCAACAGCTCTCGATTGGTTTGTAACCCTAGTCATTGCTGGGCTTCCATGGCTAGACTGGACACTGAATGTTTGTTCACCTCCGTCATCCAAACTAATATAGTTTCCTTCACTCGCGAATCTGATGGCCATGCCATGAACCATATCGTGCACTTTCGTATATGCTGCTTCCGATGTCTCCCTTAGAAGGCTAACCACCGCAGACGCCATTTGCCGCTGCAATACAAGCACCCACTTTATAACAACCAGAAAAAGGGGGGGAAATGTTGGCATCATGGGAATTCATAAAATAGGGCCAACTAAGAAGGCGGAAATCAACCCTATTTTTACGCTACATATGGCCATGCATTAGTCTGATTAACCATGTTGATTTTCATGAGAACATGGGACAACTACTCACAGTACTGGTTAGTTCTCAATATTCAGGGCTTGGAGAAATCAGCGATTATGTGACATTCTCTGATCAAGCTCTGTTGTTGGACGGTGGGAATTATCTAATGGGTCAGATTATGTGACATGGCCCATCAACAAAAACCTTCCTTTTCTTAATATTGCATTTCATCTACTTATAACCATGTATCATTTCCAAGGGTTGCACGGGATTCTACCTAAAAACAAGCTTAAAAGATTTAAAGAGGGCAGAAACTAGAAAATGAAAAAGCTGAAAATTACCTTATTTTAAGGAATGAGATTGAAAAGACAATGGTGAAATCCCAATGAAGAAGAACTGACTCAAATCCCTGCAATGGAGAAGTATGAGAAATGCTCTTCTTAAATACATATTTCAAACTACAACTTGGTCAGTAGATAATGGTCACTTTTTGTCAGATTCAACCGACAATTGGGTTACTCAGTCGTAGATAATAGATGGTCTTAAACGCGGTGGGGTCAAGAAGAAGAGGTAAGAAACTGCGGCGGAAGAGGATTGCGTGGTGTGCCCTACACCACCGACCTGTGTGGTGTGTTGACATCACCAAGTTCTCTAGCCCCACCGTGATCTATGTGTTATATCCTCACCGTCTGTTTATTTGGTGACATAATCTCCTGCGCTCGGAATCTAGGTGGGGCCCACCATGATGTTTGTGAGAAATCTACACTGTCCAACCATTTTGTGAGATCATTTTAGGCATTGCGACAAAAAATGAAGGGGATCCAAGACTCGAGTGGGCTGAAAACGTGACGATTGAACTTCCATAGTTGAAATATTCTTGGGGCCACTGAAGTTTCCAATCAGGATAATATTTGTGTTTTCAGTTCATCTCAGTAGGAATGACATTTTGAACCGTATGGATGGCATATAAACATCACTCTGGACACCATAGAGGTTTCAACGGTAGGAATTTCCCTACCCACCTTTTGCTTTAGTGCGGCCCACTTGACTCTTGGATCCTATTCATTTTGGGTTGCAACACCTAAAACGATCTCACAAAATGGTTGGACCGTATAGATTTCTCACGAACATCACGGTGGGTCCCACCTAGATTCCGAGCGCAGGTGCCTGTGCGAAAGCATTTCGCAGGCAATCCGCGTCCTCATTTTAGGGCATGAGCCTAACAATTGCGCAAGGATTGACCTTGGTGGTTTGTTGACGTCATCAAGTTCTGTGGGCCCAGGATGAAGTATATGTTATATCCACACTGGCTATCCATCTTATTAGATCATTTTAGGGCATGGGCCAAAAAATGAGCTAGATCTGAAGCTCAAGAGGACCACACCATAGAAAGAAGTAGGGATTCAATGTCTATCATTAAAAACTTCTCAAAGCCATAGAGGTTTTGGATAAATCTGATATTTGTTTTTTTCCTTCATCCAGTGACCTCATGAAGAGGTTGGAATCATTGTCCCCACTTTTTTCTCTGGTGTGGTCCAGTTATTCCTTGGATCATCCTCAGTTTTGGGATCATGACCTAGAATGATTTCTACAAATGTATGAACGGTGTGGATATAACATATACATTTTGATGGGGCCTGCAGAACTCGGTGATATCAATACACCAAGGAGGTGGGGGTACACCACCCAATCCGTTTCCAAAAAATGAAGCAGATACAAATCTCAAGTGGTCTGCTTATCCAAAAAAGTAAAAAATAAAGAGAGAGAGATACAAAGCTCATATGGACCATGCCACACAAAGTAGTGGGACAGTGAGCCATCCAACCTTCATAGGGCCCACCATGATGTTTATTTGCCATCCAACTTATTCATAAGGTCACACGGACTGAGTCATGGAAAATGTCCCGAAATTTTCACGAACAAACAGTGAAAGCGATGTAATATCTCTGTTTAATTCTGACCGGTACCATATTCTTTCCAACGACTATTTCATGGCTATTGAACATATTCATTTTTACCATTTCGCCTCAATTGAACCGTCTGCGTATACTGAGGTACATGTGTGTTACTTACATAATAGAGTCCCGGGACAGAATGGTCAATACACCGTGGAAGTCCCCAAACAAGTTATAGTGGGAGAGTATGTCCATCCATATACATGCACACATCTACTGATCGCTGTTCCCATGAGATATATGCTTTGATCTCAAATGTCTATTGGAAAACCAAAAACTTCTCAATAGTACGTTGGAAAACCACACACATTTTTCTTTGTTTGGGTGAATCAATGAGATGAACAATGTAAAAATAAAATAAATAATAATCACTTTCAACGCAACTAAAAAAATGATCAAACATGCAAAGCATAAGAAGCACAAAGATTTTTTACGTGGAAAATTATCTAATTTGTCTGTGTGAAGAAAAAACGGGCGCAGATTTCCTGCGAAAGCCATGCCCAAGAAGTTCCTGCGCTAGGAACCAAGGTGGGGCCCACGGTAATGTTTGTTGATAAATCCACCCCGTCCATCCGTTTTGGGAGCTCATTTTAGGACCTGAGAATAAAAATGAACCGGATCCAAGCCTCAAGTGGGCCTCACTAAAGGAAAAGGTGGGTAGGTAAATTACTACCGTTGAAACCTCCCTGGGGTCCACAGTGATGTTTATATGACATCCATACCGTTCATAACATCACTACTACTGGGATGAACTGGAAACACAAATATTATTCTGATTCGAAACTCCTGTGGCTCCACAAATATTTCAACTGTGGATGTACAGTCCTCACGTTTTCGGCCCACTTGAGTCTTGGATACGGTTCATTTTTGCTCTCATGTCCTAAAATGAGCTCCCAAAACGGATGGACGGGGTGGATTTCTAAAAAAACATCACTTTGAGCCCCGCCTTGTTTCCTAGCGCAGGAACTTGCTGCACAAGGCTTTCGCAGGAAATCGGCGCCTAGAAAAAACCACAGGGCTTCATCCTGCACAAAGACACTAAAATAGAAATAATATAAATACAATTATCAAAATACCCCTCTTGGTGTCTCACCTGCTAGCTCAGTTGGAAGACGCCTATGCGTTTCAACAGCAGGTCTCAAGTTGGAAATGCTAAGGAGACACACTAACTCCATTGGTGGGTGGGTGCATCATGCGACTAATTGTGTGGGTGTGTTGTGCAGTTAACAAGGTGTACCATGACTAAAATAAAAAATAAAAATAAAAATAAAAATAGACCTCTCTTAGTTACTAAAACCATATCACCTAAAGGTAGATAACAAGAGATCTCTCTTGAATACTACAATTACATCACCCCAACGTAGATTAACAATAAAAGAAAATGAATTTCTCACACATTAGAGATTGTAGCCCTACACACGTGGAAATAAAAGACTACTTGAGCCTGCACATGTGGGTCCCACCTCCACATGAGAAGGGATCCCAACACTATCCATATTGTGGGCTCCACTTGAGATGGCCCACATAAACTAGTAATCTCTAGTTATTGTAGAGCTTTTGGTTGAATTGGACGATTGACCTTTAATATAGCTTAATCATTTCCATTTTTTAACCAACAATTCGCCAGTTTGGATTAAAAAAAAATGTAGTGTCATTCCGTGGTTAAACCAAGCCACAATGGTACCACGGTTTGGATGGTCTACATTGAGGAAAATATTTGCCGCTGTACAGTGGATTTGTGTATGAGCATGAACATCAAAGTATGCCTAAGTATGAAATCCCAACAAACACTTGTCAAGAGATCCAACATAACGTGGGGTAACACAGACTTGAGAAAATGGACTGCCGACAGAAATGGGCCAATGGTCTAGTTACAAAATACACGTGTGCCTCCTCCATCAGTAACAGTTTAACATACACGTGTGCCTGATCTCATTAGTCACAATACATGCTAATAATAAGGTCTAAAGTAGAGTTGACATTTCTTCTGTGAGGGTTCTGATTTCCTTAGACAATGTTGGGATAAGAGTGTTAATGTACTTTCTTGTGGCATATTAGTACACCTTATTTGTCAATCACGTGTGTTCATGTGTTGTAATGTCAGATGAGCATTGGCAATCTGAGGACCGAAGATTCAAGTGGACTAGAAGCATCAAGGAAGAAGAACAAATAAATGAGATGTCTTGGTGACCCTAACCCCTTGAACAAAAAATATCCAAACCCTCTTAGGTGACTTGGGCCAATTAAGAATACCCTTAGTTATCCTTATTAGCTTTAGATCATATAGAAAAATATGATAAATTAGGTTGATAAAAGAGGTGGAAGTAGCTGTAATAAAGCCAGCCCAAACAGCAATTTTCGATAGACCTTCGATATAGCAGAACCTTATTTCTATAGACCTTCGATATATTGAAACCTTATTTTGATATATCGGAATGGGTGTTTTCGATATATTAGAACACCAGTTTGATATATTAGAGTTTATGTCCAACAACTTGCTGAAATCTATGAACATATTCTCCAATATATCGAACTAGTATTTCGATATATCGAAGATCACTCCGATCAATCGAAATACCATTTTTGATATATCAAAGTGACCATTTTCTACCCATTTTATGACCATTAGACATTTTTCTTTAAATACGGGGGAGATAGTTTTTGGGAAAACTGAAGGATTTTGAGGAGATAGAAGTCACCATTGTTGAAAACCATTAGAAGCTCTATTCCTAACTTATTACAAGTCAGCTTGGAGCATTCATTATCAAAATGAGAATGGACTTGTTCCCTCTTGATTCCTAGGAGTTTAGACACCTTGATCATAGGTATATCCATTGTCTAAACACCAGTTAGGAGTTCAAATAGGTGTATTCCTCTAGGAACAATATTTCCTACCATTTATAGAGGTTTCACCACCTCCTGGCACCTTAGGCATCTTCAATGGAGCATCATATGCAATTGAGCTGATCTTGGAGCTGAAGCCTTGGTAAAGCAGCGACATCAAAGATCAAAGGAGCGTAAGGGGAGTTAATTCAAGCATGGGAGAGCGAAAAGACGCAACCCGAAACGGCGCAACAAAGGCACTCAATCCGACAAGAAAGTTGTCATTTGTAAGAGCTTGGTACCACTCTTTTTCATGTGGGAATTGAGTGAAGAGTTTGTTCTCAAACTCGATAGGTTCAATTGTAGGACCTAGACCCGGTTGTAAGGTTAAATCTCCAAGTGGGAGCCTCCGACGGGAGTAATTGCTCGGTTGTAAGACCTTGGTTCGATTGTAGGACCTTGGCTCAGTTGTAGAGTTTAAAACCATTGAGGTTCGGTTAAGACCTTGACTCATGAGTTGAATCTAAATTGATGTTCGGTTGTAGGATCTTGGCTTGGTTATAAATCCTAAAACCATTGAGGGTCGGTTGTAAGACCTTAACTCATGAGTGGAGTCTAAATTGAGGTTCGGTTGTAAGACCTTAACTTATGAGTGGAGTCTAAATTGAGGTTTGGTTGTAGGTCCTTGGCTTAAAGTAAGCCTAAACAAGTCTCCAAAGGGGAGGCATCAATACGGGTGTGAACGTGTAGGTTGGGAGGAACCTGTAAACTCCTCGGTTGGGTAGATCCGATTTAAAATACCTTGGTTGGGAGGAACCAGATTTAAACGATCTCCATGTTGGTATACTCAAAGGGGTTGAGTAATTAAACCAAAAGTGGAGTAGACTCAAAGTCGAATCACTGTACATCGTTGTGTTTATGATCGTATTTGAGCACATTTTTTATTATGCATTGTGTTTAATTGCTTAATTATGAATACTTAATTAGAATGTATGCTAAACACTTGATAGGCACATCCACACATACATGATGTACTTTCACTTTCTTAAGTAGACTTGAGCTTATATGATCCACTCTCATATAGTATACTTGAGTTGCATAGATTAGGTGCTTGATTAGATTAATTATATATTAATCTATGCATACTTAGATTATGATGTTAATTATTTTAATCATATGCTAGTCTAGTGATTGGACCTACTTAGGCTTGGAAGCCGAAGTGTTCTTGCTTACTTAGTTTAAATTGATAAAATTTTTAAGTAAGCGAAAAGAATTTTCAAAAGCTCCTAATCACCCCCCTTCTAAGACTTAGCCATAATTCTAGGTGTTTTGCTCTTAAGCTTCTGCATGCACATACGTTGGTGTCGTGTTAGACTACCGACGTAATTTCAAGGAGCGATTAGGAATGGCTAATTGTGTTTGATTTCCTTTAGTTGCTCTTTTGCTTTTAGTAGTTTATGATAAGTGAAATGGCCAATCTTTTTGTGGTGCCTGCCAGAAGGTTCTCCAGTGTAATTTTGTTGCTTTTTTATATAAATCAATACCACCTTTTTTTCCATTAAAAAAAAAGTGTCTATTAATGCTCCTCCATATTATATTGTACATAGTCTACTTAGTAAAAAAAAAAGTATAAAAAAAAAAAGTGTCTATTAATGCTCCTCCATATTTTTCCAGCTCCAACAGAAATTTTTAGAGTTAGAAGGACAACTCTTCAACAGCTTCACATTCATCTTAAGAGGCAGGAAAATCCTTTTTGGTCAGTGATTAGGTGGTCGAGGCCGAAGGAAGGGTGGGTGAAAGTTAACGTGGATGGTTCGTGTCGTGGAAACTCAGGGAACACGGGAGGAGGAGGAGTGTGCAGGGATTGGAATGGTAAGTTCATTTTCGGGTTTGCTAGCAGCTATGGGATCGGGCGAACTCCTCAGCTGAAGCTAGAGCTTTAATCGAGGGGCTGTCTACTAGTGTAGCCCGTGGTTGCACAAAAATCATCATGGAAACGGATTCAGCTTCGGTGGTGGATGTGCTTGTGAAAGGTTCGAAGCTTCCTTGGAATCTTTGGTACTTGAGTGCTAGGTTTATAGCTCTTCAAGCGAGGGCTCAAGTAAAGGTGGTCCATATTCTTAGAGAAGGGAATCAGGTAGCAGATAGTCTGGCTAAAATGGGCAGTGCCTCGCAAAGCTCGATGGTTTTTCAAAATACAAGGTCGCGCTGCCAGCGGTTGTTAAGGGAAAGCTGGTCCTAGACAAAACTGGATTGGGTGCTATTAGAGAGTCACGAGGTAGTCGAAGAGGGTCCAGGTGATGGGCCGCTATTAGTTTCAATGGTTAACCGAGGGTATATGATAGGTAGCCTCCTATATTTTGTTATGGTGGTTGCCCGAATGGTCTCATTGTAAGTCCCTTTTCAGGTGATATGATATAAAATCTTTTGAAAAAAAAAAAAATTATTGAGATACCTAATGCCTATATTTCTTACAACCATATATAATATTGAACGTGAGATTTATCATATCCGTCCTTCTTGCAAGCAAATACAAATTTCGTGTGAATAACCAGTGGGTGGGTGCGTTGCGTGACTAACAAAAAAAAAAAAAAAACAAACAAACAAACAGATACAAATTTCAAGTAGGTTACACCATAAGGAAATAGTGGTCATTGAGCATTAGGAATTTTTTTGTGGGCCACAAAAGTTTTGAATTATGATGATATTTGTGTCTTCCCTTCATCCAAGTATGTGCGACGTTATCAACAGGTAAGATGACAAATAAATATTACCGTGGACCCTAGGAAGTTTTTAATGGTGGGTAGTCAATGACCACTATTTCATGTAGTGTTGTCCACCTGAGACTTGTATCTACTTTATATTTGCAACCATGGCCTAAAATAAGCTAGTAAAATGGATGGACGGTGTTGATATATTTTTGCATACATCAAGGTGGGCCCCACGGTCAGGATCTCACCGACATCGCTGGTTCAGTGTTGCAGCCAAGTCATGTCTATTCTTAAAAGCTTGTAAGTCAAGAGTTATTTCCTCTTCCTTTTGTAGGGAGATATTCACCATCTCTATGGATAAATTTGGTCCACTGCCCTTTCTTTGGCCTGCTCTGTAGCTGCTACCGCCTTATGAAACCACCTCTTCCGTTGACAGAAGCTCTTCTTTATAATGTCTGCTTTGTTGCTTTAGTTGATGTATGACTTCTCTCGTGCTCATATGAACATAAAGAACCCATGAACCTTTCAACTGTCATGGTTGATAGATCCTTGTCTTCTTCAATTGACGCAACAACCTAATCAAATTGCACCATCAAGAATGTTATAATTTTCTCCATGATTCAAAGATCATCAAGGGTTTTATCATTCACCTTTAACTGATTCACTGCAACCAAAACATGAGAAAAGCAGTCTAAGATCGGTTCAACAGAATTCATATGAAAGGATTCAAATTTCCTTCTTAAAGTTAGCAACTTTACTCGACTTTCACATCACATTTATTGGAGCTTTGAAGAATCTTCCACACTTCTTTCACCAAATTTGCCATGCGATAGGGAAAAAAAAATCATCTACCAACTGACAGATCCAATAGAGGGCCACACTACAATAATTCTGACTTTTTACAACGAGCATAGTTGTCACAAAAAACCCCAAACTCGTCGGAAAAGCCTTTTTACGATGAGTGTTATTCAGTACCAATTTTGTCGCAGATACGGCGTCACAAATTATATTTGGCGACGAAAACACCAACTCGTTGCTAATAAGTTAATTATTTGTGATGACCTCATAACTTGTCACAAAATATAACTAATTAACAATGAGTTAACACGTTGCCATTACATAGTGTAAAACGTCGCTAAACATGAAATGCCATTTTATTATAGTTCTTGCTTTTGCGTTTGAGGCAGTGCAGCAAACTTTATTAAGTTGACTACTTCAATGTAACCATCCTCCAATAATCCCCATAGGTCATGGGATTAAAAAGCAATCTCATTTGTATGCACCAATTCTCATTATTCTTCTTACTAAACCGTGAAAGTTAAGCTTGAAATATATTATTTGATGTCATGTGTCAACCTGAATAAACATTTCGTGAAAACAGCTTCCATGAATAAGAAAACACTTCGTGTATGTATTGAAATCACCACATTCACAATCAATGAAGAATATCTTTTTACGACTTGGCTTGATACCACGTGTAGGACTTGGAGAAAACCAAACCCGGCCCAACCCTCTCCTTGAGTCACCTTGTTTCTCACACATGAGCACACAAAAGATAATTAAAGAAGAGAACAAAAATTAAAATAGAATAAAGATCTTTCTCTAACTTTTCAAATCTAAATCAATTAAAATAGGAAATTATCATTACCTACTTAGGAAATAAAGAAAAACTTTCTTACAGAACAAAACAGCAACTAATCCTACTTTTACCGCATAACAGGGAGTCAAGTTGAACATTGACCTTCACAGGGAACTTTCCTACGCGAATTGAATAAGAAACTCAGGCCTCTGAAATGTCCCCACCTCCATTTTTGTCTTTTCATCTAACAATTACTTGAATTATTTCAATTCAATTAAAAGAAATCGTGCCCTGGGCCCTATTGATCGTGCCATCAATTTTTTTTTTTTTTAATAGCAATGGATATATTCAATTAGACTGAACCAAACATTACAAGCTCATTCAGACTGGTCTGCAAACTAAAAAGTGCACCGGCCAACCTATCAAAATGAGGTAAACTGAGAGCATGGGGAGGTCCGATGTTTTAGTATAGAACTTTTTTTTTTTTTTTTTTCATATATGTGGACAGTTTTCATAATTACTGAAGAGTGGGAAGTTTTCATAATAATTGCTGAAGATGCTCTTCCAGTAATTGTCGCATTGATACAATGTGAAGCCCATGTAATAAGTTTTCATAATAATTGCTGAAGATGCTCTTCCAGTAATTGTCGCATTGATACAATGTGAAGCCCATGTAATAAGGGATTGGTTATTAGTGGCCCCAGTTCTGCTCCCAGAGGTGTCTTGGTCCACACAGGTCTGCCTACTTCATTAATTAGTATGCTTGTGAGTATGATTATAATGAGGTTTTATGGGAGACAAATTGCCTGGTGACTGAATATCTCTCATGACGCTAACATGGTGAGGTTTAATTGAGCCATATGCCGCTGTAAAAAGTAGAGCCATAGAAAGCATGTTTGAAAATTGTTGGGTCGAGTGCATAATTTACGGGATCAATCTCTAATAACAGCATGTGGCCCAATCAACTGCTACTAGGTTGGGTCAGTATGGATATCCCTGGTCACTGCTTCACCAGGCCATCTGCTTCTGGTTTATTCCTAGGGTTGTCAATGGGTTGGGCCTAGGTCTTGGCCCGGATTTAATTTGAACTGTCTCGGGCCAGGCCTATTCAAAATTCTGATTATCAGGCCTGAGCCCAGCCCATTGACGCCCCTATTTATCCCTGCATATTTTATTTGAACATTTATGCTTGTGCTATCATACCATCTTTCCTGCCAATATGCCACTTGTGTAGGACATACATGCCATATATAAACACAGTAGGTCTAACCATGAGGAATACCCGGCACAAATATCAGGCTAGCCCACTCACCGGATAGGCCATACCATTGGAATTAATGGACAACGACAGTCTTGACTCAAATATAGACATGGTCCACCATTGAGTGGATCAGACCTATCTTCCAAGAGAGTGTATTGCAGGTGTGCCCTACCGCTTTTACAGTTGAAGATGTCTTTGTTGTGCTGTTGCATGTAGTTGATCACTGTTCTATTGTTTATTAGTGATTGTTACAGTATTAATTAGTTTAGCTGCTCAGCTGAAACACGCCCGAACATGTGGCTATCGAATGTCAACGTCGCACATGTTACACATACCAGCCCTACATCATGTGGGTCACCCATGTCCATGACTAGGTCCAAAGGTTGGCTTCTGATCAACCTATCATCCTAGCTACCCGTGAACCTTGATTTTGAAAGGGTTTTTTTTTTTTTTTTGAAAGGGTTTTTTTTTTTTTTTTTAAGCCTGTGAACCTCGATTATTTCAGGTTGGTTTTCTTTTAAGATATGGGTGGTCCACCAGACGATGATTTAGAAAGGGAAAAAAAAAATGTTAAGCACCGGATATCCCGGATCTTCACCTTACATGATTGTCTGCGCATGCCTTACCATATCAGGGCACATAATATCAACTATCCAGATCCCTGAACAGTGGCCCTACTCTTATGGAGGTACATCAGTGAACAATGACGGGAAACACTTTGATGGCTGAGTCTAAAGAGGAATTATATGATCCTCCGCCCGAAAATATTCACAGAATACTAAGGGTTTCAACGTGAACAACTAGACCATCGTTCATTAATTGTTCCCACTTCCAAGCCTCAAGGATGGTAGTTGAGATCTTTCTATCAGGGAGAATTTGGGGCAGGGTCCACCAGGTAAAGAAAGTGGGGTCCAGGAGTGCCATACTCAGCTATATGGATCACACTTTCTTTACTTGGACCCAGTACTGAAAGTAGATGGTACTCCCATGTCAGAGCTTGTTGTTCATTTTTTACATCTTTCTTGTCTTCCAGCTCGACCATCCGCACATTGTTTTAAAACTCAAAGATTTGGTCGAGTCTGTTGTTCACTTTTTTCTTCTTTCTTGTCTTCCAGCTTCACCATACACACATTGTTTTAAAAATCAAAGACTTGGTTGGTCTTGACTTTGAGACACACAGAACAAACTGGGCTGAGTCACCCCTTATTTTTCTATTCTGACCGATATAGGCCTATAATGTAGGGATCTATTAAAATGTTAGGTAAGCAAATGAAAACAAGAAATAAGAAGAATAATCTCAATAAACTCTTCCTTGGGTCAAAGTATAAATATGCATAGATCGATGTTGGGTTTTACAAGAATAAAAAATGCAAATTTAATTGATATCTAACAATTAATTTTAAAAACTGTTAATACCTAACAATCAGTTTTGAAACTATTTATACTAAACAATTAGTTTTGGAATCTGTAAATCAATTTTAGAAACTATAATTCATCAGGTGCGCGCTAATACACCCCTCAAGCTAAACGGGAGTTCAATCACAGTTAGTTTATCTATTAGATATCGAAATTTGCGTGTCATGAGTCTCTTTGATAAATATATTAGCTACTTGATTGCGAGAATGAATAAATTAGACATCAATGTTGTAACGCCTCAGCTCAAGGATAGTGATATCGTCCGCTTTGACCGAAGCCTCACAGATTTGTTCTCGAAATTCCCCTAAAATGCGTCATATCCTTAAGGTTGAGGCCTCACTTAAAGCCAGGACTTTGGGCGCTCATCTATTCGATGTAGAACTAAAGCACCTGGCCCGACTGGAGCAATATTTTCAAAGCCCAACCGATCCCACATCAAGGATCCGAATGACAACCCCTGCTAGGACCATAGGGCAACAGGGCAGGATAGAGCGTTACAAATGTCTTTGTGGATTATACATTTTTTTTTTTGGAGCCAATGTATATAGATTGTTTGCATTCAATCCTTTTTTTTTTTTTTTTTTCCTTCAGAAAGACAAATTTCATTGCATAGACAGCACCTCGAAGCTAATAATTACATTCAGGTGAGCCCAAGCCACACCAAAATAAAGCTATGGCTCACCTATCATATTTTTTCGACAAAAAGAAATCGACTGCCCCTACAGCAATAGGAGGACAAAGCCCGCCAAGCGAAACGTAAAGGAAAAGGCTCCAACACCCAAAAAACTGGGCTTAGGTCTCCCTAAGCTTACCCAACCCTGAACGGTCCAATACTAACAATCTGCAGATGAGGGTAAGGAGGCACAAAAACTTATTAAAAAAACTTATCACATTGGTTGTTGCTACCCATATGATCCAACCCATCAACTACACCATTGGCCTCCATGTGAGTACTGTGGACAAGGATCACTTGGGCTTTACTTATGAGGGAAGAGACACGATTCCACCAATACCATAAGGGCCACATTGAGGGGTTGCTCTTGTTGTAGTATTCAACTATGACTTTGGAGTCGCTTTTGACTATGATGTTCGAGAAACTGTGCTTCACACATAAGAGGAGTCCATGAGCAATCGCTCTCACTTCAGCTTTTAACTACGATGTTCGAGAAACCGTGCTTCACACATAAGAGGAGTCCATGAGCAATCGCTCTCACTTCAGCCCCAATCAAAACCTTTTGCAAAGCCAAAAATGAAACACCCCCCCCCAAGCCACACCAAAATAAAGCTATGGCTCACCTATCATATTTTTTCGACAAAAAGAAATCGACTGCCCCTACAGCAATAGGAGGACAAAGCCCGCCAAGCGAAACGTAAAGGAAAAGGCTCCAACACCCAAAAAACTGGGCTTAGGTCTCCCTAAGCTTACCCAACCCTGAACGGTCCAATACTAACAATCTACAGATGAGGGTAAGGAGGCACAAAAACTTATTAAAAAAACTTATCACATTGGTTGTTGCTACCCATATGATCCAACCCATCAACTACACCATTGGCCTCCATGTGAGTACTGTGGACAAGGATCACTTGGGCTTTACTTATGAGGGAAGAGACACGATTCCACCAATACCATAAGGGCCACATTGAGGGGTTGCTCTTGTTGTAGTATTCAACTATGACTTTGGAGTCGCTTTTGACTATGATGTTCGAGAAACTGTGCTTCACACATAAGAGGAGTCCATGAGCAATCGCTCTCACTTCAGCTTTTAACTACGATGTTCGAGAAACCGTGCTTCACACATAAGAGGAGTCCATGAGCAATCGCTCTCACTTCAGCCCCAATCAAAGCCTTTTGCAAAGCCAAAAATGAAACACCCCCCCCCGGCGGAGTAGCTCGAGTTCCCTCTAGCTAAACCAAACTATGGAGATGGAGCCCTTACAATGGGCCCTTGAAAGAACCCCAGCCGCCCTATGCGCCTGGTGCCTGGACACGTAGGTATCCATGGGAGATGGGAGAGCAGGGCTAAGCATTTTGATCAATTTGTTACTCTGGGTTATTGTTTTATCTGTGTTTCAATGGTAGTTTTCAAAGCGGCACAAATTTCCCTACTTCCAAATTTCGTAGTAAACGAGGCAAGGGAGAAGGCCCATAAGTAATGTGAAATAGTCCGCCATTGACGCTTTGTCCAACTAAAGCAAAGCACAACCTTCAATCATGAGATCTCCTAACAGCAGCACATCCCACAGATTATACGTACAAGGAGGATGATCCTATAGCCGTTTTAAAATTTGTGGAACCCATTTTGTAGGAATCTATTAACATCCTAGACGTTGCCACACCAACATTGCTGGAACTCGATGCGATTGTGCTCGCCGAACTTTCTAAAGAATTGTTCATTGTGCAAGAAATTGTCCATTCTCAGATATAGCTAGCTTTCGATATGCCAGAGCAAGTTGCGATTATTCATGTTGGTGTCAAGAAGAAGTCGATGAAATCAATTTCAGCATGCTAGATAAAAGCTAAGGACTTAAATAGCAAGACAAGTACGTTGTCAATCTTGCGCACACATCGTGGCTATAGATTTAAGAAAAACTTAGGATAAATTTTTTTAAAGTGGAGGGGTCTGATGTAGGACAGAAACTCCCTGATGAAGAGCGTGGGTCAAGCAAATTCTTATCTCACATGTACCACAAAAGATCAAGGAAAGTTCGACAAAAATCATCAACTTTCGCATGGATGGACGAAAAGAAGGCGGACCATAAATCAGTCATAACTTTTGATCCAAGAGGAGTTACGGGACGCATAATATATGGATTCCTATTGAAATTTTGTTTCTAAATGAACTATCAATCCGTTTCACCAGAAAATGCGCGGTTACAGCAAAAAATCGAGATTTTAAGAAAACCTACTATTTTAGTAATTTCGAATTTTAATTTGTTTCTCTTTTTAGAGTTTTTGTTTGTTTAGGAGTTTCATTTTTTAAAGAAATAAGTTTTAAAATGAGTCTACTAAATAGTAGTATTTAATTAGGATTTTACTATTTTTAGTAACTTTCTATTTCGAGGAACTTACTATTTTTAGTAAGTATGATTTAGGGTTTATTTAGGGATATATAAGGATATTAAATTTATTTTAAATTTTAACTTTCATATTATTTTTCAATAAAATTTTCATTTATACCAATTTTCTCTCGTGGATTCGAGATTTTCCCTCGTGGATTCAAGGAAAACTTGTTGAGGAGTTCAAGGAACCTTGTGGATTTAAGGTAATTATCCTGTGACGAAATAGTTTTAGAATCTGAAAATCAAGAGGTGCTATTATCTATGTCATTGGTTTGTTGATTTGCAACCCGGATGAAGTATTGACCATGGCTGAACAAACGGAGAAGGTGTTCTTGAAGCAACCCAAGGTCTTTTTAAGCTCAAAGAAAACTGGAAAGGGAAAGAGGCCCGGGAAGGGAGGGAACCGCTATTGGAAAAGCATTGGTCTAGGATTCAAGATGCCTAGAGATGCGATTGAAGGGAAATATATCGACAAGAAATGCCCCTTCACTGGATCTGTTTCCAGTAAGGGTCGCAGGCACATACCACAATGCCAAGATGATGAGAACTATCATTGTCCACCGCAACTACCTTCACTATGTGAAGAAATACCAGAGATACGAAAAAAGGCACTCGAACATCCTGGCACATATATCCCCTTGTTTCCGTGTGAAGGAGGACGACCATGTTATCATTGGCCAGTGCAGGCCCTTGTCGAAGACAGTGAGGTTCAATGTTCTGAAGGTCATTCCAGCTGGATCCTCTGGTGGGGGCAATAAGAAGGTTTTTGCAGTAATCTAAGGCCATTCTTTTCCCAAAAAAAAAAAAAGAAAAAAGAAATCGATTGAGTTGGGTTTCTCGGACTCCTAGTTTTCTTTCAAAAATTAAGATGTTTGTGTGTCAAATTTAGCTTATCTAAATTTTGTGATTCTGGATCAGATCGACGTTTCAGATTATTTCTATAAAGGTTGGTTAGTTATTCATTTTAAAAAATAAAAAATATAAATCTAGATGCAGTAGACCTAGCTCGGTTCATCATCATCATCTAAGCCTTGTCCCCTTTAATTGGGGTCAACTGCATGAATCTTATTCTACATATTACCTTGTTCGGCTTGACAAGTTTAATGCTAGCTGACAAGTTGATGTAACTCTCCTCCTTTATACAAGTTGGGGACCAGCATTGAGAGCCCATATAATACTCCCACAAGCGCAATATAATAGACTATTGCATAGACTGATTACAACCCAAGTGTTATCTAATAGTCTACTGTATACGTTGATTATAATAAATGACTTATTTTAACTATACTTAGTAAAGATAAAATGGATTTCAATAACAAATATTACCTTTTTTCATATTCATTTTATCTAACACAATATATAAAGTGACCATGGTCTTAAAAATATCAGCTCTCCACTTGCAAGTCAAACAAAACACACACACACACACACACACACACACACACACACAAAAGAAGAATCAAAGGGTACTTATGTAATAATACTAATGGAGATCATCCGTGGATATTTATTACTTCGTTTCGTTTTTCTTCCGCTCAAGCAATAGCCCTCATAGTCTGATGTGGTCATATATTTTTTTTCATTTTTTGCACTCTTTTTTTTGTCAGTCATGCAACACACTTACTCAGTTAGTCACACAATGCACCCACCCACCAGTGGGGTGATTTTTTTTCTTCTTCTTTCTTTTTTTTTTTTTTTTATTTAATGGGTTGTTAATGTCTCCTTAGCACTTCAACCTGAGACCTGCTGTTGAAACTTAACGCCTAAGTGTCTTCCAGCTGGGCTAGCAGGGGAGACAAATTTTTTTTCACACATTTGTTAACAATTGTTACCTATCCATAATAGTAAAAAAGTAAATAAGTGTCTTGGGCAATAGTCACATACAATTTTACTGATATTTTCCAAATCTGTTAATTTGAGAATAGAAATTTCCACGGTTTTCAATCTACTTTTGGATTTAAAGTAAAAATGGAGACGCTTGAGGAAAACTCAAGATTAGGAATGTCTGCTTTGGTCTCTCCTATTAATGATAATGTCATGTAAATGGAATGAAGGCAAAGGAGAAATATAAAACTCACAAAAAATATACATATATCTTTTTTTGTTTTACACACGCACCCAGCCACACCCCACGCTCACACACCCACCCACACCACATGGGCCCCTCGATCCCTAGTCTCAGTGTTGAACTCTTGTGAGTCTACCACCGAGCCAAGAGTAGAGACCATACATATATGTAATATTAATGACCACTTAAAATTAAAAAAAAAAAAAAGACATGTCGCACTTGACAAATCCTTGTAATTAGGTAACTGGTATACTGTAGTCTAATAACAACGTCCAAATTTCATCTTGGCTTTGGACGAACAGTTCCTTTGCCACCCTCACGTGATCCAACAGCTGTTAGTGATGCAGCTCTTGATCGCTGTGTAACCCTACTCGCTGCCATGCTTTCACGGCTAGACTGCACACTGAATATTTGTTCGCGTCCGTCATCCAAACTAATGGAGATTTCTTCACTCGCGAATCCAAAGACCATGCCACGAACCATATCCTGCACTTTCATGTATGCCGCTACCGAAGTCTCCCTTAGCATGCTAACCACTACACTCGCCATTGGCCTCTGCATTACAAGCACTCATTTTAGAACAACAAAAAGACAGGAGAAGAATATATATATATATATATATATATATATATATTTGAGAAATCATATAATAGTGTCGACTGAGAAGGGGGAATTCGACTCTATTTCTCAATATGCAGTGCTTGTAGAAATTAATCAGCAGGCTTGAAAATATTTGATTGGACCAAAACAATGGTTTACATTCACTGATCAAGCTCCTTTATTTGGACGGTGGGAATTATCAAATGGGTGCGATTATGTAATATGGCCCATCAACAAAAAGCTTCCTTTTCTTAATCCTGCACTTCATCTAAACCATTTATATATCATTTCTAATGGTTGCATGGGACTGTACTCCATAACAAGCTTAAACGACTAAAGATGATAGAAACTAGAAAAGAAAATAGCTGAGAGTTACCTTATTTAGGAATGAGATTGAAAAAGAAAACGGTGAGATCCCGGTGTACAAGAACTGACTCAAATCACTGCAATGGAGAAGTTCGAGAAATGCTCCTCATATAGATATTCCAAACTACAACTTGGCTGATATAATATAATAAAATATTAATATATTAATATAATACAATACAATACAATACAATATAATATAATATGAGAAGCCTTGCTAAGCCCACACGCGTGTGCAATCAAACTCATGAACACACCACATGTTACAACATGGCATGGAATATCCTAGATCCAATCCATCTATCAAAAAGGAAAAACTATATTGAAGCCCTAGCCCAAGAATCAGGTTGATCCACTGGTAAGGTGGCCCTCAATTTACAAAACAATATATGGCTCTGAAATACTTGGACTGAAAATTTCTAACCAATCTGTTTCCAATATTCGGGCTCACATGCTGAGTGTCCCAGATTCCATACATGTAGAAGGTTGTACGGACCTGATTGGTGTATTGGATCTGACACCCATGTGCCTTGTACATGAGCTTTATTGCACACGCGTGCCACGCTTGGGAAAGCTCTGTAATATAAGATAATGGGAAATGCTCCAGTACGCTCTAAGAGCACTGTAAATTATAGTGCTCCTAATTTCATCAGTTAATTCCGATAATTCAATCGATCAATCTGAACCGTCTATTAAGTTCCAAACACTGATGGATGATCCTTGGTGATATTCTGTAGCTATCCCTTTTCCAGGATATTGATGGGACGACTAGGATTGCCTAACAAAAGAAACTTAGAATAATTATGAGCAATCCATGATGTGTGCCCGGGTTGTGTGGAGCCCACAGAGATCTCGGTGACAAATCCATTCTGTCCATGTGTTTTGAAAGACCAGGATAGGACAGGAATAAAAAAATCAGACATCCACCATTGAAATCTTCCTGAAGTTGACGATTATGTTTATATACCATCCAAACGGTTCATAGGGTCATTACCACTCAGATAAACTGCAGGCACAAATATCATCCTCATACAAAACTTCTGTCACCCCCGGCATTCAATTTCCACTGTTTCAGGTGGTATTGCCCACATGAGTTTGGATCTGCCTGATTTTTAGATGCCTCTCCTATTAATGTAGTCTTGTAAAACAGATGGACGGGGTAGATTTATCGCGGACATCTCCGTGGGCCCCATACAGCCCTGGTCACAGGGATATTTGTATACCCTTGCTCACTGGCCATCCGCATCCCAATCTCGATCAGTGAATTTGGACTATCAAAGTGGACCAATGCAACTAGGAACATTCATAACTTGTAAGTGCTCTAATATAATATGGAAGAGAAAATAAAGTCTCATTCGACGACTTACATTATTCCAGAGCACGAGTATCACATTGTATGACTACAAGAGGATTGTTCGTGGGTCTTTCTTACACTTCGGCCCGAATAAACCCTTATATTAGTGGAAACTACGATTGTGCCATCTTTATTAATTTACGTTTGTCACTATGGAGCATTGTCAAGTCGTACCAAGAGTGAATAACATGTTCCAACCTCAGATATGCGGTGGATCCTACCTTTTTTATAAGTGCAGACTGCATAATGGCAATTCCGTAGTTAAGAGTGTCAATGAGGGTAGTTATCCAATAATCATCGGTTTTGTCAGATTCCGCGGCCGAAACCGGAAGCGCACGCACCACCAACCTCCCTGGTGTGTTGACGTCACCAAATTCTGTAGGCCCCACCATGATGTATGTATCCTCTTCTAGAGAATACATCATGGATCCATAATGGTGGGTGACTGACCATTAATGGGTCACAAAAGTTTTGGATCAATATGATATTTGTATTTTATTTTATTTTTCTTCATCCCGATTTATGTGACCTTATCAACAGGTTGGATAGAAAATAGACATTACCGAAATATTATTATAGTAGACCCTCAAAAGGTTTTAATGATATCATCACCACTATTTCCTACAGTATAGTCCACCTGAGAATTGGATATGCTTCATTTTGAATGATCTGGCAAACATATGAGTGCCGCCTGCATAGAATTAATACATTCATCAAGGTGGGCCACACCATCTTGGGGAACGGCCGGGCGCACCTGATCCACTCCCCACGATCAAGAAGAAGAGGAAATAATTAAATACCCTTCAAAACATGTTTTAAGACCGCGACTCGACTGTCTCTCTTAAGCAGAGTCATCCTGACGAGTCAGGTTAACTCGCCTAAGTGCAGCAATCCATACTATTTGTCTGTCGACTCATATGGTGTGTGGCTAGGATCCAATGGGAAAAATCGGCAGTATTGATGACTAGGATATTGGTAGCCTGGATTCTGAATATTATTTCCAGCTAATGACTTCTCCTCGATAAAAATAAAATAAAAACCTTATGAAACTGTGGTAAGTCTTCTTCCATGCAAGTGGCATATTAGCATATGTGAATTTAGACCGTTCCAATGTTGTCCTCATGACATCTTTGTTTAATTCTGACCGTCGCCAATTTTCTTTTCAATGACTACTTCATGGCTACTGAACATATTCTTTTGAACCGTTCGCCTGTACAGAATGGTAAACGCACCATAGAAATCCGCAAACAAATTAGAGTGGGAGAGCATGGTCGTCCATATTGACCGAGGTTTGGCTGATGACCCCAACACTAGCTTTGTGGCCCACCATTATGTATGTGTTTTATCCATACCGTCCATCCATTTTGCCAGCTCAAGTCGACCACACAAACAAAGCAGTGGGGACTGAATGCTTACCATTGAAAAGTTGTTGGGGGTACAGAAGTTATGGATCAAGCCGATATTTGTGTTTTCGCTTCATCCAGGGTTAGGTGACTTTATGAACAGGTTGGATGGTAAATAAACATTGCAGTGGGCCATAAGAAGTTTTTATCTGGGCGTTCAATCACCACTGTTTCCTGTGTGGTTCATTTAAGCTTTGGATCTGCGTCATTTTTGTGCCCTAAAAGAAAGCCCACTTGACTTTACCGTCGCTTTGAACTCATCTGAATGTCAAAAATTGAGCATATGGGTGGGATTCATATTTTAGTGTAGATTATGATTTCCCCCTTGTTTTGAATGTTTGGACAGTTTTCATAATTGCTGAAGATGCTTTTCCATCCGTGGTCCACTCATTGACACACTGTGAAACAGATGTTGTGAGAGATTGATCATTAGTGGGCCCTATCAAATGGCCACTTCTGGCTTTGTGCCCGTCTCTCTTATTAGAAAGGTTATGCTTGTAGCACCATACCATATAGGTCCAGCCATAGGATCTCTTGGCGCAAAAATCAGGCTGGTTTGCTCATCAGATAGGCCATATATACCTTGGAATTAATGGACAACGATAGTCTGACTCAAATATAGGGGTGGTCCACTTAGTGTGGATCAGATTTATTTTCCAAATGGGTGGATATTCCAGGTGTGCCCCACCCCTTTTACGGTTCGGATGTCTTTCTGATGCTGTTGCATGCAGCTGATCATCTCTCTCATGTTTATTGGTGATTGTTTTATTATTAGTTTAGCTGGTAAGCTGAAATACGTCTGAGCATGTGGCCATTGCATTTCAACTTAGCACATGTCACACATATAGCAGCCTTACATCATGTGTGGGTTCCGCCATGTCCATGGCTAGATCTAGAGATTCGCCTACTAGATACGCGTGTACCTCGAACGTTGAAGATTGGTTTTTTTAAGTCATGGTACGGGTCTTCAGGTGCCTTTGTTATGTTTCCACTTTATTTGGTCATCACAGTAAATTCCAACCACGTGCTCGTAAATATATTTTCGTCAGATATCCATATGCTCAAAAAGGATATCAAGTTTTTTTTATCTATCCACTAGTGAAATCTTCACTTCTCGAGATGTTGTGTTTCACGAGGACATTTTTTCATATACCAATCCATCCTCTCCTAGTTCTACGGTTCTTCCACTTCCCGCTCCAGATACTAGCAACCTCTCCCAACCTGCAGAGGCAACATTACCAATGAATCCCATCCCAGTTGAGATGGGACCCTCTCCAACACCTTCTGCGCTAAGGTGTTCTGATCGCCATAGACACCCACCTTCATGGCTTCGTGATTTTGAGTGCTCTAATGCCACCATACAACTCAACCAGAACACGTCTCCTTTCACAAAGGTTCATGCCTTTCCCTTATCTAATTTTTTTTCTTATTGAAAACTTTCTACTTCACATAAAGCCTTTCTTGCTAGTATTTCTTGTCGAACCTACAAGTTACTCTCAGGCTGTGAAAGACTCGAATTGGCGTGACACCATGGCTACTGAAATCAAAGCTCTTGAGCAGAACAATACGTGGACGCTTACCTCTCTACCTCCTGAAAAAATACCAATTGGTTGCAAATGGGTCCATAAACTCAAATTTTGTTCCGATGGTACTCTTGAAAAGTACAAAGCTCGTCTTGTGGCTAAAGGCTACACACAATAGGAAGGGTTGGACTATCATGAGACATATGCCCTCGTGGCAAAAATGGTCACCGCCCGTTGTATTCTCATTGTTGCCGCCATTTGCAAATGGCCTCTCTATCAAATGGATGTTAATAATGCCCTTTTACATTGTGACTTGGATGAAGAGGTTTATATGTCCCTTCCGCCTAATTTTCCTCGATAGGGAGAGTCACAAGTTTGTCTCCTCAACAAATCTCTTTATGGACTCAAACAGGCCTCTAGACAATGGTTCGCTAAATTCTCTATAGCTTTGAATGCAGCAGGGTACATCCAGTCAAAGGCTGACTATTCACTTTTCACACGGGATCATGGCACCACTTTTACTGCAGTCTTGGTTTACATTGACGATATCATTGTTATTGGCAATGACACTGCCACTATAAATGCTTTAAAGACCTTTTTACATCGTCAATTTCAAATTAAGTATCTTGGACTACTTAAATACTTTCTGGGAATTGAGGTATCTCATTCCCATCAAGGTATTTACCTGACCAACGCAAATATACTCTTGATATCATATCTGATGCTGGCTTACTTGGTGCCCGACCTACCGACTTACCTATGGATGTTAACACCAAGCTGTCTGGTGACATCGACGATCTTGTATCTGATCCAACCCCCTACCATCGCCTAGTTGGCCGTCTTATTTATCTTACCATTACTCGGCCGGATATCGTCTACTTTGTTCAGACTCTTTGTCAATTTATGAGTAAACCACGACGTCCTCATTGAGATGCAGCACTCCGAATTCTTCGTTATCTCAAAGGAACTCTAGGACGGGGCCTGCTAATGTCTTCTTCTAGTTCTTTCACTTTGAAGGGATATTGTGATTCTGATTGGGCTAGTTGTCCCATGACCCGTCAATCTCTGACTGGTTATTGTACTTTTCTTGGTGAGTCACCTCTTTCTTGGAAGACAAAGAAACAATCAACTGTATCTTGCTCTTCTACCAAGGCCAAGTATCACTCCATGGCCACTACGAGTTGTGAACTCACTTGGCTCATTTATCTGATACACGATCTTCATGTTCGCGATCTCCATCCCGCCTTGTTATTTTGCGACAACCAAATTGCTCTTCATATTATTGCAAATCCTGTTTTTCATGAACACATGAAACACATTAAGCTCGACTGCGATCTTGTTCGTGAAAACATTCAATCAAGATTACTTTGGACTTCTTTTGTTCCATCCCCTCTTCAACTAGGTAATATATTCACAAAACCTTTAGGCAAGAGAGCTTTCCATCAATTAAGCTTTAAGTTGGGCGTTTTAAATGCTCACTCTCCAACTTGAGAGGGAGTATTAGATATCAGTTGTAAATATACCATATTTTTGGTAAATTAAGATTTCTTCTTATCTTTTGTACATCTGGCTAATCTAATTTACTTCTTATCTTTTGTACATCTGGCTAATCTAAAATTAGGTTGTAATATTATTATAAGAAGACGATTTCTCCTCCATTGAAATACATAGAAATTTCACAACTTGTCATGTTTGATAGCTACCAAACAGATTCTTTTGAACCGTCAATTTTTTACGGCCCTGATTGACGGACATGTGTGCTACTTGGACAATGGATGAGTCCCTGTGCAAAATGGTCAACACCATAGAAATCCCTAAACAAGCTAGTATGGCCATTCACATGCATTCACACTCAGCTGACCCATGTACGCATGAGATAGAAGTTCCTTGTTGCCAACTGTCCACATGGTGGGCTCCACTTCAGATGGCTCACGTTAAATCCCAACCTCTAATTAATATCGAGTTTTTGGTTGAATTACGACCGTTGATCTTTATGGCTTACTCATCCATTCGTCCACCAATAATTGGCCAGTTTGGATTTTTTAAAAAAAAAAAAAACGCAGTGCCATTCTTTGGTTAAACCAATCCATAATGGTATCACGGTTTGAATGGTCCAGATTCAGGAATTTATTTGCCAACAGTACAGTGGCTTTGTACATGAACATGGAATCAAACTCAGCCAGAGTATCAAATCCCAACAAACACTTGTGGAGAGATTCATTCATCATCCACTACCTACATGCGCAGTAGCCCCCTGTCAGGCTGATCTAATCATAATGTGAGACAACACATACTTGAGAAAATGGACTGACGAGTGAAATGGGCCAATGGTCCACTTCAACATACCCGTGCGCCTGCTCTATATATTGGTAACAGTTCAAATGTTTCCTTTTCTCCTGAGGCATGTTTGGATGCATGGAATCAAATGGGAAAAAAACAGAAATGAAAAAAAGTCTTCCTTTACTGTCATAATTTGAGATGTTTGGATAGTAAAGAAAAACCACAAAATATCTCCTTAGGTCCTAAAATTCAGGTTAATTAATAGAAATATATGGAAGTGAACCATCCTTTAAGCAAATTCGGATTTTATCTATGCCCATAATTGAAACTTTGTATTTCTTTTCAAAGTTTACTTATCCATGCGCACTTTTATGTAGCTGATAAAATAATTCATTCTTCTCACACATGTGATTACTACACTTGATATTCATGTACCACTAATCTAATCCTTCATCTTCTTCGATATTGCATGGTAATGGCAGGATCTACTACTTAATTTGCATCATCTTGTGCATATAATATAGTTTTCATGCTCACTATTAATATTGGGCAATTTTTCTCTGCATTGAGATTTGTATTGTCCATTTTTTTTTACAATAATAATACTAAACGTGAAATTTATCATACCAATTGTTTTTAGATGCTTGTAGGTTGGAGTTATTTTTCTTCCTTCTACATAGAGATTTTCATATTCTCTAAAGATAGAATTTGATCTACCACCCCTTCCTTAGCCTCTTCAGAAACCTCTGCCCCCTTGAAAACTACCAAAAACCCTACTTTGCAATGCTTTCCCTATTGTGTTAGTCGATTTTTTTTATTCATCATGTGCTCATGTGGACATAAACTGCTAATCAAACCATGAACTGACATGGTTAATAAATTATTACATTCTTCACTTGCTGCAACAACCTAGTTAAATCGCTCGGTCATGAATATTATAATTTTCTCCATGATCTATAGATCATCAAGGGTTTGACCATTTACCGTATTCACTACAACCAAATCACGAGAAGAGTAATATGAAATTGATTAAGAAAAAATCATAGGAAGGGATTCAAATTCCTCTCTCAAGGTTTGCATCCTTATACTCTTTACTTTTGAGTTACTTTTGTTAGAGCTTCCCAAAATATCCCACTCTTCTTTCTTCCAACTTAGTCATGATTTTTTTATGAAAGATAGATTCATCTATTGAGTGGTAGATCAAATAAAGGACTAAGTTGATCCATCCTTTTATTTTAATTTTTCCTTCTATCGCTACAATAAATATGAGTTTTTACAATATCATTTTAACCGCGTTCGTCTAATGCACATTATTAAAAGTATAATTTACTGCATTCGCTCAAAAAATGCTATCATTTGAAAGCTGTAATTGAGTAACTTTTTTATAGCTGTCAGTAAACATTGTTAAAAGGAATTTACAACGATCGAAAAACGCTGTTAAAAGTAATTTACACCGCACGTTGTGAAAGCCATTTCACAACGTTTTTTGAACGTTGTTAAAAGCAATATTTGTTTTTGAACGTTGTTAAAAGCAATATTTGTTGTGGTGCACCAAACTTTGTTATATCGGTTACTTGTTGTGGCCGTCCTCCACTAATCTCTATAGATTTTAGGATTGAAAAAGAAAAAGAAAAAAAATTATTTAGATGCTTCAATGATCATAATTCTTTCTACTAAATCATGGAAGTTGAGTTTCAAGTGAGAGAAAAAAAAAGTGTATTATTCTATGACATATATATATATATATATATATATATATATATATATATATATATATATATATATATATATATAGGAAATGATACTATGAGGTTGAGATGTGTGGGCCCTACCGTGATGTGCACCGGACATCAACACCATGCATTTGATGGGTCCCGTTTAGATTATGAGATGTCCCAAAAATCAGCCGAATATGGAACTCAAGTGGGCCATACCATCTACAAGACATGCCTAAAACATCTAAAAGACTTTGTGGTGCCCACCTGAGCTTTTTATGTGGCTGAAACTTGGCCTGGCCCCTCATCCAAGTGGGACACACACAATTGATGGGCTGAATTTGTGAACCGCATCTCGATGGGCCTAATAAATGATCATGAAGGTTTTAACGAGTAGGTAACCCTCTTAATTGTTGTCTATGGTATGGCCCACCTAAGTCATTGATTGACTTTATTTTTAAGCCTGTGGCCCACCGTTGAATGGTGCATCTGACTAATGGGGATAGATGTCCGATCCACATCACAGTAGAGACCACAGCTCGTCCTCATGGAAGTTCCCATGAGGTCTGCCTCATAGTACATATATATATATATATATATAAGATTACCATGTGTCCGTGAAAATCAACAACGAGTACCTTCGTACACCTTAGCTCTGATATCATATATAAGACCTTGAGAAATCCAACCCCAATTTTCACCTTGAGTCACTTCACCTCTCACACATGAGTAAGAATAAAAAATAAAAATCTTTATTGCTCTCTGTCTTCTCTTGCATGCATCAAGCATCTATATTTAAAGGTCTTTCTATAGCTTTTCAAGCAAAACTTTTTAAAAAAAAAATCAAACAACAACTAATCTAATTGTACCATATAATTGGGATTCAAGTTTACGTTTCTAACGCTTACTTTTGCGGGGAACTTCCTATGCGAAAAGAATAAGAAACTCAGGCCTCTAAAATGAAATGTCCCCTTTCCCTTTTGGCCTCTTCGCCCAACATTTATACTCGAATTATTATAATTCAATTAAAAGAAAGTGGGCCCCACTTGATTGTACCATCGTTTAGAACTTATCTGAATGTGGTGAATTAAGCTCATGGGGAGGTCTGACGATCTGGAATAGATTATTTTTTCCTCTTTGTTTTGTATGTGTGGACAGCTTTCATAACTGCAGAAGATGCCCTTGGAGCGTTGGACTCAATGATGCAGTGTGAAACATGTGTTGTGAGGGATTGGTCATTAGTGGGCCCTGTTCTTTTTCTGGAGATTTCTTGGTCTACAGGCGTCTGCAAAGTCCATGTCCACACCACCATATGTGCTAGCGAGGCATAGAGGCCGATCGAGATCCAAGCTGTCCATCTTGTATATCTCCTGTCTACGAAAACAGGTTGATACTCTACAGTTCCACGGCTATTTTGAAAAAAAAAAGAAGAAGAAGAAGAAGAAAGCTTAACTTAAGTTTTTATTCCATCCACTTCCTTTGTAAATTGTGGCCCAGCTTTTGATCTGACCAGCCTGGTTTTTATGTAGCCTCGAAACAACAAGACCCACCCGATGGATGGCTTGGATCTCGTTCTAAGTTGCCACACAAGCACATGTAGTGGCATGCAATGACGCGCCTTGCATATGCTTGTGAACTCAGCAAATTAGAGGCTCCTAGTTCTTTTATCTATGTATTTTATGTTTGAATGGTCTAAGAATATAGTATCTGACGACGAGAAATGCTCAAACAATACTAGCAGTTCGTCCAACTAAGTTGTGTGTGAGGTCCACCATGGTGTTTGTATAACATCCAAGCCATCTGGCAAAGCACCATGAAAACGGAATGCCCCAAAAAACAGGTCGATCTAACAATCAGGGTGACCACACCATAGAATAGAAAACAATGAACAACCACCTAAAACCTCCAAGTTCATATGGGTCTCATCTAATGGTTGGATGGACCTGATTTACTAGGCATCTCGTTTCATTGCAGGGTTCCATGGTTGAATTGGGTGAGATCTCATACGAACAATAGAGTAATTGGGTCTCACACACCAATTAGTTGGACATACAATTAGTTGTGTCTGTGCATTTCTCATGGATGCCTATTTAGGAGAAAAGGCTTAGGATTGTGATCATCATCATCATTTAAGCTTCATCCCAACAAATGGATCCTGCTTGGTTTTACCATCTGAGTGACCATATTCACCCGTGGTTTACTTGTATATCTCCCATCCACGGTGTGGCCCATCGTATAGATGGTTTGGATCATTGAAAAGAATCCAGATCCAATGGCTAGAGCACCGAGGGATGTATTCTAGAAAACCTCCGAAGTTAATGGGTTGTTTTACTTAGAGGCTTGTAAATTCCACACGTGTAGACTGCGGAACCCTGCCCATAAGACGTAGGCACGCGTGCTAATATGGAACACCGGTGCAAGATCTGAGTTTTCCATATGGTTGGAAATAGGTATTAGACCACCTACGGTTCTACCTAATATCTCATACAGTTCTTACATTTTTACTGCTCAGGTGACCCACAATGTATAAAGTAAATGATCGTTAAAATACTTCATTCCATCCATCCATTTGTTTTGATATGCTATGGCCCACCTCAGGTTTGAAATTAATGACTTGATTTTTAGGCCACAAGTTCGAAATCACACACGCAGATGTGCAGCGCACCCGCATGTGTGTCCAATTAGCAAACCTTGTTTTACTTCGCTCTCTTATTTATACTTCCCATTAGCAAAAATCTCTTTAAGACCGCATTTTTTCGCATAGCTGCATGCATTTGTGAACATAACAAGCATTCCAGAGAATCACATACTTGTTCAGATTCCTCAAAGTTATTAATTTGAGAGAAATTAAATCTGTTTTCCGCAGCTTCGAAAATGTGTTTTCTACATCTTTTGATCTAATATTATTTATGTGAAAATATAAACAATGATTACAAGTACCGTAAGAGATTAGAAACACCACATTTCGTCTCTTCATTAACTGATACTCTCATGTAAATGGCAATAAACGGTGAGTAGACGGACAAACTACCATCAAATATATACAAATATTGAACGGCGGTGGACCCATCCTTTTTACAGAATTGGTATAATTTAGTCTAAAAACAGCATCCTAGTTTCATTTTCATTTCGGGCGAACAATCCCTTTGCCTCCTTCACGTGATCCTACAGCCCTCAGTGATGCAGCTCTCGGTCTTTTTCTAACAGTTGCCAAGCTCGCACGGCTAGACTGGACACTAATTGTTTGTTCGCCTCCATCATCCACACTCACAGATATTTCTTCACTCGTGGCTGTTACAACTGTTTCATGCACTGTTTCATGCACTGAATAATGCACTTTGGTGTATGCCACAACTGATGTCTCCACAGCAAGACCAACAACTGCGCTCGCCATTCTCGTCTGCAATATAAGTACCCACTTAAGAACAACAATGCTAAACATAGGCAGGAAACAGGATAGAAGAAGGCATCAATTTTATAATGCTACCAAAGAAAAGGGAAATCAAAGGTGAGTACTGGCCCCGATCATTACCATACATGTGGGCCATGTGATGGGACCATTCATTTGATTGACTCCAACAGTGGTCATTCGTAACAGTTTGCGGTCATGATCCAGACCATGATAGCAACCAAATCCTTGCTATATAAGGGGGAGAACGAATTATCTATAGTGTATGCCATGGACAGTGATCATCGGCTTACAAACCAATGATCAAACCAAATAATGGTTTACATTTAATGAACAAAAGTCCATCGATTGGACGGTAAGAACCATTTAATCTGTGTCAATTTTTCATGACTTTGTCAAAAAAGCTCAGATACTTATCTACTCTTTTAATTCAAAAACAAGCTTAAAAGATTAAAAGATATATGGCAAGAAATATAGAAAGGAAAAGGCTGAGAGTTAATTACCTATAAGGAATGAGATTGAGAAAAGCAAATGCTAAGATTCTAACAAGGAAGAACAGATTCAAATTCCCTTCTGTGGAGAGGAATATGAGAAATGATCTTATTATATACACATTCCAAACTACGATTCGGCAAATAGTGTTGTAATATAATATAGCAGATAGAATATTCAGCGTCATTCAACGGCCTTTTTTTATTGGGGCGAGTAGGCACGAGGATCATGTTTACTGACTTCACGCGGACTCTCTGACTTTCGTGGATCTCTCACATGGCTGTGACAACAACCCTCGGCGTAGTAAAAACTGCAACTGTGCCATCTTCATCATGGTTAAAAGACTCAGTAGATTTACACATACAATATGATGGGCACAAAAGAGCTTGGGTGTGAAACAGGTGTTGTCCATGCAAATGGGTGGAGTCAACCTGATGAGTCATTGGACCTAACCTGGCAATTAGTGAATTTGGATCCAAATTTTGGATGCATGGGGCGACTCCGGATTCAAAAGTTTTACCTGAATTACTAAATGTGTTGGGTCTGAGACATTTCAAAATCAAGCATGGTCTAAGACAGACATGGTTTTTAAATGATTCTTTTTTTTTTTTCTTTTTTTTTTGAGGCAATGACTTTGGAAGGTATTAAAAGGCTCAATTTGGGTCATCCTAATATGGACCATATGGATAGTTCCCAATGCTGAAGGGTGTTGTGTCCCATGTACAATGGCCTGGTTGAATGGCTATAGTTATGGGTGTCCCTGCCTTGTAGTAAATGGTTTTCAAGCTTGAATTTTGCAACCTCAGCCTCTTGTTCTTTCATTTTAGATTTTGCATTTATTCTTTCAGATCATCTACCAATGACAATGGCAGGAGATAAATTTAGCCTAATTGAAGCTTTGGGCCTCTAACGAGTGAAATTTCAGAATAAGATTTGTGTAGCCAACCCTAATTAATTGAGATAAAGGCTTAGATTACAGTGAATCTCCAGGGATAAACCATGAAATTTGAAAAAAAAAAAAAAATTAAGCTTCATCAAATTTTGTCAAGGCTCCTGAAAGATTCAATTTTGTCAGATGTGTTAAAAAACACTTTATATTATTTATTTTAAATCTTTTTTTCTTTTTTTTTTTTGGGTTGGTACACACATCCCACTGTTAGTCACACTTCAATGTTAGCCACGTCACCATATTGGGAATCAATACCAGGACCTCAGTGTTGAAACGAGGTTATCTTCATTCAGTCCACCACTGTCCCAAAGGTCTGGTTGTATTTAAATCTTAAATACTACCGAAAGTTTTTAAAATAAAAAAGAAAAAATCACAACTACTGACTCTGGTTGATTCTACAGCTTCCACTCTAGTCGACATTTTTTTTTTTTTTTTTTTTTTTTTTTTTTTTTTTTTTTTTTTAATCTCTATGAGGAACAGGTTACCCCCATCTGATCAACAGAAACCGTAATCTATCAATGCTTTTGGAATTTTATTCTCAAACACTATTTTTCTAAAGTCGTCATTCTTATAATAATAATGCACAAATCAACACGTACATATAATTTAAATTAGGATACTTTTTGTTTATTACTGATCATGTTATTCTTTGTTTTTTCTGCATAAATTATACACAATGAGTTTCACTAAGCCAACACACAGCTCTACACGTGTCCCAAATAGAAACATAACACACGTCAGCATCACTCGAGTGGGTCCCACCATGTCGATGAAGTGGTCCAACTGCACATGTACTCGAGTGTAAAATATAAGCCTTTTTTTTTTTTTTAAGAATATGGACGCCCACCGGATAGGCCTGGCAAAATCCCACACGACCCGCCAAACCGCACAAAAAACTAATGATCGGGTCTAGCCTTATCGTGTCAGATCACTAATGGGTTGGCCCATTAAGACCTATCAACATAATGGATCGTGTCAATACTTCACCCGCAAAACCCGTTTAACCCGTTAGTGAGAACATTTTAGTAATTATTCTTAGTGTGGTGAGAAACCCCTAAGAAACTAAGACAGCCAATAAAACTAACTCTCTCTCTCTCTCTCTCTCTCTCTCTCTCACAGGAGTTTTCTCCATCTTTTTGCCCACATCCTCACACGACCACACTTCAAAATCTCTGCTAAATCGAGCGGCCTTCTCCATCATTCTGCCTAAGATAGCACGGCCTGTTTATTTAATGGGTTAAATGGATTGGGCTGCGGGTAACCCGTTAAATTAACGAATGGGTTTGGGTTTCTAGATTTCAACTTGTTAACAGGCCGAGTTTGGGTGAGTAAATTTTTTACACGACATGACACAAACACGGATCAACACAACCCGTTTCCTAGCCTACCACCAGAGATGGAGTTGGGCAAATGATACCTGCATATGCTAAGCAATGGATTTCTAGAATCATCTCTCCGTGACGCATTTCGTGCATATTTCATCCATGTGAAGGCCTGCAGTGTCGACCGTTTGGGCCCTGAACAACGGTCCCCACTCGTATGAAGTATGCACTGGGGATCAAGACACTGCTGATTTCCTAGCACATCCGGTCCGGTCTTATTTTTCCTACTTTTAAAATGTTACAACTTGTGAGATTGGGCCCTCACATGCTTTAATGGTTGACTCCCAAGAGTCGCAGGATCATCGGCCTGCGATTATCTTGTGCACATGATACTCGAGCTTTCAGCTTGCAAGTTTGCACTGGTTAGACCAATATCGTTCTATACTGATCCAAAACAATAGTGCCTTGGCCGCGTCATTGATCTTCAAGCTCCAAAAATCTCCTTGATGGGCAAATCCCACCCTTTTATTTGGCCTGATCGACGATTAATAAGAGAAAAATAGCAACGGTCCACATCTGGCTTAAAAATAAGCCCAAGGTTGATGGATTAGGATCTATCCAGGAGAATTTGGCAATGATCCAAGAACGGTGATATTAGGTCAATAACGGGTCCCATGGGTTTTGACTTAAGTGTACTGTGCTTATGATAGGATTGATCACCCAATTATTCCTCTCACCCATGTAATGCATTGATGAATGGATTTGATGGCATATAAACATCAAGGTGGGCCTTACAGAAAATTAATGGAGAGAGTGCCCATCCAACTGTTTCATATGGCCTAGCTAGCTTACCTGGCTTGCCTGAGTTTTTTGTATGGGTGAACATGAGCAGTTAATTACCTGATGGAAGAGGCAGATCTTATGAAAGTTCACATGCAATAATATCATGATATTAGTTGGAAAAATAATAAAATGCTTAGATAATTTGCTTTCCAAAATATATTTAAATTTTAAATTAATTTATTATTTTAAAATAAATACTTTTATTTTTAGAGAGATTTTCCAAAATGCAGGAGAGTGAAGAAAAAGTGGTCGGTGGAATTATCCAATGGTTGTGATCTTCCAAACATGGGCCACATGCGATGGGGAATATTAGGTGGACGGTCACCATTGGCCATATCAACATACCACTTGTACTGTAAAGAGATGGCTCTACCACATTTGGAATATTCAGGCCAACCCATCTCCTAGGGAAACAAGGTGGTCCCCAGGCAAGAGTTTGTAGGTTGTCAACAGGCTGGGGCTGGGTTTGGTTTTGAATTGTCCGGATCAACTCAACCAAAATAATGTTGTTGGGCCATTTACTGCCCTTGATGCATAATGGCGGTTTCGTAACTAAAAGACACGAAGAGGGTAGTCATCTGTTTCATCATAGGAGTGCCTGATTCCTGCGGACACGGATAGCCAATCTCGCATGGCGTAGGTAAAAACATGAGGAGAATACAATAAATTAATAAATAAGATGGAAAACGTGGGTTAATGCAATGAGAAGGCTACCACATGCCTAATGGGTGCAAATGGTCCGGTTGACCCGGTAGGCCATTTTACCTTATCCGAAAACAATGGGCTTGGATTCAAAATTTAAACTTGTTGATGTAAAGCAGGTCCTGGACGCTTTCATGGCGAGGAGAGATCAGAAGACATGCAAAATTGTTTTTCCAATTTTTAAGTATTTTTTAATGCGGTTACCGAGTAACGGCATCCACAGATGCGGTATACCTGGTAGCCGCATCCAAATTTTGATGGAAAATCCTACCCAAGCCACCTGTCTCCACCGATCGATTGACTCTCCAATCAATATTCGGCAAGTGCCTGCGATGCACAGCCCACTTTACATCAAGCATGAAGTATCGATGGCCCCCAGGTCTATTTAAACCACTTAGATCAGATGAATTGAGGACGAATGGACGTAGAGAGAGGAAAAAAGTGGTCATCGTCGATTTCTCAAAGTGATCAGAGAGATAAGAGTTCCTAGGAAACTCTGCCCAATCGACAGCCAACACTCCAACATCACAACCAAACATACAGATGCTGGAAGTATGCACTATCTGATGAAATACCAAGTTCCTACTAACCTGACAGAGACCGGAACTGCGATACTCTGATCGCCTATTGTCTGCCACCATCTCTTTCTGTCTCTTGTCCAATTCTGTTTCTTTTAACTGACAAGCCAAAAGCCACTACTAATGCTGAAATCCATGAGTAGGGTCGAAGGCAGGAATGTCCGACCATCTCTTTCCTCATAAAGTGTGTTTGACTTCCTCGCTTTTCTTTTCACATCTCGAACGTCAAACCATATTCCACTCCGCACATTTTCTACACTTCTACCACATCTACACTCATTCACACTTTTACATTGTTTTCGCTTCTTTTCTGTTTTTGCCAACTCAAGCCCTAAAAAGCCTACGAAGTTTGGCATAACCCTATTATATTACTGTTACTTTTGTTATTTTGTCTACTCGAGTCCTAAAAAGCCTGGGAAGTATGGCTTAACCTACAAGTTTGAATACTCTTCAAAATTCCCCCATAAATCATCAAACCCCACAAAGTAGAGACCGTGTGTTGCACGGGCGGTTAGGAGGTGGCAGTTAGGAGGTGCCTAACACCTTCCCCTGTCGTAACCAAAACCCTTACCCAGAATCCACGGCGCAGATCAACTTATCCAAATGGGAGTCATTTTGAGACCAGGGGTTCTTCGGAATACCCTACTCATTCTGAGATTTTCATGAGTTCTGACCGACCGTGGATTCTGATACCTCTTTTCGGCTGGTAGTGACTCCATCTAATATATCAAGTCCAAGAACATCATTCAATCATCTTTGAAAAGGTTTTGCACAACCAAAGCAAGCAAATTAGTTAAAGAATCCAATTATTGCAATTGTGCACCCCACAAATAGATAAAACCAAACACAAACGCCAAGCCAAAAAAAAAACATAGTAAGCCCCTCAAAGTCCCAAGCATAATCCATAACCACACCCACCTCATTAAAATAATTTCTCTATTTTTTTCTTAATCTAATTCAAGCATGTGATCACAACTTGGGTCTTAATCCAAAATTCTAACCCAAGTATTAAATGTATCAAGTGGTCACGATGTAGATGGAGCTGACTTGACCCAATGCATTTGCCCTTGCACCACACAACACTGGTGGCGAGGCCTATACCTGAAATATCCAAGCCGTCCACCGCATTCATCTGCCCATGAGAATTTTTTACACAAAATAAATGCGTTCCCTTCATCAGGTGGGCCACCATTTTAGAAGCTGTTAGACAGGTTTGAACACCTCATCTTTCAGTAGTACATCTGTTTCACAAACATCTATGGTCCACCATAAGATTGGATCGACGAACCTAATTCTTGGGAAATATCATATATACATCATGGTACTCCTCCAAGTGAACGGACGGGAATGTTGCGTTAGGTGGCCATGTTGGCAGATGGGTAGCGTTTACGTTAACTCTCTTGTACGACCTGTGGGCTTAGTACATAGCTTCGAGCTCAGCCCTTATGCCTCTGGTGTATGCTGCAACCGATGTCTCCATTAGAAGGCTAACCACCGCACTCGCAATTTGTCTCTGCATTACAAGCACCCACTTCAGAAGGAAGGCCTCTGTGTGTGTGTGTGTGTGTTTTGGTATTATGAGAATCATATAATAGTGTCATATAAGGCAGAAATCGACCCTATTTCTACTATACATAGGGCCCCTGCATTCGTCTGATTAACCATGTTGATGTTCATGGGAACAAGGGACAACTACTCAACGTTTATGATCCTCGATCATCGTGCGGGATTGGTTCTCAATATGCAGGGTTTTGAGAAATCACCAGGCTTGCAAATGGATGAATGGACCAAAACAATGGTTCACATTTACTGATCAAGCTCCATTGATTGGACAGTTGGAATTATCTAACGTGTACGATCATGTGACATCGCCCATCAACAAAAAGCTTCCTTTTCTTAATCTTGCACTTCATTTACCAATAAACATGTATCATTTCCAATGGCTGCATGGGAAATATTAAAAGATGTTCGAAACTAGAAAAGGAAAAAACTGAGAATTACCAAATGAGAATTGAAAAGGAAATGCTGAGATCCCAATGAAGAACTGATTCAAATCCCTGCAATGGAGAAGTTCGAGAAACTCTCTTTTTAAATACACATTCCAAAGTACAACTTCACTAATAAAATATTATATTATATTATATTAATGCAATATAACATAATATAATATAGTACCGGATAATGAGCCTAGCTTGCTAATCCTACACGCTAGCTTGTGCAATAAAGCTTATGTAGATGCCACACATGTTCCAACGTGGCTTGGAAGATCCCAGATCCAATCCATCTATCAGAAGGGAACAACTATGCTTATGCCCTAGCCCAAGAATCAGGTTGATCCACTGGTCAGGTGGGCCATAGTTTGCAAAACAATGTACGACTCTGAAATACTTGACTGAAAATTTTTAACCAATCCACATGTTTCCAATATTTGGTCTCAAATGCTGAGTGGACCAGATTCCTTACATGTAGAATGTCAGACTGACCAGATGGACAGATTGGATCTCGCACCCATGTTCCTTGATGGCACATGTGGAGTGTACATGAGCTTTATTGCACATGGGTATATATGCACTCAGCAAAGCTCTATAATACAATATGAAGAGAAATGCTTCAGTGCTCCTAGTTGCATCAGATTCATTTGGATAGTTCACCTGATGAATCTGAACCGTCCATTAAGTCAAGAACACTAATCAAATGATCTAATCCATCCTTAACTTGGCCTTATTTGGGATGACTATGTTTGCCTAACAAAAGTGATTCAGAAAGATGAGCAATCCACGATGGCTCTAACAAATAGCTGGATCAGATTGTTAGTCAGACCTATTTTGCGTAAACAATATTGACCGTACAGTTGGAGGCTGTTGATCAATGGTTAATGTTTGTTGGATTGATGTGATCTTTGTAGGGTTGTCTAGGAATCATGGGTTGGACCTAATGAACAATCTCAATCAGTGAATTGGACTGTCCAAGTGGATCGATGCAACTAGGCGCACTGTAACTTATGGTGCTCTGTACGGAGCTTTTGTCTAATGTAGTACAGGAGAGAAACTTAAGTCTTATTCGACGACTTATTTTAAGCAATCACGCGGATCACATTGTACAAAGTGAACTGTTGGTGAGTCTTTCTTACATTGCTGTGAGAATAAACATTCATATTAGTGGGAATTACGATTGTGCCATCTTTAGAAAGCAATGTTTTCTAGCACTGATATGTCTCTAAATCCTAGCTCATTTTCAAAATAAATAAATAAGACAGATAATAGATAAAAATAAATAGATGGGAAAAACATTTGGTCTGCCCTGTAGAGATGATCCTCCAACGCACATGCAACTCTGGTTTTAAGACTCGGATTTCCAACTCATCAAAATCAACTCCCTCACTGTTGGATTGTTATAAAAGTCCTTTGACATATATACATTGTTACGTCATCCTCTAATGTCTCGAGCTTTTAGAGAAAGTGGTTATTTAATATGATATGATATCAAAGAGGAAAGTTAAGTGTTCGAATCTTGAAAGTAGCAAATATGTGAGTTGTGAGTGTCCCTTGACACCACGAGTCAAAAACTGGCTCAAGCAAGTCACAATTGGACTCATGACACAAGTCCTTTTAAACACGCATGCCCTATTCCTCTATGATTGGAGTAATTCCACATGCACAATGTGGAAATCAATAATAATCATAATAATTTTTCAGTCTTGACTTGGTTATGCAAGTATGACTTGGTTATGCAAGTATTCATGTATATGCTTTTTTTTATTATTATTTGCACGTGTATACCTTGGTGCACAGTGGGGGGGTTACTTAAATACGTTGAGACTCTAGCCATTAATTAATTTGCATTTTTTTTCCCTACCCATGTCATTTATTTGATATGGCTACCTTGGATGGGATACCTAAAAATTCATGGATTGAATATTTCAACCCTTTGAGTATAAAGGTGGTGGTGATCGTTCCTGTTCAAAGCAAAAGACTCAAATATCAAATGGGTTTAAATGATGCAATTGAGACTTTTTAATTTTGACTTTTCGACCATACAAAATGATACACGACATATAAACAGTTTGAATCATCGGAAGATGACCCATATTCAAAAGCTAAAGCCCCAAGGTATTTTAACATGATACTTTTGGAAGTATTTGAGCAAACCTAAAATTATATTCCGTTTATGTACAGGAAGGAAACACCATTAATTACCGATCAAGAGGTTCCTAACTCAGTGGGGCGAGAAAGATGTCCAATTGCCATACCTTGAACATGTATGTTTTGATTTTATAAATTTTTTTTTTTTCCTTCCAACAAGCTAAACACTGGAACAAACACATTTCTTCTGCACTTTCACGTCTTACACATGACACATAGCAAACGTGTTTAAAATCCAAGTCACTTATCAGGAACATGATCACACTGATAAACGCTCCATCTCAAAATTCGGGCCGATCAGATAATCACATAGACCACACATCGGAGAATTCACTCAGACGTCCAATTACTTTGCACATGTGCGGCTGACCCAATAATTGAACTAGCCTGATCTCACAGGTAACGCATATAAACAGTGTGGGGAGTCTGATGAACGGCTAGGATCTTACAAACACGTGTACGGCTTATCTACACACTAATCTAAGGAATGGGAGATCTGCCTGAAGATCCGTGCATGGTCTTCAAACAAGCCCACCACGGCATCCACACCACCTTTGCCAGCCCCATTCAACGTGGGCAACAAGATCACCATACCTTCCTCTGGGAGCCACGAAGGAAGAAAGCCACATAAGCTCCCTCCACCCCAAAATCCACATCATGGAAAGGAAACCCTAACCAGCTATCAACTTCCAGGTTAGTGTACAAAACTGACCCCTACGCATCTATGTTGCCGAAGTACTCCGATGGTGCAGCTGGCCGCAATCTCGGTCGTCCATTCACTGCCACACTGACCTTCTTTTTTTTTTAACCATTTTTTTTTATAATATATGTGCGTGTATTTGTCTAGTATATATGAGGCTCATTATAATTAAGGTTTCCTGGATTATGCATCATGAAGTAATGTAATATGATGTGACAAGCTCCATTTGTAATTGAGGATTGCCGGTGTATGCATCCCACCAGGTCCGGGAATTCAGCCTTTGAATCTGCCTTTATCTTCTAGTGAGCCAAACTATTTATATAACAAGTCTCACGTTATATGGTGGAAAGAGAATTAAAAGAATGCTCCCAACAGGATTATTTGAATCCTTTCATAAATTTGCTCTTTTTGTTCTGAACATGAACCGTAACGTTTACATAATTAATGGATTGAAGTTTTCAATTTTAGAATTTTTTTTTTTTGACATACCCCATCAAATAAACAGTTATTGTCATTGAAAAAGGCTCAATCCAATCGCTACAGTTCCAACATATCTTATTAATATGTCAAATATTGTATCCCAGCAACCCTCATCATAAATTTATGGTTTTATCTCATATTCGGATGATAAGATCATAGAAGTAAGCACATGGATCTGATCATTATAAGGATAGTAGATTTAGTGGTTGGATCCAATACAAATGTTTTTAAGATAAGCTTTAACTTACAAATTGAATTGTGGAACACACTGATGTTTTAATGACATTCAATCCATCCATCATGTACGCCCGCTAATTTTCTCCTCAATTCCAAAACTCCAGACGATCCAAAACTCAGTTGGGCCGCACCATATAAAATCATGATTAAAACCTTTGAAATCAGGTGAGTTGGCCCCGCGTGACTTTTAGAATAGCATTATCTTTTTAGGTGTCAATTCATCATCCTCATTAGATGCATCTTCTAAAAGGATTAATTAGGAATGGGTATCCATTCATCCGAACCTAGTGCACTCCCTCATCCAATCGGCTCTCTCTTCCAACCTCAGATGTGGACCCCACTTCTTTTTTGTGTGAAGATGCATAATGGCAATTTCATAATAATAGAGTTTCAACGAGGGTAGATATCGAACAGAATGAAGCTGAAGAGAATCAGATATTCCATCAGACTTCTAAACATCCCAGCTAAAATTGCTTGGCAAATCCACTGCACACCAGAGTCACCCAGCAGTCTACCAAAACATCCCAACAGCTATACAACCACAAATACCAACAGGTGCTGGGGCGGTATGCATTTGGTGATCTAATGTAGAATCTGGAATGCCTGAAGCCTTGATGCATATACATATTATTTGCACATCAACATCAAAAAAAGTTACAGGAGTTAAACTCCTATCCTTAAAAAAAAAAAAAAAAAAAAAAAAGGAGAGATAGTTTCCTTTGTCAGACTCGAGAGTGTAAACCTAGGAATTGAAGTGGATTGCATGGTGTGCCAACCTTAATGATAGGCAGTCCAAGGCGGCTTTTAGTGCTGCCTGAATGTAAATGCAATGGCCTGTTAATAAAAATTTCTCTTTCAGAGAAAAAAAAAAAAAAAAAACCTCAATGATGTGTTGACATCACCAAGTTCTGTGGGCCCCACCATGATGTTTGTGTTAATTATATCCACCATTTTGCGAAATCATTTTACTGAATGGGCCCAAAAATGAGGCAGATCCAAGACTTAAGTGGACCACCCACTGTTGAAAACTTCTTGAAGACCACGGAAGTTTTGGATCAAGCTGATATTTGTGTCTCCCTTCATCAATATCTATGGGACCTCATGAACAGGTTGGATGGCGAGTAAACATCATGGTGGAGACAATGACGCCCACCTAGACATGAGTTCTCGTGATGGTCGGTGGCAGATATACACGCGGTAAAATCACAGGGAGACGACAAAGAAGAAAGAGGAAAAACCATATGGGACGGCTGCCTACCCTTCACCACATGCTTTAAGACCGCGACTCGGTCTATCTTAAGCTGGGTCATACCTGACGAGTCGGGTTGAGTCGCCAATATGGGACCTAAGGTGCAGTAATCCATACCATTAGTCCGTTCCCTCAAATCATGGGTGGTTAGGATCCCAAAAAATTCCCAAGGGATCCTTTTTTTTTAATGGTCCATTCTCAACTGGGAAAATTCCCCACTATTGATGACAAGGATATTGTCGCCTGGATTCTGAAATTTATTTGGATCCGATGATTTTCCCCTTGGCAGAAGGAAAAAAAAAAAAAAACACTTGTCAAACTGTGTGAAGGCTTCTTCCATGCAGGTGGCATGGCCTATTAGTACATGTGAATTTAGACCGTTTGTCCTCATTCTGATATCTTTGTTTAATTCTGACCGCTACCACATTCTTTTCAACGACTACTGTTTGATGGTGTTGTCCCATGTACAATGGCTATAGTTATGGGTGTCCCTGCCTTGTAGTAAATGGTTTTCAAACTTGAATTTTGCAACCTCGGCCTCTCGTTCTTTCACTTTAGATAATGCATTTATTCTTTCAGATCATCTACCAATGACAATGGCAGGAGATATATTTAGCCTAATTGAAGTTTTGGGCCTTGATTAGAGTGAAATTTCAGAATAAGATTTGTGTAGCCAACCCTAATTAATTGAGATAAAGGCTTAGATTACTGTGAATCTCTAGGGATAAACCATGAAATTTGAAGAAAAAATAATAATAAGCTTCATCAAATTCTGTCAAGACTCCTGAAAGATTCAATTTTATCAGATGTGTCAAAAAAACACTTTATATTATTTATTTTAAATCTTATTTTTTCTTTTCTTTTTTGGGTTAGTACACAAATCCCACTGTTAGCCACACTTCAATGTTAGCCACGTCCCCATGTTGGGAATCAATCCCAGGACCTCAGTGTTGAAATGAGGTTATCTTCATTCAGTCTACCACTGTCCCAAAGGTGTGGGTGTATATAAATCTTAAATACTACTGAAAAATTTTTAAATCAAAAAGAAAAAACCACGAGTACTGACTCTGATTGATTCCACAGCTTCCACTCTAGTCGAGTTATTATTATTATTATTATTATTATTATTATTATCACTAAGAGAAACTAGTTACCCCCATCTGATCAATAGAAACCTTAATATATCAATGTTTTTGGAATTTTATTCTCAAACTCTATCTTTCTAAAGTCGTCATTCTTGTAATAATAATGCACACATCAACACGTACATATAATTTAAATTAGGATACTTTTGTTTATTACTGATCATGTTATTCTTTGTTTTTAATGCATAAATTATACACAATGAGTTTCACTAAGCCCACACACAGCTCTACACGTGTCCTAAATAGAAACGTAACACACGTCAGCATCACTCAAGTGGGTCCCACCATGCCGATGAAGTGGTCCAACTGCACATGTACTCGAGTGTAAAATATAAGCCTTTTTTTTTTTAAGAATATGGACGTCCACTTAATAGGCCTGGCAAAATTCCACACGACCTGCTAACCCGCACAAAAAAACTAATGTTCGGGTCCAGCCTTATCATGTCAGGTCACTAATGGGTTGGCCCATTAAGACCCATCATAATGGGCCGTGTCAATGCTTTACCCACAAAACCCGTTTAACCCGTTAGTGAGATCATTTTGGTAATTATCCTTATTGTGGTGAGAAACCCCTGAGAAACTAAGACAGCCAATAAAACTCTCTCTCTCTATCTCGCTCTCTCCCTCTCAGGAGTTTTCTCCATCTTTTTGCCAACGGCCTCAGACGGCCACACTTCAAAATCTCTGCCGAATCGAGCAGCCTTCTCCATCACCCTGCCTACGATAGCACGGCCTGTTTATTTAACTGGTTAAATGGATCGAGCTGCGGGTAATCCATTAAATTAACGAATGGGTTTGGGTTTCTAGATTTTCAACCCGTTAGCTAACGTGCCGGGTTTGGGTGAGCAAATTTTGTACATGACACAACATAAACACAGTTCAACACAACCCATTTCCAGGCCTACCACCAGAGGTAGAGTTGGCCAAATGATCCCTTCAGATGCTAAGCAATGGATTTCTAGGATCATCTCTCCATGAGGCATTTCGTGCATATTTCATCCATGTGAAGGCCTGCAGTGTCAACCGTTTGGACCCTGAACAACGGTCCCCACTCATATGAAGTATGAACTACGGCATCAAGACACTGCTGATTTCCTAGCACGTCAGGTCCGGTCCTATTTTTCCTGCTTTTAAAATGTTACAACTTGTGAGATTAGGGCCTCACATGCTTTCATGGTTGACTCCCAAGAGTCGCAGGATCATCGGTATGCGATTGTCATGTGCACATGATACTCGAGCTTTCAGTTTGCAAGTTTGCACAGGTTAGACCAATATTGCTCTATATTGATCCAAAACAATACTGCCTTGGCTGCGTCATTGATCATGAAGCTCCAAAAATCTCCTTGATGGGCAAATCCCACCCTTTTATATGGCCTGATGGACGATTAATAAGAGAAAAATAGCAACGGTCCATGTATGGCTTAAAAATAAGCCTAAGGTTGATGGATTAGGATCTATCCAGGAGAATTTGGCAATGATCCAAGAACGATGATATTAGGTCAATAACGGGTCCCATGGGTTTTGACTTAAGTGTACTGTGCTTATGATAGGATTGATCACCCAATTGTTCCTCTCATCCATGTAATGCATTGATGAATGGATTTGATGGCATATAAACATCAAGGCCTTACAGAAAATTAATGGAGAGAGTGCCCATCCAACTGTTTCATATGGCCTAGCTAGCTTACCGGACTTGCCTGAGTTTTTTGTATGGGTGAACATGAGCAGTTAATTACCTGATGGAAGAGGTAGATCTTATGAAAGTTCACATGCAATAATATCATGATATTAGTTGGAAAAATAATAAAATGCTTAAATAATTTGCTTTGCAAAATATATTTAAATTTTAAATTAATTTATTATTTTAAAATAAATACTTTTATTTTTAAAGAGATTTTCCAAAATGCAAGAGAGTGAAGAAAAAGTGGTGGGTGGAATTATCCAATGGTTGTGATCTTCCAAACATGGGCCACATGCGATGGGGAATATTAGGTGGACGGTCACCATTGGCCATGTCAACATACCACTTGTACTGTAAAGAGATGGCTCTACCACATTTGGAATATTCAGGCCAACCCATCTCCTAGGGAAACAAGGTGGTCCCCAGGCAAGAGTTTGTAGGTTGTCAACAGGCTGGCGCTGGGTTTGGTTTTGAATTGTCCGGATCAACTCAATCAAAATAATGTTGTTGGGCCATTACAGCCCCTGGATGCATAATGGCAGTTTCGTAACTTAAAGACACGATGAGGGTAGTCATCTGTTTCATCATAGGAGTGCCTGATTCCTACGGACAAGGATAGACAGCCTCACATGGCGTAGGTAAAAACATGAGGAGAATACAATAAATTAATAAATAAGATGGAAAACGTGGGTTAATGCAATGGGAAGGCTACCGCATGCCTAATGGGTGCAAATGGTCGGGTTGACCCGATAGGCCATTTTACCTGATCCGAAAATAATGGGCTTGGATTCAAAATTTAGACTTGTTGATGTAAAGCGGGTCCTGGACGCTTTCATGGTGAGGAGAGATAAGAAGACATGCAAAATTGATTTTTCAATTTTTAAGTATTTTTTAATGCGGTTACCGAGTAACGGCATCCACAGATGCGGTATACCTGGTAGCCGCATCCAAAATTTGATGGAAAATCCCACCCAAGCCACCTGTCTCCACCGATCGATTGACTCTCCAATCAATATTCAGCAAGTGCCTGCGATCGATGCACAGCCCACTTTACATCAAGCATGAAGTACCGATGGCCCCTAGGTCTATTTAAACCGCTCAGATCAGATGAACTGAGGACGAATGGACGTAGAGAGAGAAAGAAAGACCGATGGTGATCGTCGGTTTCTCAAAGTGATCAGAAAGATAGAGTTGCTAGGAAACTCTGCCCAATCGACAGCCAACACTCCAACATCACAACCAAACATACAGATGCTGGAAGTATGCATTATCTGATGAAATCCCAAGTTCCTACCAACCTGACAGAGACCGGAATTGCGATACTCTGATCACCTACTATCTGCCACCATCTCTTTCTGTCTCTTGTCCAATTCTACTTCTTTTAACTGACAAGTCAAATGCCACTACCAATGCTGAAATCCATGAGTAGGGTCGAAGGCAGGGATGTCCGACCATCTCTTTCCTCATAAAGTGTGTCTGACTTCCTCTTTTTTCCTTTCACATCTCGAACGTCAAACCATATTTGACTCCGCACATTTTCTACACTTCTACCACATCTACACTCACTCACACTTTTACATTGTTTTCGCTTCTTTTCTATTTTTGCCAACTCAAACCTTAAAAAGCCTGCGACGTTTGGCATAACCCTATTATATTACTGTTGCTTGTGTTATTTTGTCTACCCGAGTCCTAAAAAGCCTGGAAAGTATGGCTTAACCTACAAGTTTGAATACTCTTCAAAATTCCACCATAAATCATCAAACCCAACAAAGTAGAAACTGTGTGTTGCACGGGCGGTTAGGAGGTGCCTAACACCTTCCCCTGTCGTAACCGAAATCATTACCTAGAATTCACGGCGCAAATCAATTTATCCAAATGGGAGTCATTTTGAAACAGGAGTTCTTCGGAATACCCTACTCATTCTGACGTTTTCATGAGTTCTAACCGACCGTGGATTCTGATGCCTCTTTTCTGCTGGTGGTGACTCTATCCAATATATCAAGTCCAAAAACATTGTTCGGTCATCTTTGGAAAGGTTTTGCACAACCAAAGCAAGCAAATTAGTTAAAGAATCCAATTATTGCAATCATGCACCCCACAAATAGATAAAACCAAGCGAGAAACCCCAAGCCAAAAGAAAACATAATAAGCCCCTCACGGTCCCAAGCGTAATCGGATATCCACACCCACTTCATTAAAATAATTTCTCCGTTTCTTTCTTAATCTAATTCAAGCATGTGACCACAACTTGGGTCTTAATCCAAAATTCTAACCCAATTATTAAATGTATCAAGTGGTCACGATGTAAATGGAGCTGACTTGACCTAATGCATTTGCCCTTGCACAACACAACGCTGGTGGCGTGGCCTATACCTGAAATATCCAAGCCGTCCATCACGTTCATCTGCCCATGAGAATTTTTTACACAAAATAAATGCGTTCCCTTCATCAGGTGGGCCACCATTTTAGAAGCTGTTAGACAGGTTTGAACACCTCATCTTTCAGTAGTACATCTGTTTCATAAACATCTATGGTCCACCATAAGATTGGATCGACCAACCTAATTCTTGGGAAAGAACATATATACATCATGGTACTCTTCTAAGTGAACGGACGGGAATGTTGCATTAGGTGGCCATGTTGACAGATGGGTAGCGTGTACGTTAGCTCTCTTGTACGACCTGTGGGCTTAGTACATAGCTTCGAGCTCAGCCCTTGTGCCTCTGGTGTATGCTGCAACCGATGTCTCCATTAGAAGGCTAACCACCGCACTCGCCATTTGTCTCTGCATTACAAGCACCCACTTCAGAAGGTGGGCCTGTGTGTGTGTGTGTGTGTTTTGGTATTATGAGAATCATATAATAGTGTCATGAAATCGACCCTATTTCTACTATACATAGAGCCCCTGCATTCGTCTGATTAACCATGTTGATGTTCATGGGAACAAGGGGACAACTACTCAATGTTTATGATCCCCGATATCGTACAAGATTGGTTCTCAATATGCAAGGTTTTGAGAAATCACCAGGCTTGCAAATGGATGAATGGACCAAAACAATGGTTTACATTTACTGATCAAGCTCCATTGATTGGACAGTTGGAATTATCTAACGTGTATGATTATGTGACATGGCCCATCAACAAAAAGCTTCCTTTTCTTAATCTTGCACTTCATTTACCAATAAACATGTATCATTTCCAATGGCTGCATGGGAAATATTAAAAGATGTTCGAAACTAGAAAAGGAAAAAACTGAGAATTACCAAATGAGAATGAAAAAGGAAATGCTGAGATCCCAATGAAGAACCGATTCAAATCCCTGCAATGGAGAAGTTCGAGAAACTCTCTTTTTAAATACCCATTCCAAAGTACAACTTCACTAATAAAATATTATATTATATTATATTATATTATATTATATTAATACAATATAACATGATATAATATAGTACCGGATAATGAGCCTAGCATGCTAATCCTACACGCTAGCTTGTGCAATAAAGCTTATGTATATGCCATATCCAACGTGGCTTGGAAGATCCCATATCCAATCCATCTATCATAAGGGAACAACTATATTTATGCCCTAGCCCAAGAATCAGGTTGATCCACTGGTCAGGTGGGCCATAGTTTGCAAAACAATGTACGACTCTGAAATACTTGACTGAAAATTTCTAACCAATCCACATGTTTCCAATATTTGGTCTCAAATGCTGAGTGGACCAGATTCCTTACATGTAGAATGTCAGACTGACCAGATGAATAGATTGGATCTCGCACCCATGTTCCTTGATGGCACATATGTGGCGTGTACATGAGCTTTATTGCACATGGGTACGCACTCAGCAAAGCTCTATAATACAATATGAAGAGAAATGCTCCAGTGCTCCTGGTTGCATCAGTTCATTTGGATTGTTCAACCGATGAATCTGAGCTGTCCATTAAGTCAAGAACACTAATCGAATGATCTAATCCATTCTTAACTTGATCTTATTTGGGATGACTATGTTTGCCTAACAAAAGTGATTCAGAATCGTGAGCAATCCACGATGGCTCTAACAAATAGCTGGATCAGATTGTTAGTCAGACCTGATTTTGTGTAAACAATATTGACCGTACAGTATGAGGCTCTTAATCAATGGTTAATGTTTGTTGGATTGATGTGGTCTTTTTAGAGTAGTCTAGGAATCATGGGTTTAGACGTAATGAGCAATCTCAATCAATGAATTGGACTGTCCAAGTGGATGAATGTAACTAGGCTCACTATAACTTATAGTGGTCTGCATGGAGCTTTTGTCCAATGTAGTACACGAGAGAAACTTATTCGACCACTTATCTTAAGCAGTCAAGTGGATCACATTGTATGACAAGTCTTATTTGACCACTTATATTAAGCAGCCTAGGTGTTTTCCAGCTGGGCTAGCAGGTGAGACACGATTTGTCTCTAAATCCTAGTGTAAAACTTATACGTAATGCGGAATAATCAGATCGTTTATGTATCGAATAATGGAGATTCTATATATGTAATCTTAAAACCATACCTGATTGGGAAAACATTCCCGATGCCGTCATGTTGCCGAGAAGAACTCTTGGTCTTCCGCACCTTACACCTTTAGGAGAACCTCTCAATGGGGACTAGGGTTTTCTCTTGTGTGTTGGTGAGGGGACCAAGACCTATATTTATAGGAAAGAGGGCCAGAGAAGCTTACCCATCACTCTTCTCTCCTCTAGGGTCTCCACACCGTAGGTTTCCATATCTGGCTTAATAACCGCGTATAGGGAACACAGTTCAAGCGTCCCGCCCCAAACCTATTTGCAATTATCACAACTATAGTAGGGCCCACTAAAACACTCAATCTAAATAATCCAACAGTCATGATATAAACCGATGATCATGTGTGGCCCACTTAATGGAGTCTTACACCTAGCTCATCTTCAAAATAAATAAGTAAGACAGATAATAAATAAAATAACTAAAGGAAAAATATATATTTTTGGTCTGCACTGTAGAGATATCCTCCAACGCACATGCAATTATGGTTTAAGACTAGAACGAGTCCCGTGCAACTCATCCGAATCTACTCACACACGATCGGATCCGGATCCAAGCGGATCAACAGCATGAGTCATCTCTGACTCAACAAAGCCGACCGTTTCACCACTGACTCAGGCGAGTCGCAATAGGACGCGTGACCTAAGTATCCTTTAAAATATGCATGCACCATTGCTCCATGATTGGAGCAATTCCACGTTCTTGATCTCACAATAATAATAATAATTTTTCAGTTCTGACTCAGTTACGCAAGTACACATGAATATGCATAATATGCATACCGTAGACGTACACACGTCCACATTCATGGAAATCCTCTTTCCTGTAAGGATTTTCTTATTTGCAGATGTATACCTTCCTCTTTCTAGGGATTTTCTTATGAGATTTGGACCGTACCAGCACTGTAGTAGCGTGCAATTCCCCCCTTGTCTACTCCTTCAAACTAATGCCAGTTGTAGCCTTCCAAAGAATTTTTTCATTTTTTAGACAAAACTACCCTCCATCATCTTGAGCAACTACCTCCATAATCTTGAGCCCTATGCCTAGCAGGTATTAATGGTGGAAGAATGGATTGAGCTGGATGGTACAGAAATTGCAGTGAGGCCCGTTGTAAGGCAAGTTTTCGATTCACACCTCCCATAACTTTCATGAGCTCATTATAATATATAATGCCAAAATTCATGAAGAAGACCGCACCACAAGAAATATTGGGAGTTGTTTGAGACCATTGAAAACTTGTTAAAGGGCCTCGGACTTATTGGATAAATATGATATTTGTTTTTTTTTTCCTTCACCCATGTTTCTGTGTATGGATAGGTTGAAATATGACATATAAATATAGGGTAGGCTCCACAAAGCTTAGTGTGTACCGTAATCAATTAGTCGCATATCTGTACCACTAAAAAAGCTTTTGTGAGAAACTTTCGACAGTTACATTCTTAATACAAAAATTTGCATCCATTTAATCAAGTGGCCCATCAGATGGTAGATCCAATCCATTTATAATGTCTATGGCCTAAGATTTCATTGAGAATGTGTTAGATTCACGCTCTTTCAAGATACTGGTCACCCATAATGATAAAAAAAAAAGGCCAAATGATTTCTGAAACAATATATTCTTCTTTATTGTGTTGTGGGCCACTTAATCGGAAGATATCTATCATTCTCTAGTTAGTCACATTCCTCAAAATTCTAGAGAGAATGGATAGAGTGGATTTAACTAAAAGTCGAAAATGGGGCCCATAGAGATTGTACGTCTACCAACACATGACACATGACAACTTCGAACCTTAATACATGACAACCTAGACCTTAGACCTTATCAACCTTAACCCTTAACACACTACAACCTAGACCCTGTCAACCTCGACCCTAGACCCTGTTAACAACCTAGACCCTACCAACCTCGACCCTGACCCTTAACACATGACAACATGAACCCTTAATACATGACAACATTGACCCTTACCATATGAGAACCTCGATACTAGTTTGTATGTGTTAAGATTCGAGGATGACATAACTATTCAACCCAGGCAATACATTATAAAATTTAAATATTGTCTCCTTCATTGTCTTCCACATGACAACTACAACAATCCCTTTCCACCTCAAATCCCTTCCAACAATCACGTTTCCTAACGACAATCACTTCTCCCCATGACAATAACCATGACCATCTCTCTATCCACAACCAAAAGTGTTTCTTTCATCTCTAAGAAATTGATATTTCGCAAAAAAAATTAATTCAAAAATTCATTCAAAATGCCTTCCACATTTAGTGGCTTCCATCTGTAAGAAACGTGATCGTTAGAGCAAACTAAACACTCATTTTTAGAGTCTTAGAAGTTGTTGGCCACTATATGCCAGAGAAGTTGATGGTGGTGACTGTGTGTCGAAAAATGCAGTCGAATGAGGTGGTGGTGGGTCCCTAAAAGACATGCTCGAAAAAGAAGAAGAATGGTATCAAGAAGACAATAATGGGTCCTTAAATGGCCTTCAACCCTACCTAAAGAGTCTTCGAACCACGTCTCTAGGGGCCACCATGAGGTACGTCTCGAATCAATTCCATCCATAGAAGTTGGAATTTAATGAAAGGCCATAATGCAAAGAATGACCCACATCTGCAGATCAGGTAGACCACACCACATGAAAACAATTAGCAACAGTTGTCGAGTCTTGTGGGTCATAAAGAGTTTGTATCGATATAAAATTACTACATTCCCAAAGAAATGGTGAGCCACAAAGAAAATGAACGGATTGGATCTACCTTCCAATGGACCCAATCACTAGGTCATGGTCATGGTCATAATATGCCTTAAGAAGCTGCATTCTAGATTTCAAAACAAGGGCATTTTCGTCCACTAAAAATTTAAAAATGGATCAAAGGGTCAAGCTAAGAAAAAATTTAAAACTCTTTTCCTCAAATAAAATTTAGCCATTCCACAATCTAGTAGGGTCAAAATCCTTTTTCTTATTTGCGGATGTATACCTTCCTATTTCCTAGAGGGATTTTCTTATTTGTGGGTGTATTACCTTGGTGCACAGCGATCGACTACATGAGGTTTGCTCAAATACATCCATGTATTTCAATAAAATACATTGAGACTCTAGCCCTTTTCCCCGGCTCAAACTGTTTATTTGATATGGCTTGAATTAATCCTCAGATTTAATATTTCAAAGCAAAAGACCCAAATATCAAATAGGTTTAAATGATGCGAGATTTTGTATTTTTGACTTTGGACCATACAAAATGATACTTGGATGGCAAATAAACACATGGGGGGGAGACGCCCACCTAGACCTGAGTTCCCGTACTAGTGGTCGGTTGCAGATACTAGATGGTCTTACCCGTGGTCGGTATGATCTTTCCTAGTCAAAGTAAAAGACCCAAATATCAAATAGGTTTAAATGATGCAATTGAGACTTTTTTATTTTTTACTTCGGACGATACAAAATGATACTTGTCATATAAATAATTTGGATCATTGGATGGCAAATAAAGACAAATGGTGGGGAGACGCCCATCTAGACCTTAGTTCCCGTCATGGTCGGTTGCAGATGCTAGATGGTCTTACCCGCGGTAAGATCACAGGGAGACGATAAATAAGAAAGAGGAAACAAACCACGACTACCTTTTAAGACGGCGACTCGGTCTCTCTGAAGCTGAGTCATACCTGACAAGGCAGGTTGAGTCACCAATAGGGGGCCTAAGTTGCAGTAATCCATACCATTAGTCCGTTGCCTCACATCATGGGTGGTTAGGATCCAAGGGATCCTTTTTAGAAATGGCCCACTCTCAACTGGGAAAAACCCCAGAATTGATGACAAGGATATTTGTCCCCTAGATTCTGAAAATTATTTGGAACCGATGATCTTTCCCTTGATAGTAGGAAAAAAAAAAAAAAAACAGATGTGAAAATGTGGTAAGGCATGTTGCATGCAAGTGGCATGGAATATTAGTATATGTGAATTTAGACCGTCCACATATTGTCCTTATTCTGATATCTTTGTTTAATTCTGACCGCTACCATTTTCTCTTCGAAGACTTTTTGATGGCTACAGAACAATTTTTTTACGGCCTTGATTAACGGACATGTGTGCTAAATTGCACAATGAATGAGTCCACGTACAGAATGGTCAACACACCGTAGAAATCCCTGGATAAGTGAGTACGGCCATTCACATGCATGCACACATCTGCTGACCGCTGAACGCATGAGATAGATGTGCCTTCTTCCCAAGTGTCCTCGTGGTGGGCCCCACTTCAGATTGCGCACGTTAAATCCAAACCTCTAATTAATGTTGAGTTTGGACTATTGGCCTTTATCGCTTAGTCATCCATTCGTTCACCAACGATTGGCCAGTTTCGATAAAAAGGAGCAGTGCCAATATTCTTTCACGGTTTGGATGGTCCAGATTCAGGAACTTATTTGCCACCTGTACAGTGGCTTTGTACATGAACATGGAATCAAACTCTGCCGGAGTATCAAATCCCAACAAACACATGGAGATATCCAAGCCGCTCATCATTCATTATCCACTACCTAGCTACATGCATTAGCCCCCTGTCGGGCTGATCTAATCCTAATGTGGAACAACAAATACTTGAGAAAATGGACTGACGAGTGAAATGGCCAATAGTCCAGTTCAACATACACGTGTTCTTGTTCTATTGGTAACAGTTCAAATGTTTCCGTTTCTTCTCAGGCATGTCTGGATGCATGGAATCAAAAGGGAAAAAAAAACAAATAAACAAACAAACACAAATGGAAAAAGTCTTCCTTTGATATGATAATTTGACATATTTGGATAGCGAAGCGGAACAGAAAATTCCGCGTAAGAATTACTATACTTTTTCATGGTAGTACAATAAATCATGCGACTGTTGTCATACAAGTTAAAAAATTTCAACTGTCATTTAGCTCAATCCATACAAAAATATGTTGAGGTGAACCATTAAACAAATTTGGATTTTATCTTTGCCCAAAATTAAAATTTTGTATTTGTCTTTAAAGTTTACTTTTCCATGAACACTTTTATGTAGCTGATAAAATAATTCATTATTCCTACACATATGATTATTACATCAAGTGTTCATGTACTACTAGTCTAATTGTTCATCTTCTTCAACACTACATTTTAATGGTAAGGTTTACTTCTCTACATCATCTTAAGCATAGTTTGCATACTCACTATAATCATTGTGCAATTTTTCTCTACACTGAGATTTTTAATGCCCATTTTTTATATAATGGTGATACTGAATATGAGATTTAGCATACTTATTTTTATGCTTCTAGGTTGGAGGTATTTTTTCTTCTTTTGTAGAGAGATTTTCATATTCCTTAAAGATAGAATTTGATCTACCACCCTTTCCTTAGCCTGTTCGACAACCTCTACTGCATTGAAAACTAACTCTTTCATTGATAGAAATCCTACTTTGCAATGCTAGCTTGCTCTATGGTGTTAGCTGATTTTTTTATTCATCCTATGCTCATGTGGACATAAAACAATCAGTCAACCCATGAACTAACATGTTTGATAAAGTAATACATTCTTCAATTGCCACAATAACCTAATTAAAACGCTTGGTCATGAATCTTATCATTTTCTCCATGATCCATAGATCATCAAAGGTTTTTCCATTTACCATTAACTGACTCACTACAGCCAAAACACGAAATAAGTAATCTGAAATTGATTCAGAAAAAAATTATATTAAGGATTCAAATTCCCTTCTTAAGGTTTATAACTTTACACTCTTAACTTTTGTGTCACTTTTATAAAGCTTTGCAAAATACCTCACTCTTCTTTTACTGAATTTACTTGCGATTTTCAATAAAAAAAAAAAAGATATTAGATTCATATATTGAGTGCTAGATCAAATAAAAGGCCAAGTTGATCCATCCTTCTTTAATTTTTTTCAGTTTTTACTTCTATGTTTGTTGTAGTGTATACCAAACTTCTTTAAATCAGTTACTTCTTGTGACCGTCCACTAATCTCCAAAGATTTTGGGATTGAAAAAGAAAAAAACATTTGAATGCTCCAATGAACATAATCCTTTCCACTAAAGCGTACGTGGAAGTTGAGTTTCAAGTGTATTATTGATACCTTGTCTCAACCTAAATAAACACGTTAAAAAAAAATGAAAACCTTCGTCAATTTTACGCGAACAAGAAGGCACTTTATTTACATACCAAAATTACCATGTGTTCATGAAAAATGAACAAAGAATACCTTCTTGTGCCTTAGCTCTAATACTGCAAGTGTGACTTAGAGAAAACCAAACCCTTTCTTCTCCTTAAGTCATTTTATCTCTCACACATGAGTACACAAAAGACAAGAGAATAAGAAAATAAAAATCTTTATCGCTTGTTTAAAAAAGAAAACAACTAACCTAGTTGTACCATATAATTGGAATTCAAGTTTACATTTCTAATGCTGATCAATTTTGTGGGGAACTTCCCTAAGCGTGATTAATCAGACACTCAGGCCTCTCCCTACCTCCATTTTGGATCTTTTCGTCTAAGGGCCTGTTTGTTTCAGTGTAAAAAGAGGTAAATGCATGCAATTTGATATAAGTTAGTAATTGTTATCATTTATCTTTGTTTGATAAGAGTGTAAAGGAAGTGTATTTACTTTTTGTAAAAAGCCTTTGAAAAAGATTGCCATCCATTCATGGGCCCTATTGTGATGGCTGTGGCATATCCACACCGTTCATTCATTTTCTCGGAACATTTTAAGGTTTGAGCCAAAAACCGAGGTTGATTCGAAGTTAAAGTGGCCCACACCATAAGAAATTATGGTTGTAAAAGGTTTTTAATAGTAGGCATTCAACCAATTGTTTCTTGTGGCGTGGTCCACCTCATCTTTGGATTTGTCTCGATTTTGGGTTCATGTCCTAAAATCACCTTGCGAAATGGATGGATAGAGTGGATAAGACACATGTATCATAGTGGGCTCCACATGAAATTCAAACATTCCTTGATTTTAGTGTCCCTGAAAATGTGTAAGGAATTAATGATAAATCATCATTTCTCATTTACTTGTATTTACATTATGTAATTATTGCCGGCCCTAACATTTACTTGAATTATTGCAATTCAATTATAAGAAAGTGGTCCCCAGTCGATTGTACCATCGTTTAGGACTTATCAGAATGTGGTAAATGGAGCTCACGTACGTGGAGGTCTGACGTGAACAAATGCTAAAAAATGCTATAAAAAAAAAAACCAGTTTTACGTCCAACTTGCAGGGGAGGTTTAAGAACTTAGCAGGGGAGGATGACAAATGCTAAAAAATGCTAAAAAATAACCAGTTTTACGTCCAACTTGTTGCTTGTGAGGTCCATTATGGTGTTTGTATAACATCCTACCAGGGTATTCCTACCATGAAAATGAAATGGCCCAAAAATCAGGTCAATCCAACTATCTGGTGAGCCAAAATATAAAAAACAATGCACAACCATCTAAAAACTACCCCACATTCATATGAGTCCAATTTAGATCAAAATGATTTTTGGGGCGTCTCATTTTATTGCAGGGTTCCATGGTCAAACGATGAGATGGCATACAAACACCACAATTGGGTTCCACACACCAACCAGTTTGAAATACAACTGTGTTTGCGCATTTCTCATGGATGACTTGCTTAGTTGGAAAATAAGGCTTGGGAGTGGGATCATCATCATCACCTGAGCCTCATCCTAACTAATTCTATTGAGAAGGCATGGCAGGTAGAAAGAAGAAGAATTATTCTCTTTTTCTAAAGTTTGCAATGTGATCAGCCCCTAAAAGTGACTTACCTATCAATAGTTTCTGTTTTTATTTTATGTTTGTGGCTTCCCACAATTTCTTTTCTTTTCTATTTTTCTAGGTATGGTGGCATCATAACAAGTGGATCCCTTGGTAACCATATGAGTGACAAGATTTATGTGGGATTTATTTATATATCTCGCATTGACGGTGAGACCTATCATATAGATGGGTCCATCATATAAATGGCTTAAGGTGCCCTCTCATCTATAGATGGTTTTGGTCATTGAAAAGAATCCAGATCCATGGCAAGAGTCACAAGAGATGCATTTTAGCAAACCTCCAAAGTCAATGAGTTTTTTTTTTTTGTTATATATATATTAAGAAACAAAAGAAAGGAGCCAGAGAGAGCCTCCAAAGTCAATGAGTTGTTTTACCTGAGGTTTGCTATGTAGACTCTGCCCATCAAAAGTAGGCACAAGTGCTAATATGGAACACCAGTGCAAGATCCGAGTTTTCCATATAGTTGGAAATAATTTTTAGACCTACCTAATATCTCATACGGTGTTTACATTTTTACTGCTCAGGTGGCACACAATGCACGGAGTAAATTGATGGTTAAAATACTTTATTCTAGCCATCCATTTGTTTTGATATGTTGTGGCCCACCTGAGGTTTGAAATGACTTTAGTCCAGAAGTTAAAAATCGCAAACACGTGGATTTGTAGGGCTCCCACACGCGTGTGCAATTAATTGTACTTCACCACATAAGAAAAATCTCTTTTACAGACCGCATGCCTATTTTCATATAGCTGAGTGCATTTGTGAACATAGAAAGCATTCCAGAGAACCACATATTGGGATTCCTCAAAGCTAGTAATTTGAGAGAGAATGTGTTTCCGCAGGTTTCGATCTAATTTCATTTACGCACCATAAAAGATAAGAAACACCACATTTCATCTCTTCATTAACTGAACGAATTACTACCTTTTAAATATATACAAATATCATACGGAGGTCGACCCATCCATTTTACAGAATTGGTTTATTTTTAGTCTAATAACAGCGTCTGAAATGGGTTTATATTAGTCTAATAACAGCATCTGAGTTTCGTTTTCATGGGCGAACAATCCCTTTGCCTCCTTCACGTGACCCAACAGCCCTCAGTGATGCAGCTCCTCTCGGTCTCTTTCTAACGGTCGCCAAGGTTGCATTTCTAGACTGGACACTGATTGTTTGTTCGCCTCCATCGTCTACGCTCATAGATATTTCTTCACTTGTGACTGTTACGGCTGTTCCAAGCACTGTATCATGCATGTATGCTACATCCAATGCCTCCACAGCAAGGCCAACAACTGCGCTCTCCATTTTTGTCTGCAATATAATCACCCACTTGAGAACAACAATGCTATAGGCAGGAAACAGTATAGAAGAAGGCTTCGGTTTTATAATGTTATCAAAGAAAAGGGAAATCAAAGGTGACTGCCCCAATCACTACGATACATGTGGAATAAAAAATAAATAAAATACATGTGGACCATGTGATGGGACTATTCATTTGATTGACTGCAAGCCATTGGTAACGGTTTGTGGCCGTGATAGCAGTTTGGTTTAAACCAAATCCTTGCTATATATGGGGGAGAACTATCTATAGTGTATGCCATGGACAGAGTTATAGCCGTGTGATCATCTGGCTGCAAACCAATGATCAAACCAAATAACGATTTACATTTAATGAACAAAAGTCCATCGACTGGATGGTAAGAACCATTTAATCAGAGTCAATTTTTCATAACTTAGCCACAAAAGCTAAGATATTAATCTACTCTTTTAATTAAAAAAAAAAACAAGCTTAAAAGATTAAAAGATGGTAGGAAATTTGAAGGAATAGACTGAGAGTTAATTACCTTTGAGGAATGAGATTGAGAAAAGCAAATGCTAAGATTCTAACAAGGAAGAACAGACTCAAAACCCCTTCTGTGGAGAGAAGTATGACAAATGATCTTCTTATATAACACATTCCAAACTACAACTCAGCAAATAGTGTTGTAATATAATATAGCAGATAGAATATTAAAATTCCCAGTAGTACCAAATACAGCAAATAACTACTGATATCAGTTTTCCATAATCTTTTATTAGGTTACAAACGTGGTGTATTCGTAACTTTCTGTTGCTACCTTTTTTGCAATCCCGTCTTCAACTTTCACAGTTCTTGACTATTGCTACTTTTGAAATAAAATTCCCTTAAGTTAGCCATAACATTCCTTCTTACCTAGCACTCCGTGTTGTGACGCGGTGTGTGATCTCGTTTTATCACACCATCTCACTTACTTAGTCTGAGAGAACCTCTCGGACTACGTACAATCCATTACAACGCAACCCGTTTCTCAATACTTGACTCCGGTAATTGTTTTGAACAATGAAATATTTAGCCAGCGGAAGATACCGATAACTAACATTCTAGAGTTTTGTTCACACCTCATCAGTAATCTAATTGATGAGTTCACACGCTCACAAACCAACACTTCGAATGAGAGAACATGGTAATCATCTCTCTCTATTCGATTTGGTTACCCGGTCTTTATATAGAAATACCCGATACCACTACCACACTTTCCAATGTCTGACATACTGGGACAATGTGCTTTCTAGTGAAACTCGGCACTACAGTCTAAACTACCCCCCAGAAACAAGGCTTTCCTACACGACTTCCTTAGTCTTTTTAGTTTCTAATAACTGTAGGTTTATCTGTTTCTACTCTATGTCCGGCTATGAGTTTACGCACCTCTATATGTTCTAGTCCACCTCGTGGGTGGACACGTTTTTTTAGACGGGTCTCTAGCGTCCAATAGCCGTTCCATATCCCTATCGAACTTACAATGTAAGTGGGAATAGTGCCTACTGCTCTACCTGAGAGACATGTTCTTACTCTGTACTCTCGACCGCCTCGAAGGACCCGCTTTTTCACTAACCCACATTCACTTAAAAAACCTTCTTTGTACTATCCATATTCGAATCTAACCACCACTTACCTATACGAGTCACTATTCCATACCTGAAATCACTCTATAAGCGCAACTAATACTTCGTTCATAGGTAGTCCAAGCACAATCGAAACTAACGGGTTGTGCTGGAACTAGATTTTGTGTACCTACATTTTTGTTGAAAGGACGTACCCCTTAACCTAATTGCTTAAATTTACTGCATCGATCTTCCATTATATCATTTTCTCCGTTTCGTGTTCCAAACATCCAACTATTCTAGCAATATACCGGACTTTGTCAGTCAGCGGATCCGTTACCATGTTCTTTAATCTAAGGAAACACTACTCAGTCCCAAAAAGGTCCTCTTTCATACTAGTGACACAGATAAAGTTCTGTGACTCACTACCTTTCAAGTATTATGACCACAAAATACAATTACTGTACGAATAACGATCAGTATCTTACAGATTATAACTACATAATTTCTGAGTTGAAAGTCTCTGTAAGTTCTACTTCCTAAACTCTCTACGTTTCTCCCAAGAGTCATAACTATATATATATATATATATATATATATAATATATATATATATATATATATTTCTATACTTCTCATCCAACACCAACAGAGTTCGACTTATAGAACCCTTACATAACCATTTCAAACCTATTTGTTCAGGTTTGACCAGTTGTAAGGAGTGCGCCGAGAAAAGTTCGAAAGAAGTTTCGTTATAGGATTTAGTCTACTTCTTTTCGTCCTATACAGAGCACACGGAATAAGCTCGTATCACCCGTTGAACTACATACAATACCAGACCGGCTCTAATCTATAAAGTGTATGTCAGCCACAACACTCTTTTAAGTACCGAATGGGTACATTCGTTGTAACCCTTCCACACTTTACCGATAAAGCTATATAAACCCTATACGTTCTGATGCAGAATTGTAAGCGTTTCAGATTCCTATTCAAATAACCCATACACCTAAGTCTAATGCGTCCATCACACCCACATCTTCTACCTGAAGTCCAATGAGCAAACATAATTGCCCACCTCGCTAATCAACCTACATGTTCGAAAACAGCCACTACCGAGAAAGGTGATGACTTCGACTCATATACCGTCACTGTCTTCTCAACTTCCTCCAACAAACCAATTCCCCGTACTGTTTAGTTAACCCCGAAGCCGTCGTCCGGTACAGCTTATTAACACTATCGAGATCATGATATTTAAACCGATTCTTAAGACAAATAGTGAGAGTATGTCTTATGTAACTACACGCAGAGGTAAAAAATGTTGTCCACGAACTCCTTCCTTTACACTGAAATCTTTTCTAAGTGTGATTGCACTTAAGCTGCCTATACGAGTAGTTCCACTAAGGACGTCTCTTCAAGTTAAAGTTTATCCGACTTGTACAACGACGGATCCTAACAGAGCCTTCTCATTTCACGAAAACACGTCCCGGTGAACTATCGTTTTTCATATCGGGAATGTGTACTTAATTTGTCCCTGTAACCCTCCTTACACACTCCTCCTTTGCAGTAAGATTTCGAGTTGTACCCTTCCGACTACTGTCCCACCTAACCCCAAAAGAGTTTCGTCAAAAGGAGTTCAAAGAAAGTTCGTAGAGCTCCGGAATATTCTATCCCACTGGGATAGAGGGGATCAAATAAATAATAATATCGATTTCAAGAGTCGACCTCAAAGTTCTCCGATCAGCTCCCCGAAAACAGAAGGAATATTTCAAGGAGTCCCAACAGGCTAATAAAGAGAGTATAACATACGACTACCGTGTTAGTAGAAGCATTTGTCACTGACATTCAGGGACTTACACCACTTCTCGAAGAACGAAGTCAAAATCCGTCACAGCTCGGTCTTCTAGTTGTTGTTCTTCTTTTCCCACAAAACACAGATTGTTCAAAGTTCACGGTCCTAATTTTCTTAACTATCTTGATATCCATACAGATTTAGACACAGCGGAAAGTCGATAGAACCACAGGGATACTAGGTACCATCTCGAACTACACTCGAGAAAATCGGAAATTATCTCTCTCAGAAATTTTTTTAGATGATCAACCTTCCACGTAACAGACTTACTCCGACCTTTTTATCAAGAGTAGTTGGTGTAGTATAGGAGCCAGAATCTAGTATAAAATGGTCAACCCTTACACGGTAGCTTCCAGTAGATTTTCAACCTCCGAACCAAACGCCTGAAGAAGACCCCAAGCTTTCTATCCTCTTTCTTCACAGTAAACAGGTTAACCTTCTTAAAGTGACAGGTCTCGTTTCCCTCCCGAGCTCTAGTTTCCTGAATCTCTTCAGTACTAGTCAGTATATTAATTTAACCACACCCGTAACTGAACACGACTTCTGTTCTCAAATACCCGAAGGGAGTACTCCTCATTCATTTTCCATTTTAATAGACCGGCTCGAGAAGGATACCGACTGGGTTTCTTAAGAGGAAAAACCTTTCCCTAAACGTTCGAGAAGTAGGGGAATTACTAACTGGTTCACACTATCGACAAGCGAGCGGAGTTCACGTTCCGATGCTACATTATTATTAAGAGTCATTCTGGCTCCAACTAGGTGTCCCTTTCTCCATTTGTTAAACTTGATAGGATTTTGTTCCTTTTAGACTCTTAACTCTTCTTGATCTCTTGGTTCCTAGGTGAACATCATTAGGTTTAGTAGATGAGTAGGTTCGTGTTGTGTTAATATTAGTTTCAAGATAGAGAGTAGATTAACCTCCTATATTGTAAGTTCGTGTTTGTTAGGGTGAATTTAGATCTTTAGTTTAAGATCAAGATTACTTCATGTATCTTGAACTTGAACATTGGAAGCTTCATTGTCGGTACGGTTCTCTAATACCGTACGAGATCCCGATGATGTTAAGCTTAGATTTGTTTGAGTAGTACCGTTAGAATCTCTTAACGTTTCTAGAGTACAGGCCTCATATATTTAAGAGTAATAAGTAGATTTTTAAGTTTGAAATAAGTTTGATCTTCAAATTTTAAGTGTTAATTCTTTTCTCATAAATATATTTGTTTAATTTCGTAACTTTGATTGATGTTCAAAGTGGAGAATCGAGATCGATTCTCCAATTGATTTTTTTCGTAATTTTTGATCTTAATTTTGATTCTTTTCTTTCTTTTTGATCAACATACTCCAATCCTTCGGAGGATCTTGAACTTGAGGAACGAGGGTGCAGAAATTGATGGGATCTTCTCTTCTCGAGAGTATAAATATTACGTCGTTCTACTGTCGTTGTTACATCTAAAACAAAGCGAACCATGTTGTATTGGTTATTAATCTAACCGAAGTTTAAACTAAACATCGAAGGAACCTTGAACTAGAAGGAGTATCTACCAAATCTAAAAGTTCTAATAGAAAACTCACCCGGGTGGTCAGTCTAATCGTTGGCGAAGAGTTTTAGCGCGTTAAGCCCATGGAGGTCTTAATCAGTAGAACGAAAGTTGCGATACCTCACATATATCCACCTTAACCAGAGTTTAAAACTTATAATCATCTTTGGAAGGAGGAGATCTACTATCTGCCGAATCTAACAGGTTTATTTAAGATTTTAACCCAAGTTTTTAATCTTGTAAATCTCAAAATATTTTAGACGCATCAACCTTAGAAAGACTTATCACGTAGAAAGAAGTTGGCCATGCTAGTTTGGTATGTAGGAAAACTGGATTTTAAAATACTAATAAGTATATATCTACACCAAATTTTCTACCAGCCTAATCGAAGAAGTATAGTAATTACTACCAGGTGGATCAGGTAAAGTCTAAACTCGTCGCCTTAGTCTCAACTTTCTAGACGTACAGTTCCATTTATTTTGGCCGCCACGGTCAATCCGTAGCTTCGATCGACACGAACTACTTTGGAATTTTTCGGCGTGAGCTAATCTTCATATGGACAGATGGAATTGCAATAATCATCACGATGGCCCCATCTTGACTCAGCTTTTATTTTTTTGACTTGATGGACAAAGTATAAACTTTAGGGTTTTAATCTTTCACGTACCGGCTGGCTAGTCAGCCTGGGTAGACCAGAAACAAGGTCATCGAGAACTACTTCCGACAAACCCACCGTCTGACTAGATCTGGTCAGATCGGTTGTACCGGCTGACCAGAACTGGCCAATTCGGAGATACACTCGACTAAAAAGTGAAGAAAGAAGTGGAGAAAGGAGGTAGAGAACCCATAAAGGAGGAATCTAGAAGTTTCACACAATCTCACCAGTAAATCGTGTTTTATCATTTCAGAAAGAGAGTAAGGATATAAGTGTTTTTGTACATAATCTATCCAGAAAATAGTATCTTTCATACGTATTACATTACTACTTTTCCCCAATCTTATACATTATAAGTACCGAGTTGTTACCGATCATCCATTTCCTCTAACGTTAGAGATCAGTCTATTAATCTGATCAGAACCAGGGGAATCGCGGACCGAGGTCGTAGACTAAGGTAAGCATCGGCTTTCACGCTCTACACAACCCGGATTTACCCGAAGCGCGTATACGGGGAGTAGTAAGCGACGATAGTCCACTACACGAAGTCAAGTAGGTCAACCTTTCGAAGACGTACAGTTTGTCTCTACTGTAGGTACGAACCGTCACTCAAGGAAGTCCCAATAAGAATCAATTTAGTCGGATCCTAAACGCATTTAGAAGTCGACTCGATTTTCCTACCTGCTTCACCCATACCGTACGTTTTTACGGAGGGTTCTAAAAGACAAAAGCAAACCTTCGATAATATCCCACGTCTAGGTCAAATAACATCCCAGGTTCTATCTCCCCAAGTGGACCGAAGTTCCACGCAAAAAAACAAAGAGTCTCACGTCAAGCTTGTCTCTCTACGATCTAGTAAACAAGCACTCCCCCCTTAACCGGAGGTTCCATACCAGGGTAAAATCGGTCAACAAAACGTAAAGAGAAGAATCCCCCTTTTCAACCACCCACCCTCTCGGACCGTTACCACTGCCATACGCAAAAGTCAACTGATCCGTAGGAGTTATACACCGGAGGAAGAACTAGACTAAAAAGCCCTTCATATCGATCTTTCCTTGTAATCCTCATTACTATTACGTAGACCATTACTCCGCCCTTGGTAGGAGTCTTAAGGTTCTACCAACTCCAATAAATCAGTAACTTACTGGGTTAACTCTGAAAAAAGAAAATTCAAAGGTGGTATGTTTGAGTGTGAGCAACCTATTTGGCAAACCTAGTAACCTTCTACTGGGTTTAAATTTCCGATTTGACGGGTCAAAAAAATAAAAAGAAAATGTAAAAGTAAAAGAAAACTCTTCGTGTGGTTGATATTAAAACAACTATTTCGTTTTAAAGACTTGTCCTTAAGGAATACAGAAGTAGTGTCTACTCGGCGTGAACACTGTTTATAGTGGGTCTAAAACTTTTAGAGCATTGTGACAACGTTTATAAGTAATTTGCTATAATAGGGTCATAATAAGACTATAAAAGTTTTACGGCCGTCTACGTGTAAAAATAGTCCTTTAATAACGTTATAATTAAAGTTTTTGTCATAATTCGAATTCCTGAAACAACATATTTATTTATGATCTCGATTTGAGCAAAAACTTCACTTGATGTAGGGAAGCGAAGGAAAAGAATTTTTGGACCTAATGGAATCAGAGAGCTGACCATCATGAGGTCGACCTTCTGCGAAAAGACACTTATAAGATTGGAGTCAATACACCACCGGCGCTTTCGCTTTTTACCGTTAAGGCATTAATTTTCACAGTTACTACCATCGAAAACTTATTACTTTGCTAAACAGTCTAAGCTGCCGGCTTTGGATTCAAGCACGCAACCACTCAGCATCTATTATTTATCAGAAGGCGCCGCGATACCAGGTTTCTGCCGGCTGTCTCTTCTTCTCCTTTGTTTGTTGTCGATGGATCCTTCGCCTAACGCATGACTCATTTGAGACACCCCGGGTGGTACTAAATACATGAAATAGGTGAGATAGGTAGGTAAAATGATCTATTAAAATCACGGACTTCGGTTTTTATTTCGTATATGTTTCAAGGTATCCTGGTGCGGTATCCTTTATCACACCTAACTTGCATACGGCAACTTTTAAAGAAGCCATGGTAACTTCAAAACCTAGTTCGACTATAAAAACAAAAGTGAAGTAGGTACAGGCATACTAGAATACTTGTCCAACCTACTGTTTATTTGTAGTGGCATCCAGGATCTTTCCAAAGTTGTTACCTTTAGTAATAAGGGACAAAGAACACCCACTAGTTGGACCCAAATCCTATACGAAGTTAATACCCGATTCGGGGATTTTATTCGACTTTTTTGCCTACCCGCCACACCTATTTAGTGTATGTAAGTACTACCCGGGTTGTCTCGAATAAGTCATGGTATGTCATTCGTTAGGCTAAAGTCGATGGATTGGATTGGGAAGTTGTGCAGAATTCTAGTGCTGAGCCGACAGTTACCTAGCCTAGTACCAGGCTGAGGCTAGGCTAAATTGGCCTAAACCTAGTAATTAGTCTAGTTACCTAGCCTATGCCTAGTTTTATACACTAGACAAATAATTAGCCTAAACCTAAGCCTCGCTGGGACGAGGCTAGGCTATTACTAGGCTAATGTAAATTTTTTTTTTTAGGTATTGATGACAGCGTTGCTCTCCTCCTCTCTCTCTCTCTCTCTCTCTCTCCCCGCAGGTGGTTGTCTCACTCCCTCTCCCTGGGTGGTTCGACCTTCTGAGAATCCGCAAAGTTGGGTGGGGAACGCGTTGCGTGGGTGTATCCAGTCAGTGTTCTACCTGGTGGGTCGACCTTCTGCGATACGCAAAGTTGTCGTCCATGCAGAAGAAGAAGCAAATAAAAAAACGAAAAAAAAAATTGGCGTCGAATCCGTAAAGTTGTCGTTTGGACGGTATGCGCTACGTGTTTTACTTATACTAGATTTGGTAGTCAAGTCATCCCGGGTACCACCTACCTGCCTAGCTCAGCCTAGCCTCAGCCTAGTCGACTTAGAGACAGCCCAACCTAAAGCCGATTTACAAATCTCTAGCAGCCTAAAGCCCAGCCTATGCCTAGTGGACCTAGTGTTTAGCCTAGCCTATGCCTAGTCGATGATAGGCGAGGTTTAGGCTAGGCAACTGTCGGGATTGCTGAGCAGTGAGAATTCGACTCAGTATGTACTACTCGGTCCAAAACTCTGTGGGGATAATCGCGCGGAACTAAGACCTTTAATAAACCTCGGGTACTAGAAAGGGGTCCAGATTGTTTTGTGTGTGTTTGTGTTGATCAACCTGCATGTTGATCAACGGAATAAGTTAACTTCCCAGTGATTGTCACACCCACACACATGATTGTCACCCTACACATTCCATAACTTAGGGTTGCAGTCCCACCGATTGTAACTTCCCACTGATTGTCACACCCACACACATGATTAATTGTCACCCTACACATTCCATACCTTAGGGTTGCACCCCCACCGGTTGTAACTTCCCACTGATTGTCATACCCACACATGATTGTCACCCTCACACTTGATTGGGGGTTTTTTTTTTTTTTTTTTTTCTTCTTTTCAACGGAAAAGTTAATGACTAATTACAATTGTTTACGGTGGGTTCCTTTTCAATAATCTTTTTCTTTTTCTCAAATGTCGAACTCACCCGAGGTGTCACTACAATTACACTTTAGGTGGGGTTGGTAGTCCGCTCAGTGGGGTACTGGCCCGCTTCCGGGTTTTTATTAGGGGTAGACATCAAATCCGCCTGGTGTATTAACTTTTGACACATGTACCTTTCGAGTGGGAGGTTTGTCAAAGAGAACCACCCCGAGTAAACTTGGTACCCGAACTAAACACCCGGAGTCCGAATCTAACACCAAACCGTAGATTACCAACCTCACCTAAAGTGTAAGAGTAGTACCACCTGAACAATTTTAATTCTCACCCACCTGCAGAAAGGGTTGATATACATACCGGTGAACTTAATGTTGAGTCGTATAAAAAACGATACCCAGGTAACACCCTAATGTGTAGATTACCAAGTTGACCTAGATTGTAGGTGCAATAACACCCGGGGAATTTTTTACTTTCCAACCGCGGACAGGACGTGTGGAAGGCAAAGGCCTCATCACTATCGCTTAAAGGTGTTACCTGGGTAACACTGAAGTGGGTGTTTCTTTTACTGTGGGCCACCTAGATGTATTTGTTGTATATCCACTCCATTCATCAGTTTTTGCAGACTACTCTAAGGCTTGTTCCCAAAAAATGCATTAGATCTAATTTTCAAGTGGGCCACATCACAGGAAACAGTGGGAATCGACCATTAAAAGCTCATCCGGGGACACAAATTTTTTGGATAAAGCTGGTTTTTGTTTTTGTTTTTTTTCCTTCATTCAGGTCTGTGTGACCTTATTAACATGTTGGATGGAAAATAAACATTACGGTGGGCCATAGCAAGTTTTTAATGGCGGGAGTTCATGTCCATTGTTTCTTGTAGTGTGGTCCCCTTGAGATTTGGATATACTTATTTCTTGGTATCATGCACTAAAATGATATTTAAAAACTGATGGACAGAGTGGATATACAGGGAATACATCAAGGTGGGCCCCACGGTCAGGGAAATAGCCACGACAGTGTTACACAACGTCACCCGATAACAGCCAGTACGCTCCCAAATATTGTCAGGAATCGGATTGGGTACATTAGAACACAACACTAAGATCGGCTCATGTTGATGTGCCAAAGACATTTGGCCCCACCATGACTTATGTGTTATATCGCACCGTCCATCCATTTTGCAAGATCAGTTTAGGTCAGGAACCAAAACTTGAAGCAAATGCAATGCTCAAGCAGACCATACCACAAGGAAGAGTGGGAACTGAACGTCCACAATTGAAAACTTCTTAGGTCAATGGAAGTTTTGGATGAAGCTGATATTTAATTGTGTTTCATCTGAGTCTTCGTGACCTTATGAACATGTTAGATGGCAAATAAATATTATGGTGGGTCCAAGGAAGGTTTCAAAGGTAGGGTCATTGTCCCCACTGCTTTATGAAGTATGGTTCAATTGAGTTTTATATTTGCCTAATTTTTTTATCCAGACCTCAAGTGATCTAGAAAAAAGGATGGACGGTGTGGAGATAACGCATGCATAACGGTGGGCCTATAGAACCTTGCCACATCAAAACAATCCTGACTTAAGTGCTGTGTTCAACCATTCGCAAACTGGGTCCTGTTGTAGAACTAACTTTAGCAAGACAGGTCCACCCTTCACTTTTTTAATAGGGCCCACCATAACATGCCAGTGAGATTCACTCTGATCATTAGATGTGTAATACTATGTTGGGCTAGAGCCAAAACATCAGTCGGAGCAGTGATTCAATTGGGCCATACCAATTAAAATAGTTGGTAGAGATGTCCACCCTTTACTGAGAATGTGAAATCCAATCCAACCATTAGATGTTACACCAAAATCTAGACCTGATGCCCCAAAAAAACAACCCTATGAGTGATTCAAGTGGGCTATATTAATGGAAACAGTGAGGGTAAGCTTTCTATGTATATTATTTCAAATTGTGTGGTCCACCTGTGCAAGCGGACGAGGATCATTTTTGGAGCCTTGTGTCTAGCATGGGGTGAGTCATCTATTATTTATTAGCATTAACTTCTCTCTGTGCAACGTTCATTAACATTAGCCTTTTTTTTTTTACCCACAAGTGAATTTAGACTGACCAAATGCTGTCCTCGTTCTGATATCTTTATTTAACTCTGACCGCTGACATTTTCTCTTCAACGACAATTTGATGTCTACCGAGCAAATTCTTTTGAGCCATCAAATTACCGACTCGATTGACGTAGGACTACTAATACAATGGATGACTTTCCGCACAGAGCGTCATTACATAGTAGAAATCCCCAAACATCTTAAAATGAGAGAGTATGGCCATCTGTATGCATGCACACTTCGGCTGATCGCTGTAAAGCATGAGATTGATGCATCTTGCTCCCAATTGTCCACATCGTGGGCTCCACTTCAGATGGCACATGTTAAATCCTAACCTCTAATTGTTGGAGAGCTTTGGGTTGAATTTGGACCATTGATCTTTATGGCTTTATCATCCATTTTTTCACCAACAATTGGTCTGTTTCGGTCATGCGTGACAGGCGTGTTGGAGTGAGTACTGAAATGTGATTGAGAGATTGAATTTGGTACTAATTAGGCATCTATTCCGCCATGGATCATGAAAAGATTTGGGGATTTTTTTTTTTTTTTTTTTTGCCCTTTAAATGAAATGACTTTTAATTAAATGCATAATAAGACCCACGGTTCAATCAACCAGTCATTTCCACTCTATTTAGTAATGATGAAATGAATTTCAAATAACAATAATTATCCGTTTTATAATTAATTTCTCCACTTGTAATTCAAACAAATTGATAGGCTTTGATATATATCAAATTCTGTATTATATTATAGTATCTCTTTACAAAGAAAAGCAGAGTATTTAACAACGTTACAAGAGGCTATATATGGTTCTACAGAGATTGCGCCTAAAAAGACTCAACAGAAAGCTATCTCTACAATTAAGGGATTTCTATCCTTCTATACCTCAATCAGAATCACTCACGCTAACACAAACCTCCTAAAAATGGAATCAATAAGAACTTATGTTTCAATATTGTTCAAGAAAATCATCCTTGGATCGATAATTATTATTTATTCTTTTCTTGTTTCACTCAAGCAGGTCTTTATAATCGGATGCGATCATGATATCTTTTTTTTTTTTTTTTTTTTTTTCCATAATTGTGACCTATCAATAATTTAAAGAAATTCTGGGCAATAACAGCATAGAGACTCTGGTTTTGGATAAAAGTAAAACTATCAAAACATGCGGACAACTTAGGATTAGGAAGCTCTACTTTCATCTCTTCAAAAACTGATAATTCCATGTAAATGTAACGAAAGTGAAGGAGAAAGACAAACAACTCTTAAATATATACATATATCTAATAGTAATGACCAGATCCTTCAAAGAAAAAAGTAAAAGAAAAAAAAACCTACGCCTTACTCAACCAATCCATGTTAGGGAATTTGTATACTGTAGCCTAATAAAAGTGTCGAAAAAAAAAAAAAAGTTGTCCGGATTTCATCCTTGCTTCGGAGCAACAGGATCTTTGTCACCCTCACGCGATCCAACAGCTGTTAATGATGCAGCTCCCAATCCCTCTGTAACCCTAGTCGTTGCTGTGTTTTCACGGCTAGACTGGACAATGGATGTTTGTTCACCTCCGTCGTCCAAACTAGTGGAGTTTGCATCACTAGCGTATCTGATGAAGGCCATGCCAAGAACCATATTGTGCACTTTGGAGTATGCCGCCACCGATGTCTCCCTTAGAAGGCTAACCACCGCATTCGCCATTGGCCTCTGCCTGACAAGCACCCAATTTAGAACAACCAAAAACAGGAAAAACAAATGGTATTATGAGATTTCATACGATGGAGCCAACTAAGATTGCGGAAATCAACCCTATTTCTATGGTGCATATGGCCCATGCATTTGTCTGATTGACCATGTTGATGTTCATGGGACCATGGGACAACCAATCAACGTTTATGATCCTGATCACCGTACTGGTTTGGTTCTCAATATGCAGGGCTTGATCAGTAGGCTTGCAAATAGATGATTGGACCAAAGCAATTAATGGTTTACATTCACTGATCAAGCTCCATTAATGACTGGACGGTGGGAATTATCTAATGGTGAGATTATGTGACGTGGCCCATCAACAAAAAGCTTCCTTTTCTTAATCTTGCACATCATCTACTAATAACCATTCATCATTTCCAATGGTTGCATGAGACTCTACCCCAAAAACAAGCCAAAAGGATTAAAAGATGGCAGAAACTAGAAAAGAAAAAAGCTGAAATTTACGTTAGCAAGGAATCAGATTGGAAAGGAAAACGCTGAGATCCCAATGAAGAAGAATCAACTCAAATCCCTGCAATGATGGAGAAATTTGAGAAATGCTTTTCTTATATAGATATTCCAAACTACAACTTGGCTGATATAACATAATATAATATAGTACGACGAACCTTGCTAATCCCACAGGCGTGTGCAATCAAACTCATGTACACACCACATGTTACAACATGGCTTGGAAGATCCTAGATCCAATCCATCTATCCGAAAGGGACAACTATATTGATGACCTAGCCCAAGAATCAGGTTGACCCACTGATCATTTTGGCCACAGTTACAATGTACGGCGCCTCTGAAGAACCGGGCTAAATATTTCTAAGCAACCCACCTATTTCCAATATTTGAGCTCATATGCTGAGTGTACCAGATTCCATACATGTAGAAGTCCAACCAACTTGATGGATGGATGGGTTCTTACACCCATGTGGCACATGTGTGGCATGTACATGAGCTTTATTGCACATGCATGTGCACTTAGCAATGCTCAGTAATGTAATATAATGAGAAATGGGCTCCTATTTATACATTAGTCAATTTGGATGGCTCATTGAAACTTTCTATTAAGTCCCGAATACTTTGGATCGTTCATTAGAACTTTCTATTAAGTCCCGAACACTTTGGATGATCCTTTAATTGAGTCTTATGCTCTACAGCCATCCTTTTTCCAGTCTATGATGGATGACTATGATTGCTTAACAAAAGTGATTTAGGATCACGAGCAATCCACGAATATGGCCCTATCAGAAAGCTGGGATTAGACTGTTGATCGGACCTGCTTTTGTGTGAACAATATTGACCGTCCATATTAAAGGCTGTTAATCAATGGTTAATATTTGTTGAATTAATGTGATGTTTTTATAGCAGCTCAGCCCAGGAAATATGAATTGGGCTTAATGAGCAATCTCGATAAATGAACTGGACTTTCCAAGTGGACCAATGTGACAATGCTCTCCATGGAGCGTTTATCTAATATAATAAAGAAAAGAGTTCGTCTTACTCGACGATTTTTTATTGTTTTTCGATGACTTGCCCGGCAACTTTACTGGAACGCTGGCACGCAGATCACGTTGTATGACTTCAAGTGGACCGTTCGTGCATCTTGTTTACACTGCTGTGAGAATAAACCTTATATCAGTGGAAACTACGATTGTCCCATCTTGATACAGTAATGTTTTCTAGCACATGTTTCTCTCTAAATAATGGATCATCTTCAAAATAAGTAAGGAAAAGATAAAAGAAATAAAGTGAAAAAGAAAAGAATTTTATCGTCTGCAGTTCAGAGCGTGATCAGTCCTCGAGTCCTCTAGTGTGCATGCACTTATGGTTTGAACCCTCATGCGAGTCTTGTTCAACTTGTTGAAGTCAACTCAAACTCGTTCAAGTCAACTTAAACTCAGTTGTACCTAATAAAAAAATTTGTGTAAGTCAACTCAAACTCGATCGATTGTGTTGGAATAGGTGATACTGAAATCTATGTTGAGACAAGGCCACCAATCGATCGATCAGGGTTGGTCGATCAATCACAATTAAAGATTTTTGCACAATGTGCTCTTTAGATGGTTTTGTGGTCAGGCGATCAATCGACTAGGTTGGCCGATTGATCGATAGGGGCCGTCGATCAATCGACGGCAGTGCATCGTATTATATAGTTTACACGATCTCGCACGGTTTTTCGTAAAATGTTTCTATTTCTAGTTTTGTTACCTATTTAAGTGGGTGTAAATGGAAATTAGGGTATCCTAGATTTGCAAGGGTTGAGAGAAGAGAGAGAGAGAGAGAGAGAGAGAGAGAGAGAGAGAGAGAGTTCTAGGGTGAGAGAAAGAGCTTTGAGAGCTTGGGATTTCTCACAGGGTGGGCTTAGATTCGGGTTTTTGTTTCTTTATTCTCTTGTAACCTTTGATATCGTAGTGGATTCGCTTTGTGGTGTGGTCTGGTTTTTTTACCCGTGAGGGGATTTTTCCATGTAAATTTGGATTGCCTTTTTGTGCTTGTTGATTATTGCTTGGTGTTTACCATTTTGAGAATATCTCATTTGATCTCTTGCTTCTTTTGTCATGGGCCGATTTTCCCAACAAGTAGTATCAGAGCTATTGTTGGGAGGTATATCTAAATCTTAGACAAGAGTTTAATGGCTTTAAGCATGAGATTCGACATAAAGAAGTACTCTGGAAAAAATAATTTTGAACTTTGAAAGGTGAAGATGAAAGACCTTTTAGTTCAGCAAGGGCTGTAAGATGTGCTCCTTGGAAAGCAACATGAGGCGATGTTAGAAGGAGAGTAGAAGAAGAATATGGATGAAAAAAATCAAATGTCTCAATCCAGTTGTGCTTGATGGATGAAGTCTTGTACCACGTCATGAGAGAGAAAAATTGTAGCTGAAACGCTGAAACGGCAAAGAGGACGAGGGACATGGTCACGCGAATTAGGTACAGTTGTACAGACGGCTTCCGTAGTTATCTCACTGCTGAAGTGACGTCACCAAGTTCTGTGGGCCCCCATGATGTATGTGTTACATCCACACCGTCCATCCATTTAAAGAGATCATTTTAGAGCATGGACCAAAGAATGAGGCAGATCCAAAGCTCAAGTGGACCCACCATAGAAATCAGTAGGGACAGTGACGCCCACCGTTGAAACCTACCTAGGGCCCACCATGATGTTTATTTGATATCCAACCTGTTCATAAGTTCACACATACACGGAAGAAGGGAAAACGCATGGTTTAAGATTGCGACTCGGTCTCTCTTAACTAGCTGAATCATACCTGACGGGTTAGGATGAGTCGCCCCAACGGGGTCTATCGTGGCACCCTATAAAAATTAAGGGTGGACATCTCTTCTCAACTATTTTCTTTTGTTCAGCGTACTTAAATCACAGACCAGACCAACTTTTTTACTGTAGGCCTAAACTCGGATTATGCATCTAATGGTCGGAGTGGATTTCACATACAGATCCTGTTCGGCCCCCCAAAAATCTAGTTGGTGCATACCTGTGGCACTTTACAAGGAGATTATTGAGGAAAAGGTAAGTGCACATGACTCCCCTGAGTAGACAGAACCATGCTGGTTTCAGTTGCTTTCTCTTGGGCTCCTTCCTTTAGTCCATTAGAGCCATGAATACATCCGCGGCTCGTTCTACACCAGTCCCTTTTACTTTAAAAGAACTCGTCTTTGAGTTACCTTTTTGGAGTCCGCTCGTGATACTCGAACAAGTCTGCAACGTTGAATGTACATGAAGATCAACAACGTAGGCGTTTTCATTGATCTTGTGGAGAATAGGCACCGGTCCGATTTTCTTGTTCTTCACCTTATTGTACGTCCTGGTTGGAAATCTTTGCTCGCATAGATGAACCATCATGTTGTCACCCACTTTGTACATCTTTTTGATATATATAAGGTATCCTCCGACTTCGAATACTATTAGTCGTCCATGATTATATGCCTGCTACTTCTACTTATCATTTGACGCTTGTAACTTGGCTAGCTCGTACATCTGCATGAATGCCCACAATTTGGTCTACCATATGCTCCGTAGCCATGCTTACACCCAAGAGCTTGGGCAAAGGAACCAAATCAAGTGTATGTCGAGGCACTCGTCCATACATGATCTCAAACGGAGATTTATTGGTGGAATGGTTTGGGATATTGTTGAATACAGATTCAGCTTGAGGCAAAGCCAAATCCCACTGCTTTGGTTTGTCACTGGAGAGGCATTGAATGAGGTTCCCAAGTGTACGATTTATAACTTTAGTTTGCCTATCTATCTTCGGGTGGTAGGCACTGCTGAACTGAAGTTGTGAATTAAACAGTTTCAACAAAGTTCTCCAAAAGTGGCTCACAAACTTCATGTCACGATCAGTAGTAATAGATTTGGCAACAATGTGTAGAGCCTCACGACCTCTTGAAATAATAGGTTTTCAACATGCGTCACGGCTAGGGTCTTTTTGCATGGGATGAAGTATGCCATCTTCAAAAATCAATCCACTACCACGAACACGAAATCCATCTTCGAAAATCAGTCCACTACCACGAACATGAAATCCATGCCATGTTGAGTCTGCGGTAGACCAAGTACAGTTTCATAAATAAATCCCACCAGTGGCCATCAAATATGGACAACGGAGTGTAGAGATCTATGTTCTGAGACTGACCCTTGGAAAACTAGCATGTATGACATCGCTGCACTACTCTTCCCACGTCTCATGTTAATAATGGCCAGTAGTAATGCTCCTCCACAAGAGCTCTCGTCTTGTCTCGCCTTAGGTGCCCACGAAGGTCACCTCCATGCAGCTCTTGTATGATGTGCTCCCTCAAGGAACTCCTCGGAATGCATAATTGATTCCCTTTGAATAAAAAATCAACATGAATGCGAAGGTCACTCTCCTGACCCTCCTAACACCTCGTCCATGCTTCCTTGAAGTCCCTGTCCTCAGCATACAAATCCTTGAGGCATTCGAACCCAACCACCTCGTTGCTCATAGTAACTAGTAGTGATGTACGATGGCTCAGTGCATCAACCACTTTATTCCACGGCCATGCCTTGTGTTTCAAAACGAACATGAATTCCTGCAAAAATGAGATCCATATATCATGCACATGATTCACGTTAGCTTGGCTATTAATAAATTTCAGGGCCTGATGGTCAATGTATAGAACAAATTTTCATTGAATTAAATAGTGACGTCGTCATAGTGCCTGAACCACTGCATACAATTCAAGCTCATATGTCGACCATTTCCTATGGGCTTCATTGAGCTTCTCGTTGTACAAGGCCACTAGTTTGCCTTCTTAAGATAAAAATCCCCTAATTTCAACATATGAGACATCATACTCGACCTCAAATAGTTTGTCGAAGCTGGGAAGTACAAGAACTAGAGTTGTTGACAATCGGTGTATAATTTCGGTGAAGCTTATGTCAGCTTCGCCAGTCCATTGGAATTGCACCTTCTTCGTATAGTCCATGATTGACGCCACGATAGTGTTAAAATCTCGCACGAATGACCATAGAATGTCACTAACACGTTGAAAATTCTCACTTCATGAATGTTCGTCAGAACAAGTGAACACTCTCTGATGGCCCGCACCTTCTCATCGTCCACATGGATGCCCGCGGATGGCATAATGAAACTCAAGAACAACAAGCTACCGGTTAAGAAGTTTTACTTCTTCAAGTTGAGGTAAAACTTATTGTTTGCCAAGACCTGTAAAACCTGCCTAAGATGTCCCATGTGGTTTGATTCATTCTGACTGTAAATTAATATGTCTTCAAAGTAGACCACCTCGAACTTCCATATGAATGGTTTCAAAACTTGGTTCATCAATCACATGAATGTGCTTAGCGTGTTCGAAAGACTGAAGGACATAACCAACCATTCATACAACCCCTCATTACTCTTAAAAGTCATTTTTCATTCATCGCCTGGCCGTATTCGTATTTAATGGTAACCGCTTCTTAAGTCCATCTTGGAAAATAATTTGGCACCCTCAAGCATATGATCGGCATGTCGTCCAACCATAGTATCGGAAACCAGTACTTGATGAAAATTTTGTTATTTGTCAGGCTACCGAGACACATGCGCTAACACTTGTCCTTCTTAGGAGTCAACAACACTGGAATGACGCATAGACTCATGCTTTTTTTACTAGACCCTTACAGATCAATTCCTCCACTTACCTCTGAAGAATCTCACACTCTTTTAGACTCATCCGATAGTGAGGTCGATTTAGGAACTAGCCCCTTGGACAAGTTCTATATGGCGTTGGATGTCCCGCATGGGGGGCAACCCATCGAGTAAGTCATCGAACCAAATTTCCTTGAATTCATTCAATAATAGTTTCAATGTTGATGGTATATTTGTGGGTTCAATGTTCTCTCCCTTCACCACCAAGTTGTACACCTCTCCGATTTCTTTGGACTCAACAAATTAGTCTCAAATGGTCAGGAGAGAATGCTCATCCACTTTAGATGCTTTGGGGTGTGCTTCCTGTCCCATAGGGACAATGATTGTATTACAACTGTCTTTGACGAAGATATAAATGTTGTCTCGTCCTCGGTGGATTGTATCATGGTCTGACTGCCATGGCCAACCAAGCAATATGTGAAAAGCCTCAATGTCGACCACGTCACAAACTACTTGATTTCTATAGTATTTACCAATTGAAAAAGAGATGGTGCACTACTCGGTTACCTTAGTTTCGTTTACCTTCTTAATTTAGTCGATCGAATACGGAGAATAATGCTTTTTAATTTTCAGTTGTAGTTTCTCCACCATAACTCTTGAGACGATATTCTCACTACTACCATTGTCTTTGATCACATCACAGACCTTGCCATTCACAGTACACTGCATGCAAAAGATGCTGTGTTGTTGCAGATGCATTTCTTTCCTTAGAGTGTACAGGAGACTTCATATGACAAAAGAATTGCTGTGATCTTTGGCCACCCAATTCCCTTAGGGCCCGTTTTATAGTTGAGAAATGAAATGAAATGAATGTAAATAAGTAGGATTACTTACCTTCCTATTTCCTTAAAAATGCACGTTGTCCCAAAAAGTCTTACATTGTGTAGCGTGATATGTACCAAAATCCTGTGGGCCCCACCACGATGTCTGTGTTACATCCACACCATCCATTAATTTTTCCAAATCATTTTAGGGTATGAGCCCAAAAATGAGGCAAATCCAAAGCTCATGTGGTCCACAATAAGAATAATTATGTCTACCATTGAACATATTATTGTCTATGGTATGGTCCACTAGATCTTTTATTTTTCTCATTTTTGGACTCATGTCCTAAATGATTTGAAAGGATGAATGAGCGGTGTGGATATAACACATACATCATGGTGGGGCTCACTAAGTTTTACTTTTAAAAGAGTTTGAAATTTACATCATTTTTAGGTGGAATTCCATTTGTCTATCAAACAGGTGTATAAATAATCATTATGCGTTTAATTTCATTTCATTTCATTTAGCTCCAATCAAACAGGCCCTTAATTTCCTTCTTCATCGACAACCGGTTCCGTTTCATCAACTTTCGAATCCCCTCCCACATCTTCAACGCCCCCATCATTGATGGCTAAGTGGGCTATTTGGTGTTGAGCACACATTATGTAGAAGTGACCTGACTGGTCCCATCAAAAGCAAAGGTCTAGCCTCGGCTGACCACAAGGGTTCAAAATTCTGCTCGGGTCCACCGTTATTGTCGCTGCTTATTGGAGCCTTAAAGAGCCACTCCCCATCTCATGGTTTGCGATTGTAAGAGGTTGAGGACTCCCTTATTGGTTCCTTCCCCTTGGCCAGCGTTGCACTTAGTGTAGGGCCCGTCGTAGGAGCCCGCATCAGATGGTAGGTTTGAACATTGACCCTCTTAAGTTGAGTTTCAGACTTGGTGCCCAGCTTGATTGGTTCATCAACTGTTCAGACCAGATGCATCTAAACCCGCGATCGTGGATTGGCAACTGCAAACCACTGATGAACTGCACAACCTGCTTACAGTTTGCACTAAATCATTCTACGACGCCAATCACTGGGACTCCTAGGTGTACTCCTGCACCGGCTGATTCCCTTGTTGGATGTTCTAGTATTGTTGAAACAATACCTGATTATAGTCGCATGGTAAGAACAACAAACGTAGGAGACACTTCATCTGCTGCCATGATCAGATGGGCATCTTCATCTGTTGAGTTCGTGCAAACTGAACTTGATCCCAAGCACTACCCTTCAGCTTGTAAGCGACTAGTTTCACATTCTTATTTTTGGTATGTCCATATAGTCAAAGAATCCATTGCATTCTGCTAGCCAATCTAAGAATTCTTTAATATGTAATTGGTTGTTAAAGTTCAAGAGGTGGCCTTAATATTAAAATCCCGATCTCCTCGATCTCCCTGTTCATCTCTTTGTACGAGCTGATGTAAAACCGCATCATCGACTTCTTCATCACTGGAACTAATGTCATTGGGCATAACACTAAGATTCACTGCTAGTAGTGCTACGCGAACTGTGTGATTTCGTGGCCCAGTAATCACTGGAAGTTGATCGTTGCCCTAGACATAGGGTGGAGTTAGTGCTTCTATAACATGGTTAAGGGTATCCTACAACCCTTTTATGGCTAACCGATTCTCTCTCTAGAAAGGTTCTATCCTTTAGCATAAATAAAGGATCCCTAGATAATCACCCAAGGGATTGTTGTCCATACCTTTGTTAGTTGCCATCAATCTGAGGGAAAGTTGTCACTCTGATACCACTTGATGAAGAGAAGGACGTGATGAGGTCGATCACAATCTTCCTCAAAGGATAACTACCTTAAATCCACAAGGGCTTCCTCGAATTCAAGAGATAAAGAACGACAAAAGTCGGCTTTGATTGAAGATAATAATAGAGTTAACCCTAACGACAAATCTAAAAAGTGTTTAAATACCCTTAATTAGCAACCCTAGAGTGTAATTAAGAACCCATCTAATCAAATAAGGAAACAAAACAAAAAATTGCACAAAAGGTCAGGCGACTGACACGAGCCTTCAAGCGACCAATGGAGCTTGGTTGAGCAACTGAAATACCCCAAAAGTGTCCAGAGAACAAACTAGGATCTTCGAGGTGGTTTCAGGCGATTGACGAGATTGGTCGGTCAACCGAAGAGACCCAAAATCATCCAGTGAGCAATCTGGATTTGTCTCAATTTCGATTGACCGATTAGGTCGGTCGGTCAGTTGACTGAACTATACTCGTTTTAGTTGCTTTCTCTTGGACTCCTTACTTCAATCCATCCTAGTCATGAATGTATTCGCGACTCATTCTAACGTCATATTTGTCTGTTTTGGAGAGGGTAGGCCAATTTACTAGTTATATATCAACCTCATTCTTGGGCTTGAGCACCAATAATGTGTTAACTTTCTAACAGATGGGCTGGATCTCATACCTACGTTCCATAATGATAAATATGTTACACGTAAATGAATTATATTGCACGCGTTCCTGGACTTAAGAATTCTAATCTTGAGAAGCCACATAGGAGCAGCTTTCCTAAAACCACCACTTTCAGTACTGTGGGGTCCATTGTGATGATCGTGTGACATCCACTCCATTCATCCGTTTCGGCATATGGTGTTAATGTATGACTAAAAATTTGACGTAGATACAAGACTTAAATGGGCCACACTATAGAAAAACGGTTGGGATCAAATGCTCACCATTGAAACCTTCGTTGGGATTTTTTTTTTTCTTATGCATATTTACAAACCGTGCACTTTCTCATATAAGCAATTCTCGGAATTGTTTCTTGATAATCAATTCTATAAGGTGTTAGATGCAACACCAAGCAAGCCCCAAGTGAGAAGTGAAACACTTTTCTCATTATGGCTGCTCTTTTACTCATAGTGGGACATTTCACCATACTGGGTTCGTCGTCACCATAGTCTTACCAAAATTAATTAGGCTGGCTGTATGAATCCTTTCCGTGTCATCTTGTTCGGATACAGAACTCCCACAATCAATAGCTTATGTTATTTATGAAAATCGTCAGGGGATAATTATTACTTTATCTTTTCTGTCTTCGATCTAGTCAAACAAATCTTTATAATGAAATCATGTTCTTCTCTTTTATCATATTTGTTCACAATTGTGAGCCGATGTATATGTACTTTTTTTAAAAGCATCTTAGGCAATAATTCATACAATTTCACTGAGATTCACCAAATCTGTAAACTTGAGAATAGAGATTTCTACAGTTTTCAATCTAGTTTTGGTTTAAGATACAAATTGTGAGGAGAACTCCAGATTAGGACGGTCTGCTATCATCTCTTCAATGACTGATAGTTTCATGTAAATGCAATGAAAACGAAGGAGAAAGATAAACAACTCTCAAAACTATACATATATCTAATACTAATGACCACCTTGAAAAAACGAAAGGACCATATGTGGCACTCATCAATCCTTATTAGGGAATTGGTATATTGTGCTCCAAAAACAACATCCGAATTTCATCATGGCTTCGGAGGAACAGTCCCTTTGTCTCCCTCATTTGATCCAATAGCTGCTAGTGACAGAGCTCTTGATCGATTTGTAAACCTAGTACTCGTTGCTAAGCGTTCATGGCTAGACCGGACACTGAATGTTTGTTTGCCTCTGTCGTCCAAACTGATGGAGTTTCCTCTGCTTGCGAAACTGATGACCATGCCACGAACTGTATTGTGCATTGTGGAGTATGCCCCCACCGATGTCTTCCTTAGAAGGCTAACCACCGCACTCGCCATTTACCCTGCATTACAACCACTCACATTAGAACAAGAAAAATAAGAAAAAAATATGTTGGTATTATGAGATTTAATATATATAATAGTGCTGTAGTGCTGACTAAGAAGGTGGCAGTCGATGCTGTTTCCACGGTACATATGGCCCATGCATTTGTCTGATTAACCATGTGGATGTTCATGGGAACATGGGACAACTATTCAACCTTTATGATCCTGAACACCGGACTGGTTTGCTTCTCAATATGCAGGGCTTGGGAAAATCAGCGGGCTTGCAAATAGATGATTGGAACAAAACAATGGTTTATAATCACTGATCAAGCTCCATTGATTGGACCGAGGAAATTATCTAATGGGTTCGATTATGTGACATGGCCCATCAACAAAAAGCTTCCTTTTCTTAATCTTGCACTTCATCGAACCATAACCATGTATCATTTTCAATGGTTGCGTGGGACTGATCTACCGCAAAAACAAGCTTAAAAGATAAAAAGATGGGAGAAAAGAGAAAAGAGAAAAAGCTGAGAAATACCTTCATTAAGGAACGAGACTTGAAAAGAAAACGCTGAGATCGAGATGAAGAAGAACCGACTCAAATGCCTGCAATGGAAAAGTTAAAGAAATGCTCTTCTTAAATACACATTTCAAACTACAACTTGGCTAATATAATATAATTTAATATAATACAATATAATAGAGTGTAGTATAATGAGCCTTGCTAAGCCCACACGCGGGTGCAATCGAGCTCATGCAAACGCCAGACATGTGCCAACATGGCATGGACGATCCTAGATCCAATCCATCTATCCGAAGGGAACGACTATTGTGATTCCCTATCCAAAGAATCAGCTTGATCGACTGGTCAGATGGGCCATAGTTTGAAAATAATGTACGGCTCTGAAAAACTCAACTGAAAAGTTCTAACCAATCCCCCTGTTTCCAATATTTGGACTCAAATTCTGAGTGGACCACATTCCCTACCTGTCAAAGGTCGGACGGACCTGATCAATGGATTAGATCTCGCACCTCTCATAGCTCCATTAGTGCTCATGGATGGCCCATGCACCGAAAACTTCACATATTGGAACATCGCAGCCATTTAATCTTTATCGATTATTGTATATTCTTTCTTAACTATCTACGTGCTGTAGTCTGATTGAAGATTAGGATTTTCCAATCTATGAAAGGGAGATGTTCGATGCATGGGCCTTATGAAGGGGGCCCATCATATCAACGGTTAACATTGGATCCATGGATCATGGCCCCACTTACACAACCAGCTGAGCTCTCTGCGAATAAGGTCATGCCAAGAGTGCAAAACATATTCCAACCTCAGATATCTGGTGGACCACACTTTAAAATTGTTAAGTTCGGAACTCATAAGGGCAGTTCCGTAATTTAAAGTATCAATGACTCAATTCAGTAATTAAAAGATTGAATGAGGGTAGTTTTCGAATAATGATCCACTTTGTTAGATTCTACGGTCAAAATCATTTTTTTTTTTCATTGCCGCGTCCATAGATCAAAAGCTGAGACGACAAAGAAGAAGAGAAAACAAACTACGGCTGCCTACCCTTCAACACATGTTTTAAGACCTTGGTGTTGCGTGAGGGATGGGGCCCATCATGTCAACGGTTAACTTTCCATGTCGAAATGCCCTCTTTCTACTACTCATGAGCCATGGGTTGGAATCCGAGTGCAAAGCTTAGTCAAAGCACGTGTATGCGGTGGTGAACGAAACATTTTTGCAAGTACGGAAGTGCATACTGGCAATTCTGTAATTAAAATGTTAATGCGCGTAGTTTTGGAATGATGATACATTCGTCAAATTAAAACTCAGCGGTAGATATTTACATGGTCTTACACTTGGAAAGATCAACCGACCGTTCAACACATGTTTTAAGACCGCGACTCGGTCACTCTTAAGCTGAGTCGTACCTACCGAGTCAGGTTGAGTTGGTCCTATGGGGTCTACCGTGCAGTAATCTATACCATTGGTCTGTTGACTCACATCTCAGGTGGCTAGGATCTACTAGAAAAAATCCCCACTATTGATGGCTAGGATATTGTTGCCTGGATTATGGTAATTATTTGGAGACAGTGAACTTCCGCTAGGTAAATAAAAATAAATAAATAAACTCGTGTAACTGTGGTAAGTCATCTTCCATCCATGTGGCATATTAACGTAGGTGAATTTAGCCAGTCTAAATGCAGTTCTCATTCTGATGGAGAATGTCCTGAAAATTTCACTAACTAAACAGTGATCACGATGTGGTATCTTCGTCTAGTTCTGATCGCTATCATTTTATTTTCTTTTGACACGGTTTGGCTAGTGACCCAACACCAACCATCTAGCAGGTGTTGGGGGTCACCGCCCAACCGGCGTCCTTTTCTTTTCAATGCATGACTACTTGATGGCCGCTGCACATGTTCTTTTTTCACCGCCCAACCCACCTACTTGATGGTGACACCCACGAACGCACCCATGAACGCAGAGCCGTGTGAGCAGGTGGGTGCGTTCGTGGATGTCATCCCAACGGCAGTATCTGCTGAGGATAATGAGGCTCTCTAGTGGAGCCTTCTAGGGAAGAAGCAAAGAAAGTGGTGAACTCGCTGCCAAAAGATTCTGCTCGAGGTCCATATGGGTTTGCAGGAGTCCTTTTCTCCGGATTTTTGGGACATTGTGGGTAGAGGAATCCGGATCCTCTGTTCTATCCGAACAGAGAACCTCTGCTTGCGCCTCTATGATTGGTCCAGCTCTGACTGACTGTGTCAGAACTGGCTAGCTCTGACACAGTTAGTCCGAGCTGGACCAATCGCAAAGGAGGAAAACAGGATTCCTCTACTCGGATAAAGCAGAGGATCCAGATTCTGGGCAAAGATGTGTGTTGGTGGAGCCTTTAATTTGAACACATATAGGGGTTTTGAGTGATGGAAACTTCCTCCAATTATGTAGATTGATCTTTGGACAATTTCAAGCAAGTTCAGGTGCCCAAACATTGAGGTTCGGGTGACTGAGATTATTCTAGAATTATGACAAAACTCTTTGGACATTTTTGAGGCAGTTCAGGTGACTGAACCCCTAGTGCGACCGACAGTTTCTGCAGTTTTATGCGTTTTTGTGCTAATTGTTTCTATTTTTGATTATTGACTATAAAAGCGGGTGTAATAGGGAATTAGGGTATCTAAGACGTTTCTAAACGTATTAAGGGTTTTGTTGATAGAGTTTTTGTGAGAAAGATCTTGGGTTTTATTTTAGGTGCTTTGTTCAGGTTGTCCATCTCTTGTACTTCTGGTTTTATATAGTGATTGCTTTGTGCCATGGTTTTTCCCCGCAAGGGTTTTTCTGCGTAAAATCGGATCGTCTCTATGTGTGATTGCTTGTGTGTTTGTGGTTTTTTTGTTTGATTCTCCTCTGTACTACCATGAGGTTCCTAACAAGTGATATTAGAGCATATGTTAGGTAACAGTTCTGAATCTGAAGACAAGCATCATGACATCTAGCATAAAGTTCGACGTGGAGAAATATTTCGACAAAAATAATTTTGAACCGTGAAAGGTGAAGATGAAGGCCTTCTAATTCAGCAAGGGCTTGAAGAAGCACTTGGGAAGCGACTGAAATCTATGTAAGAACAAGAATGGAATAAACTCGACGAGAATGCCAAAATCTCTATTCAATTGTGTTTAACGGATGATGTCCTCTATAACATCATGAGGGAGAAGATGAATGTGTCATGGACTCCGGAGCCTTATATCACATGTGTCCTTATCGGAGCATCTTTGCATTATACAGGGAGTATGAGGGCGGTTCAGTGTTTCTAGGGGATGAGTATACCTGCAAAGTTGTGAAGATTGAATTAGTGCATCGATGGGATCGAACAGACCTTGACGGAAGTGAGGTACGTTCCCAGGTTGAAAAAAAAAATGATTTCTCTTGATGCACTTTTGGCGATGGGGTGTAAGTTCAACGATTTTGATTGATTTTACAAGGTTTCAAAGGGGGCTCTTGTTATTATGAAGGGACGACGACATTAAAACATTTATAGGTTGATTGGAAGTACTTCATCGGGTAGAGCTGCAGCGATTATAGCAGATTCCACGTCTGCACGTACATGGCATGCACGCTTAAGCCACTTGAGCGATGTGGGCATGAAGGTACTTTCCGATCATTATTTGATTATAGTTTTAAGTGTATAGACTTTAGTATGTGCAAGTTTGTATGTAGGGTAAATAGTCTACACAATCATTTAAAACGGAGAAACATGTATGTAAAAGGGTGTTTGAGTATGTTCATTAAGATGTATGGGGTCGTCGCCTATAGTTTCTGTTAAGGGTCATCATGGTTTATGTCGTTTATTGATGACTATAGTCAAAAGGTATTAGAAAATAAATCCAATGTTTGCACCACATAAGCATTGAAAGACAACGATGGAAAAAACAGTTAGGGCAGAAGTTGAAAGTGTCAAGAACTGATAACGATGAAAACTTTATTTTAAGGGAATTCAATCGGTATTGTAAGGAAGAATGGATCGTGAGGCACAACACTGCGCCACACACTAGAGCAAAATAGTGTGGTAGAGTGAATGAATCAGACTCTCTTGGAGAGAGCCTGATGCATGTTAGGTAATGTTGCGTTGGGCAAAGAGTTATGAACTGAGGCCATTAACAAAACTTGTTACTTTATAAATCGGTCGCCTTCTATGGCTATTGATTGTAAGATCTCAAAACAAGTGTGGAGTAGTCATTAGATTAACTACTCAAGTGTGCGAGTGTTTGGTTGTGAAGCTTACTCTCTTGTACCATTAGTAGAGAGAGATAAGCTAAACCAATGGGCCAGAAATATATCTTTATGGGCTATGGTGATGGTGTGAAAGGTTACAGACTGTATGACCCTGTTACACGAAAGATCACTTTGAGCCGTGATGTCAGATTTGATGGGGGGTCTTTGTTCCGAAAGGATGTGCTGAAGGAATCAGAAAAATCAAAGATTATTGACATCCAAATAGACAAAGATGAGATACAGGCCGATACTCAAATGCGTGGAGATATACAAGATCAGGTGGAGCACCCACCTGTGCAAAAAAATCTGCCCAGAGATCGCAGGTTATCGGCAAGGTATAGGGATAGCTTGAATGTTACATTCACCCTTATCACGGATGACGAGATGGACTCTCTGTACAAGAATGAGACATGAGAGCTGGCGGAGCTTCCTGCGGGCGAAAAAGTGATTGGGTGTAAGTGAATTTTTTGGAAGAAACATGATAGGTATAAGCTTAGATTGGTGGTGAATGGATATGCTCAGTGATAAGGTATGGACTTTAGTGAGATATTCGCGTTGATTATGAAGCAAGTATCCATCAGGTTCGTGTTAGCTTTGATTGCCCAACACGACCTTGATCTAAAACACATGGATGTAAAAACAACTTTCCTGCATGGGGAATTGGATTAACGAATTTAAATGACGTAGCTAGAAGGTAATATAGTAAAAGAGGCAAAGCACAAGGTTTGTAGGTTGATAAGATCGTTATATGGCCTGAAACAGTCAGTCGCCTAGGCAATGGTACAAGAAATTAGATTCCTTTGTGATGAGTCAGGGTTTTTCCAGGAGAAAGTATGATCACTGTGTCTATTTCAAGACACTGAGTGATGGAAAGTTCATAATACTGGTGTTTTATGTTAATGACATGCTTATTGCTAGTCATAGAATGTCTAATATTGATGTATTAAAGACTCAACTTTCAGAGACATTCAAGATGAAGGATTTGAGAGATGCAAAGAGGGTTCTCAGTATTGATATATATATATATATATATATATATATATATATATATATATATATATATATATATAAAGATATGAAGAGTAGGTTGTGGTTGTCTCAAGCTGAATATCTTGGGAATGTATTGGTAAAGTTTGGATAAACAAGTCCAAACTGGTCAACATTCCTCACGCGGCTCTTTTCAAGCTTTCTTCAAAGCAATATCCTAAATCAGATGAAGAAAAGCAGGATATGTCTCGTGTGCCTTATTCGAGCATAGTGGGCAACTTGATGTATGTTATGGTCTGGCCGAGATTAGATATTTCACATACAGTCGGTGTTGTGAGAAAATTCATGGCTTACCCATGTAAGCAACATTGGGAAGGTGTGAAATGGCTATTTCGATATATTTGGGATATGCAAGACTACGTCTTAACATTCGCAAAGTCTAAGGATAAGTTTATTGGGTATGTGGATTCAGATTACGCAGGTAGTGTGGGCTGTAGAAGATGGACTTCAGGTTACTCGTTTGTATTAACGGGTGGAGCGATTAGTTGGATGTACAAGCTTTTGTCGGTGATGGCTCTTTCCACTACTGAAGCTGAGTATATGGCAGTGACAGAAGAGTTGAAGGAGGTTGTTTGGTTAAGGGGCATGACAAATCAATTGGGGCTTCGGCAGCAGGCCATGTCGAATAATTGTGATAGCTCTAGTACTATAAATTTGGCTAAGAATTCTGTTTATCACTCTCATACAGAATACATTGATGTGCGTCTCCATTTTTTTACAACAGGTGCTTGAGGAAGGAAATGTGACTTTAGAAAAGATTCACACTAACGTGAATTCGACGGATATGCTCATCAAGGTGATTCCTGCAGAGAAGTTCAATTTCAAATAGGCTGAACATGTTGCTGCCTAGGATTGTCTCGGAAGAGTAAAGTGCTTTTGTGCAGGGCCACTTGATAGCAAAAAGTATAGCCCTTACACATGAATTAAACAGGGACATTGGGAGGAATGTGTGAGGAGGAAACGTCATTCTAAAGCTCAACATGGGAAGGCTGATGACAGGGTGGATTGGGGTTTTCTCAAAGCAGTTTTCCTCAAGTTTCTTTCAAGCATCTCGAGGCCTTATAAGATAGGGTGACCCTATCTCCCCTAGTTTATTTATTATTATAGCTAAAGTTCTCAGCTGGAGTTTCAAGAGGCTAGTCGAGAGGGGCTTTTGTCTTCCTTATAAAGTTCCTCAGGGTTGTCCGATTATTTCTCTCATATTGTATGCTGATGGCACAATCATCTTCGTAAACAGTGACTGTAAGTCCCTGAATGTGGTGAAGAGCTTCTTGCTTCAGTTTTAGGCAGTGTCGAGCCAGAAGATCAACAACAAGAAGAAAAAGGGTGTTTTGTGTCTAACAAGTTTCAAGTGCCAGGATTAAAAGAATTGATAGAACTATAGGTATGTCTAAATCTGTGTCGCCTTTCAGCTATCTTGGTGTCCCTATGATCCATGGTAGAGCTTGATGTGAGCTCTTTTAGCCTTTAATAGAGAGAGTCTTTAAAAAAAATCTACTAGTTGGAAGGTGCATTGTCTGAATGAGGCTGGAAAAATAGTTCTCATCAACCACATCATATCCTCGGTCTTAGATCATATTTTACCAGTTGGGAATGTGCCATCGAAGGTCATCTAAAAGTTGGAGGCTTGGTTTGCGGACTTCTTCTGGGGTTCGAAAGATAGGAGAAAGAAGTGTCATTTGTCCAATTGGAAGAATTTCACTGTCCAGAGCAAAGGGAGGGCTCGAGATCAAAGGACTTAGAGAAGTCATGATCAGTCATATAATTAAATTGGTGTGGGCATTGACTTGTGCTGAAGACAAGAGTTTATGGGCTTCCCTCATGAGGAGTAAGTAAAAGGTAAAATTATCTGGCCGAGCTCTTCCTATGGCTGACCCAAAGAATTCTCCTTTTTGGAAAGGGATTTGCAAGCTCTTCATCCCCTTAATGATTGACCAAGTGTGATAGCTGTTCGCTCGCCTCAAGTGCAAGGCTACGATGTAATAATAATTCTCAGTAAGACCGAGGTTGATCCACAGGGAAAGAGGTAAACAATTTGAACTATCCTAAAACAAGGAAAATCTGAGAATTGAGAAGAACTAGAGAACCAAGGATCCACTTGTAGTAATCCAATATCATCTACTCATCCAAGCACAACACAATTATAATCAAAGTTCTATCTCTCATCTAATTGGAGGATATAACATTCAAGCACAAACAATCCCACTTAAATCTAGAAATCAAATTCTAGTTCTAATGAAGTACATAGAACTTGAACTTGTAACCTTCGAAGTAACAGCCATGCCAAGAGATTATGGCATGCTCTAGGGCTACTACAATTCGAATCTAAACAAACTCATCATGGCAATCTTAGAGAATTGCAAAGATCTCATGTCCGGAGTATATAAATTCTCATTATTCATCTAAAAATTCAAACTTTATTCAAACTAGAAGTTTAAAATTCACAATTAAGAAAAGAGTATTTATATAAACAAATTAAAGCATTGAAACTAACTACAAGTTTCACCTCTTAGCTCTAGCTAAGAGGTTAACTAAAAAAAGCATTAAAAACTAGAATTAAAACTAAGAAAAGAAAGAAAAACTAGTTGTATGAGGTTAGGAAGCCTCCTAGAACTTGAACTCCTTGCTCCCACGTCTTTAACTACCCTAGAAGAGAAGAGAGCTCTCATATTTATAATGCAGCAAGATGACAGCAACAATGTAGATTTTGTTTCGCTTGGTACAACATAACCAATAATTAGATTGGCTTCAAATTTGATTTGTAGCTTCCTTGGAACTTGATCTTCCTCATAGATGGTTTAGATTTTCAAGATTATCTTTTGAGTGGGCCCACCAGTCAGATTAGCAACCGCTTCTCAAAATCGCGCAATTCGGGTACCTCCAGAATTAGTCATCTTGCTTTCAACGCTATGGAGTGTATATAGGTGGAATTGGTCTCAAATTTTGAATATTAGTAGAAACCTTCCTCCTCTAGATGATAGACGGCTTAGATTGTCCAAATAAATTCTAAAATTGGGTTCAAAAATTAGAACATTTAGAGCTTTTTATAAAATCTGCGTAGTTGGAATCTTTCTGAATAGTGCATCTTTCTTCAACCGGTACGATCAAACCATACATCCTTTTGACCTAAAATTTTATGATTATTCATATATAGATGTGGTTTAAAAGATGGTCGGATTAGCTTCTTCATATCATTAATGATGGTCCACCTAGTCCATTTCAGATTTGAGCAGCGGAATCAGAGAACTTTCTAGACGTACAGTTCATTTATTTTGGCCGCCACGGTCAATCCGTAGCTTCGATCGACACGAAACTACTTGGAATTTTTCGGCGTTGAGCTAATCTTCAATATGGACAGATTGGAATTGCAATAATCATCACGATGGCCCCATGAACTGAGTCGAAAATAAAAAAACTGAACTACCTGTTTCATATTTGAAATCCCAAAATTAGAAAGTGCATGGCCGACCGATCAGTCGGACCCATCTGGTCTTTGTTCCAGTAGCTCTTGATGAAGGCTGTTTGGGTGGCAGACTGATCTAGACCAGTCTAGCCAACATGGCCGACTGGTCTTGACCGGTTAAGCCTCTATGTGAGCTGATTTTTCACTTCTTTCTTCACCTCTTTCCTCCATCTCTTGGGTATTTCCTCCTTAGATCTTCAAAGTGTGTTAGAGTGGTCATTTAGCACAAAAATAGTAAAGTCTTTCTCTCATTCCTATATTCACAAAAACATGTATTAGATAGGTCTTTTATCATAGAAAGTATGCATAATGTAATGATGAAAAGGGGTTAGAATATGTAATATTCATGGCTCAACAATGGCTAGTAGGTAAAGGAGATTGCAATCTCTAGTCAGATAATTAGACTAGTCTTGGTCCCCTTAGCGCCTGGCTCCAGCATCTGATTCCATTCGTAGCCGAAAGTGCGAGATGTGTTGGGCCTAAATGGGCTTCGCGCATATGCCCCTCATCATTCGCTGCTATCAGGTGATGTGCTTCAGTTCATCCAGTTGGAAAGCTTCTGCATGTCAAACAGAGATGACATCCATGCTTGGCAGTGAGTTCCTTCAGGGTTATTCTTAGTTAAATCAGCCTAGGATTTGCGTAAATCTTCAGCTGAGCTAAAAGGATGGACGAAGTGGGTATGGCATGCAAAAATGCCTCCCAAGATTTTCTGTTTTCGTTTGGAAGCTATTATAGGGTGCAGATCCAGTTTATTGTAGGGTCCAAGATAGAGGGGTTCACCTGGCTTCAAGGTGCGTTTTTTTGTTTCTCAGAGTGCAGTTCGAACAGAGAGATGCTAGATCATTTGTTCGTGAGGGGGGAATTGGCCTCCAAGGTATGGTCCCATTTTAGCCAGTTGTTTTGCATTTCTCTTCTTAGGGGGAAAAGTTGGTGGGTGGGAGAGCCTGGCAATGGTGACGGTATGCGTTTTCAGTTGACTAGGCATCCTCAATATGTGGCCTCCTTCTTGATCTGATTTTTCGGGAAGTATAGCTAGAAAGGAACATTAGGAGTAATGATAATGCATCTGGTAATGAGGCGGGAACCATCCTCAGAATTCCAAGATGGTTGAGGTTATTTAGTCATTGAATGACCCAATTGAGACTTTTTTCTTTTAAGTTTCCACCATACAAACTCACACTCGTTGGATAAACCGTTTGGATCATTGGAAGATGACCCAAATTTAAAGGCTAAACTGCCCAGTTTTTTTATTTTTCTTTTACATTTTCATTTTCTTTTGAGAAGCACACCAACTATAATTTTGTTGATAAAGCAAAATTTCTGAACAGGAATTCCTTATGTCTTCATCACAGATGAGCCGCACTTGTGACAAATATCACCCAGATTTTGAAAATCTCGTAACACTGTTGCAAATATTCATTAAACGATATTATCCCAGTATTATTCTGATATTTTCAAAATGCCGGCAGATGCACATTTTTATCAGGAAATTATTGCAATATTAATTTCAAAAACAGTATTAAGCTTAAGGACTTTGTTGTATAAATAAATACTAGAGCTAAACTCGTTTTTGAAGTGAACTACATCCCTTCGCTTCCTTTTCTTAAAAACCTGGATTACCTTAGTCTCTCGACTGGTAGTACTCCAGCTGGAAGACGCTTTTCTGTGAATATTCTAACCTCAGTTATGTGGTGGCCGCGAAAGCGAAAAATGGCAATTCCGTAATTAAAAGTGTCAATGATGGTAGCTTTTGAATAATGAAACGATTTGTCAGATTCGACGGCCGAAACCTAAGTTCGTGCGTTGGTGAGTCGTAGATAATAAATAGTCTTCCGCGGCGCTATGGTCCAAAGACGGCCGACAGAGAAGAAGAGGAAACAAACAACAGCTACCTAGGAAGCGGATTGCGTACTGAGTAAACTCTGTGGGGCCCACCATGATTTATGTACTTTATCCACTCTATCCATCCATTTTACTAGATAATTTTAGTGCCTGAAGCCAAAAATAAAGCATATACAAAGTTCCATAGGACCACGCCATAGGAAATAGTGTGGATTGAACGTATGCCGTTGAAAATTTCTTCGGTACCATTGAAGTTTTGGATCAAGCTGATATTTTTGTTTTCACTTCATCCATGTCCGTATGATCTTATGAACAGGTTGGATGACAAATAAACATCACCGTAGGTCCTAGAAAGGTTTCAACAATGGAAATCATTATTCCCTGTTTCTTGTGGTGTGATCAACCTGGGTTTAGGATATGCTTCAATTATGGGCTAAGCCCCTAAAATAAGCTGAAAAAACGGATGGGCGGTGTGGATAAATCACATACATTCATGATGGGCCCAACAGAGCTTATTCAGTACCATACAGTAAGCAATCCGATTTCAGCTACCTAACCTAACCCTTCAACACGTCTTAAGATCACGACTCGGCTGTCAATGGATCGGATCATGGTCCGACTCCGATCCGATTTAACCGGATTTGGATCATTAATCAGATCAATGGATCGGATACGGATCAAAATATGTGATCTGTTTATTAATCGGATTTGGATTCGGAGCGACCCTGCTCCGATCCGATAATGATCCGATTACATTTAAAAAAAAAAAATCCATAACTACTGTCGCAACGAGAGAGAGAGAGAGAGAGAGAGAGAGAGAGAGAGAGGGGCGTCCACCAACAGAGTGAGGGAGAGGGACCCACCAAGCTGGAAGACTCTTAGGCGTTTCAACCCACCCCTTGCGCAACGCACCCACATAGGTCAGTCACAAGATGGACCCACCCAGCTGGAAGACGCTATGCGTTTCAACAGCAGGTACGTCTTCTTCTTCGTTTATTTTTTTGCTTTTTTTTTTTAACCGCAGCTTAGGCATTTCAACAGCAAACCTGCCATACGCGATGCACAAAATGAATATGATCTAAACCATCAGTTCAGTAGGGCCCATGGTGGATGGACGGATCGAGTCGGATCGGAGTCGGATCAGCTGAATCTCTGTCGGGTTGGATTTCGGCTAAATGTTTAGAGATCGTCGGATTTCGGGTCGGATACGGATCACCTGGATCACAAATCGGATCGGATACGGATCAGCTACTATCCGCTCCAAATCCGATCCGTTGACAGCCCTAACGACTCGTCACTCTTAAGCTGAGTCATACATGATGAGCCAGGTTTTGAGACACCCCTATTAGCGCGCCTTGATTCTGGAAATTATTTGGAGCCCATGATCTTTCCCCAGGTCTAACAAAACACACACAAACACAACTAGTTGGACGTACAACTAGTTGCCTTATTCAATTGAAGGGTCACTAACAGTGTGGGTGTGTGTACTAACAGTGGGATGTGTAAGGTATTGAATCCCAACGTCAGGGTGGCTAACATTGAAGGGTGACTAACAGTGTGGGTGTGTGTACTAATTAACAGTGGGATGTGTAAGGTATGGAATCCCAACGTGGGGGTGGCCAACATTGAAGGGTGACTAACAGTATGGGTGTGTACTAACAGTGGGATGTGTGAACTAACCCCCAAAAAAAAAAAAAAAAAAAAAGAAGAAAAGTTGCCTTTTTCAATTACTGATTAATGTTAACAAATGCCACCCAAGGAAAAGTTATTAGAAAAAGAAAAAGAGTTTACAGCTTGAGTGGGCTCCACAGTGATGTTAATGTGAAATCCACCCCAACCATCAGGCGAGTCACCCCATGACCGGGCGAAGGCCCAAAAATAATCCCCATCTGTAGTTTAGGCGGACCACATAATTGAAAACTGTGTACATGGAAAGCTCACCCTCCAAACAGTTTCTCTTGGTGGGGCTCATTTGAACCATGGGCTTGATTTGTGGGCCTCAGGCTTAGATTGTGGTTTGGCATCTAATGGTTGGAGTGGATTTCACATTCTCATCATGGTGGACTTGTTAAAATTAAGAGTGGGTGGACGTCTTTCCCAACTATATGTATGGCCACTTGAATTACAACTCAGCATAATTTTTTGCTATGGGTCCATTGTGGGATTACACATCTAATGGTTCAACTGGATCTAACATCCACGTTATTGTGGGCCCCTTAAAAAATGAAAGGTTGGCGCCTGTCCTGCACACCTTCCGTTTCCGGAGTAGTGATAGCGAATAAGGTGTTACCTGGGGAACACTGAAGTGGGTGTTTCTTTTACTGTGGGCCCACCTAGATGTATTTGTTGTATATCCACTCCATTCATCAGTTTTTGCAGATTACTCTAAGGCTTGTTCCCAAAAAATGCATTAGATTTAATTTTCAAGTGGGCCACATCACAGGAAACAGTGGGAATCGACCATTAAAAGCTCATCCGGGGACACAAATTTTTTGGACAAAGCTGGTTTTTGTTTTTGTTTTTTTTCCTTCATTCAGGTCTGTGTGACCTTATTAACATGTTGGATGGAAAATAAACATTACGGTGGGCCATAGCAAGTTTTTAATGGCGGGAGTTCATGTCCATTGTTTCTTGTAGTGTGGTCCCCTTGAGATTTGGATATACTTATTTCTTGGTATCATGCACTAAAATGATATTTAAAAACTGATGGACAGAGTGGATATACAGGGAATACATCAAGGTGGGCCCCACGGTCAGGGAAATAGCCACGACAGTGTTACACAACGTCACCCGATAACAGCCAGTACGCTCCCAAATATTGTCAGGAATCGGATTGGGTACATTAGAACACAACACTAAGATCGGCTCATGTTGATGTGCCAAAGACATTTGGCCCCACCATGACTTATGTGTTATATGGCACCAGCCATCCATTTTGCAAGATCAGTTTAGGTCAGGAACCAAAACTTGAAGCAAATACAATGCTCAAGCAGACCACACCACAAGGAAGAGTGGGAACTGAACGTCCACAATTGAAAACTTCTTAGGTCAATGGAAGTTTTGGGTGAAGCTGATATTTAATTGTGTTTCATCTGAGTCTTCGTGACCTTATGAACATGTTAGATGGCAAATAAATATTATGATGGGTCCAAGGAAGGTTTCAAAGGTAGAGTCATTGTTCCCACTGCTTTATGAAGTATGGTTCAATTGAGTTTTATATTTGCCTAATTTTTTTATCCAGACCTAAAGTGATCCAGAAAAAAGGATGGACGGTGTGGAGATAACGCATGCATAACGGTGGGCCTATAGAACCTTGCCACATCAAAACAATCCTGACTTAAGTGCTGTGTTCAACCATTCGCAAACTGGGTCCTGTTGTAGAACTAACTTTAGCAAGACAGGTCCACCCTTCACTTTTTTAATAGGGCCCACCATAACATGCCAGTGAGATTCACTCTGATCATTAGATGTGTAATACTATGTTGGGCTAGAGCCAAAACATCAGTCGGAGCAGTGATTCAATTGGGCCATACCAATTAAAATAGTTGGTAGAGATGTCCACCCTTTACTGAGAATGTGAAATCCAATCCAACCATTAGATGTTACACCAAAATCTAGACCTGATGCCCCAAAAAAACAACCCTATGAGTGATTCAAGTGGGCTATATTAATGGAAACAGTGTGGGTAAGCTTTCTATGTATATTATTTCAAATTGTGTGGTCCACCTGTGCAAGCGGACGAGGATCATTTTTGGAGCCTTGTGTCTAGCATGGGGTGAGTCATCTATTATTTATTAGCATTAACTTCTCTCTGTGCAACGTTCATTAACATTAGCCTTTTTTTTTTTACCCACAAGTGAATTTAGACTGACCAAATGCTGTCCTCGTTCTGATATCTTTATTTAACTCTGACCGCTGACATTTTCTCTTCAACGACAATTTGATGTCTGCCGAGCAAATTCTTTTGAGCCGTCAAATTACCGACTCGATTGACGTAGGACTACTAATACAATGGATGACTTTCCGTACAGAGCGTCATTACATAGTAGAAATCCCCAAACATCTTAAAATGAGAGAGTATGGCCATCTGTATGCATGCACACTTCGGCTGATCGCTGTAAAGCATGAGATTGATGCATCTTGCTCCCAATTGTCCACATCGTGGGCTCCACTTCAGATGGCACATGTTAAATCCTAACCTCTAATTGTTGGAGAGCTTTGGGTTGAATTTGGACCATTGATCTTTATGGCTTTATCATCCATTTTTTCACCAACAATTGGTCTGTTTCGGTCATGCGTGACAGGCGTGTTGGAGTGAGTACTGAAATGTGATTGAGAGATTGAATTTGGTACTAATTAGGCATCTATTCCGCCATGGATCATGAAAAGATTTGGGGATTTTTTTTTTTTTTTTTGCCCTTCACATGAAATGACTTTTAATTAAATGCATAATAAGACCCACGGTTCAATCAACCAGTCATTTCCACTCTATTTAGTAATGATGAAATGAATTCCAAATAACAATAATTATCATTTTTATAATTAATTTCTCCACTTGTAATTCAAACAAATTGATAGACTTTGATATATATCAAATTCTGTATTATATTATAGTATCTCTTTACAAAGAAAAGCAGAGTATTTAAGGCTATACATGGTTCTACCGAGATTGCGCCTAAAAAGACTTAACAGAAAGCTATCTCTACAATTAAGGGATTTCTATCCTTCTATACCTCAATCAGAATCACTCACGCTAACACAAACCCCCTACAAATGGAATCAGTAAGAACTTATGTTTCAATATTGTTCAAGAAAATCATCCTTGGATCGATAATTATTATTTATTCTTTTCTTGTTTCACTCAAGCAGGTCTTTATAATCGGATGCGATCATGATATCTTTTTTTTTTTTTTTTTTCCATAATTGTGACCTATCAATAATTTAAAGAAATTCTGGGCAATAACAGCATAGAGACTCTGGTTTTGAATAAAAGTAAAACTATCGAAACATGCCGAGAACTTAGGATTAGGAAGCTCTACTTTCATCTCTTCAAAAACTGATAATTTCATGTAAATGTAACGAAAGTGAAGGAGAAAGACAAACAACTCTAAAATATATACATATATCTAATAGTAATGACCAGATCCTTCAAAGAGAAAAGTAAAAGAAAAAAAAACCTACGCCTTACTCAACCAATCCATGTTAGGGAATTTGTATACTGTAGCCTAATAAAAGTGTTAAAAAAAAAAAAAAAAAGTTGTCCGGATTTCATCCTTGCTTCGGAGCAACAGGATCTTTGTCACCCTCACGCGATCCAACAGCTGTTAATGATGCAGCTCCCAATCCCTCTGTAACCCTAGTCGTTGCTGTGTTTTCACGGCTAGACTGGACAATGGATGTTTGTTCACCTCCGTCGTCCAAACTAGTGGAGTTTGCATCACTAGCGTATCTGATGAAGGCCATGCCAAGAACCATATCATGCACTTTGGAGTACGCCGCCACCGATGTCTACCTTAGAAGGCTAACCACCGCATTCGCCATTGGCCTCTGCATGACAAGCACCCAATTTAGAACAACCGAAAACAGGAAAAACAAATGGTATTATGAGATTTCATATGATGGAGCCAACTAAGATTGCGGAAATCAACCCTATTTCTATGGTGCATATGGCCCATGCATTTGTCTGATTGACCATGTTGATGTTCATGGGACCATGGGACAACCAATCAACGTTTATGATCCTGATCACCGTACTGGTTTGGTTCTCAATATGCAGGGCTTGATCAGTAGGCTTGCAAATAGATGATTGGACCAAAGCAATTAATGGTTTACATTCACTGATCAAGCTCCATTAATGACTAGACGGTGGGAATTATCTAATGGTGAAATTATGTGACGTGGCCCATCAACAAAAAGCTTCCTTTTCTTAATCTTGCACATCACCTACTAATAACCATTCCTCATTTCCAATGGTTGCATGAGACTCTACCCCAAAAACAAGCCAAAAGGATTAAAAGACGGCAGAAACTAGAAAAGAAAAAAGCTGAAATTTACATTAGCAAGGAATCAGATTGGAAAGGAAAACGCTGAGATCCCAATGAAGAAGAATCAACTCCAATCCCTGCAATGATGGAGAAATGCTCTTCTTATATAGATATTCCAAACTACAACTTGGCTGATATAACATAATATAATATAGTAAGACGAACCTTGCTAATTCCACACGCGTGTGCAATCAAACTCATGTACACACCACATGTTACAACATGGCTTGGAAAATCCTAGATCCAATCCATCTATCCGAAAGGGACAACTATATTGATGACTTAGCCCAAGAATCAGGTTGACCCACTGATCATTTTAGCCACAGTTACAATGTACGGCGCCTCTGAAGAACCGGGCTGAATATTTCTAAGCAACCCACCTATTTCCAATATTTGAGCTCATATGCTGAGTGTACCTGATTCCATACATGTAGAAGTCCGACCAACTTGATGGATGGATGGGTTCTTACACCCATGTGGCACATGCGTGGCATGTACATGAGCTTTATTGCACATGCATGTGCACTTAGCAAAGCTCAGTAATGTAATATAATGAGAAATGGGCTCCTAGTTATACATTAGTCAATTTGGATGGCTCATTGAAACTTTCTATTAAGTCCCGAACACTTTGGATCGTTCATTGGAACTTTCTATTAAGTCCCGAACACTTTGGATGATCCTTTAATTGAGTCTTATGCTCTACAGCCATCCTTTTTCCAGTCTATGATGGATGACTATGATTGCTTAACAAAAGTGATTTAGAATCAAGAGCAATCCACGAATATGGCCTATCAGAAAGCTGGGATTAGACTGTTGATCGGACCTGCTTTTGTGTGAACAATATTGACCGTCCATATTAAAGGCTGTTAATCAATAGTTAATATTTGTTGAATTAATGTGATGTTTTTATAGCAGCTCAGCCCAGGAAATATGAATTGGGCTTAATGAGCAATCTCGATCAATGAACTGGACTTTCCAAAGTGGACCAATGCAACAATGCTCTCCATGGAGCGTTTATCTAATATAATAAAGAAAAGAGTTCCGTCTTACTCGACGATTTTTTATTGTTTTTCGATGACTTGCCCGGCAACTTTACTGGAACGCTGGCACGCAGATCACGTTGTATGACTTCAAGTGGACCGTTCGTGCATCTTGTTTACACTGCTGTGAGAATAAACCTTATATCAGTGGAAACTACGATTGTCCCATCTTGATACAGTAATGTTTTCTGGCACATGTTTCTCTCTAAATAATGGATCATCTTCAAAATAAATAAGTAAAAGATAAAAGAAATAAAGTGAAAAAGAAAAGAATTTTACCGTCTGCAGTTCAGAGCGTGATCAGTCCTCGAGTCCTCTAGTGTGCATGCACTTATGGTTTGAACCCTCATGCGAGTCTTGTGCAACTTGTTGAAGTCAACTCAAACTCGTTCAAGTCAACTTAAACTCAGTTGTACCTAATAAAAAAATTTGTGTAAGTCAACTCAAACTCGATCGATTGTGGTGGAATAGGTGATACTGAAATCTATGTTGAGACAGGGCCACCAATCGATCGATCAGGGTTGGTCGATCAATCACAATTAAAGATTTTTGCACAACGAGCTTTTTAGATGGTTTTGTGGTCGGGCGATCAATCGACTAGGTTGGCCGATTGATCGATAGGGGCCGTCGATCAATCGACGGCAGTGCATCGTATTATATAGTTTACACGATCTCGCACGGGTTTGCGTAAAATGTTTTTATTTCTAGTTTTGTTACCTATTTAAGTGGGTGTCAATGGACATTAGGGTATCCTAGATTTGCAAGGGTTGAGAGAAGAGGAAGAGAGAGAGAGAGAGAGAGAGAGAGAGAGAGAGAGAGAGTTTTAGGGTGAGAGAAAGAGCTTTGAGAGCTTGGGATTTCTCATAGGGTGGGCTTAGATCTGGGTTTTTGTTTCTTTATTCTCTTGTAACCTTTGATATCATAGTGGATTCGCTTTGTGGTGTGGTGTGTTTTTTTACCCGTGAAGGGATTTTTCCATGTAAATTTGGATTGCCTTTTTGTGCTTGTTGATTATTGCTTGGTGTTTACCATTTTGAGAATATCTCATTTGATCTCTTGCTTCTTTTGTCGTGGGCCGATTTTCCCAACTAGTGGTATCAGAGCTATTGTTGGGAGGTATATCTAAATCTTAGACAAGAGTTTAATGGCTTTAAGCATGAGATTCGACATAAAGAAGTACTCTGGAAAAAATAATTTTGAACTTTAAAAGGTGAAGATGAAAGACCTTTTAGTTCAGCAAGGGCTGTAAGATGTTCTCCTTGGAAAACAACATGAGGCGATGTCAGAAGGAGAGTAGAAGAAGAATATGGATGAAAAAATCAATGTCTCAATCCAGTTGTGCTTGATGGATGAAGTCTTGTACCACGTCATGAGAGAGAAAAGTTGTGGCTGAAACGCTGAGACGGCAAAGAGGACGAGGGACGTGGTCACGCGAATTAGGTACAGTTGTACAGACGGCTTCTGTAGTTATCTCGCTGCTGAAGTGACGTCACCAAGTTCTGTGGGCCCCCATGATGTATGTGTTACATCCACACCGTCCATCCATTTAAAGAGATCATTTTAGAGCATGGACCATGGAATGAGGCAGATCCAAAGCTCAAGTGGACCCACCATAGAAATCAGTAGGGACAGTGACGCCCACTGTTGAAACCTACCTAGGGCCCACCATGATGTTTATTTGATATCCAACCTGTTCATAAGTTCACACATACAGGAAAGAAGGGAAAACACATGGTTTAAGATTGCGACTCGGTCTCTCTTAACTAGCTGAATCATACCTAACGGGTCAGGATGAGTCGCCCCAACTGGGTCTATCGTGGCACCCTATAAAAATTAAGGGTGGACGTCTCTTCTCAACTATTTTCTTTTGTTCAGCGTACTTAAATCACAGACCAGACCAACTTTTTGACTGTAGGCCTAAACTTGGATTATGCATCTAATGATCGGAGTGGATTTCACACACAGATCCTGTTCGGCCCCCCAAAAATCTAGTTGGTGCATACCTGCGGCACTTTACAAGGAGATTATTGTGGAAAAGGTAAGTGCACATGACTCCCCTGAGTAGACAGAACCATGCTGGTTTCAGTTGCTTTCTCTTGGGCTCCTTCCTTTAGTTCACTAGAGCCATGAATACATCCGCGACTCGTTCTACACCAGTCCCTTTTACTTTAAAAGAACTCGTCTTTGAGTTACCTTTTGGAGTCCGCTCGTGATACTCGAACAAGTCTACAACGCTGACTGTACATGAAGATCAACAACGTAGGCGTTTTCATTGATCCTGTGGAGAATAGGCACCGGTTCAATTTTCTTGTTCTTCACCTTATTGTACGTCCTGGTTGGAAATCTTTCCTCACATAGATGAACCATCATGTTGTCACCCACTTTGTACATCTTTTTGATATATATAAGGTATCCTCCAGCTTCAAATACTATCAGTCGTCCATGATTATATGCCTGCTACTTCTACTTATCATTTGACGCTTGTAACTTGGCTAGCTCGCACATCTGCATGAATGCCCACAATTTGGTCTACCATATGCTCCGTAGCCACGCTTACACCCAAGAGCTTGGGCAAAGGAACCAAATCAAGTGTATGTCGGGGCACTCGTCCATACATGATCTCAAACGGAGATTTATTGGTGGAATGGTTTGGGATATTGTTGAATGCGAATTCAGCTTGAGGCAAAGCCAAATCCCACTGCTTTGGTTTGTCACTAGAGAGGCATTGAATGAGGTTCCCAAGTGTACGATTTATAACTTTAGTTTGCCTATCTATCTTTGGGTGGTAGGCATTGCTGAATTGAAGTTGTGAATTAAACAGTTTCAACAAAGTTCTCCAAAAGTGGCTGACAAACTTCATGTCATGATCAGTAGTAATAGATTTGGCAACAGTGTGTAGCCTCACGACCTCTTGAAATAATAGGCTTGCAACATGCGTCACTGCGAGGGTCTTCTCGCATGGGATGAAGTATGCCATCTTAAAAAATCAATACGAAATCCATCTTCGAAAATCAGTCCACTACCACGAACATGAAATCCATGCCATGTTGAGTCTGCGGTAGACCAAGTACAGTTTCATAAATAAATCCCACCAGTGGCCATCAAATATGGACAACGGAGTGTAGAGATCTATGTTCTGAGACTGACCCTTGGAAAACTAGCATGTATGACGTCGCTGCACTACTCTTCCCACGTCTCATGTTAATTATGGCCAGTAGTAATGCTCCTCCACGAGCTCTCGTCTTGTCTCGCCTTAGGTGCCCACGAAGGTCACCTCCATGCAGCTCTTGTATGATGTGCTCCCTCAAGGAACTCCTCGGAATGCATAATTGATTCCCTTTGAATAAAAAATCAACATGAATGCGAAGGTCACTCTCCTGACCCTCCTAACACCTCGTCCATGCTTCCTTGAAGTCCCTGTCCTCAGCATACAAATCCTTGAGGCATTCGAACCCAACCACCTCGTTGCTCATAGTAACTAGTAGCGATGTACGATGGCTCAGTGCATCAACCACTTTATTACGCTGCCCTGCCTTGTGTTTCAAAACGAACATGAATTCCTGCAAAAATGAGATCCATATATCATGCACATGATTCACGTTAGCTTGGCTATTAATAAATTTCAGGGCCTGATGGTCAATGTATAGAACAAATTTTCACTGAATTAAATAGTGCCGCCGTCATAGTGCCTGAACCACTGCATACAATTCAAGCTCATATGTCGACCATTTCCTATGGGCTTCATTGAGCTTCTCGTTGTACAAGGCCACTAGTTTGCCTTCTTAAGATAAAAATCCCATAATTTCAACATATGAGACATCATACTCGACCTCAAATAGTTTGTCGAAGTTGGGAAGTACAAGAACTAGAGTTGTAGACAATCGATGTATAATTTCGGTGAAGCTTATGTCAGCTTCGCCAATCCATTGGAATTGCACCTTCTTCATATAGTCCATGATCGACGCCACGATAGTGTTAAAATCTCGCACGAATGACCATAGAATGTCACTAACACGTTGAAAATTCTCAATTCATGAATGTTCGTCGGAACAAGTGAACACTCTCTGATGGCCCGCACCTTCTCATCGTCCACATAGATGCCCGCGGATGGCATAATGAAACTCAAGAACAACAAGCTATCGGTTAAGAAGTTTCACTTCTTCAAGTTGAGGTAAAACTTATTGTTTGCCAGGACCTGTAAAACCTGCCTGAGATGTCCCATGTGGTTTAATTCATTCTGACTGTAAATTAATATCTCTTTAAAGTAGACCACCACGAACTTCCATATGAATGGTTTCAAAACTTGGTTCATCAATCACATGAATGTGCTTGGCATGTTCGAAAGACTGAAGGACATAACCAACCATTCATACAACCCCTCATTACTCTTAAAAGTCATTTTTCATTCATCGCCTGGCCGTATTCGTATTTAATGGTAACCGCTTCTTAAGTCCATCTTGGAAAATAATTTGGCACCCTCAAGCATATGATCGGCATGTCGTCCAACCACAGTATCGGAAACCAGTACTTGATGGAAATTTTGTTATTTGTCAGGCTACCGAGACACATGTGCTAACACCTGTCCTTCTTAGGAGTCAACAACACTGGAATGACGCATAGACTCAGGCTTTTTTGTACTAGACCCTTACAGATCAATTCATCCACTTACCTCTAAAGAATCTCACACTCCTTTAGACTCATCCGATAGTGAGATCGATTTAGGAACTAGCCCCTTGGACAAGGCCTATATGGCGTTGGATGTCCCGCATGGGGGGCAACCTATCGAGTAAGTCATCGAACCAAATTTCCTTGAATTCATTCAATAATAGTTTCAATGTTGATGGTATATTTGTGGGTTCAACGTTCTCTCCCTTCACCACCAAGTTGTACACCTCTCCGATTTCTTTGGACTCAACAAAGTCCCGAATGGTCAGGAAAGAATGCTCATCCACTTTAGATGCTTTGGGGTGTGCTTCTAGTCCCATAGGGACGATGATTGTTTTACAACTGTCTTTGACGAAGATATAAATGTTGTCTCGTCCTCAGTGGATTGTATCATGGTCTGACTGCCATGGCCAACCAAGTAATATGTGAAAAGCCTCAATGTCGACCACGTCACAAAGTACTTGATCTCTATAGTATTTACAAATTGAAAAAGAGATGGTGCACTACTCGGTTACCTTAGTTTCGTTTACCTTCTTAATTTAGTCGATCGAATACGGAGAATAATGCTTTTTAATTTTCAATTGTAGTTTCTCCACCATAACTCTTGAGACGATGTTCTCACTACTACCATTGTCTTTGATCACATCACAGACCTTGCCATTCACAGTACACTGCATGCGAAATATGCTGTGCTGTTGCAGATGCATTTCTTTCCTTAGAGTGTACAGGAGACTTCATATGACAAAAGAATTGCTATGATCTTTGGCCACCCAATTCCCTTAGGGCCCGTTTTATAGTTGAGAAATGAAATGAAATGAATGTAAATAAGTAATGATTACTTACCTTCTTATTTTCTTAAAAATGCACGTTGTCCCAAAAGTCTTACATTGGGTAACGTGATATGTACCAAAATCCTGTGGGCCCCACCACGATGTCTGTGTTACATCCACACCATCCATTAATTTTTCCAAATCATTTTAGGGTATGAGCCCAAAAATGAGGCAAATCCAAAGCTCATGTGGTCCACAATAAGAATAATTATGTCTACCATTGAACATATTATTATCTATGGTATGGTCCACTAGATCTTTTATTTTTCTCATTTTTGGACTCATGTCCTAAATGATTTGAAAGGATGAATGAGTGGTGTGGATATAACACATACATCATGGTGGGGCTCACTAAGTTTTGCTTTTAAAAGAGTTTGAAATTTACATCATTTTTAGGTGGAATTCCACTTGTCTATCAAACAGGTGTATAAATAATCATTATGCGTTTAATTTCATTTCATTTCATTTAGCTCCAATCAAACAGGCCCTTAATTTCCTTCTTCATCGACAACCGGTTCCGTTTCATCAACTTTCGAATCCCCTCCCACATCTTCAACGCCCCCATCATTGATGGCTAAGTGGGCTATTTGGTGTTGAGCACACATGAGAAGTGACCCGACTGGTCGCATCAAAAGCAAAGGTTGATCTAGCCTCGGCTGACCACAAGGGTTCAAAATTCTGCTCAGGTCCACCGTTATTGTCGCTGCTTATTAGAACCTTAAAGAGCCACTCTCCATCTTATGGTTTGCGATTGTAAGAGGTTGAGGACTCCCTTACTGGTTCCTTCCCCTTGGCCAGCGTTGCACTTAGTGTAGGGCCCGTCTTAGGAGCCCGCATCAGATGGTAGGTTTGAACATTGACCCTCTTAAGTTGAGTTTCAGACCTGGTGCCCAGCTTGATTGCTTCATCAACCGTTCAGACCAGATGCATCTGAACCCGCGATCGTGGATTGGCAACTGCAAACCACTGATGAACTGCACAACTTGCTTACGGTTTGCGCTAAATCATTCTACGACGTCAATTGCTGGGACTCCTAGGTGTACTCCCGCACCGACTGATTCCCTTATTGGATGTTCTAGTATTGTTGAAACAATACCTGATCATAGTCGCTTGGTAAGAACAACGAACGTAGGAGACACTTCATCTGCTGCCATGATCGGATGGGCATCTTCATCTGTTGAGTTCGTGCAAACTGAACTTGATCCCAAGCACCACCCTTCAGCTTGTAAGCGACTAGTTTCACATTCTTATTTTTGGTATGTCCATATAGTTAAAGAATCCATTGCATTCCGCTAGCCAATCTAAGAATTCTTTAATATGTAATTGGTTGTTAAAGTTCAGGAGGTGGCCTTAATATTAAAATCCCGATCTCCTCGATCTCCCTGTTCATCTCTTTGTGCGGGCTAATGTAAAACCGCATCATCGACTTCTTCATTGCTAGAACTAATGTCATTGGGCATAACACTAAGATTCACTGCTAGTAGTGCTACGCGAACTGTGTGATTTTGTGGCCCAGTAATCACTGGAAGTTGATCGTTGCCCTAGACATAGGGTGGAGTTAGTGCTTCTATAACATGGTTGAGGGTATCTGTAGACACCCCACCTTCGGCTATACTGTTGGTAGAGATAGCTGGTTGAGCGGAGGACCATACCCCCAAATCCCAAGTCCAAACTCCGCCGAACTCACCCTTGTAAGCCCCATTCCATAGCCCAGTTCAAGCCTGAACCCAGTCAACCCAGTCCTAAACACCACCCTGAAAACCCCCCCTAAAAAAGTCCAGTCAAAAAATCCCAAAAAAAGTCAAACTCGCTGAGTCAACCCGCTGAGTCAACTCGTCGAGTCAAAACACCGAGTCAACCCGTCGAGTCAACCCGCTGAGTCAAATCACCGAGTCGACCCGCTGAGTCAACTCACTGAGTCAAAACAACAATCCCGAGAACGTCCGTACGGGCGGCCCATAGCAGGCCGCCCAAACCGCCGCTGAATCCCAAGAAACGGCCGTACGGGCGGCCCATAGCAGGCCGCCCAAACCGCTGCTGAATCCCAAGAAACGGCCGTACGGGCGGCCCATAGCAGGCCGCCCAAAATAAATTACGGGTTCTGCCACTGCCCGCTGCTATAAATACCCCTAGCCTCTTCCCATTTCAACACACAATCCATTCTAATCCAGCTCGGGTCCGTTCCAAGCCCTTCTCCGCCCCTTTAGCCCATCTTTCCACCAGGGAGAGCCCGAGTGAGGAGAGCCTAGCCCTGGTCCAGCCCAGCCTGACCACTGGTCCAAGCCTCTCAAGCCATCCAAGTCTTGATCCAGCCACTCGAAGCAAACCCTTGCGACACTTCCGTCCATCCAGCTACTCTTTTTCCAGCATCATCTCATTTGCATCTAGCATAAGTGCAACATTTACTTTCCTTCCAACCCCCCTGCTTCACTACAAGCACTTTGATTACTCAAGCACACATGCATATGTCTTTATATTAAGCATCTGTCAGTTCGAGCGTATGCTCTGGGCTTGCCCGTTGTTGGAACCTGCCCATCAGAAACTCTTTCTGTTCAGACCTGCATTCATGCTTCACCATAAAACACCTTGATCATTCAAGCACACTGCATACGTCTTATATTAAGCACCTGTCAGTTCGAGCGTACGCTCTGGGCTTGCCCGTTGTTGGAACCTGCCCATCAGAAACTCTTACTGTTCAGACTCGCATTCATGCATCATGTCATCCATGAGAATATACGAGGATTAAATTAGACTTTCAAGTATTCGATCGATTCTGTGAAGTAGAGACCGTACTTCGGTACGGGCAGTGTGTGGGGTGCTTAACCTCTTCCCACCCTGTAACCGTGATCCCTTACCTTGAATCTCTGGCCGCAGATCAACAGGAGTCATTTTAGAGGAAGGAATCTTCGGATTTCCTTCTCTAACGTTTCTACAGGGTCTAGCCGACTGTAGATTCGAAGTAACTGGCTAGTGGCGACTCTGGTCTTATATAAACTCACTTAACATATCCAGCTTAACACGACTACCAAACGAAGCCCTCGAGAACGAGGCAAGCCAGTGGCACAAACAACGATTTCGCACTCACGCATCCTCATCTCCTTCTTTTCCAAAAGGAAAGGGGAAGGGAGAAGAACGTCGTGTGGGAGCGCGGAAAATCGGCGAGGGTCCACAGAATGGCGACTCCGCTGGGGATCAACTAGTCCCACTAGTCGTGATCCGACTTGAAAAGCGGAATTCCTCCTATACTTGAAAGTCATTAGTCCTCATACAATCTCATCTGCATAGCATTCTACCTAAAACAAAAAAATAGAAAATCCCAAAACCCAAAAAAAAAAGTAGTGCATACTTCCCACCATTACTCCTCTAAACTAAATCACCCTGCCACATCCAATACAAAATCGACATGGCTCTCCCATTCCCTATACCTAAGGCTTCCTCTCCACTGTTAAACTCGAGTGAATCCATGTCAATTCCTAACATCCAAGAGCTACAACAAAGCATGAAGGCCATGCAGGAAATGCTTCTCCGATTCACACAAGCCCAGGCTTCAGCAGCCAGCAATCAAGCTGGTCCAGTTCAACAACCACAACAAGCATCTCTTCCAGCCTCCAGTTCATCTCAACCACAACTATCAGGGGTGGCGCAGGACTTTCGATACCCTCCTAATGAAGGTCCTCAATCAGGACAACTCTCGACCTCAGGGCATTACTTCCAACATCCTCCTGCAAACAAGAGCCATTTTCAGTCACATCCCACAACCCAGAATCCCAGTCAATTCCAACAATCTCTCCCCAATGGGAATTCCAACCAATTTCAATATTCTCCTGTGACTGGGATTTCTTCGCAGTCTCTCTTCTCAGCTCCAGTCCAACAAAGTCCCTACAATGGGAGTAATTACCAGGCCCAACCTTCTTCAAGCAGGAATTTTAGGAGCATCAATGACACCAATTATTATGAAAGGGGGCCATCTCAATCCTGGCAAGGGACAAGATCTCCTTCATCTAGTCCCTCCGAAATAGAGCAACTCCGAGAGCAGATGCGAGAGATGAAGAGAAAGTTGCAGAAGCAGCAAGGGGTGGATCTTCCATCCACTAAGTTCAGGGACCTTTGTCCATTTCCCGATGCAATGGTACCTCAAGGCTTCCAGGTACCAAAATTTAAAAGATATGATGGGACAAGGTGTCCTGTAGACCACTTACGAGCTTTCTGTGGAGAGCTTAATGCTGTGGCGGGCAATGATGGAGCACTCATCCGCTTGTTTCAAAAATCTCTGAAAGACGATGCCCTGGATTGGTACACATCATTTGACTATCATCGCATCAGGACTTGGGAGCAGCTCTCCCATGCTTTCGTCAACAGGTTCGCATACAATCTTAACATGGCACCCAGGAGAACAGACCTCGCAGCTCTCAGGCAAAGAAGCGATGAAACATTGTCAGCTTACGTTGGACGGTGGCGGGCCATGGCCGCTAGAATGAAGACTCCCATCGACGACGAGGAGCAAATCTCCATGATCGTCCACTCGGCAAATCCAAGTATCTCTGGATACCTTGTCTCACATCCATATGCGAACTTCAACCAACTCATCCGCACCAGAGAACAAGTCGAAGCCGGAATAAGGGCTGGGATGATCTCCCCTTGGTGGCCTCAGCAGGCCTCTCCAGTACAACCGATAGTGGAAGGTGAGCCTACCGGATACGAGAGCGATAATGATAGTGTTCCCATCTCCCATCCAATGGAAGAGGATGATCTTGTCGCCTCTACCGAAGGTGCATTATTCCTCCCTCAGCATGGACAACCGCAGCAACAGCAACAGTCAAGATGGAACTCACAGTTCCCTAATCAAGGTTGGCAAGGGGCACCCCTAACTAGTCCAGTTTCAGAACCCCTCATCCTGCAAGGGGTATCTCCAGTTGATCCAGTCTCTGCAATGCAAGGGGCACCTCCTGCCTATCCAGCTTTCATCAACCAAGAAGAGCTTCCTCTCCAGTTTATCCGGGCCATCGACTCTAGTTCAGAGTTTGAACCTCTCATCTTGCAAGGGGCACCCTCAACTATTTCGATCCCAGAGCCCATCATCATGCAAGGGGCACCTTCAGTCGATTCAATCTTCGCACCCATTTCTAACCATGGGCACATTCAGCCCATCTCAATCAACCAAGGGGACAATCTCCCTAACGCAGCATCAGCAAACCAGGGGCACAACCTGCCCGTCTCAGCAATAGTCAGTCAGGGGCACAGTTTGCCCACTCCAGCTTACCAGGGGCAAAGCCTGCCCGTTTCTCAAGCAAACAACCAGGGGCACAACTTGCCCACCGCACCTGTCTATTCGGCTTCTACTTCAGCCATCGTCCTCCAAGAAGAAGACCCTTCCTCGGACAGCATGCCACATGCCCTAGCAGAATTAGGGCCCAGCTTTAATTATGTGGCCACTATCGAGGAGGTCGAAGGGGAGATTGATGTCCAGGTTCTGATCGATCCAAAAACATCAACCATCACTCTCCAGGTCTTGGACATCTCAGCTTCATTCCATCTCCTTTCTGATCGGACCTGGTTTCACAGAATCGGTGCCATCTCTTCAAATATTCACCGAAGGGTCAAGTACATCTTTGGAGATAGGGCGATCACCATCATTACCGATCCCGGACAATTTCCCAAGGTAGAAGCATCCAACCTCCGAGAGCCTACCATCCCAGCCATGGACGTACAACACTCTAATGGGGAGATCTCATACCATCACAATGCAAATTACTTCCCTCGCGCATGTCCCATCGGATCGAACTATGTCTTCCTCCCTGCCGAGCGTCAAACCTTCTACTATCAGCTCGAATATCAAGACTCGACCCGAATCATGAGAGTTCAAGAGAATGTGGATAGAGAAAGACTGCGATATCAGCCTATTCGGATTAGGCACAGAAGTATCAGAAGAAGATGGGGTCATCAAGAAGAAGGGAACCTCTGCATCGGCACACCAATCCAGTTCATCAATGCAAGGATTATCTATCCTGATGATGGGCTGGATTCCACCTTCGATGATCAAGCGAGCAGATTGAGTCTGATAGAGGTGCCCAAAGAAGACTCAAGCAAGGGGCAGAAATTTCCCCCGATCGACTTGACTGCCGTCTTGGTCCCACATCAGCCAGATGAACCTGAAGAGCTGCAATTCATCAGGGACAAACCAGGAGAAACCGCATCCAACACCGACTCGGAGCCCAATTCCAGATCTATCCTGATGTTTGGGCGCAACGAAGAGGGTTGGCCTACTGATCCCTCTGGCCCTGCCTCCTGAGGGGAAGGAGTGCAGGGCAGTAACAGGTTTATAGTCCCCATGACGGCCAATAAAAGCCGACAGTGCTCGGCTCCCCGAGCTGAATCAGGCAACACCTGGTTCACATCGCCGTCTTGCTCGGGTCTTTTACAAAAAAAATTTCAAAAAAAAAAAAATCAGAAGATTCAAAAACCCAAAAACACCAAATATTTCAAAATTTCAAAAAAAAAAAAATCAAATTTTCACAATCCAAAAGTTCAAAAAAAAATCCAGATATTCACAAAATTCCAAAAAAACCAGAAAATCTTTGAAAGCAAAAAAAAAAAGAAAAAGAAATCTCTTTTTCAATAAAGTATCAAGTCTGTCTGTCAAAGCACTTGAGTATGAAGTTGACTCATATGATTTCAATCTAGAGTTAGATTTCAAACTCAAGGGTTTGGACAAAGCCAAATGATGTGGAAAATGATGAGCTGACTCCTAAACTAAGAGGGTCTCCTCGAAAGTTCGAACCAAAAGCCAATGTCATCTCAAAAAAATTTCAAAATTATAAACTTAGGATCTCCTGAGACTCATAAGGAAGTGTGCATTAAGAATCCTTGTCCCTGAAAAATAAGCAGAGAATGATCGAATTTTTGAAGTCATGACTTCCCAATCTTGCGTCCTATGAAGACTTATTGATCAAAAACTCATCAAGCCTATCAAGAAGATGCTGTCAAGACAATGTTTGCATTCCATGCTGGAGTGTGTGACTTGACGAATGATCGAAGAAACCTCACGGCTCGATGAAGACAGATTGTTGCCAACATGTCAGAAAGCACTTCAAGTGTCAGCAACATGCACATCGGATCCATATGTGTGCTTCGAAATTCTACAACATGATAACGCTCCAGCTATTCCCTGTACGAGGTATCTACATCAGCAGAAAGATCGACTTGGCATCATCTAGCAGTCATACACATATACCTGTGGCAGTCGATTACAACACAAAGTGGATGGAGGTAATATTCTGATCTCGCACGATAATTCTCATGAAGAATGACATCATCAATTGTTAAGGGTTCCCACATGCTATCAACATTGGCAATGGGATGTCCTTCGAAATCTAAGGATGGAGGAGTTCCTCAAGAAGCTTAAAATCAGAAGACAGACCTACGAGTTCAACTCAAAATCCCGCCAACGTGAGTGCTGATGAAGAATGAAGCCGAAGAAAGAAAAGTCATATCGGGTTTACAACAAGCACTGCTGCATTTATCATACTCAAGGGGCAAGCCCCAAGAATCAGTGAATTCCTTCTGGGACGCACCGTTCGACTCACCAGCCTGAGGGGTAAGGATCTTCCAGAGCCAATCAACGCCGACAACGTGAAAATCTCTCACAGGTAAGCCATTCCAACCTTATCAAGAGTTACATTAGTAGAGCTGAAGTCAAGAGGTTAAGGCTTAAACCCCTGAGAACCCCTTCCCGTCCACCAATAAGTGTTCCAAATAAAGGGTTCAAAAGAGAAAAAAAAAAAAAGAGAATAGAGCAAAAAAAAAAGGGGGTTTTAAAAAAAAGAAAAAAAGAAAAAAAAAGAAGGGGCACACAACCCACAAAAAAAAAAAGAAGAAGAAGAAGAAGAAGAAGAAAGAAAGAAAGAAAGAAAGAAAGAGAAAAAAAAATTGACCCAAAAGAAACACATCTATCCATCCATCCACCTCAGAAGGGTCTGTAGCTAAGGCCGACAGCTCTGCTATTGTAATTTAAGATAAGGGCCGAAAGGTTACCATCGGCCGACAACGACGGATTCCTGACCTCGGGGAGCCGCAGTTATCCAAAAAAAAAAAAAAAGAAGAAGAAAAAAAAGATGTGTGCCTAAACAAAGAGGGCGGAGTGAAAACCCGAAAGGGCGCTCCGAGTAAAAACAGTGGGCACACAGCGGACTTAGTGAAAACCCGAAAGGGCGCTGAGGGTAAAAACAGCATAGCTGCCAAGGGGCAGGCAAGATCAAATAACCGGGACGTGGTGAAAACCCGAAAGGGCGCCACGGGCAAAAATGACGGGCAAGCCGGACGCAGCGAAAACCCGAAAGGGCGTTGCGGGTAATAATGGCTAAGAAAAGAAAAGAAAAAAAAAAGAAAAAAGTAGGTACATGAGAGATCCAAGCGACATGAAGATTCAATGAAAGCAAGGATGGCGGCTATGAGTCGAGAATTCTTTCAGGATCTGCCCCAATTCTAGGGGAAGGATACCATTGCGCACTATCTTAAGGGGACCAGGACCCTTGGTAAATAATTAAGAAAATCGAGTATGACATCAGGCTGAGTCAAAAATTCTGATTCCTACATCTAAAAGCACAAGTCCAAATCACGCACAGACAGATAAGCACTTGACACAAATTTTTACTTCATGATTTGCATATATTTTCCAAAAAAGAAAAAAAATCATTTTTCCTTATTCATATATATGCAAAAAAAAAAAAGAAAAATCTTACAGGGCTTTCAAAGTAAACGTCCAGTCAACTAATGGGGTACCTTCCGTGAGTGCATTTCTCCCGGTCATTCCTCCCAGAAGGTAAGTATCTCTCTTCCTGCTTTGATGCTTCAATCCTTTTACTAAAGTATTTTCTCTCCTCACAGGTACCAGAAGGCAATCCAAGATCAGCCCATCAACGTCCATCATGAACCCATCATCACCATCAATCACATCATCCATATGGCTCCCACTCAAGGGACATATAGCCTCACCTATGTCCCATCATCCCATCTCATCCATGCCATCCATTTCTCCCATAATGAAGGGCCCATTCAAATCTGAAATTCCAGCCATCCCACCATTAATGGAGCCATTCAAAGCTCCACCAACCACCAAGCTTAATTCATCATCAATACCCCCATTTAATGCTCCATCTCCACCATCCATTAAAGGAAGCTCTCCATCATTAAAGCCCTCACCAAGTGCTGGAGTGTGGGACCCACCAACCTCTCCCACTATGGCCCATAAATCATCATCCAAAGCTGCCCAAGAAAGGACAAAATGGGAAGAGGACAAAATGAAGAGAAAAGACAAGGAGAAAAGAAGATTCATGGCTGAATCGAATAGCTCGGTACGGAGAATGTGGGGGACAGGAGAAGGGGACAGCAGGAAATGTCCGAACCAGAGTCAGCCCAGGCCGCTCAAGAGGCGAGTCTTGGGCGGCCTGCTCTGGGCCGCCCGTACGGACGCGGTTCCTCTCTCTCCGCGGGATTGGCTCCAGGGTTCTTGGTAGGTGAGGCTGACAGTCTACGTCAGCAGATGGCACCCCGTGGGCCGCCCAAGGCTCCGGTCCACTCCAGATTTCGATTGAGGCTGATCAAGATCATATAAAAGGTGCCCCACCGGTCCAATCACGAAGCAATGCAGCCAGAACATGGCTGATCAAGTCAAAGAGAAGGAAAGGTGATCAAGTGGGGGCCACAAGCAATCCAAGTCATTCAAAGACTAGATCATCATGATCTAAACCATTGAAGAACCTACATGAGCCATCAAACAACAAGATCGAAGGATTGATCGTCAAAAGAAGGGCCAGAATCCAAGATCTAACCATCAAGTGGGCCCATAAAGCCAAGACAAGCAATCTGAGCCGTACAAGCCATCGTCCACACCATGAGAAGCCTTCTTAACCTCACAAATCATCAAAAGAGGTGCCCCAAAGTAAAGCCGAGGTTTCAAGTGGGCCCACAGGGCCGAATCTATCAATCTGAACCATTCAAGGGCTAAATCATCAGGATCCAAACCATTGGAAGGCTTACACAAGTCAGGAAGCAGCAAGATCAAAGGCATGATCATCAAGAGAGAAGGCCGGAATCCAAGATCCGATCATCAAATGGCCCGCAGGGCCAAATCAAGTAATTCGGACCACTCAAATCACAGTCAGCCCCGTCAGAAGCCAAATAAAGCAAGGTAAGTATGCCCAACCCCAAAAGTTGGTCCGAAGACCTTAAACTACGTCGGGATCAAGATCCCGAGGGATTGTCAATAAAACCGGCATCAGTCTTCTTCAAGATCTGGTGGCTCCGGACATTTTCAGAAAACCAAAAAAATATATACATCACTTGTACAGTTTCATGGTCCGAAGACCTTAAACTACGTCGGGATCAAGATCCCGAGGGATTTTTAATAAAAATGGGTATCGATCTCGACCATCAAAATCAGAATCGATGACCCAGAATTTTTTTCAAAAAAAAGAAAACAAAAAAATGTCTTTCCTCTTTTAAAGTTTTGGGTCCGAAGACCTTAAACTACGTCGGGATCAACGTCCCGAGAGATTTTTAATAAAAACCAGCATCGACCCCAGCCTTTCAGGCCAAGATCTGATGATCTGGATCATTTCGAAAAACAAAAAAATGTGTTTGCCCCCCTTTTTACTAAGTCTGGGTCCGAAGACCTTAAACTACGTCGGGATCGACATCCCGAGAGATTTTCAATAAAAGCCGGCGTCGGTCTTGTTTGCTCACATCAAGATCAATGACTCCGGACATTTTCAAAAATCATAAAAATATATTACCAGCCCCGCTTTTAAAGTTTTGGTCCGAAGACCTTAAACTACGTCGGGATCGACATCCCGAGAGATTTTCAATAAAAACCGGCATCAGTCTGGATTGTCCATCCGCTGACACCGGACATTTTTCCAAAAAAAATATATAATGTTTGCCCCTCTTTTGTACAGTTTCATGGTTCGAAGACCTTAAACTACACTGGGATTAATTTCTCGGGGGACCTTTCTCGCTTTCAACTAAAAACCGGCATCGACCTCGACCGTTGGGATCATGGTTCGATAACCCGGATCATCTCAAAAATACCAAAAATATTTTAAAGCTTTTCATAAAAACCAGTGTCAATCTCGATTACTCGAGTTGAAGTCTGGAACCTTTTCAAAACAAAAAAAATATAGATACAATATAAAAAAAAAAAAAAAAAATGATTCACCAAAAATTTCAAACTGCACAAATTCATCCCCAGCGGTCCGAAGACCTAAAACTACACTGGGATTAACTTCTCGGGGGCTTTCTTTCCTAACCTGTTCCAGACATGGCTGACACTTGATCGTACGGGTGTCTGGAATCTTTTAAACAGGTAAAGGCTGAGGCGGGCAGAACTCCGCAATCCTGTTCGTGTTGAACGCACCGTGATAGACAACCTTGAGTTGGAAGTCGCTGTTGAAGCTGATGGATGTTCCCTGTTCCTAGAACTCATGAAGGGGATTAAGGCTGTTGGGAGGTGAAGCTCACCCTCACGGAATTGTGAGCAACGTAAGACCCCAAACTGGATTGACTAAGGGAAATGTGAGGATGTGGCTCATCTTGTGGCCGAAGGAGTCCGTCGGACGATACGTGGTCTATGTGCATTGCACATGAGGAACAGGCAACTTTGTGGGTGTGTTGACTGAAAACCCTCAAAATCCCTTCATCCGAAGATGTAAAACTACGGCACTTAACTGTGTGAGACTCGTCTTGCTCGCTGACGTAAAATGGATCGGGTGCCTTACCAGCAGTAGAAGCTGGAAGTGGATGGAAATTCCATATCTTTTCCCTGCATTTCAGAAAAATCACAAAATACAAAAAACATTGCAAAATCATCTCTTCAAAAATCACAAAAATATTTCCATCAAATATCTGCAAAAATCACAAAAATATTTCCCTTGCTTTCAATCAAAATATTTCAAAAATCACAAAAATATTTCCTGTGTTTTCAATAACCAATCTCTATCCTGATCGCTCAGGTAAAGATTCGGACCACATATTTACAAAAAAATCACAAAAATTAGCATCCTCAGCACTACAATTCAGGAGTCTTGAACTCCGCTCACTTCACAGTATGGGATGACGGATCCAATCGCCCGCAAATTGGAATCTTGACCAAAACGGGCAACCAAACACCATCTCAATCACATGTATGCCCAGAAGAACATCTTGAAGTCAGATGATATCCTCGTACATTCTCATTAGCAAAGAAACAGCATCTTGGGACGATGGACCTGATCGACCACGGGTCGGGATCTTGACCAATCCGCTGTCCAAATCTCCGTATCAAAAAGAAAAATCCCCAAGGGAAGCACAACCCTACAAGCAATAAGCTCAAAGTTCTCTACACCCATAGCAAAAGCAAAATCATCAAACTGAAAGAGAATGAGCCAAAGCCATGCATTCATCATGCATCTCCATGCATCAGCATCCATCGCATCAATCATCATGTTTACCTGCTTTCAAAATAAAAGTCGGTTAGCTAAAGACCCCACAGGCATCCCTAGTGGAGGCACATGCGAACCAGATTTTCATTTCAAAAAGACAAAAAATATTTCTATTTGCAAATAAAAACCCCACGGAGTATCACTCCCCAGAGTGGGTATCTTTTCAAAAACCCAAAAATACTTTCTCAGTAGAGCGTTCTGCCTCCAACACACTAGGAGATCTTCCATATCTCTGGATAGGAGCCAACGCAAAAATCAAATAAGATCCAATGTCTCGCGGTTTCCCCGGAGATCATCGGATCCAATGCACTCAAAGTACGGTCGAACCGAACTCCAGTGTCAGTGCGGTCGTACCACATGCCAAGATACAAAAAAGATGAAAGCCAAAAGACTCGGTCACAGAAACCATTTGAACAGGTGGAAACGATGAATTGTAACCCAAGTATCCAAATCAGCAGATTGGGTGGAAAGAGTTCACCCGCACATACCTAGGCGTGGATGCCTGAAGTACCTTGACTGAGTCCAAGTCGGCGTAGTAGAATCCCGTAAGACTATCGGACGCAGGGCGTCTAACCACTTTGACAGTCAAGCGAAACAAGTACTCCTGGAGTGATCTGGAAAAACATCAAACATCACACAATCAGTCTCAGGGTCAGTAACCTCGTAAGACTGTCGACGCAGAGGCTCTGCTGTACCTTTCCGATGTTAGTACCGATCGGGAATGGAAGGGTTGCGATTGGGTACCCAGGTTGCAGCAAAATGCAGGGACAATCGCAACGTTTTCTCCAAACTCTCGCGGTATGTGCGAGTTATCAACTTCCAGACAATCAACTGACTCAGATACAAAGGACAACAAAGATTCCAGACCACAATCAAGGAAAGAATGAATTGCAAACTAAGCATCGAAACCAACAGATCGGGTGGAAAAGCCCACCCGCACATACCTAGGCGTGGATGCCTGAAGTACCTTGACTGAGTCCAAGTCGGCGTAGTAGAATCCCGTAAGACTATCGGACGCAGGGCGTCTAACCACTTTGACAGTCAAGCGAAACAAGTACTCCTGGAAGTGATCTGGGAAAACATCAAACATACAATCAATCACAGGGTCAGTAACCTCGTAAGACTGTCGACGCAGAGGCTCTGCTGTACCTTTCCGATGTTAGTACCGGTCGGGAATGGAAGGGTTGCGATTGGGTACCCAGGTGCAGCAAACTGCAGGGACAATCGCAACGTTTTCTCCAAACTCTCGCGGTATGTGCGAGTGAGCGATCTCCAAACAATCAACTGGCACAGATGCAAAAGCAAGCAAAGATTTCAGACCATGATCTATAAATGACCGGGTCAGAAGTGGGGTGTCCACTCGCTTTGGCATTCGGTTGCATGCAACCTCTGCCAAAGAGGGGCATCTGTAGACACCCCACCTTCGGCTATACTGTTGGTAGAGATAGCTGGTTGAACGGAGGACCATACCCCCAAATCCCAAGTCCAAACTCAGCCGAACTCACCCTTGTAAGCCCCATTCCATAGCCCAGTTCAAGCCTGAACCCAGTCAACCCAGTCCTAAACACCACCCTGAAAACCCCCCCTAAAAAAGTCCAGTCAAAAAATCCCAAAAAAAGTCAAACTCGCTGAGTCAACCCGCTGAGTCAACTCGTCGAGTCAAAACACCGAGTCAACCCGTCGAGTCAACCCGCTGAGTCAAATCACCGAGTCGACCCGCTGAGTCAACTCACTGAGTCAACCCACTGAGTCAAAACAACAATCCCGAGAACGTCCGTACGAGCGGCCCATAGCAGGCCGCCCAAACCGCCGCTGAATCCCAAGAAACGGCCGTACGGGCGGCCCATAGCAGGCCGCCCAAACTGCCGCTGAATCCCAAGAAACGGCCGTACGGGCGGCCCATAGCAGGCCGCCCAAAATAAATTACGGGTTCTGCCACTGCCCGCTGCTATAAATACCCCTAGCCTCTTCCCATTTCAACACACAATCCATTCTAATCCAGCTCGGGTCCGTTCCAAGCCCTTCTCCGCCCCTTTAGCCCATCTTTCCACCAGGGAGAGCCCGAGTGAGGAGAGCCTAGCCCTGGTCCAGCCCAGCCTGACCACTGGTCCAAGCCTCTCAAGCCATCCAAGTCTTGATCCAGCCACTCGAAGCAAACCCTTGCGACACTTCCGTCCATCCAGCTACTCTTTTTCCAGCATAATCTCATTTGCATCTAGCATAAGTGCAACATTTACTTTCCTTCCAACCCCCCTGCTTCACTACAAGCACTTTGATTACTCAAGCACACATGCATATGTCTTTATATTAAGCATCTGTCAGTTCGAGCGTATGCTCTGGGCTTGCCCGTTGTTGGAACCTGCCCATCAGAAACTCTTTCTGTTCAGACCTGCATTCATGCTTCACCATAAAACACCTTGATCATTCAAGCACACTGCATACGTCTTATATTAAGCACCTGTCAGTTCGAGCGTACGCTCTGGGCTTGCCCGTTGTTGGAACCTGCCCATCAGAAACTCTTACTGTTCAGACTCGCATTCATGCATCATGTCATCCATGAGAATATACGAGGATTAAATTAGACTTTCAAGTATTCGATCGATTCTGTGAAGTAGAGACCGTACTTCGGTACGGGCAGTGTGTGGGGTGCTTAACCTCTTCCCACCCTGTAACCGTGATCCCTTACCTTGAATCTCTGGCCGCAGATCAACAGGAGTCATTTTAGAGGAAGGAATCTTCGGATTTCCTTCTCTAACGTTTCTACAGGGTCTAGCCGACTGTAGATTCGAAGTAACTGGCTAGTGGCGACTCTGGTCTTATATAAACTCACTTAACATATCCAGCTTAACACGACTACCAAACGAAGCCCTCGAGAACGAGGCAAGCCAGTGGCACAAACAACGATTTCGCACTCACGCATCCTCATCTCCTTCTTTTCCAAAAGGAAAGGGGAAGGGAGAAGAACGTCGTGTGGGAGCGCGGAAAATCGGCGAGGGTCCACAGTATCCCACAGCCCTTTTATGGTTAACCGATTCTCTCGCTGGAAAGGTTCTATCCTTTAGCATAAATAAAGGATCCTTAGATAATCACCCAAGGGATTGTTGTCCATACCTTTGTTAGTTGCCATCGATCTGAGGGAAAGTTGTCACTTTGATACCACTTGATGAAGAAAAGGACGTGATGAGGTCGATCACAATCTTTCTCAAAGGATAACTACCTTAAATCCACAAGGGCTTCCTCGAATTCAAGAGATAAAGAACGACAAAAGTCGGCTTTGATTGAAGATAATAATAGAGTTAACCCTAACGATAAATCTAAAAAGTGTTTAAATACCCTTAATTAGCAACCCTAGAGTGTAATTAAGAACCCATCTAATCAAATAAGGAAACAAAACAAAAAATTGCACAAAAGGTCGGGCGACTGACTCGAGCCTTCAAGCGACCAATGGAGCTTGGTTGAGCAACTGAAATACCCCAAAAGTGTCCAGAGAACAAACTAGGATCTTCGAGGTGGTTTCAGGCGACTGACGAGATTGGTCGGTCAACCGAAAAGACCCAAAATCATCCAGTGAGCAATCTGGATTTTTGTCTCAATTTCGATTGACCGATTAGGTCGGTCGGTCAGTTGACCGAACTATACTCGTTTCAGTTGCTTTCTCTTGAGCTCCTTACTTCAATCCATCCTAATCATGAATGTATTCGCGACTCGTTCTAACATCATATTTGTTTGTTTTGAAGAGGGTAGGCTAATTTACTAGTTATATATCAACCTCATTCTTGGGGGCTTGAGCATCAATAATGTGTTAACTTTCTAACAGATGGGCTGGATCTCATACCTACGTTCCATAATGATAAACATGTGACACGTAAATGAATTATATTGCACGCGTTCCTGGGCTTAAGAATTCTAATCTTGAGAAGCCACATAGGAGCAGCTTTCCTAAAACCACCACTTTCAGTACTGTGGGGTCCATTGTGATGATCGTGTGACATCCACTCCATTCATCCGTTTCGGCATATCGTGTTAATGTATGACTAAAAATTTGACGTAGATACAAGACTTAAATGGGCCACACTATAGATAAACGGTTGGGATCAAATGCTCACCATTGAAACCTTCGTTGGGAATTTTTTTTTTTTTTTTTCTTATGCATATTTACAAACCGTGCACTTTCTCATATAAGCAATTCTCGGAATTGTTTCTTGATAATCAATTCTATAGGGTGTTAGATGCAACACCAAGCAAGCCCCAAGTGGGAAGTGAAACACTTTTCTCATTATGGCTGCTCTTTTACTCATAGTGGGACATTTCACCATACTGGGTTCGTCGTCCCCATTGTCTTACCAAAATTAATTAGGCTGGCTGCATGAATCCTATCCTCCGTGTCATCTTGTTCGGATACAGAACTCCCACAATCAATAGCTTATGTTATTTATGAAAATCGTCAGGGGATAATTATTACTTTATCTTTTCTGTCTTCTACTCAAACAAACCTTTATAATCAAATCATGTTCTTCTCTTTTATCATATTTGTTCACAATTGTGAGCTGATGTATATGTATTTTTTTTAAAAGCATCTTAGGCAATAATTCATACAATTTCACTGAGATTCACCAAATCTGTAAACTTGAGAATAGAGATTTCTACAGTTTTCAATCTACTTTTGGCTTAAGATACAAATTGTGAGGAGAACTCCAGATTAGGACGGTCTGCTATCATCTCTTCAATGACTGATAGTTTCATGTAAATGCAATGAAAACGAAGGAGAAAGATAAACAACTCTCAAATCTATACATATATCTAATACTAATGACCACATTGAAAAAACGAAAGGACCATATGTGGCACTCATCAATCCTTGTTAGGGAATTGGTATATTGTTCTCCAAAAACAACATCCGAATTTCATCATGGCTTCGGACGAACAGTCCCTTTGTCTCCCTCATTTGATCCAATAGCTGCTAGTGACAGAGCTCTTGATCGATTTGTAAACCTAGTACTCGTTGCTAAGCGTTCATGGCTAGACCGGACACTGAATGTTTGTTTGCCTCTGTCGTCCAAACTGATGGAGTTTCCTCCGCTTGCGAAACTGATGACCATGCCACGAACTGTATTGTGCATTGTGGAGTATGCCCCCACCGATGTCTTCCTTAGAAGGCTAACCACCGCACTTGCCATTTACCCTGCATTACAACCACTCACATTAGAACAAGAAAAATAAGAAAAAAATATGTTGGTATTATGAGATTTAATATATATAATAGTGCTGTAGTGCTGACTAAGAAGGTGGCAGTCGATGCTGTTTCCACGGTACATATGGCCCATGCATTTGTCTGATTAACCATGTGGATGTTCATGGGAACATGGGACAACTATTCAACCTTTATGATCCTGATCACCGTACTGGTTTGCCTCTCAATATGCAGGGCTTGGGAAAATCAGCGGGCTTGCAAATAGATGATTGGAACAAAACAATGGTTTATAATCACTGATCAAGCTCCATTGATTGGACCGAGGAAATTATCTAATGGGTTCGATTATGTGACATGGCCCATCAACAAAAAGCTTCCTTTTCTTAATCTTGCACTTCATCGAACCATAACCATGTATCATTTTCAATGGTTGCATGGGACTGATCTACCGCAAAAACAAGCTTAAAAGACAAAAAGATGGGAGAAAAGAGAAAAGAGAAAAAGCTGAGAAATACCTTCGTTAAGGAACGAGACTTGAAAAGAAAACGCTCAGATCGAGATGAAGAAGAACCGACTCAAGTGCCTGCAATGGAAAAGTTAAAGAAATGCTCTTCTTAAATACACATTTCAAACTACAACTTGGCTAATATAATACAATATAATGTAGTGTAGTATAATGAGCCTTGCTAAGCCCACACGCGGGTGCAATCGAGCTCATGCAAACGCCAGACATGTGCCAACATGGCATGGAAGATCCTAGATCCAATCCATCTATCCGAAGGGAACGACTATTGTGATTCCCTGTCCAAAGAATCAGCTTGATCGACTGGTCAGGTGGGCCATAGTTTGAAAATAATGTACGGCTCTGAAAAACTCAACTGAAAAGTTCTAACCAATCCCCCTGTTTCCAATATTTGGACTCAAATTCTGAGTGGACCACAGTCCCTACCTGTCAAAGGTCGGACGGACCTGATCAATGGATTAGATCTCACACCTCTCACACCTCTCAAAACTTTATATACTGGAACATTGTAGCCATTTAATCTTTATCAATAATTTTATATTCTTTCTTAACTATCTACGTGCTCTAATCTGATTGAAGATTAGGATTTTCCAATCTGTGAATGGGAGATATTTCGATGCATGGGCCTTATGAAGGGGGGCCCATCATATCAACGGTTAACATTGGATCCACGGATCATGGCCCCACTTACACAACCAGCTGAGCTCTCTGCGAATAAGGTCATGCCAAGAGTGCAAAACATATTCCAACCTCAGATATCTGGTGGGCCACACTTTAAAATTTTTAAGTTCGGAACTCATAAGGGTAGTTCCGTAATTTAAAGTGTCAATGACTCTTTTCAGTAATTAAAAGATTGAATGAGGGTAGTTTTCGAAGAATGATCCACTTTGTTAGATTCAACGGTCAAAATCTTTTTTTTTTCATTGCCGCGTCCATAGATCAAAAGCTGAGACGACAAAGAAGAAGAGAAAACAAACTACGGCTGCCTACCCTTCAACACATGTTTTAAGACCTTGGTGATGCGTGGACCTTAAACTTTCCATGTTGAAATACCCTCTTTCTACCACTCAGCCATGAGTTTGGAATCCGAGTGCATAGCTTAGTCAAAGCACGTGTATGTGGTGGTGAACCAAACATTTTTGCAAGTACGGAAGTGCTTTGGAATTAAAATATTAATGTGGGTAGTTTTGGAATAATGATACATTCGTCAAATTAAAACTCAGCGGTAGATATTTACATGGTCTTACACTTGGAAAGATCAACCGACCGTTCTACACATGTTTTAAGACCGCGACTCGGCCTCTCTTAAGCTGAGTCGTACCTGCCGAGTCAGGTTGAGTTGGTCCTATGGGGTCTACTGTGCAGTAATCTATACCATTGGTCTGTTGACTCACATCGAGGGTGGCTAGGATCTTCTTGAAAAAATCCCCACTACTGATGACTAGGATATTGTTGCCGGGATTATGGTAATTATTAGGAGACAGTGAACTTCTCCTAGGAAAATAAAAATAAATAAATAAACACGTGTAACCGTGGTAAGTCATTTTCCATGCAAGTGGCATATTAACATAGGTGAATATAGACCGTCTAAATGCAGTTCTCGTTCTGATGGAGAATGTCCTGCAAATTTCACTAACTAAACAGTGATCACGATGTGATGATATCTTTGTCTAATTCTGACCGCTATCATTTTATTTTCTTTTGACACGGTTTGGCTAGTGACCCAACACCAACCAACTAGCAGGTGTTGGGGTTCACTGGCCAACCCGCGTCCTTTTCTTTTCTATGTATGACGACTTGATGGCTGCTGCACATGTTCTTTTTTACCGTCCGCCTCGTTATTGAACTTGTTCAAGGCAGAGCCATGTGAGCAGGTGGGTGCGTTCGTGGATGTCATCCCAACGCCACGTTCGTTGATGTCATCCCAACGTCAGTATCTGCTGGGGATAATGAGACTCTCTAGTGGAGCCTTACCAGGAAGAAGCAAAGAAAGTGGTGAACTCGCTGCCAAAAGATTATGCTCGAGGTCCGTACGGGTTTGCAGGAGTCCTTTTTTTTCCGGCTGTTGGGACATTGTGGGTAGAGGTTTGTGTTGGTGGAGCCTTTAATTTGATTACATATAGGGGTTTTGTGTGACAGAAACTTCCTCCAATTATGTAGATTGATCTTTGGACCATTTTAGGCAAGTTCAGATGCCCAAACTTTGAGGTTCGGGTGACTGATATTATTCTAGAAATACGACAAAACTCTTTGGACATTTTTGAGGTAGTTCAGGCGATCGAACCCATGGTGCGACCGACAATTTCCGCAGTTTTATGCATTTTTGTGCTAATTGTTTATATTTTCGATCATTGATTATAAAAGCGGGTGTAATAGGGAATTAGGGTATCTAAAACGTTTCTAAACGTATTAAGGGTTTTGGTGATAGAGTTTTTGTGAGAAAAATCTTGAGTTTTCTTTTGGGTGCTTTGTTCGGGTTGTTCATCTCTTGTACTTTTGGTTTTATACAGTGATCACTTTGTGCCATGGTTTTTTCCCGCAAGGGTTTTTCCACGTAAAATCAGATTGTCTCTATGTGTGATTGCTTATGCGTTTGTAGTTTTCTTGTTTGATTCTCCTCTGTACTTCCATGAGATTCCCAACAAGTGGTATTAGAGCATATGTTGGGTAACAGTTCTGAATCTAAAGACAAGCATCATGACATCTAGCATAAAGTTAGACATAGAGAAATATTTCGGCAAAAATAATTTTGAATCATGGAAGGTGAAGATGAAGGCCTTCTAATTTAGCAAGGGCTTAGAGAATCACTTGGGAAGTGACTGAAATCTATGTCAAAACAAGACTGGAATAAGCTCGACGAGAAGGCCAAAATTTCTATTCAATTGTGTTTAACGGATGACATCATCTATAATATCATGAGGGAGAAAATGAGTGTGTCATGTACTCCGGAGCCTCATATCACATGTGTCCTTATCGGAGTGTCTTTGCATTATACAGGGAGTATGAGGGCAGTTCGGTGTTTCTAGGGGATGAGTACACGTGTAAAGTTGTGAAGATTGAATCAGTACGTCGATGGGATCGAACAGACCTTGACGGAAGTGAGGCACGTTCCCAGGTTGAAGAAAAAATTGATTTCTCTTAATGCACTCTTGACGATGGGGTGTAAGTTCAACGATTTTGATTAATTTTACAAGGTTTCAAAGGGGGGCTTTTGTTATTATGAAGGGACGACGACATTAAAATATTTACAGGTTGATTGGAAGTACTTCATCGGGTAGAGCTGCAATGATTGTAGCAGATTTTACGTTTGCACGTACATGGCGTGCACGCTTAAGCCACTTGAGCGAGTTGGGCGTGAAGGTACTTTCCGATCATTATTTGATTCCACACGCGTGTACAATCAAACTCATGTCACTACAAAAAAATGGGGCAAAGGCTACGGATTATATCCGTAGCTATACATCTACAGCTACGAATATAATTCGTAGCGGGCCCGTATCCGGTTCGTAGCTATTGGTGCTGTAGCCATAGCCTTTTAAGCTATAGCTACGGATATAGTCCGTAGCTATAGTATTTCGGCTACGGACAATGGCCGTAGCTATATAAATCCGATTCGTAGCATTTTGTCTACATAACGCTACGGATTACTTTAAGGGCTGCGGACTATATCCGTAGCTACTGTCTTTAATTTTTTTAAAATAACAGCGGCATATCTAGCCGTTTCTGGTACAAGCCCTAATAGAACAATCCATCTAGAAATTCAAACAAAACTTTCGAAACCCATGAACATACAAGATAGTACATGCCCTGATAGATCAATCCATTTAGAAATTCAAAGACAACTTTCATGACCGATGAACATACAAGCAAGACTTAGTATTGCAAATATATACAAGTTAATTCATAAATTCTAATACAAGTGAGACTTACTATTGCAGGTTAGCGACATCAAATTTCATTTTTCTGATCGGTGACACGGTGACATTCATCCACATGCGCCAAAGTTAGCATCTTTGTGCAAAACTTGATCATTGGGTTTTAACCACAAACCCTGAATGCAAAACTAACAAAGCTTTGATGTTTAAACACTGAAGAGATGTATGCTAACAATACTATTATAATTTGGAGACTGTAAAAGGTTCCAAATGCATACAGACTGCATTAAGCACAACTGTATTCATCAGAAGCAAATGCATAAAATAAAAAAACTCTTTATACAAAGGAAATAATTGGAAAGACAAAAAAGCCTCCAAGGCTTAAAAGAGTATACCTGCAAATGATAACCATACGCCAGACCTACATAGGTGCTCAAACTTCTGATCAAAAGGGCAAGTGCCTACTCATAATATGAGATCGCCTTATTGTACATCCTGGTGGATAATCATGAATTTGTTTAGTTTTTTCCTTTTCAGTTTTTGGCATCAAGGTTAATGAAATATGAATTTCATTCAAATTGCATAATTAGTCATGCTATGTGGTAGCCAATAGTTTCCTACAAAATTTAAAAAAAAAAATCAAGCAAACTTCAACTCATTCTATGATAATTCAATAGCTTTAATGCAAAGCAGTAGCCACCACCGAATTTTTTAAGCTGAGAGTCCATAAAATCAAAACGGTGATTAATACTATTCGCTTACTCATTCTGTACAAATACATTTAACTTACAATCATTTCTTCTGCTTGCTTTTGCCGCAACGTCCTTATGTTATCTCTGATATCGATATGTAGAAAAAAAAAACCCTTTCAGAACGTCAAAATCCGTCAAGATCTTAAAACAGAAAATGGACAATAAAACCCATTCTGCTGCACTACTCCAAAGAAAAAACCCACCATTCACCCTATTTTTGTGATAGTAGATAGTCTCTATAATTTAAAATCATTAAAAAAAGGAAATAGAAAGAATTCACTCCCCAGCACAGGAGTATAGGAATTTGATTAGCGAGTAGATCAAGTCATGGTTTTGAACCTTAACGGGTGAATTTTTCTTTTCTTTAAGAAAACAGTGACCCAGCAGGTTGAGCCAGGTGAATTTTGGTGCGTGGTTCCAGTCAGACCATCCTGTCCTGTCTTGAGTTCTAAAACATTGGGAAAACAAAAAGCAGACCTAGTCCATCTATGATTATCAGAAGCACATGATACCAAGACCTACTCCTCCACACTGCCTATAACAGTCAATAATTAGAGTGAACAATGTTGGTCCTATTTCAAGGGATAGGAATCAAGTCCCATCAAGATGTGTAGCCAATGCATGTAAAATCAAGACCACTCATTTTTTATGTAATTGATGATCCCTTCATCTTTGAGTTTCCTCCCATTGTGATCGGTCACATTATCAGTCCCGAATCACCGTACATGTTGGCTACATATACGGTTAGAAATGAAATGAACAGAATTTCAATTGTGTGAGGTGGATAGTAGCATTTCTGCTGTATAAATTTGGAATGGAGATGATTGTGGTCCCTCTGAAAGGCAGAAAACCATCAAACAAAATCTCTATAACTTAATGATTCAAGTAATAGAAAAATCAAAGAAAAAGAATCACATAATCCTAAAAAATTATAAAATCATGCCAACAGTAAAAAAGGTAAGTAAAACAAAAATAGAGAAGATTCAGCTGATATTCATTGTAATTGCTAAAAAAAATTGAAAATCCATAAAAGAACATATAGAAAACCTGCAGATTATCTAAAGCGTACGACACCAATCCCTCATTCAGGATGTCAGAAGAGGATCCAGTGGTGAAAAGCATTGGAAAATAAAGAATCAGACTAAATCAAGAAATCCTTCTATAGTAGTGAAAAGCGTTGGCAAATCTCTAAGCAATCGGTCTATTTGCCGGTGCCAACAAGATATCAACCATCTTGTTCTGCTATATGTAATGCCTTTTCAGGTGTTAAGTTCATGCTACCAAGTTTAGAAGCAACATATAGAAATCTACAAATGATTAATCAATACCTATAGAAAAGAAAAGAAAACAAAAGAAAGAGGAATGATTTGTGCATTCTTGTCATAGTTTCTCTATAAGCATCTGCTACTCTCTGATGTGCATTTTCCACACCATGCTAAATAGTAGTGACTCATATACTGTAACATACAATTATCTCAATGAAAACATCAAATTTTTTTTACCCCAATGTGAAAGGGCATGGCCAAAAAAGAAACCAACCACAAATGTAACCATTTGATTTGTCCGAACCTTTGACCATCTTCTTTTTAAACCATACAATTGATGGATTGGCTTCTTCAAATCATTGTTATTTACTAACTGTGCTTCATCCACAATGTGGTCCACAATTTGCATAACCCAGATTAACATACAAGTGCGCTGTGTATGAGGTTGATTACTCACCATAATTTAACATAACGTGGGAGACTCACACCACAGTCAAAACCTACAAATCACTCTGAACAATATCAATCACAAAAATCCCATCTGATGCATCATTCAGCTCTTGTATGACCAGAAATTCAAAAGCAAATAAATAAACTAAGTGGCCACTATTTACACCCACCCTCATTGATAGAACCCATTTATTTACTTTTTGGTTATATAGTAGTACAAACTGTACTATTATTATATGACTAGGATTAGAAAAAAGGGTGCATGTATCAATCTGGGTGGATGAAAATGTGAACAGCTAGAACATGTCCTACAATCATTTACACAGTGATAGCAGTATCTGTTCAGCACATGCTTTTTTCTTTTCTTGTTTTTCCCTTTTATGACCCTTTTGGCATAACATCAAGAATACATACAGCTCCCATGAATTTGTCATCTCATCATGTGGCCCAGTTGGGAAACGCATAAAAACATCTGCCATGTAAAGAGGCATGTGCAAGTCAAGCCTACAACCTCTAATAAATTATAGGATCCGGCTCCACAGCAAATGCATGTGTTATACACGTGGGACCCATCTTTCCATAGTCCACCAATCCCATGTCCAATCCGACCAGTGGCCTGTGTATAGACGGTAAATAAGGGACCATACCCACAATTGACAGAAAATACGTGATTAGCTCAAGTGGATGGGATCTTCCAATCCCAAAGACTAGTCGAGCATCCACCATCCACTGTGGGGCCCATAGCTAACAATAAAACACTTACATTCGAATGCCATATCTAAAATAGAGACTACCAAACCCATTCATGAAATTCCACCAATGTTCTGTACCTCCAACCATTTCTTCTACGATTTCTCACTATGATGAGAACAAGAATATGACGACAACAACTTGAAATTCTCAAGCTCAATGAAGTGGCAGCAGCAGTGGCCATAACTGCCGCAAATTGTGGAGACAGCAGCGAACAGAGGTTGCAGTAGGCTACCCTCGGTGTCAGCTTGGAAAAGGACAGCGAATATAGAAAAAAAGAAAAAGAAAAATCGCACTTGAATCAATTGGAGAAGTTGTCAACGAGTGGATAGATGTGTAGCTCGAATCCCTGTTAAATAGGATGAGAAAGCTTAGGAAATGAAATCTCATTTTCATGGGGGAGGGGGAATTTTTCGGGGAGAGATTGGGAAAATTTGGGTGCATCGGATATTTGATTTCCCTCCATTTCCGCCCGAATCAACAATGCAAATGGCGAGAAAGAGGGTTTCTCACGCAACCCTCTTTCTTTTCATATGGTTTCAATGAATCCAAACAGGCCCTAAAACGAATTCAGAGCAAGAGGCACTAACAGAAACTACCTTCCAAAAATCATACATGCATAAACCAACAAGGAAAATTTAAAAATAAAATAAAATAAGAAACCTTATCATGGATCGCACAGCTAGTGGAATTCCTCGACATTGCAGCCAAACACTACAACATTCAACCCCTAATTTCAAAAAATACATGATTTTTTTTTAAAAAAATGGGAGAAAAATACTGGTGGTGAGGGTTTTGATCGTGCCAGCCCTCCAACCCTTGGAAATCTCTGAAGACTTCTTCGACGGAGCGAGAGAGAGAGAGGGAGAGGGAGACGGAGATGGAGACGGGGAGAGACAGAGAGAGTGGGGTCTGTTTTGGGGGAAAAAAAGGGCGTGGGTTTTTTTTGGGGGGAGGAAAAAGCGTGATGGCGGAGGGGGGAAAAATTGGGTTTTTTTTCACAGCCGCGCAATGGTGGAAGGCGAGTGTGGTATGAGGCTCGTGGGGCCCACTTTGATGTATGTGGTTTATCTACTCCGTCCATTCATTTTGCAAGATTGTTTTAGGGCATGATTCAAAAAATAAGGGAGATAAAAGGCCCAAGGAGACCACACCACATCTCAATGGTACACACTTTATCTTCACTGTTTCCTAAGGTGTGGTCCACCTGAGTGTTCGATCCACCTCCTTTTTGCCCTCATGCTCTAAAATGAGCTTTCAAAATGGATGGACGGCTTAGATAAAACACACACATTGTGTTGGGCTCTTTAAAGACCCTTGGGGCACCCTCAAAAGGCTAGCTACGGATCGGTGGAGTGGTAGCTTTTAGCGAGGAATCAAATCCGTAGCAAAATCACTAGGGATTCTATCCGCAGCGAAAAGAACCCATAATCCGTAGCCTTTGCCCATTTTTTTGGTAGTGTGTACACACCACATGTTACAACATGGCATGGAAGATCCTAGATCCAATCCATCTATCCTAAAGGGACAACTATATTGATGACCTAGCCCAAGAATCTGGTTGACCCACTAATCATTTTGTCCACAGTTTGCACAACAAAGTACGGCCCTGAAGAACCGGGCTGAATATTTCTAAGCAACCCACCTGTTTCCAATATTTGAGCTCATATGCTGAGTGTACCAGATTCCATACATGTAGAAGTCCGACCAACCTGATGGATGGATGGGTTCTTACACCCATGTGGCACATGTGTGGCATGTACATGAGCTTTATTGCACATGCATGCGCACTTAGTAAAGCTTTGTAATGTAATATAAAGAGAAATGGGCTCCTACTTATACATTAGTCAATTTGGATGGCTCATTAAAACTTTCTATTAAGTCCCGAACACTTTGGATCGTTCATTGGAACTTTCTATTAAGTCCCGAACACTTTGGATGATCCCTTGAACTGAGTCTCATGCTCTACAGCCATCCTTTTTCCAGTCGATGGATGGATGAATATGATTGCCTAACAAAAGTGATTTAGAATCATGAGCAATCCACGAATATGGCCCTATCAGAAAGCTGGGATCAGACTGTTGATCGGACCTGCTTTTGTGTGAACAATATTGACCGTCCATATTAATGGTTGTTAATCAATGATTAATATTTGTTGAATTAATGTGATGTTTTTATAGCAGCTCAGCCCAGGAAACATGGATTGGGATTAATGAGCAATCTCGATCAATGAACTGGTCTTTCTAAGTGGACCAATGCAACTAGGAGCACCATAACTTACAATGCTCTGCATGGAGCGTTTTTCTAATATAATAAAGAAAAGAGTTCCGTCTTACTCGACGATTTTTTATTCTTTTTCGATGACTCGCCCGACAACTTTACTAGAACGCTGGCACGCAGATCACGTTGTATGACTTCAAGTGGACCCTTCGTGCATCTTGTTTACAGTACTGCTGTGAGAATAAACCTTATATCAGTGGAAACTACAATTGTCCCATCTTGATACAGTAATGTTTTCTACCACATGTTTCTCTCTTAATAATGGATCATCTTCAAAATAAATAAGGAAAAGATAAAAGAAATAAAGTGAAAAAGAAAAGAATTTTATCGGCTGCAGTCTAGAGTGTGATCAGTCCTCGAGTCCTCTAGTGTGCATGCAGATATTGTTTGCATCCTCATGCGAGTCTTGTGCAACTCGTTCAAGTCAACTCAAACTCGTTCAAGTCAACTCAATCTCAGTTGGACTGAATAAAAAAATTTGTGTAAGTCAACTCAAACTCGGTCAATTGTGTTGGAATAGGTGATACTTAAATCTATGTTGAGACAGGGCCACCGATCGATCGATCAGGGTTGGTCGATCAATCACAATTACAGATTTTTGCACAACAAGCTCTCTGGATAGTTTTGTGGTCAGGCGATCAATCGACTAGGTTGGCCGATTGATCGATAGGGGCCATCGATCAATCAACGGCAGTGCGTCGTATTATATAGTTTGCACGATCTTGCACGGCTTTGTGTAAAATATTTCTAATTCTAGTTTTGTTACTTATTTAAGTGAGTGTAAATGAGAATTAGGGTATCCTAGATTTGCAAGGGTTGAGAGAGAGAGAGAGAGAGAGAGAGAGAGAGAGAGAGAGAGAGAGAGAGAGAGTTCTAGGCTGAGAGAAAGAGCTTTGAGAGCTTGAGATTTCTATCAGGGTAAGCTTAGATCTGGATTTTTGTTTCTTTATTCTCTTGTAACTTTTAATATCATAGTGGATTCGTTTTGTGGTGTGGTGTGGTTTTTTTACTCGTGAGGGGATTTTTCCACGTAAATTTGAATTGCCTTCTTGTGCTTGTTTATTGTTGCTTGGTGTTTACTATTTTGAGAATATCTCATTTGATTTCTTGCTTCTTCTGCCGTGGGTTAATTTTCCTAACAAGTGGTATCAGAGCTATTGTTAGGAGGTATATCGAAATCTTAGACAAGAATTCAATGGCTTTAAGCATGAGATTCGACATAAAGAAGTAATTTGAAAAAAATAATTTTGAACTTTGGAAGGTGAAGATGAAAGACCTTTTAGTTCAATAAGGGCTGTAAGATGTGCTCCTTGGAAAACGACATGAGGCGATGTCAAAAGGAGAGTAGAAGAAGAATATGGATGAAAAAATCAATGTCTTAATCCATTTGTGCTTGACGGATGAAGTCTTGTTCCACGACATGAGAGAGAAAAATTGTGGCTGAAACATGTGCAAACTTGGAGAATATTTACGTGAAGAAGTCTCTAGATGATCGTCTGTATTTGAAGTTTCAGTTGTGCAATCTAAGGATGACAAATGAGACCAATGTTGAGAGCCACATCAGCAATTTCAATAGGCTTGTTTACAAGTTGTTGGATGTAGATGAACAAATGAAGGACAAAGATCAAATGTTTATCCTAGGATGTAACAAGCCTGTTGAATTCTCTTTCCATTTTATATGAGTCGCTTAAGGACTCGTTGTGAGCAGGTAGAGAGATCATTGGTATTGAGATCATTATTTAAACCCTTCAGTCGAAGGCGATGAGAAAGAAGAGCGGTAATGTGGGTTCCTCTACGGAGGCATTGATTATAAGAGGAAGAAACTCTGAGCAGGATGATGGATGTTCTCGATCGAAATCTAGATCCAAGAAAAAAGGGAAGAGCAATGTGATATGCTGGAATTGTGTGGAAGAAGGGCATGTGAATTAAGAGGGATTGTCAGAATCTCAAGACAAGGCAAAATAATTCTGAAGATTCTTCTACAAAGGGGGCTAATAACGCAAAAGCCACAGAGGATGAGTGTGATGTTTGTGATGTACTAATTGTATCATGCAATGGGTCTCTCGGTGGACAGTGGCTCTTGGATTTAGGTGCATCATGTCACGTATGTCCTGACCGGAGTTCATTCATGTCATATAGCGAGTATGATGGTGGATCAGTGTTCTTAGGTGATGGTTATGCTCGCAAGGTGGTGAGTATTGGTACGGTGTACATTAGAATGTTCGATAGGATCGAACGGGTCTTGGAAGATGTGTAGCATGTCTCTAAGCTGAAGAAGAATGAGATCTCTCTAAGTGCACTTGAGGTTACATGATGCAGGTTCATCGACTGTGATTAGTATTATAAAGTGGCAAATGGGGGCAAATGGGGCACTCGTGATGATGAAGGCACGGAGATGCAACAATCTTTACAACTCAATCGGGAGCACTATTCACGGTGGAGCTGCGAGAATGACAGCGGAATCCATAATTGCTCGTATGTGGCAAGTACCCAAGGGCCACATGAGAAGAGTGATAGAGGGCATGAAGGTGCGATGATAGAATCGGTGGAGGCACGAAAAGTGGTGGAACTATGATGAAGATGAAGTGGAGATGAAGAATAGCTAATCGAGTATAGTGAGGTACAACATGAAGATTTTCATCACGGTGGAGATTGTTGGAATTGGTGACTCAAATCAATGTTAAGACATGGTCATCGATCGATCGACTAGGGTTGGTTGATAAATTGCAATTACAGATCTTTGCACAGCGAGCTCTCTGGACAGTTTTGTGGTTAGGCATTCAATCTACTAGGCTGGTCGATCGATTGACTAAGGCCGTCAATCAATCGACAGCGGTGCGTTATGTTATACAGTTTACGCAATCTTGTGCGGTTTTGCGTAAGATGTTACCAATTTGGGTTTGTTGCCTATTTAAGTGGGTGTAAATGGGAATTAGGGTATCCTAGATTGGCAAGGGTTAAGAGAGAGAGAGAGAGAGAGAGAGAGAGAGAGAGTTTTAGGGTGAGAAAAAGAGCTTTAAGAGCTTGGGATTTCTCTCGGGGTGGGTTTAAATTCGGGTTTTTGTTTCTTCATTCTCTTATAACTTTTGATATCATAGTGGATTCGCTTTGTGCCATGGTTTTTAACCCGCCAGGAGATTTTTCCACGTAAATTCGGATTGCCTTCTTATGATTGTCGATTGTTGCTTGGTGTGTGCCATTGTGAGCATATCTTGTTTGATCTGTCGCTTCTTCCGCTACGGGCCAATTTTCCTAACAGATTGAACCCAATCAGTTTGGCAATACAAGTCTCACCTCTAGTTAAAAAATCAGGCTGCTTAACCGGCAAGTTACAACTGGACTGGTGACTCTAGTCTTTTTAACCATGGTGACTCAAGTCTTTTTAACCATGTGTGTGCCCATGCTCTATGCTTGGAGCATTCGATCGTGGTTGATATGAAAATTTACAATAATAAGAATATGCAATAATAAAAAAAAATGATAATTATGATAATAATAATAATAATAATAATAATAATAATAGTTCTTCATCTTGACTCAGTTATGCAAGTACACATGAACATGCATGATGCAGATGTACACATCCACAATTGTGGACATCATCCTTCTTAGAGGGGGGTTTTTTTTTTTTTTTTTTTAATTTCATTTTCATTTGAAGATATATATGCCTTGGATGGAGATCAATCAATTGCATAAGGTTATCATGTGCTTCTCTTTTATCAAATTTGTTTACAATTGTGACCTGATGTATATAATTTTTTTAAAAGCATCTTAGACAATAATCGCATACAGTTTCACTGAGATTCTCCAAATCTGTGAACTTGAGAATAGATATCTCCGCAGTTTTCAATCTAGTCTTGTATTTAAGATAAAAATTGTGAGGAGAACTCAAGATTAGGAAGGTCTGCTATCATCTCTTCAATAACTGATAGTTTCATGTAAATGCAATGAAAGCGAAGGAGAAAGATAAACAACTCTCAAATATATACATATATCTAACAGTAATGAACACATCGAAAAAAAAAAAAAAAAATCTAAGAGTATTGACCATGTCGCCGGAGAGAGAGAGAGAGAGAGAGAGAGAGAGAGTCTAATAGTAATGACCATTTAAGAAAAAAACAAAAGACCATGTGGCACTCGACCAATCCTTGTTAAGGAATTGGTAGACTTAGTCTAATGACAGAGTCCAAATTTCATAATGCCTTTGGAACAACAACCTCTTTGCCCCCCTCAATTGATCCAACAGCTGTTAGCGATGCATCTCCCGATCGATTTGTAACCGTTGTCGTTTCTAAGCTTTCACTGCTAGACTGGACACTGAATGTTTGTACGCCTCCATCATCCAAACTGATGGAGTTTCCTCTGCTTGCGAAACTGATGACCATACCAGGAACCATATTCTGCATTTTGGAGTCTGCTGCCACCGATGTCTCCCTTGGAAGGCTAACCACTGCACTGGCCATTCACCTCTGCATTACAAGCACCAACTTTAGAACAACAAAAAACAAGAAAAAAATATGTTGGTATTATGAGATTTCATATAATAGTGCTGACTAGGAAGACGGAAATAGACGCTATTTCTACTGTCTATATGGCCCATGCATTTGTCTGGTTAACCATGATGATGTTCATGGGACCATGGGACAACTATTCAAGCCTTATGATCCTGATCACCGTACCAGTTTGGTTTTCAATATACGGGGCTTGGGAAAATCAGCGGTCTTACAAATAGATGATTGGACCAAAACAGTGGTTTACATTCACTGATCAAGCTCCATTGATGGGGCTGTGGAAATTATCTAATGGGTGAGATTATGTGGACCATCAACAAAAATCTTCCTTTCCTTAATCTTGCACTTCATCTAGGCATAACCGTGTATCATTTTCAATGGTTGCATTGGACTCTGCCCCAAAATCAAGCTTAAAAGATGGAAAGATAGTAGAAACTATAAAAGAAAAAAGATGAGAAGTACTACCTTAGTAAGGAATGAGGTTGAAAAATGAAACGCTGAGATCCTGATGAATAAGAACTGATTCAAATCCCTGCAATGAAAAAGTTTGAGAAACGCTCTTCTTAAATACACATTCCAAAATAAATGGCAATTATGTAATTAAAATTGCGAGTGAGGGTAGTTTTGGAATGATGATCCGTTTTCTCTTATTCAACGGCCAGAACTTTTCTTTTATTGGTTTGTCATAGATAACTACTCTTCCATGGATTAAGGTCAAACGCTGAGACGACAAAGCAGACGAGAAGAAAACTACGGCTGTATACCGTTCAACACGTGTTTTAAGACCTTGGCCACGCACGGACCTTATGGATGGGGCCCATCATATCAACTGTTAACATTCAGTCTTGAAACGCCTTGTACCATAAGGGTTTGTTTGATTTTTGAAATCCTATATAAATACTTATAAATGGGTAATTATTACTTTTTCATACGTTTGAAAATTCATTAATATAATTTTTGCTTTGATAATCGGTCAAGTGAACTAATTTATATCCAAATGTACTAATTTATAATTGTGGGTCCCACCTTGATGTATATGACACATATGATCTGTCCATTAGTTTTACCGTGACAATTTTAAGCATTAGCAAAAAAGAAAAAAAAAAGGTAGATCCAACACTCAAGTGGTCTACATCAAAGAAAACAATGGCCTTAAGAAGGGTTTTAGGGTAAATGTTTGTTTCATTTTTCCAATGGTGTGGTCCACTTAAGCTTTGGATCTACCTTAATTTTTAGCTCATGCCATAAATTCATATGGCATAATTAATGGGCAGTGTGGATAAGTAACATACATCACGGTGGGACCCACAAATATTTTACAGCGTTTTCAATTTTCCTATCTAAAAAGTAGGCGGTCTAATCACACTTTAAAGAAGGGTGTGGTAAATGCTCGGGAAAATAATCATTACTCATTAAATAATATTTACAACTGAAATTAGAAAATCAAACCGGCCCAAGATGGGAGCAAATTAGGTGTTTATGGGGAACAGCTCAGGGGGTGTTGCCCCCACCCTGTGGCCCACATGGATGATACTTTTGTATATCTATGCCATCCATCCATTTCTTAAGCCGATTTGAGGATGGAGTTCCAAATTAAAAATTATGCAGATCCAAATCTCTGGTGAACTATACCACTGGAAACAGTGGTGATTAAGTGGCCCACCATTAAAAATTCCAAAGAGCCCATAGTAAGGTTTTACTAATTTTTATTTGCAATCCAACCTGTTGATAATGTCAAGAAGACCTTGATGAAGGGAAAATATAAAGATCACCTTGATCCAAAACTTTTGTAGCCAACAAAAAGTTTCTAATGGTCATTCATCACTGTTTCTGGTGATATGGTCCACCTGAGATTTGGATCTTCTTAGGGTTATGGATAACGTCCTAAAATGAGATGGAAAAACAGGTGGATACGTGAATTAATATACAACAAAGACATCAAGATGGGCCCCACACGGTTAGGGTAACACCCACTAAGCTGTTACCCCGCATGGGTTGGACCCGAGTGTATAGCTTATTCAAATATGAGGCACGTGGTGGACGAAACTTTTTGTAATTGAAAGTGTCACCGAGGGTATTTTTGTAATAATGATACATTTGTCGCGATGGCAGAAAGCTGGTCTTCAGTTCGTCAGCCGTAGATATTTAGAGGGTCCCTCTTACACTGGAAAAAGGTCTACCTAACCTTCAGCACATATTTTAAGACCGGGACGCGGTCTCTCTTACACTGAGTCATACCTGATGAGTCAGGTTGACTCGCTCCTGTGGGGTCTACGGTACAGTAATCCATACCATTGGTCCATTGACTCACATCATGGATGGCTAGGATCCACTTGGAAAAATCCCCACTATTGATGAATAGGATATTGTCGACTGGATTCTGGAAATTATTTGGAGCCGATGAACTTCCCCTCCGTAAAATAAAAAGTAAAAATAAACTCTTATGATACTATGGTAAGTCATCTTCCGTGCAAGTGGCATATTAGCATGTGTGAATTTAGACCGTCCAAAAGCAGTGCTCGTTCTGATGGAGAATGTCCTAAAAATTTCACAAACTAATCAGTGATACTATATCTTTATTTAATTCTGACCGCTACCATGTCCTTTCTTTTGGATGCGGTTGGCTAGTGACCCCAACACCAGCAAGGTTTGGCTGATGCCAAAGCTCTACGGGCCCATCATGTTGTATCTGTTTTATCCACATTGTCTTTGTCAGCTCATTTTAGGTCAGGAGCCAAAAATGAGGCAGATCCATATCTCAGGTGTACCAAACCAAAGGAAACAATGGGGATTGAATGCTTACTTAGTGACAACTTTTTGGGTGCTACAGAAATTTTGGATCAACTTGGTATTTGCGTTTTCCCTTCATCTGGGCCTGAATGACCTTATCAACCGGATGGATGGAAAATAAACATTACAGTGGGCTCTCAGAAGTTTTTAACGGTGGACATTCAATAAACAGTCCTGGTGTGGTGTGGTCCACCTGAGATTTGGATCTGCCTCCTTTTTGGTCTCATGCCCTAGAATGAGCGGGAAACATGGATGGACGGCTTGGTTAAAACATATACATCAGGGTGGGGCCCACAGAGGTATGACACCAACTAGCTGGTAGGTGTTGAGTCACTGGCCAAACCGCGTCCGACGACAATTTCATGGCTACTGAGCTACTGTCTGCCACTATTGATGGCTACAGGCTATTGAGCATATTCTTTGAACCGTCCGCCTCGATTGACATACACAATGAATGGTATCCGTATAGAAGGGTTAATACACAGTAGACATCCCAAACTAGTTACAGTGAGAGAGTATGGCCATCCATGCATATATACATGCACACGTCCACTAATCGTTGTTCCCATGAGATAGATGGACTTTGATCCCAATTGTCTACATCGTCAGCTCCACTTCAGATGGCACACGTTAGATCGTAACCTCTAATTAATGTAGTGATTTTGGTTGAATTTGGACCATTGAAATTGATGGCTTAATCATCCATTTGTTCACCAACAATTGCCCAGTTTGGATCATAAATGTAGTACCATTCTTTGGTTAAACCAATCCAGAATGATCCCATGGTTTGGATGGTCCAGCTTGAAGAAAATATTTGCTATCTGTACGGTGGCTTTATGCATGAACATGGACATTAAAGTATGCCAATGTATCAAATCACAACAAACACTTGTCAAGAGATCCAAGCCACTCGTCCTTCATTACCCACTGCCTACATGCATTAGCTCCCTATGAAGCCGATCTAATATTAATGTGGGACAACACAGGCCTGGGAAAATGGACTGATGAGTGAAATGAGCCAATGGTCTAGATCAATATACAGTGCACCAGCTCCATTTGTAATAATTCAACATACAAGTGTGCTTAGTCTAATCGACCTTCGACAACACTATGTGTTAATACGTGTTAATAGTAATGTCTGAGGTTCATCAATATTAGATTGTGCATAGTCGACATGGCCATTGTTATCACTGGACACATAGTCTGCATGAAATAATCCATCCACATATTGACGCTAGAGAGACGTAAGTAGTGTAGGGGAGAGGGCCTTTCTAACTCAATCCTTCCAATTAGATCGAATGGTTTTGTCGACCATGTGTTCAAGATGAGTGTTCATAGAATGACGGGAGAGACTCTGGATGCACCTTTGGGCACCACCAAGAGGTTAAACACGCACCCCCACACATGTGCAAAAGTACTACTGAGGAACCCCATGGTGAAAATGATAGCCTCACATCAGGCTTGCCCATCTACCTGGTTGGCCACACATGCAAGTTGATCAGTATGAACAATTGGATATCCATTTTTTAACCATCCATTGTTGTACTACCATGGCCCACTTGATGAGTGGACGAAAATGATACTTTTACCACTAGGCGTGCCAAATGAATGGACTGGGTCACACAAAAGTGTGCCGCATGGCCAGTGCTGTGCTTGGATTTGGCAGTTAAAAAAAAATGCTACAAATAGATCCCCAGCAGCCAATGCAATCCACTGCATAACCTTCATACTTCCATGGGCATGGGGGGAGTTCATACCAAACTGACCATCATATGAGAACAGATGAATGTGAATCTAAACTACTCTTTCTATGCCCAAAAAAAGTCACCAAGCTTGTTTTTGTTAGAGAGCCTTCAAACAGTGCACGGTTTGGGTGCTCATATCGGTCGGGCGACTGGTCTGCTCGTTATGGCCCAAATGCACAGAAGGTGCTATACTATTTTCTCTCACCCTAGACCGGTCGGCTAACTGGTCTGCAAGGGGGCTCAAATCAGTCGGGCGACAGGTTTGAGGTAAAGTAGATGTGCAGAATTTGGGTGTTTTTTGTTTTTCCTCTGGACTGTTTTGCGCCACGTGCAACCGGTCTGCCAACCGGTCCTGCGTAATGGCGGTGTTGTGCATGGTTACGCAATTTTGCATAACATGTTTCTAATTTCGGGTTGCTTGCTATATATATGGCATGAATTCGGGATTAGGAGTAATCCTAAGGTGTCCAAGGTTTTCTAATTACATTAGGAAGAGGGGAGAATGTTTTGAGAAAAAGAGCTTGGGTTTTCTCGGTGTTTTTCCTTGCTTGTGGGCTGTTAATCTCTATAATCTTCTGGAATCACAGTGGATCACTTAATTTGTGCTGTAGTTTTTTATCCGTTGAGGGATTTTTTCATGTAAAATTGGATTATCTCTTTTGGTTGAATGCTTGTGTGGTGTGATTACATTGTGTTTCATTTTTTATCATATATTCTGCTGTGTGTGTTGTTCGACTTTTGCTTCCACTGCCGGCGTTCTTATTCCCAACAAATGGTATCAGAGTTAAAGTTAGGGTGGAGTAGAATTCGGATCTGAGACGAGGAGATGGGATCAAACACAATGTTCGATGTAGAGAAGTTCTCCGGCAAAAATAACTTCGAACTATGAAAGGTGAATGTTGAATCCGTCCTAGTTCAGCAAGGGCTTGATGAAGCTCTTGGAAAGTGACTTGAGGCTATGAAAGAGAATGAGTGGACGAAGCTCAAGAAGAAAGCTAGAACCTTGATCATGTTAAGCCTTACAAATGATGTCCTCTATCACGTCATGAAGGAGAAGACAACTGCTGATACAATGGCGAAGTTAGAGAGGTCTATATCAAGAAATCTCTAGAGAATCGCATGTATCTGTTGATGCAGTTGTTCACCTTGAGGATCGCAAAGGGGACGGATGTGGAGAACCACTTAAGCATATTCAATCGGTTGGTTTGCAAGTTAGTGGAGATAGATGAGCCGATGAAGGATGAATATCAAGCATACATCCTGTTGAATTCTCTTTCAGATTTATATGAGTCATTCAAAGACACTGTGTGCACAGGAAGTGAGACAATTATCTCAACCTTCCAGTCGAAGGCGATGAGAAAGAAAAGCAGTGACATGGGTTCTCGTTATTCCTCAGAGGCATTAATTATGACGGAAATTTTTTTGAGTATAGTGGAGATGATATTCTAAATTGGGATCTAAGGCCAAGGGCAAAAGGGAAAGCTAAAGTGAAGTGTTGGAGTTGTGGTCAAGAAGGCCACATGAGAGGAAATTGTCAAAATCTCAAATTGAAGCAAGGGATGTATGAAAATTCTTCTGGAGAGGGAGCTAATACCGTAGAAAATGGTGGCGATCTTTGTGAGGTTTTGACTGTATCTGGCAAGAGATCTCATGGTAAAGAGTGGATCCTAGATTCAAGGGTTTCATGTCACGTTTGTCCTGACTGGAGTTCATTCACGACATACAGGGAGTATGGAGGTGAAACGGTGTTTGTGGGCGATGGTTATGCTCATAAGGTGGTGGGTATTGGTACAGTGCACATCAGGATGTTCGATGGGATCGAACGAGTCCAAGAAGATGTGAAGCATCTCTCCAAAATGAAGATGAATGTGATTTCTCTTGGTGCACTCAAGGCGAAAGGGTGCGTGTTCATCAGCCGCGATCGTTGTTGTAAAGAAGTGATGAAGGGGGCACTCGTGTATGAAGGCAAGGAGGTGTGGACATCTTTACACGTTAATTGAGAGCACAATTCACTGTGGAGCTGCGGGATCAGCAACGAAATCGACGGTTGCTTGTATGTGGCAAGTGCCCAAGGGCCACATGAGAAGAGTGAAAAAGGCGTGAAAGTGTAATGTTATGATTGATGGAGGCATAAGATGCGGTAGAGTTATGATGAGGATGAAATGACGAAGCAAGGATGGTTTGATTCAATGTTTGAAGCCTCATTAAAGATTGTTGGAGAGCCTTCAAACGGTATATGGTTTGGGTGCTCATACCGGTTGGGCAACTGGTCTGTTCATTATGGCCCAGATGCACAGAAGGCGCTGAACTGTTTTTTCTCATCCTAGACCGGTCAGTCGACTGGTCTATAAGGGGCTCAGACCGGTCGGGTGATAGGTCTGAGGTGAGGCAGATGTGCAGAATCTGGGTGTTTTTTCTGGACTGTTTTGCGCCATGTGCGACGGGTCTACCGACCGATCGTGTGCAATGGTGGTGTTGTGCATGGTTACGCAGTTTTGCATAACATGTTTCTAATTCCAGGTTGCTTGTTATATATATGGCATGAATTCGGAATTAGTATTAATCCTAAGGTGTCTAAGGTTTCCTAATTACATTAGGAAGAGGAGAGTGTTTTGAGAGAGAGAGAGAGAGAGAGAGAGAGAGAGAGAGAGAGCTTGGGTTTTCTCTGTGTTTTCCTTGCTTGTGGGTTGTCAATCTCTGTAATCTTCTGGAATCATAGTGGATCACTTTATGCTGTGGTTTTTTATCCGTTGAGAGGTTTTTCCACGTAAAATCGGATTGTCTCTTGTGGTGGAATGCTTTTGTGGTGTGATTGCATTATGTTTCTCGTTTGATCGTATATTTTACTATGTGTGTTGTTCATCTTTCGCTTCCGCTGCCGGCGTCCCTATTCCCAATAGTTTTTCACTCTTCCACAATCCATGATGATTAGCATTTGAATATTTTTTTGAAAAACTTTGAAATAATCCCACTGAAATAGTTGCTCATCCAAGCACAAGCATACCTGCTAATATCGTGTGCATGGGAGTGGTTTGAGCAGCCCCACTATTTGGATCTTTTGATAAAATAATAATAAAAAAAAATTGAAGCAATTTCATTCCTCACTGGGGCTGCAGTATTTACAACCTTCCCCTTATTTTGTACGCTTTTGGACAACTGATCAGGAGTGTGGCGGCCTGACTTTTAAGGATGTATATATGATGAAAATAGCTTGTCCCATCTGTAGGAAATCTTGGATCTCGCACAAATGTGCGATGTTGCTTTGTGTTCTCATGTGTGGATGAGACCTACTATGCGTAGACAAACATAGAAAAATTTCTTACGGCTGTTGATAAGGGCGTGTTTGGCCATGCTTAAAAAAAAAAAGAATTTTTTTTTTCTTTTTGATAGGGGCTTCTTAGGGGCTGTTGAGCGTTGACAAGGGCCTCTTATTCACTTAATCAATATAAAAAAAAAAAAAATTCCAAATTTGTACTTTATTCATGAGTACCTAGCTAGCCAATAGCCACTTCGGCTTCTACAAACCTAGTAAAAGCACTAGTAAAACCAAAGATGCTCTCTTGTTGAAAGGAACGTATATCAATTCCACACGTTAATAGAGCGATACACCTCCACGCATGTGGTGCCTGGCCACCCATTTTTTACAGCCGCTTCTGCTTTTCCAAACTTGGAAAAAGCACTATTAAAATAAAAGATCGCTCTCATGTTGGAAGGTATATCAATTGCACGTGTTAATAGATCCATACACCTCAACGCATGTGCTATCATGTCACGTAGATCCAGATCAAATCCATCCACTCGGTTGGTCCAACCATGTTTTCCTAAAATTAACTTGGTCAATTTTAAAGGTAGGCCCCAATATTAGAAACAGGTGATGGGTTAGAAGACTTCAGCCAAGTTTTTTACAGTTACTCATCTGTTTTACATACTGTGACCCACTTGACTAAGTCAATCAATCTGATTCTTGGGCTAGGGTATAGTACTACCTTTCTAATGGATGGACTTGATCTCCGACTTCCATGTCATTATGACAAACATGTGGCATGTACGTGAGTTGTATTGCACTCGTGTGTAGGCTTAGCAATTCTCTTCTTGAGAAGCCAAGCCAGACAATCCACTTTCCTATAACCATTGCCTATAGTAGTCCATCATGATGACCATATGACATCTTAATATTGATGCAGAGCTGGTCGCTAATGCATATATGATAAAGATGGACTACAAAAACGATTTGGACCATCAAAACCTTAAATCGATCGTATTTCGCAAAATCGGAATGAGTTTTTCAACATATAATATATGATTTTAGAGCTGGAAAAGCTACTTAAGCCAATTAACCCGCTATGCCGGGATTCCCATGCCAAATATGCGAGATTCCATCAGATCAATGGTCGAAAGTCTAATTTATTTTTATTTTTATTATAAATAGTAAATTTTAGTTTGAGTATAACTTTTAATCCTTTGAGTAATAGAAGTTTTTCCCAACATAAAAAGGGCTTATAGTTTGAGTATAACTTTTGATCCTTTGAGTTATAGAAGTTTTTCCCAACATGAAAAGGGCTTAGACAAGTTAGTAGAATAATGTAGTTGGGCTGAATTGGACACTTATTAGTTTTGGCTAAAAACCACAAAGTTTAGTACAAATAGAGGTCGTCTAAGTTACATTTTTACGGAGTTTGAGTTGGAGTACAAGTCTAAAACTCCGTTCTATGTTTGAGTTCTTTATTTAAATAGTTGTAATTTCGTTTTTATAAATCAATCAATTTACTTTGAATTGCTTAAGAATTATTCCTGTTTTTTATTATTTCCCTTGTGGATTTGAGGAAGCCCGGTTGAGGAGTCCCAAAAGCCTTGTGGATTCAAGGTACTTATCCCGTGAGGAATATGGTAATCATCATAACCACATCTATGCCGGTGTCAACTATATACATTCATCCATTTCACCATATTAAGGTATGACTCCAAAAATGAGATGGTAAATCAAAGACTTAAATGGGCCCCAATGGAAGAAATGGTGGGGATTCAACATTCACTATTAAAACCTTCCTGGAATTTATTTTTTTCTATGCCTAGTTATAAAAGACACTTTTTCACATAAGAAATTCTCAAAAAATAATTCCAAAGAACTATTTCTAAAGAATTAATTTGTAGTTACTAGAATCAATGCCAATTAGCCCTAAGCGAGAAGAGAATGGAAAATGAAGCATTTTTCTCACATTGGGCAACTTTTTTCTTATGATGGGATGTTTAATGCTTAGTTCATCATCATCAACATCATCATCTAAGCCTTCTCCCAATTAATTAGGGGTGGGTTGCATGAATCTTATTTTGCATGTCATCTTGTTTGAATTCATGATAAAAGTTACAGCTTAAGTTTAATGTCGGCTGCCAACTTGACATGACCGTTTTCCTTTATCCGAGTTGGGGACCACCAATGAGAGCCCAAAATTCCCACAAGGGTTATTACAGTCCAAGTGTTATCTAATAGTCTATTACATAATTACTTGATTACAATCAATGAGTTACTTTATATTAAGTTAGTAGAGATAAAATGGATTCTAATAGTGATAATTACCCTATTTTATATTCAATTACACACACACACACACACACACACAAAAAAAAAAAACAATTACACAATGATCACAAGATACAAAGTGATCATGGTCTCATAATTGACAGATCTCCACCTGCAATTCAAACAAGCCTTATACAAAGGGAGCCTATGTTTCAATAAGGTTCTTGGAGAGCATCATTACATAGTTATTACTTTTTCTTTCCTTTTTCCAACTCAAGAGAGCCTTAAAGTCCGCTGCGGCCATATACTTTTACTTTTTCTACATATTTTTTCACAATTGTGACCTATTGATAAAATTTTAAAAAGAAAAGGCATCTTAGGCAATAATCGCATACAAATTCATTGACATTCTCCAAGTCTGTTAATTTGAGAAAGGTGAGATTTTTATGGTTTTCAATTTTGTTTTGGATTTCAAGTAAAAATGGTAAAATTTGAGGAGAGCTCTAGATTAGGAAGGTCTGCTTTCATCTCTTCAATAACTGATAATTTCATGTAAATATATATGGAATATTGAAAGCAAAGGAGACATATATAAACAACTCTTAAAAATATACATATATCTAACAATAATAACCAGGTTAAAAAAAAAAAAAACAGATAGGAAAATCTAATAATAATGACCACGGTGGAGGAGAAAAAAAAAATAAAAAGACCATGTCACACATGACCAATCCTTGTTAGGTAATTGGTATAATGTAGTCTAATTACAGCATAAGAATTTCATCTTGGCTACGGACGAACAGGTTCTTTGCCTCCCTCACGTGGTCCAACAGCTCTCGATTGCTGTGTAACCCTAGTCGTCGCTTTGCTTTCAGAGCTAGACTGGACACTGAATGTTTGTTCACCTCCATCGCCCAAACTAATGGAGTTTTCTTTGCCAGCGAATCTTAACACCACGCCAAGAACCATATTGTGCACTTTGGAGTATGCTGCTACCGATGTCTCCCTTAGATGGCTAACCACCGCACTAGCCATTGACCTCTGCATTACAAGCACCCACTTTAGAACAACAAAAAACAGGAAAAAAAAATATGTTGGTATATCATGCAAATTCATAAAATAGTGGCAACTAAGATAGCCAAAATCAAAGCTATTGGCCATGCATCAGTCTGATTTACCATATTGATGTTCATGGGAACATCGGACAACTACTCACAGTACCGGTAAGGTTCTCAATGTGCAAGGCTTGGAGAAATAAATGGGCTTGCAAACAGATGATTGGGCCAAAAGAATGGTTTACATTCAGTGATCCAGCTCCATTGAATGGATGTTGGTAATTATCTAATCGGTGAGATTATGTGACATGGCCCATCAACGAAAACCTTCCATTTCTTAATCTTGGACTTCATCTGGTTTAACCTTGTATCATTTCCAATGCTTGCATGTGATTCTACCCCAAAAACAATCTTAAAAGATTACAAGATGGTAGAAACTAGAAAATGAAAAAGCTGAGAATTACCTTATTAAGGAATGAGATTGAAAAAGAAAACGGTGAGATCCCAATGAAGAAGAACTGACTCAAATGCCTGCAATGGAGAAGTTTGAGAAATGCTCTTCTTATATAGATATTCCAAACTACAACTTGGGTAATACAATATATTTTAATATTTTAATATAATACAATATGGTATATATAATCTAATATAGTGAAGTACAATGAGCCGTGCTAATCCTACACGCGTGGACCACAGTTTGCAAACCAATGCACGGCTCTTGAAAACTTGACGGAAATTTTCTAAACAATCCACATGTTTCCAATATTTAGACTCATATGATGAGTGTACCAGATTTCCTACATGCTGTATTGGATCTCACACCCATGTGCCTTGATGTTGCATGCATGCCTTGGATGTTACGTGGGCCCCCATCCAATGCCTTGATGAGTGCAGATGCGTTGGATCTCAACCCGTGAATATCCAAACCATTGAGATGATGCTACACCATGCATGGCCCATGCACCAAAAACTTCATATATTGGAAAATTGTAGCCATTTAATTGTCATCCTTTTTTCAGTGTCTCACCATTGAAGTATCAACAATTTTATATTCTTAACCATGCTGGAGTCTGATTGAAGATTAGGAATATTTTCCAATCAGTGAATGGAGGACCTTGGCAATGCACGAACCTTTTAGATGGGGCCATCAAATCAACGGTTAACTTTGGATCAATGGATCATGGGCCTACTTACACAACCCGAAGCCTAAGCCCTTAAAACTCCTCCGGCTGAGCATTCTGTGAATTCGGTCAAGTCATGCCAAGAGTGCATGACATAATCCAACATCAGATATGTGGTGAACCCCACTTTTTTTCTGAGTGCAAAAGTGCATAATGGCAATTCCGAAATTAAAGGTCTCAATGAGGGTAGTTTTGGAATAATGATCGGTTTGTCAGATTAAACGGCTGAAACCATTGTGTGTTGGTCAGTCGTAGATAGCGGCAAGGTCAAACACTGAGACGGTTAAGAAGAATGTGGAAACAAACGATGACCGTGACTCGGTCTCTCTTAAGCTGAGTCATACCTGACGAGTTAGGTTGACTCACTCCTATAATTCATACCATTGGTCTGTTGACTCACAACCTAGGTGGCTGGGATCCCAAAGGGTTCTAAGGGATTTTTTAAGAAATGGTCCACTCTCAACTGGGTCATGCGAATTTAGACCTCATTCTGATGGGGAATGTCATAAAAAATTCACGAACTAAACATTGACAACGATGCAATATATTTGTTTAATTCTGACCGTTGCCATTTTCTTTTCAACGACTATTTGATGGCTACCGATCATATTCTTTTTAACCGTCCACCTTTATCGACGTACATGTGTTCTACTTGCACAATGGATGTCTCTGAACAGAATGGTCAACACACGGTAGGTATCTCCAAACAAATTACAGTGGGAGAGTACGGCCATTCATATGCATGCACACATCAGACTGATTTCTGTACCTTGATCCCAACTGTCCACATGTTGGGCTCCACTTCAGATGGCACATGTTAAAACGTATAACCTGTAATTAATCATTCCATTTGTTCACCAACAACAGGCCAGTTTTGATTGTAAATTTGGTGCCATTTCTTTGGTCATGCCAATCCACAATGCTCCCACGGTTTCGATGGTCCAGATTAAGGAATATATTTGCTACCTGGACAGTGGGTTTTGCATGAGCATGGAAATCAAACTATACAACGTATCAAATCGCAAGAAACACTTGTGGAGGGATCCAAGCCTCTCATCATTCATTACCCACTGCCTATGTGCATCAGCTACCTATCAGACTGATCTAATCATAATGTAGGACAACAAGTACTTAGAAAATGGACTGATGAGTGAAATGTGCCAATGTCCAGAGTCAACATACATGTGTGCTTGTTCTATTCGTAGCATCTCAGATCTATCGTATTCTTTGACACAGCATGATATACTAAGGTTTGATGCTTAGGTAGCATGGTTACTATTGTCACTAATCAATTTTTCTCCGCAATGAAATTTGTATTGTTTTTATCTTTTTACAAAAGTAATGGACGTAAGATGCATCATATATGTTGTTCTTGGATGCTTGCAATGTAATCTTATTATAAAATAAAGAGATCGCTTATGCATCAATAATTGAGAATTTCGAATAGTAATCTTAAAAGCATGCCTTGTTGGGAAGACATTCCTAATATCGTGAAGTCGTTGCCAAAAAGGATTACTGGTCTTTCGCACCTTATACTCTTAGGAGAACTTCTCAATTAAACTAAGGTTTTCTCTCCATATGTAGGTGAGGGGACCAAGACAAATATTTATAATAAATGGGGAAGGAGAAGCTTGCCCAACACACTTCTCCTATTTAGAGTTTCCATACCGTAGGTTTCCATATCCAGCTTAATAACCGTGTATAGGGACCACAGTTCAAGCGTCTCACCCCAAACCTAATTATAATGATCACAACTGTAGTGGGACTGGCTGAATTGCTCAATCTGAATAATCCAACGGTCCGATCTAAACCAATGATCACATGTGGTCCACCGAATCGAGTATTACATGCAAATCAGAGTTATTTCACCTTCCTTTTGCAAGAAGATATTCATCTTCTCTAGGGATAAAATATGATCCACCACATCTACTCTGGTTGCTTCCACATCTTTTTTTCTTTTTCTTTTTATTTTTATTTTTAAGAAAATTGGTGGGAGAGCCCCACCATGTTCGGGAGAGAGAAATACAAGCTCATTTGGGTGGGTCAACAAAAAGATCGGACCGCACTATCATTTACACCAAAGCTGTACAACCCAACAAGAGGTCCAACTAAACTCTATAGACAAAGCCAACCCAAACCAACTAAATTCCAACCTTGTTATATTTTCTCTCTCCTAATGGCCCCAATCCCGACATTGTCCAAGGTTAAGAGGCCACGAACTATGAGGAAGGTCCGATCTATTAAGAAAAATTCCATCAACATGACTGTTGCTCCCCATCTTACCATGGATATCAGCGACTCCATTCCCTTATCTAAGAATGTGGGAAACTCTTATGCTCATACCTTGGCTCAAGGCTTTAATTTCGCCAACACGGTACCAAATATTCCACGGACCGTTAATTGGGTGGTGGTTTGAGACCACATCCGAGATGACTTTCGAGTCCGTTTCAACTTCAACATTATAGAAGCCTCTTTCTGCTTCCACAGCTGTTGCTGCCATAAAAACCACCTCTTCTATAAAAGAATTCTTTATAATGTCTGCCTCTGTAGTTTTAACCATTTTTTTATTTATCATGTGCTCATATGAGAATGAAGAACCCATAAACCCGATAAATGCCATGATTGATAGATCCTTATGTTCTTCAATTGCCGTAACAAGCTAATAAAATTGCTTTGTCAATAATATTATCATTTTCTCCATGATATATCGATCATCAAGGGTTTTATCATTCCGCTTTTACTGATTCACTACAACCAAACACTACAAAAAAATGGGGCAAAGGCTACGGATTATATTCGTAGCTATACATTTATAGCTACGGATATAATCCGTAGCGGGCCCGTATCTGGTCCGTAGCTATTGGTGCTGTAGCCATAGCCTTTTAAGCTATAGCTACGGATATAGTCCGTAGCTATAGTATTTCGGCTACGGACAATGACCGTAGCTATATAAATCCGATCCGTAGCATTTTGTCTACATAATGCTACGGATTACTTTTAAGGGCTGCGGACTATATCCGTAGCTAGTGTCTTTAATTTTTTTAAAATAACAGCGGCATATCTAGCCGTTTCTGGTACAAGCCCTGATAGAACAATCCATCTAGAAATTCAAACAAAACTTTCGAAACCCATGAACATACAAGCTAGTACATGCCCTGATAGATCAATCCATTTAGAAATTCAAAGACAACTTTCATGACCGATGAACATACAAGCAAGACTTAGTATTGCAAATATATACAAGTTAATTCATAAATTCTAATACAAGTGAGACTTACTATTGCAGGTTAGCGACATGAAATTTCATTGTTCTGATCGGTGACACGGTGACATTCATCCACATGCGCCAAAGTTAGCATCTTTGTGCAAAACTTGATCATTGGGTTTTAACCTCAAACCCTGAATGCAAAACTAACAAAGCTTTGATGTTTAAACACTGAAGAGATGTATGCTAACAATACTATTATAATTTGGAGACTGTAAAAGGTTCCAAATGCATACAGACTGCATTAAGCACAACTGTATTCGTCAGAAGCAAATGCATAAAATAAAAAAACTCTTTATACAAAGGAAATAATTGGAAAGACAAAAAAGCCTCCAAGGCTTAAAAGAGTATACCTGCAAATGATAACCATACGCCAGACCTACATAGGTGCTCAAACTTCTGATCAAAAGGGCAAGTGCCTACTCATAATATGAGATCGCCTTATTGTACATTCTGGTGGATAATCATGAATTTGATTAGTTTTTTCCTTTTCAGTTTTTGGCATTAAGGCTAATGAAATATGAATTTCATTCAAATTGCATAATTAGTCATGCTACGTGGTAGCCAATAGTTTCCTACAAAATTGAAAAAAAAAATCAAGCAAACTTCAACTCATTCTATGATAATTCAATAGCTTTAATGCAAAGCAGTAGCCACCACCGAATTTTTTAAGCTGAGAGTCCATAAAATCAAAATGGTGATTAATACTATTTGCTTACTCATTCTGTACAAATACATTTAACTTACAATCATTTCTTCTGCTTGCTTTTGCCGCAACGTCCTTATGTTATCTCTGATATCGATATGAAGAAAAAAAAAAACCCTTTCAGAACGTCAAAATCCGTCAAGATCTTAAAACAGAAAATGGACAATAAAACCCATTCTGCTGCACTACTCCAAAGAAAAAACCCACCATTCACCCTATTTTTGTGATAGTAGATAGTCTCTATAATTTAAAATCATTAAAAAAAGGAAATAGAAAGAATTCACTCCCCAGCACAGGAGTATAGGAATTTGATTAGCGAGTAGATCAAGTCATGGTTTTGAACCTTGACGGGTGAATTTTTCTTTTCTTTAAGAAAACAGTGACCCAGCAGGTTGAGCCAGGTGAATTTTGGTGCGTGGTTCCAGTCAGACCATCCTGTCCTGTCTTGAGTTCTAAAACATTGGGAAAACAAAAGGCAGACCTAGTCCATCTATGATTATCAGAAGCACATGATACCAAGACCTACTCCTCCACACTGCCTATAACAGTCAATAATTAGAGTGAACAATGTTGGTCCTATTTCAAGGGATAGGAATCAAGTCCCATCAAGACGTGTAGCCAATGCATGTAAAATCAAGACCACTCATCTAGCAGGCCCCATAGTATATAGGTCACCATGCAACTAACCTTGGGAAGTCAGCTCATGTACACGTCACACATGCCAGCATCACACAGATGCAAGATCCAATCCATCAGGTAGGTCCAACCTTCTACATGTTTTCATCCAAGTTTTTCACGGCTGCTCATTTATTTTGCAAACTGTGGCCTGACTGACCAGTGGGTCAACCTTACTCTTGCACTAACACCAATATAGTGGTGCCATCGTAATAGATGGATTAGATATTGGACCTATCGTGCCATGCCAGCACATGTGTGGCATGCACATGAGCTTTTTGCACACACTTGTGGGCTTGGAAATGCTTGTAGGCGTTCGTCTAAAATTAAATGAGTCCGGATCCTCCATTGGCTCCAAACAGGAAAACCCTGTTTGGAGCCTTTTCATTGGTCCACATCCACTGCATGACGTCAATGTGATCAGGTTGCACTGAAAATGTGACATGGTTGCAGACCTATGTGATCACGGGGACCAATAAAAAGGGTCTAAACAAGGTTTTCCTATTTGGTAGCCAACAGAGGATCCAGACTCAAAATTAAAATATGAGTTATTTGGGTTATTTTTCTTATCTTCTGTGAATTAATCTATGACAGCGAAAGGTAGAGAGAGAGAGAGAGAGAGAGAGAGAGAGAGAGAGAGAGAGAGTTCAAAGGAAAGACCAGTTGATGAACATGAAAGCCAGGCAGTGATGTGAGTCCTCTTCATCAGGTAGCTGCCAGTAGATGCCCTGCCTAAAAATCAAGACAAATCCACTCAACAAATAGGCAATGATTTTAGAAACATAAGGATGGTCATTAATCCATTCATGAACTGTAGCTCAGTTGATCAGTGAGATCATATTTTTTGTCAAGAGCATCTGTTTGGTGGGAACTGTCTGTTGGCAGCTCAGATTCATGCGTGTCTAGTCAGATTTGTATAGATTTGGTGCACAATTATACGGTCAGATTTACACACCTTGGATGCACAAGATACAGTCAGATTTGCACAGATTTGTACACCAGATTTGTACAACCGCCGATTCATGAGAAGGCTCTAATTTCAGCCCGAATGGTTTCATCCAATCCCCCTGGGAAATGTTCGAGATATTTAAAGCAAATGGATATTTAAGAAAATACAGAAACAATTCACAATCAATTCACGAGCAATATAATGACCTGTTTGGCGAGATAAAATACACAGCAACCATTGCACTTACACGACTGACTTGAGATAAAATAGGAGATATCAGTGCATCAACAACTATCCTGGAAATTTCAGTTTCATATTTAATGTATAAGCTTACCGCGAAGAACCCTCCTGCTCCATTCCCTGCATCAACAACTATATGGAATCCATCCAATGGTTTCTCTGAAAGTTGACAAGGAAGCACAATCAGCAAATCGATCATAAACTGCTTAGTATTAAAATAATAACAAAAAATAACAGCCACATCTAAAAGCTGGATGCAAAAAAAAAACAGAAAGACCATCCTCAGTTCCAATAAACAGATCTAGGCCCTTAATTTATCTACCAGAACTAACCTGCCTTAGGAAACGAGCGTGTCATTCAGAGAAAGTGCCGATAGTTGATCAGTTGGGGTTCAGCCACCTGCTGCTGCTGCCACCTTCGCCTTTAAAGCTTCCGGAGACGCCAATAGGTGCAGCACCTCAGTCTGGTCCATCTCCAGAAGCATGCCTGTCACCTTAGCATGCCTGTCACCCTAGCTACTGCTGCTAGCTGCTGCTGCTGCTGCTGCTGCTAGCTGCTGCTGCTGCTGCTGCTGCTAGCTGCTGCTGTCCATCCGTTTTGGATCATTATTTTAGGGAATGATCCAAAAAAAAAAAAAGGCAAATCCAAATCATAGGCAGCAGTGATTGAACGTCCACAATTAAGAACTTCCTAGGGCCCACTGTAATTTTGTGAGATTTTGATGGGTTTAGTTTTAGTAGTGTCACTGACAATGGCGCAGGAGATGTACCTGCGATGCTTCATTCTAACCAGCTTTCCCACTACATCTCCTTGTGAGCGGATCTCAAATTCAATCCTCAATGGGACTTTGTCATCAACATTGTCAGATACTGCTAGGCTAGCTCCTGCACCATACAGAGGAACCTCGGTTCCTTGGAGGATCACAGACAGTCCGGTGGCTCTTTCTCGGTTGGTAGTACTTCTTCAGCTACAATGCAATGTAGATCGTATCAGTAGCGGTTCAAAAGATCGGTCAGTACCAGAACTTTTGGGTGTTCTTGGATGCATGTGGAATTGAATTGCAATAATCAAACCAAAAAAGCTAAATTGGAGTTTTCTTAACATTCATGCAGGTCTGGGCTCCAATATGCATGTTATCCCATCCTGTCAAGATGTTGACCATGTGCCCACATGGCCCTCGCCCAAAAATCAGGCCCACCCATTCATCAGGTGGGCTACAATACATGAAAAAAACAGATGGGTAGAAAAACTTTGGTTAACTTATTTCATACATGCCCACATGGTGAGAATGGGTGAGCACTTCTACACAGTGGGGCCTACCTGATGGACAGCTCAGATGTTGAATCAGTTCCAGCTTGTTGACTAAGCATGCAACAAGATTGGACATTTTACCTGTTAAAAAAAGGTGGGGATTTATGTGGAAGTTCACATTCAAGTTCCTTATGTGATCATTTCTCCTCATGTTTATGGTCTATATGTATGTATCAAAGATGACTAAGCATGCTATTATACTCTATTTACATGTATGTGTTTAAATCAATGGACATTTTACCTGTTAAAAAAATGTCCGTCATAAGGCCTTCAGCAGAAAATGGAAGTGCTTGTAGCAGATCTGGTTTCTGTCAAATGCAACTCCCATGAAATGACTGGTTAGCAGAAAAACAAATCACTTCAAAATGCCAGAGGTAGGCTCCACCTAAAGCAGATTCAATACTGTACATCTCTTGTTAGTTCTCCAATTGCAATATAATGAAGTAGAAGCGCCATGCTTCAAACATTTTCCTGATTGGAGGATCCTCCAATCAGAGTTCAGTGACATAATGCATTTACGTTTGCTACTTTTTGAAATGCTACACAAAACATAACCAAATTTAATGTAAGCCTATTAAAAAAAAAACATCTAAATCAAAATTATTTTCTGCTAAATTAGGCAGTCCACCAAAACTCGCATGGTAGTGTTGCATTGACAATCTATAAAATGATTTTTTTTGTGTCTGAAAGATGCCTATAAAACTACTTTTTCCCTTGTTAGCAAAGAGATGTGAATATTCATCAATGATTTAGATGCCCTGATGCAAACTGAACTAAGAGAAAAAGAAGGCTTCAAATTATGTTAGAAACAGAAGAGTTTTTCCTGAAGGTTGAAAAGAATGTTCTTGATTTTCACCTTCATGAAGACATCAAGGTCGGGACTGGGCTTAATTTTTTATGAATTTTCCCTTGTTGACAACTCCATCTTACATCTCTGTAAATAGTTTCAGAAACCAAAACTATTATAATTCAAATTCCACAACCTCCCACAATTCATAACTGAAACTGTTTACTTCAACATACCGTAATGGGTCCCAACTCCTTGGCATCAAGCAGAGAGCCAAAGTCTCTTTCACCGTCATTTCCCCAATATGAAGATCATGTTGACTAATATAAGCAGATGTCCTTTGAAGGACGAACTCCTCCATCCCATGGCCATTGTAAGTTACTCTTCCAAAGCCTGATGTTTGAGAAAAACCCAAATCAGCTTTGTATCAAATAAGATACTGTATATGTAAATCCATCATGAAAAAAGAAGCTAGTTAGGGTAAAAGACAGGCGAAGAAGGTACACAGCTAAATATAAACAAGAGCTTTCCTTGTTGAAAAGGATAAAATGTCCAATAATGTTTTCCATAAGGAAAATCATATATATACACACCTATACTAGTCTTTTCCTAGTTTCTAATATTTATTCCCTCCCTTTCCTTGGTAATTTTGATACAAACAACTCTATGACATCCAGAGTTGTCATCTCCTTCCATTTCTATAATCATTAGTCTTCTAATGGGCGGCTAAGATCATCCAAAAAAAAAAAAAAAACACCACGCCGTTGTGCTCTCTCACCTGCTCAGATAAACGTATTAAGCAAGCAACTGTCCAACCATGGACTTTGTATGAGATCGTTCGAACAGTTAAAATTATCAGATTGATTCAGTCTTCTGTCCGTGGTCGAATCCAGAGATAACTCGTAGATTTGGATGGTTCACATCAACAAGCATGCATGAGAAAAGAAGAAAGAGTGATTACCTTTTTTATGTAATTGATGATCCCTTCATCTTTGAGTTTCCTCCCATTGTGATTGGTCACATTATCAGTCCCGAATCACCGTACATGTTGGCTACATATACGGTTAGAAATGAAATGAACAGAATTTCAATTGTGTGAGGTGGATAGTAGCATTTCTGCTGTATAAATTTGGAATGGAGATGATTGTGGTCCCTCTGAAAGGCAGAAAACCATCAAACAAAATCTCTATAACTTAATGATTCAAGTAATAGAAAAATCAAAGAAAAAGAATCACATAATCCTAAAAAATTATAAAATCATGCCAACAGTAAAAAAGGTAAGTAAAACAAAAATAGAGAAGATTCAGCTGATATTCATTGTAATTGCTAAAAAAAATTGAAAATCCATAAAAGAACATATAGAAAACCTGCAGATTATCTAAAGCGTACGACACCAATCCCTCATTCAGGATGTCAGAAGAGGATCCAGTGGTGAAAAGCATTGGAAAATAAAGAATCAGACTAAATCAAGAAATCCTTCTATAGTAGTGAAAAGCGTTGGCAAATCTCTAAGCAACCGGTCTATTTGCTGGTGCCAACTAGATATCAACCATCTTGTTCTGCTATATGTAATGTCTTTTCAGGTGTTAAGTTCATGCTACCAAGTTTAGAAGCAACATATAGAAATCTACAAATGATTAATCAATACCTATAGAAAAGAAAAGAAAACAAAAGAAAGAGGAATGATTTGTGCATTCTTGTCATAGTTTCTCTATAAGCATCTGCTACTCTCTGATGTGCATTTTCCACACCATGCTAAATAGTAGTGACTCATATACTGTAACATACAATTATCTCAATGAAGACATCAAATTTTTTTACCCCAATGTGAAAGGGCATGGCCAAAAAAGAAACCAACCACAAATGTAACCATTTGATTTGTCCGAACCTTTGACCATCTTCTTTTTAAACCATACAATTGATGGATTGGCTTCTTCAAATCATTGTTATTTACTAACTGTGCTTCATCCACAATGTGGTCCACAATTTGCACAACCCAGATTAACATACAAGTGCGCTGTGTATGAGGTTGATTACTCACCATAATTTAACATAACGTGGGAGACTCACACCACAGTCAAAACCTACAAATCACTCTGAACAATATCAATCACAAAAAACCCATCTGATGCATCATTCAGCTTTTGTATGACCAGAAATTCAAAAGCAAATAAATAAACTAAGTGGCCACTATTTACACCCACCCTCATTGACAGACCCCATTTATTTACTTTTTGGTTATATAGTAGTACAAACTGTACTATTATTATATGACTAGGATTAGAAAAAAGGGTGCATGTATCAATCTGGGTGGATGAAAATGTGAACAGCTAGAACATGTCCTACAATCATTTACACAGTGATAGCAGTATCTGTTCAGCACATGCTTTTTTCTTTTCTTGTTTTTCCCTTTTATGGCCCTTTTGGCATAACATCAAGAATACATACAGCTCCCATGAATTTGTCATCTCATCATGTGGCCCAGTTGGGAAACGCATAAAAACAACTGCCATGTAAAGAGGCATGTGCAAGTCAAGCCTACAACCTCTAATAAATTATAGGATCCGGCTCCACAGCAAATGCATGTGTTATACACGTGGGACCCATCTTTCCATAGTCCACCAATCCCATGTCCAATCCGACCAGTGGCCTGTGTATAGACGGTAAATAAGGGACCATACCCACAATTGACAGAAAATACGTGATTAGCTCAAGTGGATGGGATCTTCCAATCCCAAAGACTAGTCGAGCATCCACCATCCACTGTGGGGCCCATAGCTAACAATAAAACACTTACATTCGAATGCCATATCTAAAATAGAGACTACCAAACCCATTCATGAAATTCCACCAATGTTCTGTACCTCCAACCATTTCTTCTGCGATTTCTCACTATGATGAGAACAAGAATATGACGACAACAACTTGAAATTATCAAGCTCAATGAAGTGGCAGCAGCAGCAGCCATAACTGCCGCAAATTGTGGAGACAGCAGCGAACAGAGGTTGCAGCAGGCTACCCTCGGCGTCAGCTTGGAAAAGGACAGTGAATATAGAAAAAAAGAAAAAGAAAAATCGCACTTGAATCAATTGGAGAAGTTGTCAACGAGTGGATAGATGTGTAGCTCGAATCCCTGTTAAATAGGATGAGAAAGCTTAGGAAATGAAATCTCATTTTCATGGGGGAAGGGGGAATTTTTCGAGGAGAGATTGGGAAAATTTGGGTGCATCGGATATTTGATTTCCCTCCATTTCCGCCCGAATCAACAATGCAAATGGCAAGAAAGAGGGTTTCTCACGCAACCCTCTTTCTTTTCATATGGTTTCAACGAATCCAAACAGGCCCTAAAACGAATTCAGAGCAAGAGGCACTAACAGAAACTACCTTCCAAAATCATACATGCATAAACCAACAAGGAAAATTTAAAAATAAAATAAAATAAGAAACCTTATCATGGATCGCACTGCTAGTGGAATTCCTCGACATTGCAGCCAAACGCTACAACATTCAACCCCTAATTTCAAAAAATACATGATTTTTTTTGAAAAAATGGGAGAAAAATACTGGTGGTGAGGGTTTTGATCGTGCCAGCCCTCCAACCCTTGGAAATCTCTGAAGACTTCTTCGACGGAGCGAGAGAGAGAGGGAGAGGGAGACGGAGATGGAGACGGGGAGAGACAGAGAGAGTGGGGTCTGTTTTGGGGGCAAAAAGGGCGTGGGTTTTTTTTTGGGGGAGGAAAAATGTGATGGCGGAGGGGGGAAAAATTGGGTTTTTTTTCACAGCCCGCGCAATGGCGGAAGGCGAGTGTGGTATGAGGCTCGTGGGGCCCACTTTGATGTATGTGGTTTATCTACTCCGTCCATTCATTTTGCAAGATTGTTTTAGGGCATGATTCAAAAAATAAGGGAGATAAAAGGCCCAAGGAGACCACACCACATCTCAATGGTACACACTTTATCTTCACTGTTTCCTAAGGTGTGGTCCACCTGAGTGTTCGATCCACCTCCTTTTTGCCCTCATGCTCTAAAATGAGCTTTCAAAATGGATGGACGGCTTAGATAAAGCACACACATTGTGTTGGGCTCTTTAAAGACCCTTGGGGCACCCTCAAAAGGCTAGCTACGGATCGTTGGAGTGGTAGCTTTTAGCGAGGGATCAAATCCGTAGCAAAATCACTAGGGATTCTATCCGCAGCGAACAGAACCCATAATCCGTAGCCTTTGCCCATTTTTTTGGTAGTGAAAACATGAAAATAGTCCGTTTAAGCTTGATTCAAAAGAATTTGTGTGAAGTAAAGAGCCTGTTACCTCACTGGTTATGTCTTAGTTTGACAACCAGCAAGTCTCAGGTTCAAGACACCATGACAGCACCGCTGGGTGCTATGGGTAGGGCCGAAGTTTGCAGCAGATCAAATAATCCATGGCTCAAGTGGCCCACACCATAGGAAATCGTAGTCATAAATAATTTTTTATGGTATACATTTAAACCAATATTTCATGTGGCGTGGTCCACTTAAACTTTGGATTTGCCTCAATTTTGCGTCCATGCTCTAACGGTGTGGATAAGCCACATGCATCACAGTGGGCCCTACAAAAAGTTTGTACCTTCCTCAATTTTAGTGCTGTCAAAAAGTACAGTATTTGCATGGTTAGTAATAGTTACCCATTTGCTAGCTTGTATTTACACCATGTAAATGGAAATCAAACGGGCCCTTGCATTAACAAGAAAATACTTTGGATATGCATCAAAATCACCACGTGCACATGCAAAATCAATGAAGAATATTTTCTAACAAACACCAGGTGAAAGACTTAGAGAAAACCAACCTACTAGTTGAGTTACCTTGTCTCTCACACATGAGCACATGACAAAAGACAAAGAAGCAAACAAAAAATAAATTAAAATAAAATACACTCTCTCTCTCTCTCTCTCTCTCTCTCTCTCTCTCTCTCACACACACACACACACACACACACACACACACACACTGAGGTCTTCCCCTAGCTTTTAAAATCAAACTCAAAATAGGAAATTATGGTAGCATCTAAGTAAAATAAAAAATAAAAATAAAAAACATGAAAAAACCCGGGATTCAAGTTATCCCTGAGCTTCTCAGGATACTCTCCTCCGCAAAATGAATAAGAAACTCGGGCCTCTAAAATGACTTGTCCCCAGCTCCATTCTGGGCTTTTCCTCTAACATTTACTTGAATTATTTCAATTCAATTAAAAGAAAGGGGACCCCACTTTATTGTGCCATCACTTAGAACTTATCTTAATGTGGTAAATTGAGTGCTTGGGGGAGGTCTCATGTTTTAGTATAGGTTATTTTTTTCCTCTTGTTTCATACGTGTGGACAGTTTTCATATTTATTGAAGATTCATTAATTTCGAGCGATTTGACAGTAAAACACATGTAGTGAGGGATTGGACATTAGTGAGCCCTGTTCTGTTCCTGAAGGTTTCTTGGTACCATATCATCTTTCCTACCAATTAGCCACTTGTGTAGGACATCCGCGCCATAAACACAGTAGGTCCAACCCTGATGATCAACTGGCATAAAAATAAGGCTGGTGTGCTCATCATATTAGCCATACCATTGAAATTAATGGACAACAACAGTTTGCCTCAAAGACAGGCATGGTCCACTTGGTGAGTGGATCAGACCTATTTTCGAAAAGGGTGATACTCCAGGTGTACCCTACCGCTTTTACGGTTTGGATGTCTTTGTGATGCTGTTGCGTGTAGCTGATCATCCTTCTCTTGTTTATTAGTGATCATTTTTTTTTATTAGTTTAGCTGTTCAGCTGAAACACGCCTGAAGACGTGGCTATCGCATGTCAATGTAGCACTTGTCGCACATAGCAGCCTTACATCACGTGGGTTGTGCCATTTCCATGACTAGGTCCAAAGATTGGCCTCTCAACTACCAGGCTAGCCACCTGTGAACCTCGATCGAGTGTGGAAGGTTGGTTTTCTTTTCAGATATGGGTGGTCCAACAGACGATGATATAGAGAGAAAAAAATTAACATGGGAAATCTAGGATCCGCCATACAATAATTTAAAAAAATAAAAAATAGAATTTAAACATTGGATATATATATATATATATATATATATATATATATATATATATATATATATAAGAAGAGAATTTTATGATTGTCCAGGATCTTCAGGATCTTCACCTTGTACGATTGTCTAGGCATGCCTCATCCATATATATATGAGGGCACAAAATATCAACTGTCCAGATCCCTGAACAGTCGCCCCACTCCTACGTACCGAGGAGCATCAGTGAAGAAGACCACAGACACTATATATGATGGCTGACTCTCACGAGGTATTAATTAAATGATCCTCCGCAGCAAAATATTCACTTAATACTCGGGTGTTCGATGTGAACAACTAAACCATTGTTCATCGTTCCCACTTCCATGCCACAAGGATGGTGTTTTTTTTTTTTAAAGGAAAGAGGAGCTTCATTGATTACAGCAGAGAGCAGGGGAGACACATTCCGGGGGCCCGATCGAACACTCACGAAAAAAAAAAAAAAAAAAAAATCACCCTTCACATTTTCCAACCCCAAACGGTCTACGAACAGAGCACAACACACCTCTCTTGGCAGCCCCGCCACGTCCCGAAAAATCCTGCATACCTGCAAACCACTACCTTGCCTTGCTAAAGCGTCGGCAACGCTGTTAACCATCTTTCCTACCAGTATGCCACTTTCGTAGGGCATCCGTGCCATCAACATGGTAGGTCCAACCCATGAGGATCACTGGCACAAAAATCAGGCTAGTCTGCTCATCGGATAAGCCATATGATTGGAATTAATGGACAACGACAATCTGACTCAAATATCGGATTGGATCAGACTTATTTTCCACAAGGGTGATATTCCAGGTGTGCCCTACTGCTTTTACGGTTCGGATGTTTTTCTGGTGCTATATAGCCGAATATTGGCTGAGTCACCCATTTTTTTTGTTCTTACTAATTAATCTATAGTGTAGGGATTCATTTAGAAGGTCAGCTAAGCAAATCAAAATAAGAAATAAAAGAATAATTTCAACACGCTTCCTTTTATATATATATATATATATATATATATATATATATATATATATATATATATATATATATATATAAATGTTGGATTTTACAAGAACAGAGAAAATTACAGATTTGAAACCTGACTATCAGTTTTTAGAAACTGTTTATACCTAACAATTAGTTTTAGAATCTGTAAATTAGGAGAAACCATTACAACCCCTCAAGTTAAACAGGAGTTCAATCACGGTTAGTTTGTCTGTTACATTTCAAAATCTACCTCATAAGCCATATGGGGAATATAACGAAGCCCACATTGATGTCTTTGCGATTAACAAATTTCCTGATGAAATGATAATCAATTTTCACATGTTTGGTGCATGCATGGTCCACAGGTTTGGAGGCAAGAGCCATTGCACTGATGCTATCACATTAGATACATAAAGAACCAAATTAATAAAAAAAATAATAATAATAATAGTAACTACAATCTTAGAAGAAAAAATGAAAAACGACTGTCGCACTCAGCCAATCCTTGTTGGGGAATTGGTATATCGTACTCCAAAAACAGCATCCGAATTTCATCTTGGCTTTGGACGAACAGTCCCTTTGCCTCCCTCACGCGGCCCAACAGCTCTTGTTCGGTTTCCATGGCTAGACTGGACATTGAATGTTTGTTCGCCTCCGTTATCCAAACTAATAAAGTTTTCTTTACTTGCGAATCTGATGGCCATGCCACGAACCATATCGTGCACTTTCGTGTATGCTGCTACCGATGTCTCCCTTAGAAGGCTAACCACCGCAGTTGCCATTTGCCTCTGCAATACAAGCACCCACTTTATTACAACCAAAAAAAAAAAAAAAGGGAAAAAAGGGAAAAAAATTTGTTGGTTTCATGGGAATTCATAAAATAGCGCCGACTAAGAAGGCGGAAATCAACCCTATTTCTACGCTACATATGGCCATGCATTAGTCTGATTAACCATGTTGATTTTCATGAGAACATGGGACAACTACTCACAGCACTGGTTAGTTCTCAATATTCAGGGCTTGGAGAAATCAGCGATTATGTGACATTCTCTGATCAAGCTCTGTTGATTGGACGGTGGGAATTATCCAATGGGTCAGATTATGTGACATGGCCCATCAACAAAAACCTTCCGTTTCGTAATCTTGCATTTCATCTACTAATAACCATGTATCGTTTCCAAGGGTTGCAAGGGATTCTACGCCAAAAACAAGCTTAAAAGATTTAAAGAGAGCAGAAACTAGAGAAGGAAAAAGCTGAAAATTACCTTATCAAGGAATGAGATTGAAAAAGAAAACGATGAAATCTCAATGAAAAAGAACTGACTCAAATCCCTGCAATGGAGAAGTTTGAGAAATGCTCTTCTTAAATACATATTCCAAACTACAACTTGGTCAGTGGGTAATGGTCACTTTTGTCAGGTTCAACGGCCAATTAGGTTATTCAGTCGTAGATAATATTTGGTCTTCAACGCGGAAAGGTCAAACGCTGACACGACAAAGAGGAAGAGGAAACAAGCTACGGCGGAAGAGGATTGTCGTAGTGTGCCGCACACCACCGCCCTCTATGGTGTGTTAACGTCACTAAGTTCTTTGGCCCCACCATGATGAATGTGTTATATCCACACCGTCTGTATATTTGGTGAGATCATTCTAGGGCATGAGCCTAAAAATGACGCAAGGATGCGTGGTGTGGCATACACCACCACCTTGGTGGTGTGTTGACGTCACCAAGTTCTGTTTGCGTCACCATGATGTATATGTTATATCCACACTGTACATCCATCTTACGAGGTGACTTTCAAGAACTTTGGTGGGCCCAGCAGAAAGCAAGAGGCAAATCAAGGGAGGAAACTATTTCTTTCTTTCATGGCCCACCAAAGTTCTGGAACAAGTTGAAAGATGGACCCTGGGGTATTTTAGGGTGCTGCATCACGTGAATGACTCAGATTTTGAGCTCACATCATGTGAGATGAGCCATGAAAAAGTGCTCACGAGTTCTTGTGAGAGAAGTGCGCAGGTGAGCATTACTCATATGCAGGAATGCCCACCTGGGCACTTCTCTTTCGAGAAACTTGTGAGCACTTTTTCGTGGCTTATTTCTCATGATGTGAGATCAAAATCTGAGCCGTTCATGTGATGCAGCACCCCGAAAAACTCCTAGAGCTCATCTTTCAACCTGATCTAGAACTTTGGTGGGCCGCAGCAGAAAGCAAGAGGCAAATCAAGGGAGGAAATTGTTTCCTTCTTTCGTGGCCCAATAAAGTTCTGGAACAAGTTGAAAGATAGGCCTTTGGAATTTTTTTAGGTGCTGCATCACGTGAACGGCTCAGATATTGGGCTCACATCATGTGAGATGAGCCATGAAAAAGTGCTCATGAGTTCTCGTGAGAGAAGTGCGGGTGGGCATTATTCTCTCTCTCTCTCTCTCTCTCTCTCTCTCTCTCTCTCTCTCTCTCTCTCTCTCTCTCTATATATATATATATATATATATATATATATATATATATATATATATATATATATTCATCCTGGTCTTTGTGACCTGATGAACAGGTTGGATGACAAATAAACATCATAGTGGGCCGTGGAAGGTTTCAACCATGGGAATCATTAATGTCCCCACTTTTTATGTGGTGTAGTGCTCTTATCCCTTGGATTTTCCTTAGTTTTGGATCACAACCTAAAATGATTTCGCCAAATGGATGAATGGTGTTGATATAACATATACATCTTGATGGGGCCCATAGAACTTGCTGACGTCAACACACCAAGGAGGTGGGGTACACGTCGCAATACATTTCCCAAAAATGAGGCTGATATAAATCTCAAGTGGACCATGCTACACAAAGTAGTCCGACAGTGATTCCCACCTTTGAAACCTTCCTAGGGCCCAAGTGATGTTTATTTGCCATCCGGCCTAATGATCATAAGGTTAGACGGACCTAGTTTTAGCGAAGAAAAAACAAATATCAAATTGATCCAAATCTGGGCTCAGGTCCTCGCATTGTTGGTAGACTTTGCGGAGTTTCAACAAGTGGTCTAGGTTTCGAAACCCATTAGGGGTGAAATATCCATGCTGCTGACAGCACTAATGGGTGCGTTGCCTGACCCACTGGGTGGGTGTGTTGCACGATTGATTGGATGGGTGCTTTCCATGACTGGCCAAAAAAAAAAAAAATTTGATCCAAAACTTCCATGACCTTGAGAAGTTTTGAATGGTGCACGTTCAATATTCCCCACTATTTTATGTGGCGTGGTCCACTTAAGCTCAAGATTTGTTTCATTTTTTTGTCTCGAGCCTTAAATTGATCTCGCCAAATGGGCGGACAGTATGGATATAACACGTACATCATGGTGGGCCCACATAACTTGATGACATCAACACACCAGGGAGGCGGGTCACACCACACAATCCGATTACATGATTTAATACTGCGCAACTCGGTCTCTTAAGCTGAGTCTTGATTGGTGACTAGTTAGGTCGAGTCACCCATATGGACTTAAGGTGCAGTAATTGTGAGGTGCGTTGCACAAAACTTTAGGATCTTGCACCCCAACTACCGTGAATTATGGGATATGATAATGTGGAAACACGATCAAACAATCACCACACAAACACACAAGAGTTTTTACATAGAAAACCCTCAATAGAGCTAAAAACCACGGGACCTCGTCCAGATCAACAATCCACTTTTTTTTTTTAAAATCAAACTTTGAATATATATTGAGGATCAACAATCCACTATGTAAAAGGCTATTACACGGCATTCACAAGCATAACCCGCTTGGATCTAATCACCATTCTCCCACAAGGGTAGATAACAATCAAAGAGAACTGAAACAAGAGTGATCTCATTGGATCTAAGGACGTAGAAGAAATCGAGACGTCATCTGCTGCGTGGATGAAGCTTCACGAGCAAAAGCCTCTCTCTCTCTCTCTCTCTCTCTCTCTCTCTCTCTCTCTCTTTCTCTCTCTTATTCTCTTCTTCTTTTTCTTTCTCTCTCATTGGACATGTAGAATTCCTATTAGAATATCCTAATCTCGATTTGGAAGCACTTCGCAAGAGTTAGAGCCAAAACAGGACACTGCATATTCGCAGTCCACATGTTATCAAGTGCTTGACCAGACACTGGCGAGTGCCCGATAATGGGCAAAAATGTCCAAAGAGTTCAGAGAATAAAATACTGTCCAGGGACTAATTGCCATTCGGGGTGAATTTCGGTCGCCCGACTAGGAGGAACACCCCATCAGTAATCTATACTATATGCAAGTGGCATATTTACAAATGTGAATTTAGATTGTACAAAGGCAGTGCTCTTTTTTTATTATTATTATTCCGAGCTCGTACATGTACCGCGACCGTAGCACCCGGAGGTGCTATCATAGTGTTTCGAACCTGAGACCTTCTGGTTGTCAAACTCGAACACAACCGGTGAGGTAACAAGCTAGTTGTTCAAATAAAGTGCTCATTCTGATGGAAAATGTCTCAAAAATTTCACTAACTAAAAAGTGAAAACAATGTAATAATAGCTTTGTTTAATTTTGATCGCTACCATATTCTTTTCAACAACTATTTCATTGTCTAGAGATGGATCGAGACCCGGCATGTCTTGGTAAGACCATGCGAGGATCTTCATGTGTTTCCTGAGGAACTGAGTGTACTCTTCTTTCTCTTGTGGGGAAAGAGAGACACTGATCTTCGTAATCTTCGGATCCTCCAGCGTTCCCAAATTGATGTCTTCAGTTTCGATGAAATTTTTTAGTGGATGGATTAGGTTCTTAAGCTAGCAATTAGACTTCTTCTCATGCTGCTTAGCCCTCCTTTCATTCAAGGATGTCACCTTCGGAGGATACTTCTCAATAGATAGAGAAAACCTAGAAGGTTCAGATGGAAAAGGAGGCTTCGGAAAGAAAGAAAGCATTTGAATGAAAAAAGACAACTACATATGGCCATGGCAAGCTCCAACCTGCCAATGCGACCCTCCAACGGGGCAAAGTCCGTAGACCTCCTTGAGTAAGTGGACTTGTCCCTCCTTGGCTTGGAGTATAGGTCGCGCCTCCTCTTAGCATGCTAAGTCGTAGTGACCTCCGACACCAACATAATACCCACAGAGTTAACTTGATCTGATACCAATTGTCAACAACTTGGGTCTTCCTTAGCCCCCTTTGCTCGTGCGGCACCCATCCTATCTAAACAGTCACCCTTTTCTTGTTCCTTATTCGAATTAGGCTAGTGGAGACTAATTCCTTCTGGCTAATGAAGATATATACTACTCCAGTCTTCCCATTCATGCCTAGTGGATCCTTCTTCTTCCTAAGAATTGTACAGACCAACATTCACCTATATAACAAGAAAAACAGAATTTGGTCAATGCAACTTATGAGAATTTAGAATGATTAGAAAATTACAAATTAAAATGAAACCATTCATTTTGAACAACAAAGAGCAATTAATCAGGTGAAACTGCTCTTGGTAGGGGTGTCAATGGGCCGGGCTCAGGCCTGAGAAAATCAGAATTTCGAATAGGCCCAGCATGATCGCTCAGCCAAAACAGTTTAAAATCCGGGCCGACACCAACTCAGGCCCGGCCCGTTGACAGCCCTATTCTTGGATGCATGTAAATCAGTGTAATTTTCTCTTCCTTTTACAAGGAGATACTTACCTTCTCTAGGGACAAAATTTGATCCACCACCTCTACTCTGGCCACTTCCACAGCCGTTGCTGCCTTAAAACCACCTATTGTTAACAGAACCTCATCTTTATAATGTTTGCTATGTGATTTTAATCTATTTCTGATTTACCTTGTGCTCATTTGAACCCCCCACCAAAAAAAGAAAAAGAAAAAAAAGAAAAAAGTCAAAATGTTATGGTTGATAGATCTTTACCTTCTTCAATTGCCGCAACAAGCTAATCAAGTCGCTCCATCAATAGTCTTATGATTTTCTTTGGTAGATCATTAAAGGTTCTATAGTTCACTTTTACTGATTCACTACAATCAAAACATGAGAAAAGTAGTCTCAGATCAATTCAAAAGAATTGGTGCGAAAGGATTCAAATTTTCTTCTTAAAGTTTGCAACTTTACACCCTTGATTTTCATATTGCCTTTATAAGAGTAAATCTTCCACACTTTTTTCACTGAATTTGCCTTGATATATATGATAAAAACTAAATTCATCTACCATCTGGAAGATCAAATAAAGGGCAAAATTTGATCATTGCTTCTGTTTTCTTGTAGTTCTTTGTTTTGCGTATGTTGTAGTGCGCCAAACATCATTAATTAAGTTGACTACGTCAATCCACATAAATCTTGGGATTAAAAAGCACCCTCATTTGGATGCTCAATGATCAAAACTCTTCCCACTAAAGCACATAATTCTTCCCACTAAACTGCAGAAGTCGAGTTTGAAGTGTATTAATCGATGCCATATTTCAACCTCAATAAAATTTCAAAAATGAAATGTACCCCACCTCCATTTTGGTCTTTTCGTGTAACATTTGCTTGAAATATTTCAATTCAATTAAAATAAAAGTGGTCCACACTTGATTGTGCCATCACTTAGAACTTTTCTGAATGTAAATTGAGCACATGGGGGGGTTTGGTGTTTTAGTATAGATTTTTTTTTTTTTTTTTAATCAAATTGTTTCATATGTGTGGACAGTTTTCATAATTGCTGAAGATGCTCTTCGAGTGCTCGACGGTGAAGCACATGTAGTGGGGGATTGGTCATCAGTGGGCCCTGTTATGTTCCCAGAGGTTTTTTGGAACCATACCATCTTTCCTACCAGTATGCCACTTGCGTAGGGCATCCGTGCCATCAACATGGTAGGTCCAACCCATGAGGATCACCGGCACGAATATCAGGCTAGTCTGCTCATCAGATAAGCCATATGATTGGAATTAATGGATAACAACAGTCTGACTCAAATATCAGCGTGGTCTACTTAGTGAGTGGATCAAACTTATTTTCCACAAGGGTGATATTCCATGTGTGCCCTACTGCTTTTACGGTTCGGATGTCTTTCTGGTGCTGTTGCACATGTAGCTGATCATTGTTCTCTTGTTTATTAGTGATTTTTTTATTATTATTAGTATTAGTTTAGCTGCTCATCTGAAACACGCCTGCACACGTGGCTATCACATGTGAGTACTGTAGCCAATGTCACACATAGCATCCTTACATCACGTGGGTCACACCATGTCCATGCATGACTAAGTCCAAAGATTGGCCTATCAACTATCTGGCTAGCCACCCGTGAACCTCGAGTGTGTAAGGTTGGTTTTCTTTTAAGATATGGTTGGTCCACCAGACGATGATTTAGAGGTTATTTAAAAAAAAAAAAAAAAAAAAAAAAGAAGAAGTTAAACATTGGATATCTAGGATCCACCATATGATGATTTAGAAAAATAAAATTTAAACATTGGACATCAAGGATCTTGACCTTGTACAATTGTCTGAGCATTCCTTACTTATATCAGGTGGTTTCCAGGAGTGCTATATAGCCGAAAATGGCACTCCTGAACAGAAAATAATGGGGGTCCAAGAGTGCCATATTCGGCTATATGCACAAGCTAGGCTGAGTCACCCATTATTTTTTGTTATTACTAATTAATCTATAGTGTAGGGATTCATTTAAAAGGTCAGCTAAGCAAATCAAAATAAGAAATAAAAGAATAATTTCAACACACTCTTCCTTGTTTGATATTATGAATATATATCAATGTTGGATTTTACAAGAATGGAGAAAATTACAGATTTGAAACCTGACGATCAGTTTTAAAAACTGTTAATATATACCTATCAATCAGTTTTTAGAAACTGTTTATACCTAACAATTAGTTTTAGAATCTGTAAATTAGGAGATACCATTACAACCCCTCAAGTTAAACAGTAGTTCAATCATGGTTAGTTTGTCCGTTACATTTCAAAATCTGCCTCATGAGCCATATGGGGAATATAACGAAGCCGACATTGATGTCTTTGCGATTAACAAATTTCCTGATGAAATGATATAAATTTTCACATGTTTGGTGCATGCATGGTCCACAGGATTGGTGGCAAGAGCCGTAGCACTAATGCTATGACATTAGATACATGAGTGCGGATCGTCTGTGTTGAAAGCACAAGAAATTCCAGTGCGGTCGCTTCTCGTTCGGCCACGTCATTTCGTTATCTCTATCTCACAAAATATCCGGTATTTGTCTCTTCAAGTACATTGCGTGCTACATAGCACATCTTTTAACATATGGAACTTCGCCGCCCTTTACCATAACCTTTGTCTTAAATCAACACCGTCTATCAATTTTTCCAAATAGATTTAGAGCACAGTTCCAAAAATAAGGTACATCCAAATCTCAAGTGGACCACACCAAAAGAAAGTACTCAGGATTACACAAACTTTGGTTGAAACCTTCCTCGGGCCAAGCGTGAGGCTTTATCTAACATCTAACCAGTTCATAAGTCCACCCATACCTGGATGAAGGTACAACACAAATATCTGCTTGATCAGAGCCGTCTAGGCCCTAAGAAGTTTTCAACGGTGGCATCAATTCCACAGTTTCCTATGGTGTTTTTAGGTTGAGTCTGGATCCTCTGTTGAAACCCAGCAGAGAAATCCTACTCGTCACTTCTCTGATTGGTCCAGGTCAGCCTGACTGTGTTAGAGCTTAGTTGCTGTGACACAGTCAGGATGAGCTGGACCAATCAGAGTTGGACCAATCAGAGCAGCAGAGGTTCTCTGCTCGGATTCAACAGAGGATCCGGATTCTTTTAGGTTTATATCCTGAAAAGATCTGGACGGTGTGGATCTAAGAAATAAGTCATCATGGGCCGCATAAATTTCCCACCTAAAGAAATTCCGCTCTACCGGAACAGTTGAAAGTGGAACTTCTGTAGGGTCCATTATAATGTATGTATTAGAATTACACAGTCCAATCATTTTGTTTCATACCTTTTAGTCACAAGGCTGAAAATAAATCAGATCCAAGGCTCAAGTGGGCCACACGACGGGAAAGACTGGGAAATGAACACCTACCATTGAAAACTTCTTGTTGCAATAGACAGCTCTGATCAAGCTGATGTTTGTGGTTTCCCTGAATCAAGGTCTAAGTGACCTTTTGAAGGAGTTAGATGGCAAATAAACCTCAAAGTGGACAGTAGGAAGGTTTCAACGTTTCGTTCAATCCCATGCTTTCTGTTGTGTGGTCCACTTGAGCTTTTGATGTGCTTCGTTTTCTTATCTTATGCTTTAGAATAATCTGAAAAAATTGATGAACGGTTTTGATCTAACAGATAAATTAGGATGAGGCCCAGGGAAATTCCACACTTTAAAAGTGGGTTGTGTAGCACGCAATCCATACATGAGAGAGAAAATCGGCTGGTTTTTTTAGCTGATGTCATTGGCTCTGACGTGTACCAATGAGAATAGTCGGCACTGAATTTTTCTGTGTTTTCAACACAGACGATGCTCACTCTAGATACATACATATACCAAACAGTAATGACCAGAAAAAAAAATAAAGAATCTAACAATAATGTCTCCAAAAAAATCTAACAGTAATGACCACATAAAAAGGAAAAAAAATAAAAAATCTAATAGTAATTACAATCTTAGAAGAAAAAATGAAAAACGACTGTCGCACTCGACCAATCTTTGTCAGGGAATTGGTATATTGTACTCCAAAAACAGCATCCAAATTTCATCTGGGCTTCGGACGAACAGTCCCTTTGTCTCCCTCATGCGGTCCAACAGCTCTCGATTGGTTTGTAACCCTAGTCATTGCTGGGCTTCCATGGCTAGACTGGACACTGAATGTTTGTTCACCTCCGTCATCCAAACTAATATAGTTTCCTTCACTCGCGAATCTGATGGCCATGCCATGAACCATATCGTGCACTTTCGTATATGCTGCTTCCGATGTCTCCCTTAGAAGGCTAACCACCGCAGACGCCATTTGCCGCTGCAATACAAGCACCCACTTTATAACAACCAGAAAAAGGGGGGGAAATGTTGGCATCATGGGAATTCATAAAATAGGGCCAACTAAGAAGGCGGAAATCAACCCTATTTTTACGCTACATATGGCCATGCATTAGTCTGATTAACCATGTTGATTTTCATGAGAACATGGGACAACTACTCACAGTACTGGTTAGTTCTCAATATTCAGGGCTTGGAGAAATCAGCGATTATGTGACATTCTCTGATCAAGCTCTGTTGTTGGACGGTGGGAATTATCTAATGGGTCAGATTATGTGACATGGCCCATCAACAAAAACCTTCCTTTTCTTAATATTGCATTTCATCTACTTATAACCATGTATCATTTCCAAGGGTTGCACGGGATTCTACCTAAAAACAAGCTTAAAAGATTTAAAGAGGGCAGAAACTAGAAAATGAAAAAGCTGAAAATTACCTTATTTTAAGGAATGAGATTGAAAAGACAATGGTGAAATCCCAATGAAGAAGAACTGACTCAAATCCCTGCAATGGAGAAGTTTGAGAAATGCTCTTCTTAAATACATATTTCAAACTACAACTTGGTCAGTAGATAATGGTCACTTTTTGTCAGATTCAACCGACAATTGGGTTACTCAGTCGTAGATAATAGATGGTCTTAAACGCGGTGAGGTCAAGAAGAGGTAAGAAACTGCGGCGGAAGAGGATTGCGTGGTGTGCCCTACACCACCGACCTGTGTGGTGTGTTGACATCACCAAGTTCTCTAGCCCCACCGTGATCTATGTGTTATATCCTCACCGTCTGTTTATTTGGTGACATAATCTCCTGCGCTCGGAATCTAGGTGGGGCCCACCATGATGTTTGTGAGAAATCTACACTGTCCAACCATTTTGTGAGATCATTTTAGGCATTGCGACAAAAAATGAAGGGGATCCAAGACTCGAGTGGGCTGAAAACGTGACGATTGAACTTCCATAGTTGAAATATTCTTGGGGCCACTGAAGTTTCCAATCAGGATAATATTTGTGTTTTCAGTTCATCTCAGTAGGAATGACATTTTGAACCGTATGGATGGCATATAAACATCACTCTGGACACCATAGAGGTTTCAACGGTAGGAATTTCCCTACCCACCTTTTGCTTTAGTGCGGCCCACTTGACTCTTGGATCCTATTCATTTTGGGTTGCAACACCTAAAACGATCTCACAAAATGGTTGGACCGTATAGATTTCTCACGAACATCACGGTGGGTCCCACCTAGATTCCGAGCGCAGGTGCCTGTGCGAAAGCATTTCGCAGGCAATCCGCGTCCTCATTTTAGGGCATGAGCCTAACAATTGCGCAAGGATTGACCTTGGTGGTTTGTTGACGTCATCAAGTTCTGTGAGCCCAGGATGAAGTATATGTTATATCCACACTGGCTATCCATCTTATTAGATCATTTTAGGGCATGGGCCAAAAAATGAGCTAGATCTGAAGCTCAAGAGGACCACACCATAGAAAGAAGTAGGGATTCAATGTCTATCATTAAAAACTTCTCAAAGCCATAGAGGTTTTGGATAAATCTGATATTTGTTTTTTTCCTTCATCCAGTGACCTCATGAAGAGGTTGGAATCATTGTCCCCACTTTTTTCTCTGGTGTGGTCCAGTTATTCCTTGGATCATCCTCAGTTTTGGGATCATGACCTAGAATGATTTCTACAAATGGATGAACGGTGTGGATATAACATATACATTTTGATGGGGCCTGCAGAACTCGGTGATATCAATACACCAAGGAGGTGGGGGTACACCACCCAATCCGTTTCCAAAAAATGAAGCAGATACAAATCTCAAGTGGTCTGCTTATCCAAAAAAGTAAAAAATAAAGAGAGAGAGATACAAAGCTCATATGGACCATGCCACACAAAGTAGTGGGACAGTGAGCCATCCAACCTTCATAGGGCCCACCATGATGTTTATTTGCCATCCAACTTATTCATAAGGTCACACGGACTGAGTCATGGAAAATGTCCCGAAATTTTCACGAACAAACAGTGAAAGCGATGTAATATCTCTGTTTAATTCTGACCGGTACCATATTCTTTCCAACGACTATTTCATGGCTATTGAACATATTCATTTTTACCATTTCGCCTCAATTGAACCGTCTGCGTATACTGAGGTACATGTGTGTTACTTACATAATAGAGTCCCGGGACAGAATGGTCAATACACCGTGGAAGTCCCCAAACAAGTTATAGTGGGAGAGTATGTCCATCCATATACATGCACACATCTACTGATCGCTGTTCCCATGAGATATATGCTTTGATCTCAAATGTCTATTGGAAAACCAAAAACTTCTCAATAGTACGTTGGAAAACCACACACATTTTTCTTTGTTTGGGTGAATCAATGAGATGAACAATGTAAAAATAAAATAAATAATAATCACTTTCAACGCAACTAAAAAAATGATCAAACATGCAAAGCATAAGAAGCACAAAGATTTTTTAAATGGAAAATTATCTAATTTGCCTGTGTGAAGAAAAAACGGGCGCAGATTTCCTGCGAAAGCCATGCCCAAGAAGTTCCTGCGCTAGGAACCAAGGTGGGGCCCACGGTAATGTTTGTTGATAAATCCACCCCGTCCATCCGTTTTGGGAGCTCCTTTTAGGACCTGAGAATAAAAATGAACCGGATCCAAGCCTCAAGTGGGCCTCACTAAAGGAAAATGTGGGTAGGTAAATTACTACCGTTGAAACCTCCCTGGGGTCCACAGTGATGTTTATATGACATCCATACCGTTCATAACATCACTACTACTGGGATGAACTGGAAACACAAATATTATTCTGATTCGAAACTCCTGTGGCTCCACAAATATTTCAACTGTGGATGTACAATCCTCACGTTTTCGGCCCACTTGAGTCTTGGATACGGTTCATTTTTGCTCTCATGTCCTAAAATGAGCTCCCAAAACGGATGGACGGGGTGGATTTATAAAAAAACATCACTTTGAGCCCCGCCTTGGTTCTCAGCGCAGGAACTTCCTGCGCAAGGCTTTCGCAGGAAATCCGTGCCCAGAAAAAACCACAGGGCTTCATCCTGCACAAAGACACTAAAATAGAAATAATATAAATACAATTATCAAAATACCCCTCTTGGTGTCTCACCTGCTAGCTCAGTTGGAAGATGCCTATGCGTTTCAACAGCAGGTCTCAAGTTCGAAATGCTAAGGAGACACACTAACTCCATTGGTGGGTGGGTGTATCATGCGACTAATTGTGTGGGTGTGTCCACTTGAGATGGCCCACATAAACTAGTAATCTCTAGTTATTGTAGAGCTTTTGGTTGAATTGGACGATTGACCTTTATAGCTTAATCATTTCCATTTTTTAACCAACAATTCGCCAGTTTGGATTAAAAAAAAATGTAGTGTCATTCCGTGGTTAAACCAAGCCACAATGGTACCACGGTTTGGATGGTCTAGATTGAGGAAAATATTTGCCACTGTACAGTGGATTTGTGTATGAGCATGGACATCAAAGTATGCTTAAGTATGAAATCCCAACAAACACTTGTCAAGAGATCCAACATAACGTGGGGTAACACAAACTTGAGAAAATGGACTGATGACAGAAATGGGCCAATGGTCTAGTTACAAAATACACGTGTGCCTCCTCCATCAGTAACAGTTTAACGTACACGTGTGCCTGATCTCATTAGTCACACTACATGCTAATAATAAGGTCTAAAGTAGAGTTGGCATTTCTTCTGTGAGGGTTCTGATTTCCTTAGACAATGTTGGGATAAGAGTGTTAGTGTACTTTCTTGTGGCATATTAGTACACCTTATTTGTCAATCACGTGTGTTCATGTGTTGTAATGTCAGATGAGCCTTGGCAATCTGAGGACCGAAGATTCAAGTGGACTAGAAGCATCAAGGAAGAAGAACAGATAAATAAGATGTCTTGGTGACCCTAACCCTTTGAACAAAAAACATACAAACCCTCTTAGGTGACTTGGGCCAATTAAGAATACCCTTAGTTATCCTTATTAGCTTTAGATCATATAGAAAAATATGATAAATTAGGTTGATAAAAGAGGTGGAAGTAGCTGTAATAAAGCCAGCCCAAACAGCAATTTTCGATAGACCTTCGATATAGCAGAACCTTATTTCTATAGACCTTCGATATATTGAAACCTTATTTTGATATATCGGAATGGGTGTTTTCGATATATTAGAACACCAGTTTGATATATCAGAGTTTATGTCCAACAACTTGCTGAAATCTATGAACATATTTTCCAATATATCGAACTAGTATTTCGATATATCGAAGATTACTCCGATCAATCGAAATACCATTTTTGATATATCAAAGTGACCATTTTCTGCCCATTTTGTGACCATTAGATATTTTTCTTTAAATACGGGGGAGATGGTTTTTGGAAAAACTGAAGGATTTTGAGGAGATAGAAGTCACCATTGTTGAAAACCATTAGAAGCTCTATTCCTAACTTATTGTAAGTCAGCTTGGAGCATTCATTACCAAAATGAGAATGGACTTGTTCCCTCTTGATTCCTAGGAGTTTAGACACCTTGATCATAGGTATATCCATTATCTAAACACCAGTTAGGAGTTCAAATAGGTGTATTCCTTTAGGAAACATATTTCCTACCATTTATAGAGGTTTCACCACCTCCTGGCACCTTAGGCATCTCCAATGGAGCATCATATGCAATTGAGCTGATCTTGGAGCTGAAGCCTTGATAAAGCAGCGACATCAAAGATCAAAGGAGCGTAAGGGGAGTTAATTCAAGCATGGGAGAGCGAAAAGATGCAACCCGAAACGGCTCAACAAAGGCACTCAATCCGACAAGAAAGTTGTCATTTGTAAGAGCTTGGTACCACTCTTTTTCATGTGGGAATTGAGTGAAGAGTTTGTTCTCAAACTCGATAGGTTCATTTGTAGGACCTAGACCCGGTTGTAAGGTTAAGTCTCCAAGTGGGAGCCTCCGGCGGGAGTAATTGCTCGGTTGTAAGACCTTGGCTCGGTTGTAGGACCTTGGCTCAGTTGTAGAGCTTAAAACCATTGAGGTTCGGTTAAGACCTTGACTCATGAGTTGAATCTAAATTGATGTTCGGTTGTAGGATCTTGGCTTGGTTGTAAATCCTAAAACCATTGAGGGTCGGTTGTAAGACCTTAACTCATGAGTGGAGTCTAAATTGAGGTTCGGTTGTAAGACCTTAACTTATGAGTGGAGTCTAAATTGAGGTTTGGTTGTAGCACCTTGGCTTAAAGTAAGCCTAAACAAGTCTCCAAAGGGGAGGCACCAATACGGGTGTGAACGTGTAGGTTGGGAGGAACCTGTAAACTCCTCGGTTGGGTAGATCCGATTTAAAATACCTTGGTTGGGAGGAACCAGATTTAAACGATCTCCATGTTGGTGTACTCAAAGGGGTTGAGTAATTAAACCAAAAGTGGAGTAGACTCAAAGTCGAATCACTGTACATCGTTGTGTTTATGATCGTATTTGAGCACTTTTTTTTATTATGCATTGTGTTTAATTGTTTAATTATGAATGCTTAATTAGAATGTATGCTAAACACTTGATAGGCACATCCACACATACATGATGTACTTTCACTTTCTTAAGTAGACTTGAGCTTATATGATCCACTCTCATATAGTATACTTGAGTTGTATAGATTAGGTGCTTGATTAGATTAATTATATATTAATCTATGCATACTTAGATTATGATGTTAATTATTTTAATCATATGCTAGTCTAGTGATTGGACCTACTTAGGCTTGGAAGCCGAAGTGTTCTTGCTTACTTAGTTTAAATTGATAAAAATTTTAAGTAAGCGAAAAGAATTTTCAAAAGCTCCTAATCACCCCCCTTCTAGGACTTAGCCATAATTCTAGGTGCTTTGCTCTTAAGCTTCTGCATGCACATACGTTGGTGTCGTGTTAGACTACCGACGTAATTTCAAGGAGTGATTAAGAATGGCTAATTGTGTTTGATTTCCTTTAGTTGCTCTTTTGCTTTTAGTCGTTTATGATAAGTGAAATGGCCAATCTTTTTGTGGTGCCTGCCAGAAGGTTCTCCAGTGTAATTTTGTTGCTTTTTTATATAAATCAATACCACCTTTTTTTCCATAAAAAAAAAAGTGTCTATTAATGCTCCTCCATATTATATTGTACATAGTCTACTTAGTCAAAAAAAAGTAAAAAAAAAAATTGTCTATTAATGCTCCTCCATATTTTTCCAGCTCCAACAGAAATTTTTAGAGCTAGAAGGACAACTTTTCAACAGCTTCACATTCATCTTAAGAGGCAGGAAAATCCTTTTTGGTCAGTGATTAGGTGGTCAAGGCCGAAGGAAGGGTGGGTGAAAGTTAACGTGGATGGTTCGTGTCGTGGAAACCCAGGTAACACGGGAGGAGGAGGAGTGTGCAGGGATTGGAATGGTAAGTTCATTTTCGGGTTTGCTAGCAGCTATGGGATCGGGGCGAACTCCTCAGCTGAAGCTAGAGCTTTAATCGAGGGGCTGTCTACTAGTGTAGCCCGTGGTTGCACAAAAATCATCATGGAAACGGATTCAACTTCGGTGGTGGATGTGCTTGTGAAAGGTTCGAAGCTTCCTTGGAATCTTTGGTACTTGAGTGCTAGGTTTATAGCTCTTCAAGCGAGGGCTCAAGTAAAGGTGGTCCATATTCTTAGAGAAGGGAATCAGGCAGCAGATAGTCTGGCTAAAATGGGCAGTGCTTCGCAAAGCTCGATGGTTTTTCAAAATACAAGGTCGCTGCCAGCGGTTGTTAGGGGAAAGCTGGTCCTAGACAAAACTGGATTGGGTGCTATTAGATAGTCACGAGGTAGTCGAGGAGGGTCCAGGTGATGGGCCGCTGTTAGTTTCAATGGTTAACCGAGGGTATATGATATGTAGCCTCCTATATTTTGTTATGGTGGTTGCCCGAATGGTCTCATTGTAAGTCCCTTTTCAGGTGATATGATATAAAATCTTTTGAAAAAAAAAAAATACTGAGATACCTAATGCCTATATTTCTTACAACCATATATTATATTGAACGTGAGATTTATCATATCCGTCCTTCTTGCAAGCAAATACAAATTTCGTGTGAATAACCAGTGGGTGGGTGCGTTGCGTGACTAACAAAAAAAAAACAGATACAAATTTCAAGTAGGTTACACCATAAGGAAATAGTGGTCATTGAGCATTAGGAATTTTTTTGTGGGCCACAAAAGTTTTGAATTATGATGATCTTTGTGTCTTCCCTTCATCCAAGTATGTGCGACGTTATCAACAGGTAGATGACAAATAAATATTACCGTGGACCCTAGGAAGTTTTTAATGGTGGGTAGTCAATGTCCACTATTTCATGTAGTGTTGTCCACCTGAGACTTGTATCTACTTTATATTTGCAACCATGGCCTAAAATAAGCTAGTAAAATGGATGGACGGTATGGATATATTTTTGCATACATCAAGGTGGGCCCCACGGTCAGGATCTCACCGACATCGCTGGTTCAGTGTTGCAGCCAAGTCATGTCTATTCTTAAAAGCTTGTAAGTCAAGAGTTATTTCCTCTTCCTTTTGTAGGGAGATATTCACCATCTCTATGGATAAATTTGGTCCACTGCCCTTTCTTTGGCCTGCTCTGTAGCTGCTACCGCCTTATGAAACCACCTCTTCCGTCTCTATGGATAAATTTGGTCCACTGCCCTTTCTTTGGCCTGCTCTGTAGCTGCTACCGCCTTATGAAACCACCTCTTCCGTTGACAGAAGCTCTTCTTTATAATGTCTGCTTTGTTGCTTTAGTTGATTTATGACTTCTCTCGTGCTCATATGAACATAAAGAACCCATGAACCTTTCAACTGTCATGGTTGATAGATCCTTATCTTCTTCAATTGCCGCAACAACCTAATCAAATTGCACCATCAAGAATGTTATAATTTTCTCCATGATTCAAAGATCATCAAGGGTTTTATTATTCACCTTTAACTGATTCACTGCAACCAAAACATGAGAAAAGCAGTCTAAGATTGGTTCAACAGAATTCATATGAAAGGATTCAAATTTCCTTCTTAAAGTTAGCAACTTTACTCGACTTTCACATCACATTTATTGGAGCTTTGAAGAATCTTCCACACTTCTTTCACCAAATTTGCCATGCGATAGGAAAAAAAAAAAAAAAAAATCATCTACCAACTGACAGATCCAATAGAGAGCCACACTACAATAATTCTGACTTTTTACAACGAGCATAGTTGTCACAAAAAACCCCAAACTCGTCGGAAAAGCCTTTTTACAACGAGTGTTACTCAGTACCAATTTTGTTGTAGATACGGCGTCACAAATTATATTTGGCGACGAAAACACCAACTCGTCGCTAATAAGTTAATTATTTGTAATGACCTAATAACTTGTCACAAAATATGACTAATTAACAATAAGTTAACACGTTGCCATTACATATTGTAAAACGTCGCTAAATATGAAACGCCATTTTATTATACTTCTTGCTTTTGCGTTTGAGGCAGTGCAGCAAACTTTATTAAGTTGACTACTTCAATGTAACCATCCTCCACTAATCCCCATAGGTCATGGGATTAAAAAGCAATCTCATTTGTATGCACCAATTCTCATTATTCTTCTTACTAAACCGTGAAAGTTAAGCTTGAAATATATTATTTGATGTCATGTGTCAACCTGAATAAACATTTCGTGAAAATAGCTTCCATGAATAAGAAAACACTTGTGTATGTATTGAAATCACCACATTCACAATCAATGAAGAATATCTTTTTACGACTAGGCTTGATACCACGTGTAGGACTTGGAGAAAACCAAACCCGGCCCAACCCTCTCCTTGAGTCACCTTGTTTCTCACACATGAGCACACAAAAGATAATTAAAGAAGAGAACAAAAATTAAAATAGAATAAAGATCTTTCTCTAACTTTTCAAATCTAAATCAATTAAAATAGGAAATTATCATTGCCTACGTAGGAAATAAAGCAAAACTTTCTTACATAACAAAACAGCAACTAATCCTACTTGTACCGCATAACAGGGAGTCAAGTTGAACATTGACCTTCACAGGGAACTTTCCTACGCGAAATGAATAAGAAACTCAGGCCTCTGAAATGTCCCCACCTCCATTTTGGTCTTTTCATCTAACAATTACTTGAATTATTTCAATTCAATTAAAAGAAATTGTGCCCTGGGCCCTATTGATCGTGCCATCAATTTTTTTTTTTTTTAATAGCAATGGATATATTCAATTAGATGGAACCAAAAATTACAAGCTCATTCAGACTGGTCTGCAAACTAAAAAGTGCACTGGCCAACCTATCAAAATGAGGTAAACTGAGAGTATGGGGAGTTCCGATGTTTTAGTATAGAACTTCTTTTTTTTTTTTTCATATATGTGGACAGTTTTCATAATTACTAAAGAGTGGGAAGTTTTCATAATAATTGCTGAAGATGCTCTTCCAGTAATTGTCGCATTGATACAATGTGAAGCCCATGTAATAAGGGATTGGTTATTAGTGGCCCCTGTTCTGCTCCAGAGGTGTCTTGGTCCACACAGGTCTGCCTACTTCATTAATTAGTATGCTTGTGAGTATGATTATAATGAGGTTTTATGGGAGACAAATTGCCTGGTGACTGAATATGATGCAGAGAGGATACCTGGTAGGTCGATCACCGTCTCCCTAACCGAGTGTTTCTCGAATCCACGAGAAGAAATAAAAATAAAAAGAGGAAATTAATTCCAAGTAATTGTTTTTTTTATTTTTTATAATTGAATGAATGATCAAATAAACATAATTACTTTGCTTTAAACTAAACCCTAAATTCGTACTTAGTACAAACTTGCAAAGGAAGAAAAGAATCCTAATACAATTAGAAAAGAAATTAAAAAATCTGCGCAAACTGTATAACGCCATCGCCGTCTTCCTTCCGCTGATACGAACAATCCACATATCTGATTGCCACGAAACCTTGTGGTTTTTTTTTTATATCGACGTACTCTTCAAGATGGTCGGCTTAGATTCTCCATATCAGTAGTAGTGGGCCACCTGGACCATCTCCAGTTTCAGCGGGCGGAATTCGGAACTTTTTGGACAGTTCGTACCATTTTGGACCCCACGATCAAACTGTAACTCTGATCGACGTGAAACTTGTTGCGTTTTCTCGGCGTCGAGCAGCTCTACAAAATGGACGGAACGGATCATCATAAATAATCAAGATGGGCCCCACGAGTTGGGCCAAAATCTAAAAACGGGAATAACAATTTCCTGTTTGGGTTGAAACTCTAAAATATGAAATTCCTTAGTTTTCTCTTGTTTTTCTTCCTGTCTATCTCCCGCAGGAAGGTGCGTGATCCACGCCCTCGATCATGGGGTTCTTCTCCTACATCATTCTTCCCCACTTGAAAAAAACTCGTCCTCGAGTTTCGCTTTAGGTTAGGGCCATGATTAGCTTTTAACTTCGGAAGTCGATGCTTGCGGGCCTTATCCTGGAATGCAGCAAAAAAAATTTCCGACTTCTTCTCCACGCCAACATGAATAATTGCAATATTCTCTGATACCAATGACGCAGAGAGGATACGTGGTAGGTCGATCACCGTCTCCCTAACCGAGTATTTCTCGAATCCATGAGAAGAAATAAAAATAAAAAGAGGAAATTAATTCCAAGTAATTGTTTTTTTTATATAATTGAATGAATGATCAAATAAACATAATTACTTTGCTTTAAATAATAAACTAAACCCTAAATTCGTACTTAGTACTAACTTGCAAAGGAAGAAAAGAATCCTAATACAATTAGAAAAGAAATTGAAAAATCTGCGCAAACTGTATAACGCCATCGCCGTCTTCCTTCCGCTGATACGAACAATCCACATATCTGATTGCCACGAAACCTTGTGATTTTTTTTTATATCGACGTACTCTTCAAGATGGTCGGCTTAGATTCTCCATATCAGTAGTAGTGGGCCACCTGGACCATCTCCAGTTTCAGCGGACGGAATTCGGAACTTTTTGGACAGTTCGTACCATTTTGGACCCCACGATCAAACTGTAACTCGGATCGACGTGAAACTTGTTGCGTTTTCTCGGCGTCGAGCAGCTCTACAAAATGGACGGAACGGATCATCATAAATAATCAAGATGGGCCCCACGAGTTGGGCCAAAATCTAAAAACGGGAATAACAATTTCCTGTTTGGGTTGAAACTCTAAAATATGAAATTCCTTAGTTTTCTCTTGTTTTTCTTCCTGTCTATCTCCCGCAGGAAGGTGTGTGATCCACGCCCTCGATCATGGGGTTCTTCTCCTACATTACGTGGTAGGTCGATCACCGTCTCCCTAACCGAGTGTTTCTCGAATCCACGAGAAGAAATAAAAATAAAAAGAGGAAATTAATTCCAAGTAATTGTTTCTTTTTTTTTATAATTGAATGAATGATCAAATAAACATAATTACTTTGCTTTAAATAATAAATTAAACCCTAAATTCGTACTTAGTACTAACTTGCAAAGGAAGAAAAGAATCCTAATACAATTAGAAAAGAAATTGAAAAATCTGCGCAAACTGTATAATGCCATCGCCGTCTTCCTTCCGCTGATACGAACAATCCACATATCTGATTGCCACGAAACCTTGTGGTTTTTTTTTTATATCGACGTACTCTTCAAGATGGTCGGCTTAGATTCTCCATATCAGTAGTAGTGGGCCACCTGGACCATCTCCAGTTTCAGCGGGCGGAATTCGGAACTTTTTGGACAGTTCGTACCATTTTGGACCCCACGATCAAACTGTAACTCTGATCGACGTGAAACTTGTTGCGTTTTCTCGGCGTCGAGCAGCTCTACAAAATGGACGGAACGGATCATCATAAATAATCAAGATGGGCCCCACGAGTTGGGCCAAAATCTAAAAACGGGAATAACAATTTCCTGTTTGGGTTGAAACTCTAAAATATGAAATTCCTTAGTTTTCTCTTGTTTTTCTTCCTGTCTATCTCCCGCAGGAAGGTGCGTGATCCACGCCCTCGATCATGGGGTTCTTCTCCTACATCATTCTTCCCCACTTGCAAAAAACTCGTCCTCGAGTTTCGCTTTAGGTTAGGGCCATGATTTGCTTTTAACTTCGGAAGTCGATGCTTGCGGGCCTTATCCTGGAATGCAGCAAAAAAAATTTCCGACTTCTTCTCCACGCCAACATGAATAATTGCAATATTCTCTGATACCAATGACGCAGAGAGGATACGTGGTAGGTCGATCACCGTCTCCCTAACCGAGTGTTTCTCGAATCCATGAGAAGAAATAAAAATAAAAAGAGGAAATTAATTCCAAGTAATTGTTTTTTTTATATAATTGAATGAATGATCAAATAAACATAATTACTTTGCTTTAAATAATAAACTAAACCCTAAATTCGTACTTAGTACTAACTTGCAAAGGAAGAAAAGAATCCTAATACAATTAGAAAAGAAATTGAAAAATCTGCGCAAACTGTATAACGCCATCGCCGTCTTCCTTCCGCTGATACGAACAATCCACATATCTGATTGCCACGAAACCTTGTGATTTTTTTTTATATCGACGTACTCTTCAAGATGGTCGGCTTAGATTCTCCGTATCAGTAGTAGTGGGCCACCTGGACCATCTCCAGTTTCAGCGGGCGGAATTCGGAACTTTTTGGACAGTTCGTACCATTTTGGACCCCACGATCAAACTGTAACTCGGATCGACGTGAAACTTGTTGCGTTTTCTCGGCATCGAGCAGCTCTACAAAATGGACGGAACGGATCATCATAAATAATCAAGATGGGCCCCACGAGTTGGGCCAAAATCTAAAAACGGGAATAACAATTTCCTGTTTGGGTTGAAACTCTAAAATATGAAATTCCTTAGTTTTCTCTTGTTTTTCTTCCTGTCTATCTCCCGCAGGAAGGTGCGTGATCCACGCCCTCGATCATGGGGTTCTTCTCCTACATTACGTGGTAGGTCGATCACCGTCTCCCTAACCGAGTGTTTCTCGAATCCACGAGAAGAAATAAAAATAAAAAGAGGAAATTAATTCCAAGTAATTGTTTCTTTTTTTTTTATAATTGAATGAATGATCAAATAAACATAATTACTTTGCTTTAAATAATAAATTAAACCCTAAATTCGTACTTAGTACTAACTTGCAAAGGAAGAAAAGAATCCTAATACAATTAGAAAAGAAATTGAAAAATCTGCGCAAACTGTATAACGCCATCGCCGTCTTCCTTCCTCTGATACGAACAATCCACATATCTGATTGCCACGAAACCTTGTGGTTTTTTTTTATATCGACGTACTCTTCAAGATGGTCGGCTTAGATTCTCCATATCAGTAGTAGTGGGCCACCTGGACCATCTCCAGTTTCAGCGGGCGGAATTCGGAACTTTTTGGACAGTTCGTATCATTTTGGACCCCACGATCAAACTGTAACTCGGATCGACGTGAAACTTGTTGCGTTTTCTCGGCGTCGAGCAGCTCTACAAAATGGACGGAACGGATCATCATAAGTAATCAAAATGGGCCCCACGAGTTGGGCCAAAATCTAAAAACGGGAATAACAATTTCCTGTTTGGGTTGAAACTCTAAAATATGAAATTCCTTAGTTTTCTCTTGTTTTTCTTCCTGTCTATCTCCCGCAGGAAGGTGCGTGATCTACGCCCTCGATCATGGGGTTCTTCTCCTACATCAGAATATCTCTCATGACACTAACATGGTGAGGTTTAATTGAGCCATATGCCGCTGTAAAAAGTAGAGCCATAGAAAGCATGTTTGAAAATTGTTGGGTCGAGTGCATAATTTACGGGACCAATCTCTAACAACAGCATGTGGCCCAATCAACTGCTACTAGGTTGGGTCAGTAGGGATATCCCTGGTCACTGCTGCACCAGGCCATCTGCTTCTGGTTTATTCCTAGGGTTGTCAATGGGTTGGGCCTAGGTCTTGGCCCGGATTTAATTTGAACTGTCTTGGGCTAGGCCTATTCAAAATTCTGATTATCAGGCCTGAGCCCAGCCCATTGACGCCCCTATTTATCCCTGCATATTTTATTTGAACACTTATGCTTGTGCTATCATACCATCTTTCCTACCAATATGCCACTTGTGTAGGACATCCATGCCATATATAAACACAGTAGGTCTAACCATGAGGAATACCCGGCACAAATATCAGGCTAGCCCACTCACCGTATAGGCCATACCATTGGAATTAATGGACAACGACAGTCTTGACTCAAATATAGACATGGTCCACCATTGAGTGGATCAGACCTATCTTCCAAAAGAGTGTATTGCAGGTGTGCCCTACCGCTTTTACAGTTTAAGATGTCTTTGTTGTGATTGTTACAGTTGATCACTGTTCTATTGTTTATTAGTGATTGTTACAGTATTAATTAGTTTAGCTGCTCAGCTGAAACACGCCCGAACATGTGGCTATCGAATGTCAACGTCGCACATGTTACACATACCAACCCTACATCATGTGGGTCACCCATGTCCATGACTAGGTCCAAAGGTTGGCTTCTGATCAACCTATCATCCTAGCTACCCGTGAACCTTGATTTTGAAAGGGTTTTTTTTTTTTTTTTTGAAAGGGTTTTTTTTTTTTTTAAGCCTGTGAACCTCGATTATTTCAGGTTGGTTTTCTTTTAAGATATGGGTGGTCCACCAGACGATGATTTAGAAAGGGAAAAAAAAAATGTTAAGCACCGGATATCCCGGATCTTCACCTTACATGATTGTCTGCGCATGCCTTACCATATCAGGGCACATAATATCAACTATCCAGATCCCTGAACAGTGGCCCTACTCTTATGGAGGTACATCAGTGAACAATGACGGGAAACACTATGATGGCTGAGTCTAAAGAGGAATTATATGATCCTCCGCCCGAAAATATTCACAGAATACTAAGGGTTTCAACGTGAACAACTAGACCATCGTTCATTAATTGTTCCCACTTCCAAGCCTCAAGGATGGTAGTTGAGATCTTTCTATCAGGGAGAATTTGGGGCAGGGTCCACCAGGTAAAGAAAGTGGGGTCCAGGAGTGCCATACTCAGCTATATGGATCACACTTTCTTTACTTGGACCCAGTACTGAAAGTAGATGGTACTCCCATGTCAGAGCTTGTTGTTCATTTTTTACATCTTTCTTGTCTTCCAGCTCGACCATCCGCACATTGTTTTAAAACTCAAAGATTTGGTCGAGCCTGTTGTTCACTTTTTTCTTCTTTCTTGTCTTCCAGCTTCACCATACACACATTGTTTTAAAAATCAAAGACTTGGTTGGTCTTGACTTTGAGACACACAGAACAAACTGGGCTGAGTCACCCCTTATTTTTCTATTCTGACCGATATAGGCCTATAATGTAGGGATCTATTAAAATGTTAGGTAAGCAAATGAAAACAAGAAATAAGAAGAATAATCTCAATAAACTCTTCCTTGTGTCAAAGTATAAATATGCATAGATCGATGTTGGGTTTTACAAGAATAAAAAATGCAAATTTAATTGATATCTAACAATTAATTTTAAAAACTGTTAATACCTAACAATCAGTTTTTTGAAACTATTAATACTAAACAATTAGTTTTGGAATCTGTAAATCAATTTTAGAAACTATAATTCATTAGGTGCGCGCTAATACACCCCTCAAGCTAAACGGGAGTTCAATCACAGTTAGTTTATCTATTAGATATTGAAATTTGCGTGTCATGAGTCTTTTTGATAAATATATTAGCTACTTGATTGCGAGAATGAATAAATTAGACATCAATGTTGTAACGCCTCAGCTCAAGGATAGTGATATCGTCCGCTTTGACCGAAGCCTCACAGATTTGTTCTCGAAATTCCCCTAAAATGCGTCATATCCTTAAGGTTAAGGCCTCACTTAAAGTCAGGACTTTGGGCGCTCATCTATTCGATGTGGAACTAAAGCACCTGGCCCGACTGGAGCAATATTTTCGAAGCCCAACCGATCCCACATCAAGGATCCGGATGACAACCCCTGCTAGGACCATAGGGCAACAGGGCAGGATAGAGCATTAGAAATGTCTTTGTGGATTATACATTTTTGTTTTTTTTTTTGGAGCCAATGTATATAGATTGTTTGCATTCAATCCATTTTTTTTTTTCTTCAGAAAGACAAATTTCATTGCATAGACAGGGCCTCGAAGCTAATAATTACATTCAGGTGAGCCCAAGCCACACCAAAATAAAGCTATGGCTCACCTATCATATTTTTTTGACAAAAAGAAATCGACTGCCCCTACAGCAATAGGAGGACAAAGCCCGCCAAGCGAAACGTAAAGGAAAAGGCTCCAACACCAAAAAAACTGGGCTTAGGTCTCCCTAAGCTTACCCTACCCTGAACGGTCCAATACTAACAATCTGCAGATGAGGGTCAGGAGGCACAAAAACTTATTAAAAAAACTTATCACATTGGTTGTTGCTACCCATATGATCCAACCCATGAACTACACCATTGGCCTCCATGTGAGTACTGTGGACAAGGATCACTTGGGCTTTACTTCTGAGGGAAGAGACACGATTCCACCAATACCATAAGGGCCACATTGAGGGGTTGCTCTTGTTGTAGTATTCAACTATGACTTTGGAGTCGCTTTTGACTATGATGTTCGAGAAACTGTGCTTCACACATAAGAGGAGTCCATGAGCAATCGCTCTCACTTCAGCTTTAGCTTTTAACTATGATGTTCGAGAAACCGTGCTTCACACATAAGAGGAGTCCATGAGCAATCACTCTCACTTCAGCCCCAATCAAAGCTTTTTGCAAAGCCAAAAATGAAACCCCCCCCCCCCCCCCCCCCCCCCCCCCCCCGGCGGAGTAGCTCGAGTTCCCTTTAGCTAAACCAAACTATGGAGATGGAGCCCTTACAATGGGCGCTCGAAAGAACCCCAGCCGCCCTATGCGCCTGGTGCCTGGACACGTAGGTATCCATGGGAGATGGGAGAGCAGGGCTAAGCATTTTGATCAATTTGTTACTCTGGGTTATTGTTTTATCTGTGTTTCAATGGTAGTTTTCAAAGCGGCACAAATTTCCTAGTAAACGAGGCAAGGGAGAAGGCCCATAAGTAATGTGAAATAGTCCGCCATTGATGCTTTGTCCAACTAAAGCAAAGCACAACCTTCAATCATGAGATCTCCTAACAGCAGCACATCCCACAGATTAGACATACAAGGAGGATGATCCTGTAGCCGTTTTAAAATTTGTGGAGCCCATTTTGTAGGAATCTATTAACATCCTAGACGTTGCCACACCAACATTGCTGGAACTCGATGCGATTGTGCTCGCCGAACTTTCTGAAGAATTGTTCATTGTGCAAGAAATTGTCAATTCTCAGATATAGCTAGCTTTCGATATGCCAGAGCAAGTTGCGATTATTCATGTTGGTGTCAAGAAGAAGTCGACGAAATCAATTTCAGCATGCTAGATAAAAGCTAAGGACTCAAATAGCAAGACAAGTACGTTGTCAATCTTACGCACACATCGTGGCTATAGATTTAAGAAAAACTTAGGATAAATTTTTTTAAAGTGGAGGGGTCTGATGTAGGACAGAAACTCCCTGATGAAGAGCGTGGGTCAAGCAAATTCTTATCTCACATGTACCACAAAAGATCAAGGAAAGTTCGACAAAAATCATCAACTTTCGCATGGATGGACGAAAAGAAGGCGGACCATAAATCAGTCATAACTTTTAATCCAAGAGGAGTTACGGGACGCATAATATATGGATTCCTATTGAAATTTTGTTTCTAGATAAACTATCAATCCGTTTCACAAGAAAATGCGCGGTTACAGCAAAAAATCAAGATTTTAAGAAAACCTGCTATTTTTAGTAATTTCAAATTTTAATTTGTTTCTCTTTTTAGAGTTTTTGTTTGTTTAGGAGTTTCATTTTTTAAAGCAATAAGTTTTAGAATGAGTCTACTATATAGTAGTATTTAATTAGGATTTTACTATTTTTAGTAATTTTCTATTTCGAGAAACTTACTATTTTTAGTAAGCATGATTTAGGATTTATTTAGGAATATATAAGGATATTAAATTTATTTTACATTTTAACTTTCATATTATTTTTCAATAAAATTTTCATTTATACCAATTTTCTCTCGTGGATTCGAGATTTTCCCTCGTGGATTCAAGGAAAACTTGTTGAGGAGTTCAAGGAACCTTGTGGATTCAAGGTAATTATCCTGTGACGAAATAGTTTTAAAATCTGAAAATCAAGAGGTGCTATTATCTATGTCATTGGTTTGTTGATTTGCAACCTGGATGAAGTATCGACCATGGCCGAACAAATGGAGAAGGTGTTCTTGAAGCAACCCAAGGTCTTTTTAAGCTCAAAGAAAACTGGAAAGGGAAAGAGGCCCGGGAAGGGAGGGAACCGCTACTGGAAAAGCATTGGTCTAGGATTCAAGATGCCTAGAGATGCGATTGAAGGGAAATATATCGACAAGAAATGCCCCTTCACTGGATCTGTTTCCAGTAAGGGTCGCAGGCACATACCACAATGCCAAGATGATGAGAACTATCATTGTCCACCGCAACTACTTTCACTATGTGAAGAAATACCAGAGATACGAAAAAAGGCACTCGAACATCCTGGCACATATATCCCCTTGTTTCCGTGTGAAGGAGGGCGACCATGTTATCATTGGCCAGTGCAGGCCCTTGTCGAAGACAGTGAGGTTCAATGTTCTGAAGGTCATTCCAGCTGGATCCTCTGGTGGGGGCAATAAGAAGGTTTTTGCAGTAATCTAAGGCCATTCTTTTCCCAAAAAAAAAAAAAAAAGAAATCGATTGAATTGGGTTTCTCGGATTCCTAGTTTTCTTTCAAAAATTAAGATGTTTGTGTGTCAAATTTAGCTTATCTAAATTTTGTGATTCTGGATCAGATCGACGTTTCAGATTATTTCTATAGAGGTTGGTTAGTTATTCATTTTAAAAAATAAAAAATATAAATCCAGATGAAGTAGACCTAGCTCGGTTCATCATCATCATCTAAGCCTTGTCCCCTTTAATTGGGGTCAACTACATGAATCTTATTCTACATATTACCTTGTTCGGCTTGACAAGTTTAATGCTAGCTGACAAGTTGATGTAACTCTCCTCCTTTATCCAAGTTGGGGACCAGCATTGAGAGCCCATATAATACTCCCACAAGCGCAATATAATAGACTATTGCATAGACTGATTACAACCCAAGTGTTATCTAATAGTCTGCTGTATACGTTGATTATAATAAATGACTTATTTTAACTATACTTAGTAAAGATAAAATGGATTTCAATAACAAATATTACCTTTTTTCATATTCATTTTATCTAACACAATATATAAAGTGACCATGGTCTAAAAAATATCAGCTCTCCACTTGCAAGTCAAACAAAACACACACACACACACACACACACACACACAAAAGAAGAATCAAAGGGTACTTATGTAATAATACTAATGGAGATCATCCGTGGATATTTATTACTTCGTTTCGTTTTTCTTCCGCTCAAGCAATAGCCCTCATAGTCTGATGTGGTCATATATTTTTTTTCATTTTTTGCACTTTTTTTTTTGTCAGTCATGCAACACACTTACTCAGTTAGTCACACAATGCACCCACCCACCAGTGGGGTGATTTTTTTTCTTCTTCTTCTTTCTTTTTTTTTTTTTTTTTTTTTAATTTAATGGGTTGTTAGTGTCTCCTTAGCACTTCAACCTGAGACCTGCTGTTGAAACTTAACGCCTAAGCGTCTTCCAGCTGGGCTAGCAGGGGAGACAATTTTTTTTTCACACATTTGTTAACAATTGTTACCTATCCATAAAAGTAAGAAAGTAAATAAGTGTCTTGGGCAATAATCACATACAATTTTACTGATATTTTCCAAATCTGTTAATTTGAGAATAGAAATTTCCACGGTTTTCAATCTACTTTTGGATTTAAAGTAAAAATGGAGACGCTCGAGGAAAACTCAAGATTAGGAATGTCTGCTTTGGTCTCTCCTATTAATGATAATGTCATGTAAATGGAATGAAGGCAAAGGAGAAATATAAAACTCACAAAAAATATACATATATCTTTTTTTGTTTTACACACGCACCCAGCCACACCCCACGCTCACACACCCACCCACACCACATGGGCCCCTCGATCCCTAGTCTCAGTGTTGAACTCTTGTGAGTCTACCACCGAGCCAAGAGTAGAGACCATACATATATGTAATATTAATGACCACTTAAAATTAAAAAAAAAAAAAGACATGTCGCACTTGACAAATCCTTGTAATTAGGTAACTGGTATACTGTAGTCTAATAACAACGTCCAAATTTCATCTTGGCTTTGGACGAACAGTTCCTTTGCCACCCTCACGTGATCCAACAGCTGTTAGTGATGCAGCTCTTGATCGCTGTGTAACCCTACTCGCTGCCATGCTTTCACGGCTAGACTGCACACTGAATATTTGTTCGCGTCCGTCATCCAAACTAATGGAGATTTCTTCACTCGCGAATCCAAAGACCATGCCACGAACCATATCCTGCACTTTCATGTATGCCGCTACCGAAGTCTCCCTTAGCATGCTAACCACTACACTCGCCATTGGCCTCTGCATTACAAGCACTCATTTTAGAACAACAAAAAGACAGGAGAAGAATATATATATATATATATATATATATATATATATATATATATATATATATATATATATATATATATATATATATTTGAGAAATCATATAATAGTGTCGACTGAGAAGGGGGAATTCGACTCTATTTCTCAATATGCAGTGCTTGTAGAAATTAATCAGCAGGCTTGAAAATAGTTGATTGGACCAAAACAATGGTTTACATTCACTGATCAAGCTCCTTTATTTGGACGGTGGGAATTATCAAATGGGTGCGATTATGTAATATGGCCCATCAACAAAAAGCTTCCTTTTCTTAATCCTGCACTTCATCTAAACCATTTATATATCATTTCTAATGGTTGCATGGGACTGTACTCCATAACAAGCTTAAACGACTAAAAGATGATAGAAACTAGAAAAGAAAATAGCTGAGAGTTACCTTATTTAGGAATGAGATTGAAAAAGAAAACGGTGAGATCCCGGTGTACAAGAACTGACTCAAATCACTGCAATGGAGAAGTTCGAGAAATGCTCTTCTCATATAGATATTCCAAACTACAACTTGGCTGATATAATATAATAAAATATTAATATATTAATATAATACAATACAATACAATATAATATAATATGAGAAGCCTTGCTAAGCCCACACGCGTGTGCAATCAAACTCATGAACACACCACATGTTACAACATGGCATGGAATATCCTAGATCCAATCCATCTATCAAAAAGGAACAACTATATTGAAGCCCTTTCCCAAGAATCAGTTGATACACTGGTAACGTGGGCCTCAATTTACAAAACAATATATGGCTCTGAAATACTTGGACTGAAAATTTCTAACCAATCTGTTTCCAATATTCGGGCTCACATGCTGAGTGTCCCAGATTCCCTACATGTAGAAGGTTGTACGGACCTGATTGGTGTATTGGATCTGACACCCATGTGCCTTGTACATGAGCTTTATTGCACACGCGTGCCACGCTTGGGAAAGCACTGTAATATAAGATAATGGGAAATGCTCCAGTACGCTCTAAGAGCACTGTAAATTATAGTGCTCCTAATTTCATCAGTTAATTCCGATAATTCAATCGATCAATCTGAACCGTCTATTAAGTTCCAAACACTGATGGATGATCCTTGGTGATATTTTCTGTAGCTATCCCTTTTCCAGGATATTGATGGGACGACTAGGATTGCCTAACAAAAGAAACTTAGAATAATTATGAGCAATCCATGATGTGTGCCCGGGTTGTGTGGAGCCCACAGAGATCTCGGTGACAAATCCATTCTGTCCATGTGTTTTGAAAGACCAGGATAGGACAGGAATAAAAAAATCAGACATCCACCATTGAAATCTTCCTGAAGTTGACGATTATGTTTATATACCATCCAAACGGTTCATAGGGTCATTACCACTCAGATAAACTGCAGGCACAAATATCATCCTCATACAAAACTTCTGTCACCCCCGGCATTCAATTTCCACTGTTTCAGGTGGTATTGCCCACATGAGTTTGGATCTGCCTGATTTTTAGATGCCTCTCCTATTAATGTAGTCTTGCAAAACAGATGGACGGGGTAGATTTATCGCGGACATCTCCGTGGGCCCCATACAGCCCTGGTCACAGGGATATTTGTATACCCTTGCTCACTGGCCATTCGCATCCCAATCTCGATCAGTGAATTTGGACTATCAAAGTGGACCGATGCAAGTAGGAGCATTCATAACTTGTAAGTGCTCTAATATAATATGGAAGAGAAAATAAAGTCTCATTCGACGACTTACGTTATTCCAGAGCACAAGTATCACATTGTATGACTACAAGTGGACTGTTCGTGGGTCTTTCTTACACTTCAGCCCGAATAAACCCTTATATTAGTGGAAACTACGATTGTGCCATCTCTATTAATTTACGTTTGTCACTATGGAGCATTGTCAAGTCGTACCAAGAGTGAATAACATGTTCCAACCTCAGATATGCGGTGGATCCCTCCTTTTTTGTAAGTGCAGACTGCATAATGGCAATTCCGTAGTTAAGAGTGTCAATGAGGGTAGTTATCCAATAATCATCGGTTTTGTCAGATTCCGCGGCCGAAACCGGAAGCGCACGCACCACCAACCTCCGTGGTGTGTTGACGTCACCAAATTCTGTAGGCCCCACCATGATGTATGTATCCTCTTCCAGAGAATACACCATGGATCAATAATGGTGGGTGACTGACCATTAATGGGCCACAAAAGTTTTGGATCAATATGATATTTGTATTTTATTTTATTTTTCTTCATCCCGATTTATGTGACCTTATCAACAGGTTGGATAGAAAATAAACATTACCGAAATATTATTATGGTAGACCCTCAAAAGGTTTTAATGATATCATCACCACTATTTCCTACAGTATAGTCCACCTGAGAATTGGATATGCTTCATTTTGAATGATCTGGCAAACATATGAGTGCCGCCTGCATAGAATTAATACATTCATCAAGGTGGGCCACACCATCTTGGGGAACGGCCGGGCGCACCTGATCCACTCCCCACGATCAAGAAGAAGAGGAAATAATTAAATACCCTTCAAAACATGTTTTAAGACCGCGACTCGACTGTCTCTCTTAAGCAGAGTCATCCTGACGAGTCAGGTTAACTCGCCTAAGTGCAGCAATCCATACTATTTGTCTGTCGACTCATATGGTGGGTGGCTAGGATCCAATGGGAAAAATCGGCAGTATTGATGACTAGGATATTGGTAGCCTGGATTCTGAATATTATTTCCAGCTAATGACTTATCCTCGATAAAAATAAAATAAAAACCTTATGAAACTGTGGTAAGTCTTCTTCCATGCAAGTGGCATATTAGCATATGTGAATTTAGACCGTTCCAATGTTGTCCTCATGACATCTTTGTTTAATTCTGACCGTCGCCAATTTTCTTTTCGATGACTACTTCATGGCTACTGAACATATTCTTTTGAACCGTTCGCCTGTACAGAATGGTAAACGCACCATAGAAATCCGCAAACAAATTAGAGTGGGAGAGCATGGTCGTCCATATTGACCGAGGTTTGGCTGATGACCCCAACACTAGCTTTGTGGCCCACCATTATGAATGTGTTTTATCCATACTGTCCATCCATTTTGCTAGCTCAAGTCGACCACACAAACGAAGCAGTGGGGACTGAATGCTTACCATTGAAAAGTTGTTGGGGGTACAGAAGTTATGGATCAAGCCGATATTTGTGTTTTCGCTTCATCCAGGGTTAGGTGACTTTATGAACAGGTTGGATGGTAAATAAACATTGCAGTGGGCCATAAGAAGTTTTCATCTCGGCGTTCAATCACCACTGTTTCCTGTGTGGTTCATTTAAGCTTTGGATCTGCCTCATTTTTGTGCCCTAAAAGAAAGCCCACTTGACTTTACCGTCGCTTTGAACTCATCTGAATGTCAAAAATTGAGCATATGGGTGGGATTCATATTTTAGTGTAGATTATGATTTCCCCCTTGTTTTGAATGTTTGGACAGTTTTCATAATTGCTGAAGATGCTTTTCCATCCGTGGTCCACTCATTGACACACTGTGAAACAGATGTTGTGAGAGATTGATCATTAGTGGGCCCTATCAAATGGCCACTTCTGGCTTTGTGCCCGTCTCTCTTATTAGAAAGGTTATGCTTGTAGCACCATACCATATAGGTCCAGCCATAGGATCTCTTGGCGCAAAAATCAGGCTGGTTTGCTCATCAGATAGGCCATATATACCTTGGAATTAATGGACAACGATAGTCTGACTCAAATATAGGGGTGGTCCACTTAGTGTGGATCAGATTTATTTTCCAAATGGGTGGATATTCCAGGTGTGCCCCACCCCTTTTACGGTTCGGATGTCTTTCTGATGCTGTTGCATGCAGCTGATCATCTCTCTCATGTTTATTGGTGATTGTTTTATTATTAGTTTAGCTGGTAAGCTGAAATACGTCTGAGCATGTGGCCATTGCATTTCAACTTAGCACATGTCACACATATAGCAGCCTTACATCATGTGTGGGTTCCGCCATGTCCATGGCTAGATCTAGAGATTCGCCTACTAGATACGCGTGTACCTCGAACGTTGAAGATAGGTTTTTTTAAGTCATGGTACGGGTCTTCAGGTGCCTTTGTTATGTTTCCACTTTATTTGGTCATCACAGTAAATTCCAACCACGTGCTCGTAAATATATTTTTGTCGGATATCATATGCTCAAAAAGGATATCAAGTTTTTTTTATCTATCCACTAGTGAAATCTTCACTTCTCGAGATGTTGTGTTTCACGAGGACATTTTTTCATATACCAATCCATCCTCTCCTAGTTCTAGGGTTCTTCCACTTCCCGCTCCAGATACTAGCAACCTCTCCCAACCTGCAGAGGCAACATTACCAATGAATCCCATCCCTCTCCAACACCTTCTGCGCTAAGGTGTTCTGATCGCCATAGACACCCACCTTCATGGCTTCGTGATTTTGAGTGCTCTAATGCCACCATACAACTCAACCAGAACGCGTCTCCTTTCACAAAGGTTCATGCCTTTCCCTTATCTAATTTTTTTTCTTATTGAAAATTTTCTACTTCACATAAAGCCTTTCTTGCTAGTATTTCTTGTCGAACCTACAAGTTACTCTCAGGCTGTGAAAGACTCGAATTGGCGTGACACCATGGCTACTGAAATCAAAGCTCTTGAACAGAACAATACGTGGACGCTTACCTCTCTACCTCCTGAAAAAATACCAATTGGTTGCAAATGGGTCCATAAACTCAAATTTTGTTCCGATGGTACTCTTGAAAAGTACAAAGCTTGTCTTGTGGCTAAAGGCTACACACAATAGGAAGGGTTGGACTATCATGAGACATATGCCCTCGTGGCAAAAATGGTCACCGCCCGTTGTATTCTCATTGTTGCCGCCATTTGCAAATGGCCTCTCTATCAAATGGATGTTAATAATGCCCTTTTACATTGTGACTTGGATGAAGAGGTTTATATGTCCCTTCCGCCTAATTTTTCTCGATAGGGAGAGTCACAAGTTTGTCTCCTCAACAAATCTCTTTATGGACTCAAACAGGCCTCTAGACAATGGTTCGCTAAATTCTCTATAGCTTTGAATGCAGCAGGGTACATCCAGTCAAAGGCTGACTATTCACTTTTCTCACGGGATCATGGCACCACTTTTACTGCAGTCTTGGTTTACATTGACGATATCATTGTTATCGGCAATGACACTGCCACTATAAATGCTTTAAAGACCTTTTTACATCGTCAATTTCAAATTAAGTATCTTGGACTACTTAAATACTTTCTGGGAATTGAGGTATCTCATTCCCATCAAGGTATTTACCTGAGCCAACGCAAATATACTCTTGATATCATATCTGATGCTGGCTTACTTGGTGCCCGACCTACCGACTTACCTATGGATGTTAACACCAAGCTGTCTGGTGACATCGACGATCTTGTATCTGATCCAACCCCCTACCATCGCCTAGTTGGCCGTCTTATTTATCTTACCATTACTCGGCCGGATATCGTCTACTTTGTTCAGACTCTTTGTCAATTTATGAGTAAACCACGACGTCCTCATTGAGATGCAGCACTCCGAATTCTTCGTTATCTCAAAGGAACTCTAGGACGGGGCCTGCTAATGTCTTCTTCTAGTTCTTTCACTTTGAAGGGATATTGTGATTCTGATTGGGCTAGTTGTCCCATGACCCGTCAATCTCTGACTGGTTATTGTACTTTTCTTGGTGAGTCACCTCTTTCTTGGAAGACAAAGAAACAATCAACTGTATCTTGCTCTTCTGTCAAGGCCGAGTATCACTCCATGGCCACTACGAGTTGTGAACTCACTTGGCTCATTTATCTGCTACACGATCTTCATGTTCGCGATCTCCATCCCGCCTTAGTATTTTGCGACAACCAAGTTGCTCTTCATATTATTGCAAATCCTGTTTTTCATGAACACATGAAACACATTAGGCTCGACTGCCATCTTGTTCGTGAAAACATTCAATCAAGATTACTTTGGACTTCTTTTGTTCCATCCCCTCTTCAACTAGGTAATATATTCACAAAACCTCTAGGCAAGAGAGCTTTCCATCAATTGAGCTCTAAGTTGGGCGTTTTTAATGCTCACTCTCCAACTTGAGGGGGAGTATTAGATATCAGTTGTAAATATACCATATTTAGTAAATTAGGATTTCTTCTTATCTTTTGTACATCTGGCTAATCTAATTTACTTCTTATCTTTTGTACATCTGGCTAATCTAAAATTAGGTTGTAATATTATTATAAGAAGACGATTTCTCCTCCATTGAAATACATAGAAATTTCACAACTTGTCATGTTTGATAGCTACCAAACAGATTCTTTTGAACCGTCAATTTTTTACGGCCCTGATTGACGGACATGTGTGCTACTTGGACAATGGATGAGTCCCTGTGCAAAATGGTCAACACCATAGAAATCCCTAAACAAGCTAATATGGCCATTCACATGCATTCACACTCAGCTGACCCATGTACGCATGAGATAGAAGTTCCTTGTTGCCAACTGTCCACATGGTGGGCTCCACTTCAGATGGCTCACGTTAAATCCCAACCTCTAATTAATATCGAGTTTTTGGTTGAATTACGACCGTTGATCTTTATGGCTTACTCATCCATTCGTCCACCAATAATTGGCCAGTTTGGATTTTTTAAAAAAAAAAAAAAAACGCAGTGCCATTCTTTGGTTAAACCAATCCATAATGGCATCACGGTTTGAATTGTCCAGATTCAGGAATTTATTTGCCAACAGTACAGTGGCTTTGTACATGAACATGGAATCAAACTCAGCCAGAGTATCAAATCCCAACAAACACTTGTGGAGAGATTCATTCATCATCCACTACCTACATGCGCAGTAGCCCCCTGTCAGGCTGATCTAATCATAATGTGAGACAACACATACTTGAGAAAATGGACTGACGAGTGAAATGGGCCAATGGTCCACTTCAACATACCCGTGCGCCTGCTCTATATATTGGTAACAGTTCAAATGTTTCCTTTTCTCCTGAGGCATGTTTGGATGCATGGAATCAAATGGGAAAAAAACAGAAATGAAAAAAAGTCTTCCTTTACTGTCATAATTTGAGATGTTTGGATAGTAAAGAAAAACCACAAAATATCTCCTTAGGTCCTAAAATTCAGGTTAATTAATAGAAATATATGGAAGTGAACCATCCTTTAAGCAAATTCGGATTTTATCTATGCCCATAATTGAAACTTTGTATTTCTTTTCAAAGTTTACTTATCCATGCGCACTTTTATGTAGCTGATAAAATAATTCATTCTTCTCACACATGTGATTACTACACTTGATATTCATGTACCACTAATCTAATCCTTCATCTTCTTCGATATTGCATGGTAATGGCAGGATCTACTACTTAATTTGCATCATCTTGTGCATATAATATAGTTTTCATGCTCACTATTAATATTGGGCAATTTTTCTCTGCATTGAGATTTGTATTGTCCATTTTTTTTTACAATAATAATACTAAACGTGAAATTTATCATACCAATTGTTTTTAGATGCTTGTAGGTTGGAGTTATTTTTCTTCCTTCTACATAGAGATTTTCATATTCTCTAAAGATAGAATTTGATCTACCACCCCTTCCTTAGCCTCTTCAGAAACCTCTGCCCCCTTGAAAACTACCAAAAACCCTACTTTGCAATGCTTTCCCTATTGTGTTAGTCGATTTTTTTTATTCATCATGTGCTCATGTGGACATAAACTGCTAATCAAACCATGAACTGACATGGTTAATAAATTATTACATTCTTCACTTGTTGCAACAACCTAGTTAAATCGCTCGGTCATGAATATTATAATTTTCTCCATGATCTATAGATCATCAAGGGTTTGACCATTTACCGTATTCACTACAACCAAATCACGAGAAGAGTAATATGAAATTGATTAAGAAAAAATCATAGGAAGGGATTCAAATTCCTCTCTCAAGGTTTGCATCCTTATACTCTTTACTTTTGAGTTACTTTTGTTAGAGCTTCCCAAAATATCCCACTCTTCTTTCTTCCAACTTAGTCATGATTTTTTTATGAAAGATAGATTCATCTATTGAGTGGTAGATCAAATAAAGGACTAAGTTGATCCATCCTTTTATTTTAATTTTTCCTTCTATCGCTACAATAAATATGAGTTTTTACAATATCATTTTAACCGCGTTCGTCTAATGCACATTATTAAAAGTATAATTTACTGCATTCGCTCAAAAAATGCTATCATTTGAAAGCTGTAATTGAGTAACTTTTTTATAGCTGTCAGTAAACATTGTTAAAAGGAATTTACAACGATCGAAAAACGCTGTTAAAAGTAATTTACACCGCACGTTGTGAAAGCCATTTCACAACGTTTTTTGAACGTTGTTAAAAGCAATATTTGTTGTGGTGCACCAAACTTTGTTATATCAGTTACTTGTTGTGGCCGTCCTCCACTAATCTCTATAGATTTTGGGATTGAAAAAGAAAAAGAAAAAAAATTATTTAGATGCTTCAATGATCATAATTCTTTCTACTAAATCATGGAAGTTGAGTTTCAAGTGAGAGAAAAAAAAAAGTGTATTATTCTATGACATATATATATATATATATATATATATATATATATATATATATATATATATATATATATATATATATATATAGGAAATGATACTATGAGGTTGAGATGTGTGGGCCCTACCGTGATGTGCACCGGACATCAACACCATGCATTTGATGGGTCCCGTTTAGATTATGAGATGTCCCAAAAATCAGCCGAATATGGAACTCAAGTGGGCCATACCATCTACAAGACATGCCTAAAACATCTAAAAGACTTTGTGGTGCCCACCTGAGCTTTTTATGCGGCTGAAACTTGGCCTGGCCCCTCATCCAAGTGGGACACACACAATTGATGGGCTGAATTTGTGAACCGCATCTCGATGGGCCTAATAAATGATCATGAAGGTTTTAACGAGTAGGTAACCCTCTTAATTGTTGTCTATGGTATGGCCCACCTAAGTCATTGATTGACTTGATTTTTAAGCCTGTGGCCCACCGTTGAATGGTGCATCTGACTAATGGGGATAGATGTCCGATCCACATCACAGTAGAGACCACAGCTCGTCCTCATGGAAGTTCCCATGAGGTCTGCCTCATAGTATATATATATATATATATATATATATATATATATATATATATATATATATATATATAAGATTACCATGTGTCCGTGAAAATCAACAACGAGTACCTTCGTACACCTTAGCTCTGATATCATATATAAGACCTTGAGAAATCCAACCCCAATTTTCACCTTGAGTCACTTCACCTCTCACACATGAGTAAGAATAAAAAATAAAAATCTTTATTGCTCTCTGTCTTCTCTTGCATGCATCAAGCATCTATATTTAAAGGTCTTTCTATAGCTTTTCAAGCAAAACTTTTTAAAAAAAAATCAAACAACAACTAATCTAATTGTACCATATAATTGGGATTCAAGTTTACGTTTCTAACGCTTACTTTTGCGGGGAACTTCCCTATGCGAAAAGAATAAGAAACTCAGGCCTCTAAAATGAAATGTCCCCTTTCCTTTTTGGTCTCTTCGCCCAACATTTATACTCGAATTATTATAATTCAATTAAAAGAAAGTGGGCCCCACTTGATTGTACCATCGTTTAGAACTTATCTGAATGTGGTGAATTGAGCTCATGGGGAGGTCTGACGTTCTGGAATAGATTATTTTTACCTCTTTGTTTGTATGTGTGGACAGCTTTCATAACTGCAGAAGATGCCCTTGGAGCGTTGGACTCAATGATGCAGTGTGAAACATGTGTTGTGAGGGATTGGTCATTAGTGGGCCCTGTTCTTTTTCTGGAGATTTCTTGGTCTACAGGCGTCTGCAAAGTCCATGTCCACACCACCATATGTGCTAGCGGGGCATAGAGGCCGCTCGAGATCCAAGCTGTCCATCTTGTATATCTCCTGTCTATGAAAACAGGTTGATGCTCTACAGTTCCACGGCTATTTTGAAAAAAAAAAAAGAAGAAGAAGAAGAAGAAAGCTTAAGTTTTTATTCCATCCACTTCCTTTGTAAATTGTGGCCCACCTTTTGATCTGACCAGCCTGGTTTTTATGTAGCCTCGAAACAACAAGACCCACCCGATGGATGGCTTGGATCTGGTTCTAAGTTGCCACACAAGCACATGTAGTGGCATGCAATGACGCGCCTTGCATATGCTTGTGAACTCAGCAAATTAGAGGCTCCTAGTTCTTTTATCTATATATTTTATGTTTGAATGTTCTAAGAATATAGTATTTGATAACGAGAAATGCTCAAACAATACTAGCAGTTCGTCCAACTAAGTTGTGTGTGAGGTCCACCATGGTGTTTGTATAACGTCAAAGCCATCTGGCAAAGCACCATGAAAACGGAATGCCCCAAAAAACAGGTCGATCTAACAATCAGGGTGACCACACCATAGAATAGAAAACAATGAACAACCACCTAAAACCTCCAAGTTCATATGGGTCTCATCTAATGGTTGGATGGACCTGATTTACTAGGCATCTCATTTCATTGCAGGGTTCCATGGTTGAATTGGGTGAGATCTCATACGAACAATAGAGTAATTGGGTCTCACACACCAATTAGTTGGACATACAATTAGTTGTGTCTGTTCATTTCTCATGGATGCCTATTTAGGAGAAAAGGCTTAGGATTGTGATCATCATCATCATTTAAGCTTCATCCCAACAAATGGATCCTGCTTGGTTTTACCATCTGAGTGACCATATTCACCCGTGGTTTACTTGTATATCTCCCATCCACGGTGTGGCCCATCGTATAGATGGTTTGGATCATTGAAAAGAATCCAGATCCAATGGCTAGAGCACCGAGGGATGTATTCTAGAAAACCTCCGAAGTTAATGGGCTGTTTTACTTAGAGGCTTGTAAATTCCACACGTGTAGACTGTGGAACCCTGCCCATAAGACGTAGGCACGCCTGCTAATATGGAACACCGGTGCAAGATCTGAGTTTTCCATATGGTTGGAAATAGGTTTTAGACCACCTACGGTTCTACCTAATATCTCATACAGTTCTTACATTTTTACTGCTCAGGTGACCCACAATGTATAGAGTAAATGATCGTTAAAATACTTCATTCCATCCATCCATTTGTTTTGATATGCTATGGCCCACCTCAGGTTTGAAATTAATGACTTGATTTTTAGGCCACAAGTTCGAAATCACACACGCAGATGTGCAGCGCACCCGCATGTGTGTCCAATTAGCAAACCTTGTTTTACTTCGCTCTCTTATTTATACTTCCCATTAGCAAAAATCTCTTTAAGACCACATTTTTTCGCATAGCTGCATGCATTTGTGAACATAACAAGCATTCCAGAGAATCACATACTTATTCAGATTCATCAAAGTTATTAATTTGAGAGAAATTAAATCTGTTTTCCGCAGCTTCGAAAATGTGTTTTCTGCATCTTTTGATCTAATATTATTTATGTGAAAATATAAACAATGATTACAACCGTAAGAGATTAGAAACACCACATTTCGTCTCTTCATTAACTGATACTCTCATGTAAATGAAAATAAACGGTGAGTAGAAGGACCAACTACCATCAAATATATACAAATATTGAACAGCGGTGGACCCATCCTTTTTACAGAATTGGTATAATTTAGTCTAAAAACAGCATCCTAGTTTCATTTTCATTTCGGGCGAACAATCCCTTTGCCTCCTTCACGTGATCCTACAGCCCTCAGTGATGCAGCCCTCGGTCTTTTTCTAACAGTTGCCAAGCTCGCACGGCTAGACTGGGCACTAATTGTTTGTTCGCCTCCATCATCCACACTCACAGATATTTCTTCACTCGTGGCTGTTACAACTGTTTCATGCACTGTATCATGCACTTTGGTGTATGCCGCAACTGATGTCTCCACAGCAAGACCAGCAAGACCAACAACTGCGCTCGCCATTCTCGTCTGCAATATAATCACCCACTTAAGAACAACAATGCTAAACATAGGCAGGAAACAGGATAGAAGAAGGCATCACTTTTATAATGCTACCAAAGAAAAGGGAAATCAAAGGTGAGTACTGGCCCCGATCATTACCATACATGTGGGCCATGTGATGGGACCATTCATTTGATTGACTCCAAGAGTGGTCATTGGTAACAGTTTGCGGTCATGATCCAGACCATGATAGCAACCAAATCCTTGCTGTATAAGGGGGAGAACGAATTATCTATAGTGTATGCCATGGACAGTGATCATCGGCTTACAAACCAATGATCAAACCAAATAATGGTTTACATTTAATGAACAAAAGTCCATCGATTGGACGGTAAGAACCATTTAATCTGTGTCAATTTTTCATGACTTTGTCAAAAAAGCTCAGATACTTATCTACTCTTTTAATTCAAAAACAAGCTTAAAAGATTAAAAGATATATGGCAAGAAATATAGAAAGGAAAAGGCTGAGAGTTAATTACCTATAAGGAATGAGATTGAGAAAAGCAAATGCTAAGATTCTAACAAGGAAGAACAGATTCAAATTCCCTTCTGTGGAGAGGAATATGAGAAATGATCTTATTATATACACATTCCAAACTACGATTCGGCAAATAGTGTTGTAATATAATATAGCAGATAGAATATTCAGCGCCATTCAACGGCCTTTTTTTATTGGGGCGAGTAGGCACGAGGATCATGTTTACTGACTTTCGTGGATCTCTCACATGGCTGTGACAACAACCCTCGGCGTAGTAAAAACTGCAACTGTGCCATCTTCATCATGGTTAAAAGACTCAGTAGATTTACACATACAATATGATGGGCACAAAAGAGCTTGGGTGTGAAACAGGTGTTGTCCATGCAAATGGGTGGAGTCAACCTGATGAGTCATTGGACCTAACCTGGCAATTAGTGAATTTGGATCCAAATTTTGGATGCATGGGGCGACTCCGGATTCAAAAGTTTTACCTGAATTACTAAATGTGTTGGGTCTGAGACATTTCAAAATCAAGCATGGTCTAAGACAGACATGGTTTTTAAATGATTCTTTTTTTCTTTTTTTTTTCTTTTTGAGGCAATGACTTTGGAAGGTATTAAAAGGCTCAATTTGGGTCATCCTAATATGGACCATATGGATAGTTCCCAATGCTGAAGGGTGTTGTGTCCCATGTACAATGGCCTGGTTGAATGGCTATAGTTATGGGTGTCCCTGCCTTGTAGTAAATGGTTTTCAAGCTTGAATTTTGCAACCTCAGCCTCTTGTTCTTTCATTTTAGATTTTGCATTTATTCTTTCAGATCATCTACCAATGACAATGGCAGGAGATAAATTTAGCCTAATTGAAGCTTTGGGCCTCTAACGAGTGAAATTTCAGAATAAGATTTGTGTAGCCAACCCTAATTAATTGACATAAAGGCTTAGATTACAGTGAATCTCCAGGGATAAACCATGAAATTTGAAAAAAAAAAAAAAAAATTAAGCTTCATCAAATTTTGTCAAGGCTCCTGAAAGATTCAATTTTGTCAGATGTGTTAAAAAACACTTTATATTATTTATTTTAAATCTTTTTTTCTTTTTTTTTTTGGGTTGGTACACACATCCCACTGTTAATCACACTTCAATGTTAGCCACGTCACCATATTGGGAATCAATACCAGGACCTCAGTGTTGAAACGAGGTTATCTTCATTCAGTCCACCACTGTCCCAAAGGTCTGGTTGTATTTAAATCTTAAATACTACCGAAAGTTTTTAAAATAAAAAAGAAAAAATCACAACTACTGACTCTGGTTGATTCTACAGCTTCCACTCTAGTCGACATTTTTTTTTTTTTTTTTTTTTTTTTTTTTTTTTCTCTATGAGGAACAGGTTACCCCCATCTGATCAACAGAAACCGTAATCTATCAATGCTTTTGGAATTTTATTCTCAAACACTATTTTTCTAAAGTCGTCATTCTTATAATAATAATGCACAAATCAACACGTACATATAATTTAAATTAGGATACTTTTTGTTTATTACTGATCATGTTATTCTTTGTTTTTTCTGCATAAATTATACACAATGAGTTTCACTAAGCCAACACACAGCTCTACACGTGTCCCAAATAGAAACATAACACACGTCAGCATCACTCGAGTGGGTCCCACCATGTCGATGAAGTGGTCCAACTGCACATGTACTCGAGTGTAAAATATAAGCCTTTTTTTTTTTTTTAAGAATATGGACGCCCACCGGATAGGCCTGGCAAAATCCCACACGACCCGCCAACCCGCACAAAAAACTAATGATCGGGTCTAGCCTTATCGTGTCAGATCACTAATGGGTTGGCCCATTAAGACCTATCAACATAATGGATCGTGTCACTACTTCACCCGCAAAACCCGTTTAACCCGTTAGTGAGAACATTTTAGTAATTATTCTTAGTGTGGTGAGAAACCCCTAAGAAACTAAGACAGCCAATAAAACTAACTCTCTCTCTCTCTCTCTCTCTCTCTCTCTCTCTCAGGAGTTTTCTCCATCTTTTTGCCCACATCCTCACACGACCACACTTCAAAATCTCTGCTAAATCGAGCGGCCTTCTCCATCATTCTGCCTAAGATAGCACGGCCTGTTTATTTAATGGGTTAAATGGATTGGGCTGCGGGTAACCCGTTAAATTAACGAATGGGTTTGGGTTTCTAGATTTCAACTTGTTAACAGGCCGAGTTTGGGTGAGTAAATTTTTTACACGACATGACACAAACACGGATCAACACAACCCGTTTCCTAGCCTACCACCAGAGATGGAGTTGGGCAAATGATACCTGCATATGCTAAGCAATGGATTTCTAGAATCATCTCTCCGTGACGCATTTCGTGCATATTTCATCCATGTGAAGGCCTGCAGTGTCGACCGTTTGGGCCCTGAACAACGGTCCCCACTCGTATGAAGTATGCACTGGGGATCAAGACACTGCTGATTTCCTAGCACATCCGGTCCGGTCTTATTTTTCCTACTTTTAAAATGTTACAACTTGTGAGATTGGGCCCTCACATGCTTTAATGGTTGACTCCCAAGAGTCGCAGGATCATCGGCCTGCGATTATCTTGTGCACATGATACTCGAGCTTTCAGCTTGCAAGTTTGCACTGGTTAGACCAATATTGTTCTATACTGATCCAAAACAATAGTGCCTTGGCCGCGTCATTGATCTTCAAGCTCCAAAAATCTCCTTGATGGGCAAATCCCACCCTTTTATTTGGCCTGATCGACGATTAATAAGAGAAAAATAGCAACGGTCCACATCTGGCTTAAAAATAAGCCCAAGGTTGATGGATTAGGATCTATCCAGGAGAATTTGGCAATGATCCAAGAACGGTGATATTAGGTCAATAACGGGTCCCATGGGTTTTGACTTAAGTGTACTGTGCTTATGATAGGATTGATCACCCAATTATTCCTCTCACCCATGTAATGCATTGATGAATGGATTTGATGGCATATAAACATCAAGGTGGGCCTTACAGAAAATTAATGGAGAGAGTGCCCATCCAACTGTTTCATATGGCCTAGCTAGCTTACCTGGCTTGCCTGAGTTTTTTGTATGGGTGAACATGAGCAGTTAATTACCTGATGGAAGAGGCAGATCTTATGAAAGTTCACATGCAATAATATCATGATATTAGTTGGAAAAATAATAAAATGCTTAGATAATTTGCTTTCCAAAATATATTTAAATTTTAAATTAATTTATTATTTTAAAATAAATACTTTTATTTTTAGAGAGATTTTCCAAAATGCAGGAGAGTGAAGAAAAAGTGGTCGGTGGAATTATCCAATGGTTGTGATCTTCCAAACATGGGCCACATGCGATGGGGAATATTAGGTGGACGGTCACCATTGGCCATATCAACATACCACTTGTACTGTAAAGAGATGGCTCTACCACATTTGGAATATTCAGGCCAACCCATCTCCTAGGGAAACAAGGTGGTCCCCAGGCAAGAGTTTGTAGGTTGTCAACAGGCTGGGGCTGGGTTTGATTTTGAATTGTCCGGATCAACTCAACCAAAATAATGTTGTTGGGCCATTTACTGCCCTTGATGCATAATGGCGGTTTCGTAACTAAAAGACACGAAGAGGGTAGTCATCTGTTTCATCATAGGAGTGCCTGATTCCTGCGGACACGGATAGCCAATCTCACATGGCGTAGGTAAAAACATGAGGAGAATACAATAAATTAATAAATAAGATGGAAAACGTGGGTTAATGCAATGAGAAGGCTACCACATGCCTAATGGGTGCAAATGGTCCGGTTGACCCGGTAGGCCATTTTACCTTATCCGAAAACAATGGGCTTGGATTCAAAATTTAAACTTGTTGATGTAAAGCAGGTCCTGGACGCTTTCATGGCGAGGAGAGATCAGAAGACATGCAAAATTGTTTTTCCAATTTTTAAGTATTTTTTAATGCGGTTACCGAGTAACGGCATCCACAGATGCGGTATACCTGGTAGCCGCATCCAAATTTTGATGGAAAATCCTACCCAAGCCACCTGTCTCCACCGATCGATTGACTCTCCAATCAATATTCGGCAAGTGCCTGCGATGCACAGCCCACTTTACATCAAGCATGAAGTATCGATGGCCCCCAGGTCTATTTAAACCACTTAGATCAGATGAATTGAGGACGAATGGACGTAGAGAGAGGAAAAAAGTGGTCATCGTCGATTTCTCAAAGTGATCAGAGAGATAAGAGTTCCTAGGAAACTCTGCCCAATCGACAGCCAACACTCCAACATCACAACCAAACATACAGATGCTGGAAGTATGCACTATCTGATGAAATACCAAGTTCCTACTAACCTGACAGAGACCGGAACTGCGATACTCTGATCACCTATTGTCTGCCACCATCTCTTTCTGTCTCTTGTCCAATTCTGTTTCTTTTAACTGACAAGCCAAAAGCCACTAGTAATGCTGAAATCCATGAGTAGGGTCGAAGGCAGGGATGTCCGACCATCTCTTTCCTCATAAAGTGTGTTTGACTTCCTCGCTTTTCTTTTCACATCTCGAACGTCAAACCATATTCCACTCCGCACATTTTCTACACTTCTACCACATCTACACTCATTCACACTTTTACATTGTTTTCGCTTCTTTTCTGTTTTTGCCAACTCAAGCCCTAAAAAGCCTACGAAGTTTGGCATAACCCTATTATATTACTGTTACTTTTGTTATTTTGTCTACTTGAGTCCTAAAAAGCCTGGGAAGTATGGCTTAACCTACAAGTTTGAATACTCTTCAAAATTCCCCCATAAATCATCAAACCCCACAAAGTAGAGACCGTGTGTTGCACGGGCGGTTAGGAGGTGGCAGTTAGGAGGTGCCTAACACCTTCCCCTGTCGTAACCAAAACCCTTACCTAGAATCCACGGCGCAGATCAACTTATCCAAATGGGAGTCATTTTGAGACCAGGGGTTCTTCAGAATACCCTACTCATTCTGAGATTTTCATGAGTTCTGACCGACCGTGGATTCTGATACCTCTTTTCGGCTGGTAGTGACTCCATCTAATATATCAAGTCCAAGAACATCATTCAATCATCTTTGAAAAGGTTTTGCACAACCAAAGCAAGCAAATTAGTTAAAGAATCCAATTATTGCAATTGTGCACCCCACAAAAAGATAAAACCAAACACAAACGCCAAGACAAAAAAAAAAACATAGTAAGCCCCTCAAAGTCCCAAGCATAATCCATAACCACACCCACCTCATTAAAATAATTTCTCTATTTTTTTCTTAATCTAATTCAAGCATGTGATCACAACTTGGGTCTTAATCCAAAATTCTAACCCAAGTATTAAATGTATCAAGTGGTCACGATGTAGATGGAGCTGACTTGACCCAATGCATTTGCCCTTGCACCACACAACACTGGTGGCGAGGCCTATACCTGAAATATCCAAGCCGTCCACCGCATTCATCTGCCCATGAGAATTTTTTACACAAAATAAATGCGTTCCCTTCATCAGGTGGGCCACCATTTTAGAAGCTGTTAGACAGGTTTGAACACCTCATCTTTCAGTAGTACATCTGTTTCACAAACATCTATGGTCCACCATAAGATTGGATCGACGAACCTAATTCTTGGGAAATATCATATATACATCATGGTACTCCTCCAAGTGAACGGACGGGAATGTTGCGTTAGGTGGCCATGTTGGCAGATGGGTAGCGTTTACGTTAACTCTCTTGTACGACCTGTGGGCTTAGTACATAGCTTCGAGCTCAGCCCTTATGCCTCTGGTGTATGCTGCAACCGATGTCTCCATTAGAAGGCTAAACACCGCACTCGCAATTTGTCTCTGCATTACAAGCACCCACTTCAGAAGGAAGGCCTCTGTGTGTGTGTGTGTGTGTGTTTTGGTATTATGAGAATCATATAATAGTGTCATATAAGGCAGAAATCGACCCTATTTCTACTATACATAGGGCCCCTGCATTCGTCTGATTAACCATGTTGATGTTCATGGGAACAAGGGACAACTACTCAACGTTTATGGTCCTCGATCATCGTGCGGGATTGGTTCTCAATATGCAGGGTTTTGAGAAATCACCAGGCTTGCAAATGGATGAATGGACCAAAACAATGGTTCACATTTACTGATCAAGCTCCATTGATTGGACAATTGGAATTATCTAACGTGTACGATCATGTGACATCGCCCATCAACAAAAAGCTTCCTTTTCTTAATCTTGCACTTCATTTACCAATAAACATGTATCATTTCCAATGGCTGCATGGGAAATATTAAAAGACGTTCGAAACTAGAAAAGGAAAAAACTGAGAATTACCAAATGAGAATTGAAAAGGAAATGCTGAGATCCCAATGAAGAACTGATTCAAATCCCTGCAATGGAGAAGTTCGAGAAACTCTCTTTTTAAATACACATTCCAAAGTACAACTTCACTAATAAAATATTATATTATATTATATTAATGCAATATAACATAATATAATATAGTACCGGATAATGAGCCTAGCTTGCTAATCCTACACGCTAGCTTGTGCAATAAAGCTTATGTAGATGCCACACATGTTCCAACGTGGCTTGGAAGATCCCAGATCCAATCCATCTATCAGAAGGGAACAACTATGCTTATGCCCTAGCCCAAGAATCAGGTTGATCCACTGGTCAGGTGGGCCATAGTTTGCAAAAAAATGTATGACTCTGAAATACTTGACTGAAAATTTTTAACCAATCCACATGTTTCCAATATTTGGTCTCAAATGCTGAGTGGACCAGATTCCTTACATGTAGAATGTCAGACTGACCAGATGGACAGATTGGATCTCACACCCATGTTCCTTGATGGCACATATGTGGCGTGTACATGAGCTTTATTGCACATGGGTGTATATGCACTCAGCAAAGCTCTATAATACAATATGAAGAGAAATGCTTCAGTGCTCCTCGTTGCATCAGTTCATTTGGATAGTTCACCTGATGAATCTGAACCGTCCATTAAGTTAAGAACACTAATCGAATGATCTAATCCATCCTTAACTTGGCCTTATTTGGGATGACTATGTTTGCCTAACAAAAGTGATTCAGAAAGATGAGCAATCCACGATGGCTCTAACAAATAGCTGGATCAGATTGTTAGTCAGACCTATTTTGCGTAAACAATATTGACCGTACAGTTGGAGGCTGTTGATCAATGGTTAATGTTTGTTGGATTGATGTGATCTTTGTAGGGTAGTCTAGGAATCATGGGTTGGACCTAATGAACAATCTCAATCAGTGAATTGGACTGTCCAAGTGGATCGATGCAACTAGGCGCACTGTAACTTATGGTGCTCTGCATGGAGCTTTTGTCTAATGTAGTACAGGAGAGAAACTTAAGTCTTATTCGACGACTTATTTTAAGCAATCACGCGGATCACATTGTACAAAGTGAACTGTTGGTGAGTCTTTCTTACATTGCTGTGAGAATAAACATTCATATTAGTGGGAATTACGATTTTGCCATCTTTAGAAAGTAATGTTTTCTAGCACTGATATGTCTCTAAATCCTAGCTCATTTTCAAAATAAATAAATAAGACAGATAATAGATAAAAATAAATAGATGGGAAAAACATTTGGTCTGCCCTGTAGAGATGATCCTCCAACGCACATGCAACTCTGGTTTTAAGACTCGGATTTCCAACTCATCAAAATCGACTCCCTCACTGTTGGATTGTTATAAAAGTCCTTTGACATATATACATTGTTACGTCATCCTCTAATGTCTCGAGCTTTTAGAGAAAGTGGTTATTTAATATGATATGATATCAAAGTGGAAAGTTAAGTGTTCGAATCTTGAAAGTAGCAAATATGTGAGTTGTGAGTGTCCCTTGACACCACGAGTCAAAAACTGGCTCAAGCAAGTCACAATTGGACTCATGACACAAGTCCTTTTAAACACGCATGCCCTATTCCTCTATAATTGGAGTAATTCCACATGCACAATGTGGAAATCAATAATAATCATAATAATTTTTCAGTCTTGACTTGGTTATGCAAGTATGACTTGGTTATGCAAGTATTCATGTATATGCTTTTTTGTTTTATTATTTGCACGTGTATACCTTGGTGCACAGTGGGGGGGTCACTTAAATACGTTGAGACTCTAGCCATTAATTAATTTGCATTTTTTTTCCCTACCCATGTCATTTATTGATATGGCTACCTTGGATGGGATACCTAAAAATTCATGGATTGAATATTTCAACCCTTTGAGTATAAAGGTGGTGGTGATCGTTCCTGTTCAAAGCAAAAGACTCAAATATCAAATGGGTTTAAATGATGCAATTGAGACTTTTTAATTTTGACTTTTCGACCATACAAAATGATACACGACATATAAGCAGTTTGAATCATCGGAAGATGACCCATATTCAAAAGCTAAAGTCCCAAGGTATTTTAACATGATACTTTTGGAAGTATTTGAGCAAACCTAAAATTATATTCCGTTTATGTACAGGAAGGAAACACCATTAATTACTGATCAAGAGGTTCCTAACTCAGTGGGCCGAGAAAGATGTCCAATTGCCATACCTTGAACATGTATGTTTTGATTTTATAAATTTTTTTTTTTTCCTTGCGACAAGCTAAACACTGGAACAAACACATTTCTTCTGCACTTTCACGTCTTACACATGACACATAGCAAACGTGTTTAAAATCCAAGTCACTTATCAGGAACATGATCACACTGCTAAACGCTCCATCTCAAAATTCGGGCCGATCAGATAATCACATAGACCACACATCGGAGAATTCACTCAGACGTCCAATTACTTTGCACATGTGCGGCTGACCCAATAATTGAACTAGCCTGATCTCACAGGTAACGCATATAAACAGTGTGGGGAGTCTGATGAACGGCTAGGATCTTACAAACACGTGTACGGCTTATCTACACACTAATCTAAGGAATGGGAGATCTGCCTGAAGATCCGTGCATGGTCTTCAAACAAGCCCACCACGGCATCCACACCACCTTTGCCAGCCCCATTCAACGTGGGCAACAAGATCACCATACCTTCCTCTGGGAGCCACGAAGGAAGAAAGCCACATAAGCTCCCTCCACCCCAAAATCCACATCATGGAAAGGAAACCCTAACCAGCTATCAACTTCCAGGTTAGTGTACAAAACTGACCCCTACGCATCTATGTTGCCGAAGTACTCCGATGGTGCAGCTGGCCGCAATCTCGGTCGTCCATTCACTTCCACACTGACCTTTTTTTTTTTTTTAACCATTTTTTTTTATAATATATGTGCGTGTATTTGTCTAGTATATATGAGGCTCATTATAATTAAGGTTTCCTGGATTATGCATCATGAAGTAATGTAATATGATGTGACAAGCTCCATTTGTAATTGAGGATTGCCGGTGTATGCATCCCACCAGGTCCGGGAATTCAGCCTTTGAATCTGCCTTTATCTTCTAGTGAGCCAAACTATTTATATAAGTCTCACGTTATATGGTGGAAAGAGAATTAAAAGAATGCTCCCAACAGGATTATTTGAATCCTTTCATAAATTTGCTCTTTTTGTTCTGAACATGAACCGTAACGTTTACATAATTAATGGATTGAAGTTTTCAATTTTAGAATTTTTTTTTTTTTTTTGACATACCCATCAAATAAACAGTGTCATTGAAAAAGGCTCAATCCAATCGCTACAGTTCCAACATATCTTATTAATATGTCAAATATTGTATCCCAGCAACCCTCATCATAAATTTATGGTTTTATCTCATATTTGGACGATAAGATCATAGAAGTAAGCACATGGATCTGATCATTATAAGGATAGTAGATTTAGTGGTTGGATCCAATACAAATGTTTTTAAGATAAGCTTTAACTTACAAATTGAATTGTGGAACACACTATGATGTTTTAATGACATTCAATCCATCCATCATGTACGCCCGCTAATTTTCTCCTCAATTCCAAAACTCCAGACGATCCAAAACTCAGTTGGGCCGCACCATATAAAATCATGATTAAAACCTTTGAAATCAGGTGAGTTGGCCCCGCGTGACTTTTAGAATAGCATTATCTTTTTAGGTGTCAATTCATCATCCTCATTAGATGCATCTTCTAAAAGGATTAATTAGGAATGGGTATCCATTCATCCGAACCTAGTGCACTCCCTCATCCAATCGGCTCTCTCTTCCAACCTCAGATGTGGACCCCACTTCTTTTTTGTGTGAAGATGCATAATGGCAATTTCATAATAATAGAGTTTCAACGAGGGTAGATATCGAACAGAATGAAGCTGAAGAGAATCAGATATTCCATCAGACTTCTAAACATCCCAGCTAAAATTGCTTGGCAAATCCACTGCACACCAGAGTCACCCAGCAGTCTACCAAAACATCCCAACAGCTATACAACCACAAATACCAACAGGTGCTGGGGCGGTATGCATTTGGTGATCTAATGTAGAATCTGGAATGCCTGAAGCCTTGATGCATATACATATTATTTGCACATCAACATCAAAAAAAGTTACAGGAGTTAAACTCCTATCCTTAAAAAAAAAAAAAAAAAAAAAAAGGAGAGATAGTTTCCTTTGTCAGACTCGAGAGTGTAAACCTAGGAATTGAAGTGGATTGCATGGTGTGCCAACCTTAATGATAGGCAGTCCAAGGCGGCTTTTAGTGCTGCCTGAATGTAAATGCAATGGCCTGTTAATAAAAATTTCTCTTTCAGAGAAAAAAAAAAAAAAAAAAACCTCAATGATGTGTTGACATCACCAAGTTCTGTGGGCCCCACCATGATGTTTGTGTTAATTATATCCACCATTTTGCGAAATCATTTTACTGAATGGGCCCAAAAATGAGGCAGATCCAAGACTTAAGTGGACCACCCACTGTTGAAAACTTCTTGAAGACCACGGAAGTTTTGGATCAAGCTGATATTTGTGTCTCCCTTCATCAATATCTATGGGACCTCATGAACAGGTTGGATGGCGAGTAAACATCATGGTGGAGACAATGACGCCCACCTAGACATGAGTTCTCGTGATGGTCGGTGGCAGATGTACACGCGGTAAAATCACAGGGAGACGACAAAGAAGAAAGAGGAAAAACCATATGGGACGGCTGCCTACCCTTCACCACATGCTTTAAGACCGCGACTCGGTCTATCTTAAGCTGGGTCATACCTGACGAGTCGGGTTGAGTCGCCAATATGGGACCTAAGGTGCAGTAATCCATACCATTAGTCCGTTCCCTCAAATCATGGGTGGTTAGGATCCCAAAAAATTCCCAAGGGATCCTTTTTTTTTAATGGTCCATTCTCAACTGGGAAAATTCCCCACTATTGATGACAAGGATATTGTCGCCTGGATTCTGAAATTTATTTGGATCCGATGATTTTCCCCTTGGCAGAAGGAAAAAAAAAAAAAAACACTTGTCAAACTGTGTGAAGGCTTCTTCCATGCAGGTGGCATGGCCTATTAGTACATGTGAATTTAGACCGTTTGTCCTCATTCTGATATCTTTGTTTAATTCTGACCGCTACCACATTCTTTTCAACGACTACTGTTTGATGGTGTTGTCCCATGTACAATGGCTATAGTTATGGGTGTCCCTGCCTTGTAGTAAATGGTTTTCAAACTTGAATTTTGCAACCTCGGCCTCTCGTTCTTTCACTTTAGATAATGCATTTATTCTTTCAGATCATCTACCAATGACAATGGCAGGAGATATATTTAGCCTAATTGAAGTTTTGGGCCTTGATTAGAGTGAAATTTCAGAATAAGATTTGTGTAGCCAACCCTAATTAATTGAGATAAAGGCTTAGATTACTGTGAATCTCTAGGGATAAACCATGAAATTTGAAGAAAAAATAATAATAAGCTTCATCAAATTCTGTCAAGACTCCTGAAAGATTCAATTTTATCAGATGTGTCAAAAAAACACTTTATATTATTTATTTTAAATCTTATTTTTTCTTTTCTTTTTTGGGTTAGTACACAAATCCCACTGTTAGCCACACTTCAATGTTAGCCACGTCCCCATATTGGGAATCAATCCCAGGACCTCAGTGTTGAAATGAGGTTATCTTCATTCAGTCTACCACTGTCCCAAAGGTGTGGGTGTATATAAATCTTAAATACTACTGAAAAATTTTTAAATCAAAAAGAAAAAACCACGAGTACTGACTCTGATTGATTCCACAGCTTCCACTCTAGTCGAGTTATTATTATTATTATTATTATTATTATTATCACTAAGAGAAACTAGTTACCCCCATCTGATCAATAGAAACCTTAATATATCAATGTTTTTGGAATTTTATTCTCAAACTCTATCTTTCTAAAGTCGTCATTCTTGTAATAATAATGCACACATCAACACGTACATATAATTTAAATTAGGATACTTTTGTTTATTACTGATCATGTTATTCTTTGTTTTTAATGCATAAATTATACACAATGAGTTTCACTAAGCCCACACACAGCTCTACACGTGTCCTAAATAGAAACGTAACACACGTCAGCATCACTCAAGTGGGTCCCACCATGCCGATGAAGTGGTCCAACTGCACATGTACTCGAGTGTAAAATATAAGCCTTTTTTTTTTAAGAATATGGACGTCCACTTAATAGGCCTGGCAAAATTCCACACGACCTGCTAACCCGCACAAAAAAACTAATGTTCGGGTCCAGCCTTATCATGTCAGGTCACTAATGGGTTGGCCCATTAAGACCCATCATAATGGGCCGTGTCAATGCTTTACCCACAAAACCCGTTTAAACCCGTTAGTGAGATCATTTTGGTAATTATCCTTATTGTGGTGAGAAACCCCTGAGAAACTAAGACAGCCAATAAAACTCTCTCTCTCTATCTCGCTCTCTCCCTCTCAGGAGTTTTCTCCATCTTTTTGCCAACGGCCTCAGACGGCCACACTTCAAAATCTCTGCCGAATCGAGCAGCCTTCTCCATCACCCTGCCTACGATAGCACGGCCTGTTTATTTAACTGGTTAAATGGATCGAGCTGCGGGTAATCCATTAAATTAACGAATGGGTTTGGGTTTCTAGATTTTCAACCCGTTAGCTAACGTGCCGGGTTTGGGTGAGCAAATTTTGTACATGACACAACATAAACACAGTTCAACACAACCCATTTCCAGGCCTACCACCAGAGGTAGAGTTGGCCAAATGATCCCTGCAGATGCTAAGCAATGGATTTCTAGGATCATCTCTCCATGAGGCATTTCGTGCATATTTCATCCATGTGAAGGCCTGCAGTGTCAACCGTTTGGACCCTGAACAACGGTCCCCACTCATATGAAGTATGAACTGCGGCATCAAGACACTGCTGATTTCCTAGCACGTCAGGTCCGGTCCTATTTTTCCTGCTTTTAAAATGTTACAACTTGTGAAATTAGGGCCTCACATGCTTTCATGGTTGACTCCCAAGAGTCGCAGGATCATCGGCGCATGCGATTGTCATGTGCACATGATACTCGAGCTTTCAGTTTGCAAGTTTGCACAGGTTAGACCAATATTGCTCTATATTGATCCAAAACAATACTGCCTTGGCTGCGTCATTGATCATGAAGCTCCAAAAATCTCCTTGATGGGCAAATCCCACCCTTTTATATGGCCTGATGGACGATTAATAAGAGAAAAATAGCAACGGTCCACGTATGGCTTAAAAATAAGCCTAAGGTTGATGGATTAGGATCTATCCAGGAGAATTTGGCAATGATCCAAGAACGGTGATATTAGGTCAATAACGGGTCCCATGGGTTTTGACTTAAGTGTACTGTGCTTATGATAGGATTGATCACCCAATTGTTCCTCTCATCCATGTAATGCATTGATGAATGGATTTGATGGCATATAAACATCAAGGTAGGCCTTACAGAAAATTAATGGAGAGAGTGCCCATCCAACTGTTTCATATGGCCTAGCTAGCTTACCGGACTTGCCTGAGTTTTTTGTATGGGTGAACATGAGCAGTTAATTACCTGATGGAAGAGGTAGATCTGATGAAAGTTCACATGCAATAATATCATGATATTAGTTGGAAAAATAATAAAATGCTTAAATAATTTGCTTTGCAAAATATATTTAAATTTTAAATTAATTTATTATTTTAAAATAAATACTTTTATTTTTAAAGAGATTTTCCAAAATGCAAGAGAGTGAAGAAAAAGTGGTGGGTGGAATTATCCAATGGTTGTGATCTTCCAAACATGGGCCACATGCGATGGGGAATAGTAGGTGGACGGTCACCATTGGCCATGTCAACATACCACTTGTACTGTAAAGAGATGGCTCTACCACATTTGGAATATTCAGGCCAACCCATCTCTTAGGGAAACAAGGTGGTCCCCAGGCAAGAGTTTGTAGGCTGTCAACAGGCTGGCGCTGGGTTTGGTTTTGAATTGTCCGGATCAACTCAATCAAAATAATGTTGTTGGGCCATTACAGCCCCTGGATGCATAATGGCAGTTTCGTAACTTAAAGACACGATGAGGGTAGTCATCTGTTTCATCATAGGAGTGCCTGATTCCTACGGACAAGGATAGACAGTCTCACATGGCGTAGGTAAAAACATGAGGAGAATACAATAAATTAATAAATAAGATGGAAAACGTGGGTTAATGCAATGGGAAGGCTACCGCATGCCTAATGGGTGCAAATGGTCCGGTTGACCCGATAGGCCATTTTACCTGATCCGAAAATAATGGGCTTGGATTCAAAATTTAGACTTGTTGATGTAAAGCGGGTCCTGGACGCTTTCATGGTGAGGAGAGATAAGAAGACATGCAAAATTGATTTTTCAATTTTTAAGTATTTTTTAATGCGGTTACCGAGTAATGGCATCCACAGATGCGGTATACCTGGTAGCCGCATCCAAAATTTGATGGAAAATCCCACCCAAGCCACCTGTCTCCACCGATCGATTGACTCTCCAATCAATATTCGGCAAGTGCCTGCGATCGATGCACAGCCCACTTTACATCAAGCATGAAGTACCGATGGCCCCTAGGTCTATTTAAACCGCTCAGATCAGATGAACTGAGGACGAACGGACGTAGAGAGAGAAAGAAAGACCAATGGTGATCGTCGGTTTCTCAAAGTGATCAGAAAGATAGAGTTGCTAGGAAACTCTGTCCAATCGACAGCCAACACTCCAACATCACAACCAAACATACAGATGCTGGAAGTATGCATTATCTGATGAAATCCCGAGTTCCTACCAACCTAACAGAGACCGGAATTGCGATACTCTGATCACCTACTATCTGCCACCATCTCTTTCTGTCTCTTGTCCAATTCTACTTCTTTTAACTGACAAACCAAAAGCCACTACCAATGCTGAAATCCATGAGTAGGGTCGAAGGCAGGGATGTCCGACCATCTCTTTCCTCATAAAGTGTGTCTGACTTCCTCGTTTTTCTTTTCACATCTCGAACGTCAAACCATATTTGACTCCGCACATTTTCTACACTTTTACCACATCTACACTCACTCACACTTTTACATTGTTTTCGCTTCTTTTCTGTTTTTGCCAACTCAAACCCTAAAAAGCCTGCGACGTTTGGCATAACCCTATTATATTACTGTTGCTTGTGTTATTTTGTCTACTCGAGTCCTAAAAAGCCTGGAAAGTATGGCTTAACCTACAAGTTTGAATACTCTTCAAAATTCCACTATAAATCATCAAACCCAACAAAGTAGAAACTGTGTGTTGCACGGGTGGTTAGGAGGTGCCTAACACCTTCCCCTGTCGTAACCGAAATCATTACCTAGAATCCACGGCGCAAATCAATTTATCCAAATGGGAGTCATTTTGAGACCAAGGGTTCTTCGGAATACCCTACTCATTCTTACGTTTTCATGAGTTCTAACCGACTGTGGATTCTGATGCCTCTTTTCTGCTGGTGGTGACTCTATCCAATATATCAAGTCCAAAAACGTTGTTCGGTCATCTTTGGAAAGGTTTTACACAACCAAAGCAAGCAAATTAGTTAAAGAATCCAATTATTGCAATCATGCACCCCACAAATAGATAAAGCCAAGCGAGAAACCCCAAGCCAAAAGAAAACATAATAAGCCCCTCACCGTCCCAAGCGTAATTGGATATCCACACCCACCTCATTAAAATAATTTCTCCGTTTCTTTCTTAATCTAAATCAAGCATGTGACCACAACTTGGGTCTTAATCCAAAATTCTAACCCAATTATTAAATGTATCAAGTGGTCACGATGTAAATGGAGCTTACTTGACCTAATGCATTTGCCCTTGCACAACACAACGCTGGTGGCGTGGCCTATACCTGAAATATCCAAGCCGTCCATCACGTTCATCTGCCCATGAGAATTTTTTACACAAAATAAATGCGTTCCCTTCATCAGGTGGGCCACCATTTTAGAAGCTGTTAGACAGGTTTGAACACCTCATCTTTCAGTAGTACATCTGTTTCATAAACATCTATGGTCCACCATAAGATTGGATCGACCAACCTAATTTTTGGGAAAGAACATATATACATCATGGTACTCTTCTAAGTGAACGGACGGTAATGTTGCATTAGGTGGCCATGTTGACAGATGGGTAGCGTGTACGTTAGCTCTCTTGTACGACCTGTGGGCTTAGTACATAGCTTCGAGCTCAGCCCTTGTGCCTCTGGTGTATGCTGCAACCGATGTCTCCATTAGAAGGCTAACCACCGCACTCGCCATTTGTCTCTGCATTACAAGCACCCACTTCAGAAGGTGGGCCTGTGTGTGTGTGTGTGTGTTTTGGTATTATGAGAATCATATAATAGTGTCATGAAATCGACCCTATTTCTACTATACATAGAGCCCCTGCATTCGTCTGATTAACCATGTTGATGTTCATGGGAACAAGGGGACAACTACTCAATGTTTATGATCCCCGATATCGTACAGGATTGGTTCTCAATATGCAAGGTTTTGAGACATCACCAGGCTTGCAAATGGATGAATGGACCAAAACAATGGTTTACATTTACTGATCAAGCTCCATTGATTGGACAGTTGGAATTATCTAACGTGTATGATTATGTGACATGGCCCATCAACAAAAAGCTTCCTTTTCTTAATCTTGCACTTCATTTACCAATAAACATGTATCATTTCCAATGGCTGCATGGGAAATATTAAAAGATGTTCGAAACTAGAAAAGGAAAAAACTGAGAATTACCAAATGAGAATGAAAAAGGAAATGCTGAGATCCCAATGAAGAGCTGATTCAAAGCCCTGCAATGGAGAAGTTCGAGAAACTCTCTTTTTAATTAAATACCCATTCCAAAGTACAACTTCACTAATAAAATATTATATTATATTATATTATATTATATTAATACAATATAACATGTTATAATATAGTACCGGATAATGAGCCTAGCATGCTAATCCTACACGCTAGCTTGTGCAATAAAGCTTATGTATATGCCACACATGTTCCAACGTGGCTTGGAAGATCCCAGATCCAATCCATCTATCATAAGGGAACAACTATATTTATGCCCTAGCCCAAGAATCAGGTTGATCCACTGGTCAGGTGGGCCATAGTTTGCAAAACAATGTACGACTCTGAAATACTTGACTGAAAATTTCTAACCAATCCACATGTTTCCAATATTTGGTCTCAAATGCTGAGTGTACCAGATTCCTTACATGTAGAATGTCAGACTGACCAGATGTATAGATTGGATCTCGCACCCATGTTCCTTGATGGCACATATGTGGCGTGTACATGAGCTTTATTGCACATGGGTACGCACTCAGCAAAGCTCTATAATACAATATGAAGAGAAATGCTCCAGTGCTCCTGGTTGCATCAGTTCATTTGGATTGTTCAACCGATGAATCTGAACTGTCCATTAAGTCAAGAACACTAATCGAATGATCTAATCCATTCTTAACTTGATCTTATTTGGGATGACTATGTTTGCCTAACAAAAGTGATTCAGAATCGTGAGCAATCCACGATGGCTCTAACAAATAGCTGGATCAGATTGTTAGTCAGGCCTGATTTTGTGTAAACAATATTGACCGTACAGTATGAGGCTCTTAATCAATGGTTAATGTTTGTTGGATTGATGTGGTCTTTTTAGAGTAGTCTAGGAATCATGGGTTTAGACCTAACGAACAATCTCAATCAATGAATTGGACTGTCCAAGTGGATGGATGTAATTAGGCTCACTATAACTTATAGTGGTCTGCATGGAGCTTTTGTCCAATGTAGTACACGAGAGAAACTTATTCGACCACTTATCTTAAGCAGTCAAGTAGATCACATTGTATGACAAGTCTTATTTGACCACTTATTTTAAGCAGCCTAGGTGTTATCCAGCTGGGCTAGCAGGTGAGACACGATTTGTCTCTAAATCCTAGTGTAAAACTTGTACATAATGCGAAATAATCAGATCATCTATGCATCGAATAATGGAGATTCCATATCTGTAATCTTAAAACCATACCTGATTGGGAAGACATTCCCGATGCCGTCATGTTACCGAGAAGAACTCTTGGTCTTCCGCACCTTATACCTTTAAGAGAACCTCTCAATGGGGACTAGGGTTTTCTCTTGTGTGTTGGTGAGGGGACCAAGACGTATATTTATAGGAAAGAGGGCCAGAGAAGCTTAACCATCACTCTTCTCTCCTCTAGGGTCTCCACACCGTAGGTTTCCATATCTGACTTAATAACCGCGTATAGGGAACACGGTTCAAGCATCCCGCCCCAAACCTATTTGCAATTATCACAACTATAGTAAGGCCCACTAAAACGCTCAATCTAAATAATCCAACAGTCATGATCTAAACCGATGATCATGTGTGGCCCACTTAATGGAGTCTTACACCTAGCTCATCTTCAAAATAAATAAGTAAGACAGATAATAAATAAAATAACTAAAGGAAAAATATATATTTTTGGTCTGCACTGTAGAGATATCCTCCAACGCACATGCAATTATGGTTTAAGACTAGAACGAGTCCCGTGCAACTCATCCGAATCTACTCACACACGATCGGATCCGGATCCAAGCGGATCAACAGCATGACTCATCTCTGACTCAACAAAGCCGACCGTTTCACCACTGACTCAGGCGAGTCGCAATAGGACGCGTGACCCAAGTATCCTTTAAAATATGCATGCACCATTGCTCCATGATTGGAGCAATTCCATGTTCTTGATCTCACAATAATAATAATAATTTTTCAGTTCTGACTCAGTTACGCAAGTACACATGAATATGCATAATATGCATACCGTAGACGTACACACGTCCACATTCATGGGAATCCTCTTTCCTGTAAGGATTTTCTTATTTGCGGATGTATACCTTCCTCTTTCTAGGGATTTTCTTATGAGATTTGGACCATACCAGCACTGTAGTAGCGTGCAATTCCCCCCTTGTCTACTCCTTCAAACTAATGCCAGTTGTAGCCTTCCAAAGATTTTTTTCTTTTTTTAGACAAAACTACCCTCCATCATCTTGAGCAACTACCTCCATAATCTTAAGCCCGCCTAACAGGTATTAATGGTGGAAGAATGGATTGAGCTGGATGGTACAGAAATTGCAGTGAGGCCCGTTGTAAGGCAAGTTTTCGATTCACACCTCCCATAACTTTCACGATCTCATTATAATATATAATGCCAAAATTCATTAGATGAAGAAGACCACACCACAAGAAATATTGGGAGTTGTCTGAGACCATTGAAAACTTGTTAAAGGGCCTCGGACTTATTGGATAAATATGATATTTATTTTTTTTTTCCTTCACCCACGTTTCTGTGTATGAATAGGTTGAAATATGACATATAAATATAGGGTAGGCTCCACAAAGCTTAGTGTGTACCGTAATCAATTAGTCGCATATCTGTACCACTAAAAAAGCTTTTGTGAGAAACTTTCGACAGTTACATTCTTAATACAAAAATTTGCATCCATTTAATCAAGTGGCCCATCAGATGGTAGATCCAATCCATTTATAATGTCTATGGCCTAAGATTTCATTGAGAATGTGTTAGATTCACGCTCTTTCAAGCTACTGGTCACCCATAATGATAAAAAAAAAAAAAAAAAAGGCCAATGATTTCTGAAACAATATATTCTTCTTTATTGTGTTGTGGGCCACTTAATCGGAAGATATCTATCATTCTCTAGTTAGTCACATTCCTCAAAATTCTAGAGAAAATGGATAGAGTGGATTTGGCTAAAAGTTGAAAATGGGGCCCATAGAGATTGTACGTCTACCAACACATGACACATGACAACTTCGAACCTTAACACATGACAACCTAGACCTTAGACCTTATCAACCTTAACCCTTAACACACAACAACCTAGACCCTGTCAACCTCGACCCTAGACCATGTTAACAACCTAGACCCTACCAACCTCGACCCTGACCCTTAACACATGACAACATGAACCCTTAATACATGACAACATTGACCCTTAGCATATGAGAACCTCGATACTAGTTTGTATGTGTTAAGATTTGAGGATGACATAACTATTCAACCCAGGCAATACATTATAAAATTTAAATATTGTCTCCTTCATTGTCTTCCACATGACAACTACAACAATCCCTTTCCACCTCAAATCCCTTCCAACAATCACGTTTCCTAACGACAATCACTTCTCCCCATGACAATAACCATGACCATCTCTCTATCCACAACCAAAAGTGTTTCTTTCATCTCTAAGAAATTGATATTTCGCAAAAAAATTAATTAAAAAATTCATTCAAAATGCCTTCCACATTTAGTGGCTTCCATCTGTAAGAAACGTGATCGTTAGAGCAAACTAAACACTCATTTTTAGAGTCTTAGAAGTTGTTGGCCACTATATGCCAGAGAAGTTGATGGTGGTGACTGTGTGTCGAAAAATGCAGTCGAATGAAGTGGTGGTGGGTCCCTAAAAGACATGCTCAAAAAAGAAGAAGAATGGTATCAAGAAGACAATAATGGGTCCTTAAATGGCCTTCAACCCTACCTAAAGAGTCTTCGAACCACGTCTCTAGGGGCCATCATGAGGTACATCTCGAATCAATTCCATCCATAGAAGTTGGAATTTAATGAAAGGCCATAATACAAAGAATGACCCACATCTGCAGATCAGGTAGACCACACCACATGAAAACAATTAGCAACAGTTGTCGAGTCTTGTGGGTCATAAAGAGTTTGTATCGACATAAAATTACTACATTCCCAAAGAAATGGTGAGCCACAAAGAAGATGAACGGATTGGATCTACCTTCCAATGGACCCAATCACTAGGTCATGATCATGGTCATAATATGCCTTAAGAAGCTGCATTCTAGATTTCAAAACAAGGGCATTTTCGTCCACTAAAAATTCAAAAATGGATCAAAGGGTCAAGCTAAGAAAAAATTTAAAACTCTTTTCCTCAAATAAAATTTAGCCATTCCACAATCTAGTACGGTCAAAATCCTTTTTCCTATTTGCGGATGTATACCTTCCTATTTCCTAGAGGGATTTTCTTATTTGTGGGTGTATTACCTTGGTGCACAGCGATCGACTACATGAGGTTTGCTCAAATACATCCATGTATTTCAATAAAATACATTGAGACTCTAGCCCTTTTCCCCGACTCAAACTGTTTATTTGATATGGCTTGAATTAATCCTCAGATTTAATATTTCAAAGCAAAAGACCCAAATATCAAATAGGTTTAAATGATGCGAGATTTTGTATTTTTGACTTTGGACCATACAAAATGATACTTGGATGGCAAATAAACACATGGGGGGGAGACGCCCACCTAGACCTGAGTTCCCGTACTAGTGGTCGGTTGCAGATACTAGATGGTCTTACCCGTGGTCGGTATGATCGTTCCTAGTCAAAGTAAAAGACCCAAATATCAAATAGGTTTAAATGATGCAATTGAGACTTTTTTATTTTTTACTTTGGACGATACAAAATGATACTTGTCATATAAATAATTTGGATCATTGGATGGCAAATAAAGACATATGGTGGGGAGACGCCCATCTAGACCTTAGTTCCTGTCATGGTCGGTTGCAGATACTAGATGGTCTTTACCCGCGGTAAGATCACAGGGAGACGATAAAGAAGAGAGAGGAAGCAAACCACGACTGCCTACCCTTCAACACATGTTTTAAGACGGCGACTCGGTCTCTCTGAAGCTGAGGCATACCTGACGAGTCAGGTTGAGTCACCAATACGGGGCCTAAGTTGCAGTAATCCATACCATTAGTCCGTTGCCTCACATCATGGGTGGTTAGGATCCAAGGGATCCTTCTTAGAAATGGCCCACTCTCAACTGGGAAAAACCCCAGAATTGATGACAAGGATATATTGTCCCCTAGATTCTGAAAATTATTTGGAACCGATGATCTTCCCCTTGATGGTAGGAAAAAAAAAAAAAACAGATGTGAAAATGTGGTAAGGCATGTTGCATGCAAGTGGCATGGAATATTAGTATATGTGAATTTAGACCGTCCACATATTATCCTTATTCTGATATCTTTGTTTAATTCTGACCGCTACCATTTTCTCTTCGAAGACTTTTTGATGGCTACAGAACAATTTTTTTACGGCCTTGATTAACGGACATGTGTGCTAAATTGCACAATGAATGAGTCCACGCACAGAATGGTCAACACACCGTAGAAATCCCTGGAAAAGTGAGTACGGCCATTCACATGCATGCACACATCTGCTGACCGCTGAACGCATGAGATAGATGTGCCTTCTTCCCAAGTGTCCTCGTGATGGGCCCCACTTCAGATTGCGCACGTTAAATCCAAACCTCTAATTAATGTTGAGTTTGGACTATTGGCCTTTATCGCTTAGTCATCCATTCGTTCACCAACGATTGGCCAGTCGTTTCGATAAAAAGGAGCAGTGCCAATATTCTTTCACGGTTTGGATGGTCCAGATTCAGGAACTTATTTGCCACCTGTACAGTGGCTTTGTACATGAACATGGAATCAAACTCTGCCGGAGTATCAAATCCCAACAAACACATGGAGATATCCAAGCCGCTCATCATTCATTATCCACTACCTAGCTACATGCATTAGCCCCCTGTCAGGCTGATCTAATCCTAATGTGGAACAACAAATACTTGAGAAAATGGACTGACGAGTGAAATGGCCAATAGTCCAGTTCAACATACACGTGTTCTTGCTCTATTGGTAACAGTTCAAATGTTTCCGTTTCTTCTCAGGCATGTCTGGATGCATGGAATCAAAAGGGGAAAAAAACAAATAAACAAACAAACAAACAGAAATGGAAAAAGTCTTCCTTTGATATGATAATTTGACATATTTGGATAGCGAAGCGGAACAGAAAATTCCACGTAAGAATTACTATACTTTTTCATGGTAGTACAATAAATCATGCGACTGTTGTCATACAAGTTAAAAAATTTCAACTGTCATTTAGCTCAATCCATACAAAAATATGTTGAGGTGAACCATTAAACAAATTTGGATTTTATCTTTGCCCAAAATTAAAATTTTGTATTTGTCTTTAAAGTTTACTTTTCCATGAACACTTTTATGTAGCTGATAAAATAATTCATTATTCCTACACATATGATTATTACATCAAGTGTTCATGTACTACTAGTCTAATTGTTCATCTTCTTCAACACTACATTTTAATGGTAAGGTTTACTTCTCTACATCATCTTAAGCATAGTTTGCATACTCACTATAATCATTGTGCAATTTTTCTCTACACTGAGATTTTTAATGCCCATTTTTTATATAATGGTGATACTGAATATGAGATTTAGCATACTTATTTTTATGCTTCTAGGTTGGAGGTATTTTTTCTTCTTTTGTAGAGAGATTTTCATATTCCTTAAAGACAGAATTTGATCTACCACCCTTTCCTTAGCCTGTTCGACAACCTCTACTGCATTGAAAACTACCTCTTTCATTGATAGAAATCCTACTTTGCAATGCTAGCTTGCTCTATGGTGTTAGCTGATTTTTTTATTCATCCTATTCTCATGTGGACATAAACAATCAGTCAACCCATGAACTAACATGTTTGATAAAGTAATACATTCTTCAATTGCCACAATAACCTAATTAAAACGCTTGGTCATGAATCTTATCATTTTCTCCATGATCCATAGATCATCAAAGGTTTTTCCATTTACCATTAACTGATTCACTACAGCCAAAACACGAAATAAGTAATCTGAAATTGATTCAGAAAAAAATTATATTAAGGATTCAAATTCCCTTCTGAAGGTTTATAACTTTACACTCTTAACTTTTGTGTCACTTTTATAAAGCTTTGCAAAATACCTCACTCTTCTTTTACTGAATTTACTCACGATTTTCAATAAAAAAAAAAAAGATATTAGATTCATATATTGAGTGCTAGATCAAATAAAAGGCCAAGTTGATCCATCCTTCTTTAATTTTTTTCAGTTTTTACTTCTATGTTTGTTGTAGTGTATACCAAACTTCTTTAAATCAGTTACTTCTTGTGACCGTCCACTAATCTCCAAAGATTTTGGGATTGAAAAAAAAAAAAACATTTGAATGCTCCAATGAACATAATCCTTTCCACTAAATCGTACGTGGAAGTTGAGTTTCAAGTGTATTATTTGATACCTTGTCTCAACCTATATAAACGCGTTAAAAAAAAAATGAAAACTTTCGTCAATTTTACACGAACAAGAAGGCACTTTATTTACATACCAAAATTACCATGTGTTCATGAAAAATGAACAAAGAATACCTTCTTGTGCCTTAGCTCTAATACTGCAAGTGTGACTTAGAGAAAACCAAACCCTTTCTTCTCCTTAAGTCATTTTATCTCTCACACATGAGTACACAAAAGACAAGAGAATAAGAAAATAAAAATCTTTATCGCTTGTTTAAAAAACAAAACGACTAACCTAGTTGTACCATATAATTGGAATTCAAGTTTACATTTCTAATGTTGATCAATTTTGTGGGGAACTTCCCTAAGCGTGATTAATCAGACACTCAGGCTCTCCCTACCTCCATTTTGGATCTTTTCGTCTAAGGCCTGTTTGTTTCAGTGTAAAAAGAGGCAAATGCATGCAATTTGATATAAGTTAGTAATTGTTATCATTTATCTTTGTTTGATAAGAGTGTAGAGGAAGTGTATTTACTTTTTGTAAAAGCCTTTGAAAAAGATTGCCATCCATTCATGGGCCCTATTGTGATGTCTGTGGCATATCCACACCGTTCATTCATTTTCTCGGAACATTTTAAGGTTTGAGCCAAAAACCGAGGTTGATTCGAAGTTAAAGTGGCCCACACCATAAGAAATTATGGTTGTAAAAGGTTTTTAATAATAGGCATTCAACCAATTGTTTCGTGTGGCGTGGTCCACCTCATCTTTGGATTTGTCTCGATTTTGGGTTCATGTCCTAAAATCACCTTGCGAAATGGATGGATAGAGTGGATAAGACACATGTATCATAGTGGGCTCCACATGAAATTCAAACATTCCTTGATTTTAGTGTACTTGAAAATGTGTAAGGAATTACTGATAAATAATCATTTCTCATTTACTTGTATTTACATTATGTAATTATTGCCGGCCCTAACATTTACTTGAATTATTGCAATTCAATTATAAGAAAGTGGTCCCCAGTCGATTGTACCATCGTTTAGGACTTATCAGAATGTGGTAAATTGAGCTCACATACGTGGAGGTCTGATGTGAACAAATGCTAAAAAATGCTAAAAAAAATAACCAGTTTTACGTCCAACTTGCAGGGGAGGTTTAAGAACTTAGCAGGGGAGGATGACAAATGCTAAAAAATGCTAAAAAATAACCAGTTTTACGTCCAACTTGTTGCTTGTGAGATCCATTATGGTGTTTGTATAACATCCTACCAGGGTATTCCTACCATGAAAATGAAATGGCCCAAAAATCAGGGTCAATCCAACTATCTGGTGAGCCATAATATAAAAAACAATGCACAACCGTCCAAAAACTACCCCACATTCATATGAGTCCAATTTAGATCAAAAAGATTTTTGGGGCGTCTCATTTTATTTCAGGGTTCCATGGTCAAACGATGAGATGGCATACAAACACCACAATTGGGTTCAACACACCAACCAGTTTGAAATACAACTGTGTTTGCGCATTTCTCATGGATGACTTGCTTAGTTGGAAAATAAGGCTTGGGAGTGGGATCATCATCATCACCTGAGCCTCATCCTAACTAATTCTATTGAGAAGGCATGGCAGTAGAAAGAAGAAGAATTATTCTCTTTTTCTAAAGTTTGCAATGTGATCAGCCCCTAAAAGTGACTTACCTATCAATAGTTTCTGTTTTTATTTTATGTTTGTGGCTTCCCACAATTTCTTTTCTTTTCTATTTTTCTAGGTATGGTGGCATCATAACAAGTGGATCCCTTGGTAACCATATGAGTGACAAGATTTATGTGGGATTTATTTATATATCTCGCATTGACGGTGAGACCTATCATATAGATGGGTCCATCATATAAATGGCTTAAGGTGCCCTCTCATCTATAGATGGTTTTGGTCATTGAAAAGAATCCAGATCCAATGGCAAGAGTCACAAGAGATGCATTTTAGCAAACCTCCAAAGTCAATGAGTTTTTTTTTTTTGTTATATATATATTAAGAAACAAAAGAAAGGAGCCAGAGAGAGCCTCCAAAGTCAATGAGTTGTTTTACCTGAGGTTTGCTATGTAGACTCTGCCCATCAAAAGTAGGCACAAGTGCTAATATGGAACACCAGTGCAAGATCCGAGTTTTCCATATAGTTGGAAATAATTTTTAGACCTACCTAATATCTCATACGGTGTTTACATTTTTACTGCTCAGGTGGCACACAATGCACGGAGTAAATTGATGGTTAAAATACTTTATTCTAGCCATCCATTTGTTTTGATATGTTGTGGCCCACCTGAGGTTTGAAATGACTTTAGTCCAGAAGTTAAAAATCGCAAACACGTGGATTTGTAGGGCTCCCACACGCGTGTGCAATTAATTGTACTTCACCACATAAGAAAAATCTCTTTTACAGACCGCATGCCTATTTTCATATAGCTGAGTGCATTTGTGAACATAGAAAGCATTCCAGAGAACCACATATTGGGATTCCTCAAAGCTAGTAATTTGAGAGAGAATGTGTTTCCGCAGGTTTCGATCTAATTTCATTTACGCACCATAAAAGATAAGAAACACCACATTTCATCTCTTCATTAACTGAACGAATTACTACCTTTTAAATATATACAAATATCATACGGAGGTCGACCCATCCATTTTACAGAATTGGTTTATTTTTAGTCTAATAACAGCGTCTGAAATGGGTTTATATTAGTCTAATAACAGCATCTGAGTTTCGTTTTCATGGGCGAACAATCCCTTTGCCTCCTTCACGTGACCCAACAGCCCTCAGTGATGCAGCTCCTCTCGGTCTCTTTCTAACGGTCGCCAAGGTTGCATTTCTAGACTGGACACTGATTGTTTGTTCGCCTCCATCGTCTACGCTCATAGATATTTCTTCACTTGTGACTGTTACGGCTGTTCCAAGCACTGTATCATGCATGTATGCTACATCCAATGCCTCCACAGCAAGGCCAACAACTGCGCTCTCCATTTTTGTCTGCAATATAATCACCCACTTGAGAACAACAATGCTATAGGCAGGAAACAGTATAGAAGAAGGCTTCGGTTTTATAATGTTATCAAAGAAAAGGGAAATCAAAGGTGACTGCCCCAATCACTACGATACATGTGGAATAAAAAATAAATAAAATACATGTGGACCATGTGATGGGACTATTCATTTGATTGACTGCAAGCCATTGGTAACGGTTTGTGGCCGTGATAGCAGTTTGGTTTAAACCAAATCCTTGCTATATATGGGGGAGAACTATCTATAGTGTATGCCATGGACAGAGTTATAGCCGTGTGATCATCTGGCTGCAAACCAATGATCAAACCAAATAACGATTTACATTTAATGAACAAAAGTCCATCGACTGGATGGTAAGAACCATTTAATCAGAGTCAATTTTTCATAACTTAGCCACAAAAGCTAAGATATTAATCTCTCTTTTAATTTAAAAAAAAAAAACAAGCTTAAAAGATTAAAAGATGGTAGGAAATTTGAAGGAATAGACTGAGAGTTAATTACCTTTGAGGAATGAGATTGAGAAAAGCAAATGCTAAGATTCTAACAAGGAAGAACAGACTCAAAACCCCTTCTGTGGAGAGAAGTATGACAAATGATCTTCTTATATAACACATTCCAAACTACAACTCAGCAAATAGTGTTGTAATATAATATAGCAGATAGAATATTAAGTGCCATTCAACGCCTTTTTTTTTAATTGGGGCGAGTAGGCACGCGAATCATGCTTTCTGACTTCACACGGACTCTCTGACTTTAGTGGATCTCTCTCACATGGCTGTGACTATTACCCTCGGCATGGTCAAAACTGCAACTGTGCCATCTTCATCATGGTTAAAAGACTCAGTGACTCGGTCAGCTTGTTCAGCCCTAAGCTGAATCATGACTCACCTAAGTCAGGCATGACTCAGGGGTAGTGATTTGTGGTATCAAACCAGATCGGGTCCGTCTAGTCCGACTCAGATGAGTCTTAAAACTATGATCTTCATAAATATTTTCGTAAGTGCTGGTTTTAGTATCTGGGGGCATCTGGATGCAAATGGACCAGAATCATCTGTAATACCTGCTTTACACAACCCATAAATAAATAAATAAATAATATATATATATATATATATATATATATATATATATATATATATATATATATATATATATATATATATAAACAACCTTTGTGGGGCCCATCATATTGCATATGTAACATCCACTTTTGTCCATCGAGTTAATATCAGCTGGACCCGGGACTCGGGTGGATCACACCACAGTGAACAATGGGAATGGGAGGCCACCATGGTGTGTGTCTAATGTCATCATACTCGTTAGTGTAACTCACTAAGATGAAGTGAATATACAAAAATCACCCTGATCCAAAACTCATATAGGCCTGCATGAATTTAGAGGTTTTAGGAGCAATTTTTACATTGTTCCTCTTGGTATGGCTCATCAGCATTCTCCATTGAGATAATGTTTTGTATGAACAATTCAAATAAGATTTCTGACCTGGTAGAGCCGGAGTGGATTTACAGATACAGGCCCAAAAGAGCTTGGGTGTAAACCGGTTGTTGTCCATGCAAATGGGTTGAGTCAACCTGATGGATCATTAGACCTAACCCGGCAATTAGTGAATTTGGATCCAAATTTTAGATGCATGGGGCAAGTCTGGGTTCAAAACTTTGACCTGAATGCGTTGGGCCTGAGACAATTCAAAATCAAGCATGGCCTAAGATAGCGTGGTTTTTAAGGGCCCGTTTGGATGCCATCAAATAAGTTACTTTTTCTACTTACAGTAGTAAATAAGTAACTTCTTTCAGATAAGTAAGTTTGGTTTATGATAATTAATAAGATACTTTTTTACTTAAAAGTGCATAATCACTTCACCTAATATTTTTAACTTTTTTACTTTTTCATGAGTTATTGAGGAATAGGAGAGGTGAAAGAGAGGAAAAGGATAAGCACCTCGTTTACCATTAAGGCAGGCCCCACATAAATAGAGGGTGCATGTGATAGGCAGTGGATATTGAAGGTGGGCCCCACATGATGGATAATAACATTGACGGTTGACCCTACCTGATGGATGACCAACATCAGAGGCAGGGTCCTACATAATGAATAGTGCACATTAAAGGTCAGGCCATAATGATGAATTGCCCACATCAAAGGTTGGCTCCACATTGAAGGTGGGGCCCACATGATGGACAGTCCACATCAAAGGTGGACACCACATGATGGGCAATTAATAATGGTGGGCTCCACATGATGGATGATCCACATTAAGGTGGGCCCCACATGATGGACGGTCCACATCAAGGGTCAGGCTAATGAAAATGGCCCATATCCAAGGCAAGCTCCACATGATGGATAACTCACATGAGAGGTGGACCCATATGATGGATGGTTCGCATCAAAGTTGGACACCACATGATGGGCGGCAGATATTGAAGATGGCCCCCACATTATGGACAATAACATTGATGGTGGGCCACACATGATGGATGGCCAACATTAAAGGTTGGCTCTACCTAATGAATGTTGCACATTAAAGATCGGACCCTAATGGTAAATGGCCCACATCCAAAGTAGGTCCCACATGATAGATGACCCACATTAGTGGGGCCACATAATGAACAATCCACATTAAAGGTTGGCCCCACATGATGGACAGTGGATATGAGGGGGACCAAATAGACTTTAGGAATGATTACTTATAATGTTGGAAACCAAGCATGCTTAATTTTCTACTTTTTGGATGATAATTATGTTTTTCGCCAAACATGTTTATCTGCTAATTAAGTAGACACCACGATAAATTACTTATTAAATAAATAGCTTATTTTAAGTAACTTACAATCCAAACGGGTCTAAATGATTCATTTTTTTAAGGCAATGACTTTGGAAGGTATTAAATGGCTCAATTTGGGTCATCCTAATATGGACCATATGGATAGTTCCCAATGCTGAAGGGTCTTGTGTCCCATGTACAATGTCCTGGTTGAATGGCTATAGTTTTGGGTGTCCCTGCCTCGTAGTAAATGGTTTTCAAACTTGAATTTTGCAACCTCAGCCTCCTGTTCTCTCACTTTATATTTTGCATGTATTCTTTCATAATATCTATGGATGACAATGGCGGGAGATAAATTTAGCCTAATTGAAGTTTTGGGCCTTGATTTGAGTGAAATGGTGGAACAAGATTCTTGTAGCCAACCCTAATTAATTGAAATAAGGCTTAGATTACCGTGAATCTCTAGGGATAAACCATGAAATTTGAAAAAAAAACAATTAAGCTTAATCGAATTCTGTCAAGAGTCGTCATGAAAGATTCAGTTTGGTCAGATGTGTCAAAAAAACACTTGTATATTATTTATTTTAAATCTTAAATACATACGGCAAATTTTAAAAGAGAAAAAGAAAAACCCAAACAAGTACTGACTCTGATTGATTCCACAGCATTCCACTCCAGTCGAGAGTTTTTTTTTTTTTTTTTTTTTTTTTCTTTCACTAAGAAAAACTAGTTACCCCCCATCTGACCGATAGAAACCTTAATCTATCAATGTTTTTGGAATTTTATTCTCAAACTCTATTTTTCTAAAGTCTTCGTTCTTATAATAATAATGCGCGCATCAACACATATCATTAAATTAGGGTACTTTTGTTTATTACTGATCATGTTATTCTTTCTTTTTTTCTGCATAAATTATACACAATGAGTTTCGTTAAGCCCACACATAGTTCTACATGTGTGTCCCAAATAGCAACATAACACGTGTCAGCATCAATGCCTTGCATCAGGTGGCCATCCCGCTTATTGGGAACCTGAGGAAGCAAACTCATAGTGGAATCAATTGAAGGTAATCAGAATCTCACTAAGCAAATCAATACGCATGAGACCATCCCAATTTTACATGGAAAAACCCTTTGCGGGAAAAAAAAAAATCAAGGAACATAGCAAATCACCATGAAAACGAAGTTACAAGAGACGAAGAATAACTTACCCATATCAAAGCCCCATAAGAAAAAACCCTAGTTTTTTCTCTTCCTAGAACTCTCTCAACCCTTAAACGCAATCTAGGATACCCTAATCCCACAATTACAGTACCTCATTATATAGTAATAAACCAGAATTAGAAACATTTCGAGTAAAACTGCACTAAACAGCACGCTAGCCATTGGTCGACCGACCCGAACGTTCGGGCAACCGAACATGGCCTAATATGTCCAAAGAGTAACTATCTCATCCGAAGTATTTTCGGGTGACCGAGCTAACGCTCGTCAATCTACCGAAGACCCCCTTATTATCTGATTGAAGAAATCTCCAACACCGCCATGTTGATGAAGTGGTCCAACTACACATGTACTTGGTGTAAAATATAAGGCTTTATTTTAAAAATATGGACGTCCACCAGAGGTGGAGTTCTCAAACGATACACAATGGATTTCTAGGATCATCTCTCCGTGAGGCATTTCGTGTGTATTTCATCCATGTGAAGGCCTACAGCGAAATGCATATTTCATCCATGTGAAGGCCTACAGTGTTGGCCTGAACAACGGTCCCCACTCATATATATGAACCGGGGCATAAGACTATTGATTTTCTAGCGCATCAGGTCCTTGTAAGTTTTCTATATAGTAGGGCCGACTGATCAATGGTTCAGATTTAAGTACAAATGCAGATTCATGTGTGGATTGATCAGTGGACTCCACTATAAACGTGATCCATAGAAATAAAGGGATTGCTCGTCTACATTGCCTATGGCAATATTGTAGTTAAACATGAACTCTGGCTATCCAAGCTGTGTGGAGCAAGAGGGGTTGCAGTGTTTTGATGGGATTCAAACACTACAACACCCACCTACGAATTTATATTTAAGGAATGCTAGGTCTCTAATCCAAAATACACTGAAAACGAGTTCCCATCTAAGGTTTTCTCTACAGCAATTCCAGGAGAGGAAGATCCAAATCTCAAACTCGAGATGGCCCACCAAACATGTATGTCTTTATTTCAGATTACTCGATCTACATATCCGATGCACTGATCGGTCCTTCTATTCCACAATATATGATTTCTTACGGTTGATATCAGAGACCACATAGCATTGGTTATGTTAGATTAATTCAGATTGTTTAATCAATTATAATTTAGGGACATATCTGTGTTTGAATCATGGTACAATCAAGATCAGATCAGGCCATTATATTTTTTTATCTGCATCCGGCAACCAAGAATGACGGTCTATACCCATCAACGGGCTTGTGAAACCAGCATTAGGATCCCCTGTATTTGCAATCCAGGGCTACCAAATCTCCAGAAGTGCTCCCACCATACAAGATAAACATGTTGATGATAGATACATTGGATTCCGGCATCAGGTTGCTGGTGGCACCACAACAGAAGAAGACCGGCTGGAAACGCGGCTAGGGTTTTGGAAACCCCTCTTTTGCTCGAATAGAGACCGGAAAATGGGTCCACTAGTGGGCTTTTTTTTTTTTTTTTTTTTGTTAATGTCTTAGTTGGGCCAGCGCCCTTGAGTAATTACCGGGCCTTCTCATCCACCGTTGAGGGCCCATCAGGGCCGTTTAGCATGTATCTTCAGGCTTCACCTGCAAGTCCCATACATAGGGTGTTGGCTCGAGGCCGCCACTTTCAGAGGCCTGTGACCATTCAGAATTATAGATGTGATCTTCTCGATCAGCAAGCTTCAATTATGAAAACTGATCCATACTAGCAAAGAACCAAGCATATAGTTCTTATTGTATATAGTGGGCCATTGATGAATGTAGATTCAATGGTCTTCTCCCTAATGGTCATGCATCCATTCATATAACAGATCTGGTCCATTCTTATGCATAATGTAGGCATGCCATTTGGATCATTCATCGGGTGCATGATTTATAATTGGTTCCATCATTATATTCCCCCTTGGTTCAAACACAACGTACACGAAGCAGCAACCATCTAAAACACAGTATTTTCATCTCCACCGTTCATTTGATTGCAGCATATATTTGCCACGTGTACACTGGAAATAAAACTTTTCCAGAGTATCCAATACCAACAAACACTAATCGACATCCAAGCCGCTCATCAGTCACTACCCACTTTGTAGATTCTTCAGTGCAAAAATCTGGCTGATCTATCGATAATTTCCGCCACACATGAATGGAGAGAAATGAAGGGTTGAAATTGACCATTGGTCCAATCAGACATACAAATGTGGCCTATAAGGTAAGATCACTATCCTAATGCATGACCATTGCATCCATGGCATGATTCCTCCCTGATGAACGACTTGGATTTCATACACATTTGCCATGATGCCACGTGTCAGAAGCGAGTATTACCAGAAAAGCAAACTCCGCTTGCGAGTATCACTCCTCCCGCCATAACATCGTCTTTTAAATTCAAAAGTCGCCAATCTCCCCGCCATATGCTCTCTCTCTCTCTCTCTCTCTCTCTCTCTCTCAGGCAAGAAGATAATGGAGGAAGGTCTGATTTCGTTGGATCGATGGAGTGAACCATCGCAGGCTTATTTCCTGTCGCACCTACACACGGACCACACCAAAGGCCTGTCCCGCAGATGGAAAAGGGGCCCACTCTTCTGTTCTTCAATCACAGCTAAGCTCTTACCTGCAAGGTTCCCGGGTTTTGATATCTCCCTTCTCCGAGTTCTGGAGATCGGAACGCCGCATTCTGTTTCTTTGGTCTCCCCAAAATCTGGATTGGAGATTACTGTTCGAGTCGTAGCCATTGATGCTAACCACTGCCCTGGTATACTTTCTTCTTCCACACAGCTGAGACGTTCATCAAGTGGGTCCCACTGGAACATGCCGACGATGAAATCAGGCCGCTCTGCTCATCAGGAGATCTATTGTGTAGGACAATAATGGGGGATCGGCATGTTTGCAGTGGGGCCTAACTGGTGAATGACCCAGATCTCGTGATTCCTGTCAACGTTCGAGACACGATTTAGAATGAAAATCATCATACGCATCCTGGATATCAAGGTGTCACCAAGCATGCCTTAATTTTTTGAATTTCCTTCCCGGGATTGCAAATTGTCAAACCAAATGGCGTTTGAGGTTATTGAGGCATAGGGTACATTTGATGTTTCGGTATGGATTATTTTTCCCATTTCAGAGTTTGCATTGTTTGTGCGGGCTGTTTTCATAAATTTAGAAGATGCTTTTCAAGTGTTTGAGGCAATTACACAGTGTGAAACACATGTTGTGAAGGATTGATCATTGGTGTGAGTGAATCTTATCACCTGTCCTATTAAAAACCAACTTTAGCGGCGCCCTGTTCTGTTCCTGGTTGATAAGCCAACACTCATCTACTAGATTATTCATTTGCATGTCACCATATGTGCCACTTGTTGGGGATAAGAACGTCGGCAGCGGAAGCAAAAGCCGAACAACAACACAACAGAATATTTGAATCTCACGAGCAACACAACGCAACCAATCACACAAGCATTCAACCACGAGACAATCTGATTTTACGTGGAAAAACCCATCAAAGGGTAAAAAACCACGGCACAAAGCCATCTACTATGATTTAGAAGATCATAGAGATTGACAGCCCACAAGCAAGAAAAACCCAGAGAAAACCCAAGCTCTCTCTCTCTCTCTCTCTCTCTCTCTCTCTCTCTCTCTCTCTCTCTCTCCCTCATCTCTCTCTCTCAAAACACTCTCCCCTCTTCCTAACACACTTAGGAATCCTTGGACACCTTAGGATTGCTTCTAAGTCCGGATTCATGCCATATATATAGCAAACAATCCCAATTTAGAAACACCTTATGTAGATCCACGTATCTGCGTAAGAAAACGCGTACACGGCCAACCGGTCAGACATAGTACAAAAACAGTCCAGAGGAAAAAACATACAAAAAAATTGTTACGCTGCCTTACCACCAACCGGTCGGAGCCCCCTACAGACCGGTCGCCCGATCGGTCTAAGTACCCAAAACGTGCACAATTTGAAGGCTCCTCCAACACCACTGTGGCATAGGGACTTGTGATCCAAGCTGCCCATCATGTAGGTCCCACCATGTATATCTCCAGCCCAGGAAAACAGGCTGGTGCTCTCTTCTAGTAGTCCACAATGTTAGAAATAGTTGGACAGCTTAAAAAAACTTACCTTGAAATTTTATTCTGTACTTGCCATTGGTTAATTGTGAATCTTGAGGCATAACAAGATTCGTGTAGCTCACCCTAATTAGTTGGGATAAGGCTTTGATGATGATGATTATTAAGTTTTTATTCTGTCTGTTTCATTTGTAAACTATGGCCCAACTTTTGATCCCACGGCCCGGTTTTTATGCCACGGCATCAAAACAATGTGACTCACCTTGGATCTTGTTCTCATTTACCACACTGGCATATGCGGTGGCATGTAGATGAGATGCCTTGTATATGCATGTGAACTTAACAAATAACAGGTTCCTGATTCTATATATTTTTATGTTTGAATGATTTCAGAATTTTGTATTTGAGAAACTACTTATCTATCAATATTTTCCATTTTTTTTTTCTTTTAGGTCTGGTAGCGTTGATCAAGTGGATCCTACTTCCAATTACCATCTGATTGACAAGATTCACCCATAGCAAAATTCTGTTGTGGGTGGTTCTGCTTGTTCGGAATCCAGTTCTGTATCTATTGACTTTTGCATTATATAAGTTGTTGCTGTTGCTTATACAAGCGAAACTACTTAGTTTTGTCATGCGTGCATAAAATAAAAAAAAAAAAAAAAAAAAAAAAAAAAAAAAAAAATCCGGACTGGGTCTAACTACCATTTATTCAGTAGCAGACAGCAACAGGAAGCAGGCCCCACTTGATCCCACCACTTCCTAAAAGGTCAAATAAAATTGGGCCCACTTCCCGCCATCATCAAATCCAGACTGGAAATAGTGATACCATTCACCAATAGCAAAACTTTTTCTGCATGGGTGTTCCACACTGGACCATTACTGCCAAAGGATTTCCTTTTGTTCAAGGTTGGTTTTTGTGTTTTGTGGGCAGGTGCTGTCATGTACTTGTTTCGTGGGGAATTTGGATCCATGCTATACACTGGTGATTTTCGCTGGGAAACAACCAGTTACAGGACACAGATAGCAAAGACAATGCTCCTCAATGCTCTTGGGGGTGATAAAGTAGGCATGCTTTACTTAGACAACACTTACTGCAATCCAGGGTTTTCTTTTCCTCCCCGGAAAGTTGTTGCTCAGCAGGTTTGCTTCTATACCTTTCACTCATAAAGATTCTACCAAGTTGCTTCATTGTTAGAAGTTTGCTAGCCCAACACGTACCTCTTCATGTGGCTAGGTGTGTCATTCTACCAGCTGACCCATGTATCAGGTGGGACCCACTATGTAGATCATCTAGCCAAAACCATAGCCTGACCAACTATTAGGTAGGCCACATTTGAATGAAAACAATGATGGTCTAAATAATTCGTGAGTTTTGTTTGTTTAGACCATCCATTCATCATTCCGAATATCAGTATTGCTAGGGCATGTTATTCGTTCATATGCAGCAGTAAAGATAAATAGGAGATAAAGTAGGACTTCAGAGATATATTACAAGCAATTTTATTTGGCAATTGTTTCCATTGTGTGATTGACATAAAAAAAAATCTATTGCATATTTACAAAATTGTTACATGCTAATTGAAAAAAAAAATTGGGGTCTCCTACAAATTCTTTTCATCTTGGTTGAAATCACAGGCGGTTGACATCATTGCTTCCCATCCTGATCATGATGTTGTCATTGGCATCAATACCGTTGGAAAAGAAGATCTTTTGCTCCACATTTCACGTGCTTTAGGAACAAAGGTTATCTTGCTCTCATGCATTTCACGTACTTTAATCCACGTAGATAAATTGAAGTATAAGGCTGCATTTGGATGTGCTAGTGATTTGATTTGCAACAATTGGGTTTCTATAAAGTCAAAATGGCATAAGTTCAATTGCCTTAGTAGCTGGGAGTGTAAACTCTTCTGACGAGAAGTAGGTGGGGGATTGCATCTTACCACGAGTGCTTGGCGAGGAAGTGACCCTGACACCCTACCAAAAACAAAAAAAACAATTGCCTTAGTATAGATGCTAAGGGAGTAGGAGTAGCTCTAACTTGCAATAATGTTACTTTCAAGTTGAACTTAAAAGGCATGCAACTACAGTCTGAGGTCTAGTTCCTCATTATGAACATAGCTCGAAAACCCAAACCCAGATTTGGGTTCACTTATTCATTGGTTCAGTCGACCTAAAAGACTTAACAGGTTCACCAGGTGGATCAAGAACATGATTTTTACTTAATTGTTTAGGATCTTTAAGAACTTGGATAAAATTATTTGCTCTAGGCCCTGTTTGGTTGCCATTTAAAACCAAGTTCATCTCGTTCTAGTTAAGAGTGATTACGTATTAAAAGTCATAGTTTATATAATTCTTCTCTATTGAACTAATTACCGCAATTCAACTCAATAGTGCATCCAAATGCAGAGTTCATACTTGAAAGTGGAAATAGCTTTTGTTTGCTTTCCCATTTTGGGAGGTTTCATTCGTCTATAATTTTTGGCTTGCAATCAGTTCCTTACTTCTATCATATGCATGTTCTTTAAAGATCTGGGTTTGGCCGGAACGTCTGCAAACCATGCACATCCTCGGCTATGGTGACATATTCACCACAAATACTAGCATTACAAAAGTTAGAGCTGTTCCCCGCGAGAGCCTTACCATTGACAACCTTAAAGCACTGAACACAGTACGTCCCACCATTGGAATCATGCCCTCTGGTCTTCCATGGGTGAGACCTGCAAATGAAAAGGATGCTTCTCATGGCACTTCTCATTCCGTTCGTCATAAAAGAAAAATGACCATTGACATAACTTCAGTTGATTCAAGCAAGCTTGGTGAATCACCGAGCTCGCCCCTGATGTTAAATCAGCATGTCTATTCAGTTTCATACTCAGATCATTCGTGCTTTACTGAGATACGTGAATTTATCGAGTTCATCCGGCCTTCCTACATAAAGGGCATTGTATCTTCGTCAACTTGGTACGTCAACCCATTTCACTACTTTGGAAATCTTTGTGGGGCTCATAAGCAAATGGACGAATCATCTGAGAACATCAGAAGCGACCCAGCTGAAAATGTTGAGGCCATACAAACCGAATCCGCTGTTGGACATGACAAGTTTGATGAGGTGAAGATACGCACAAAAGTTGCTCACCAAGCAGCGCGCAAAAGCAGGGTTAGTGTACTAAGACGGGAAAGAAAGGGGGCAAGGATCGCTCAAATGGATAGCAGTTCTAGATCTGATTTGGATGCTTGAATTGCATTGCTTCAAAATGTTGAAGATGACTGTTGCAAGATGGGTTGCCATTTCATGGGCATTATCCTCCCATCATATATGTTTGTAAGTAGATTGACACATCGCTATCAATATAATGGAATTTCAAGTGCTTCTAACTTTTTCTTGAAAATTCAGGATGCATTGATTTAATTTTTATCCATGATCAGTAACAATGTTTGTAAGTTCTTCAGATATTCTTACATTTTTTTTTTCTCATTTGTGTGGATATTAAACTTAATTGTACTTTCTACATTTAACAATTATCGGCATATCTTTATTGTCAGTGTCATGTTTATTTCTTAAGTGGTTTTGGCCCTACATTGGCTCTGTTTTTAGACTGTTTGGACACCCTATTGAATCAAATTGCATTAATTGGTTCGAAGATTTGGCCTACTTGAATTACCTCACTATTCATAATGAAGGAGCTATGACACTCATGATCCTTTGGTCATGGAAAAATGCAGTGCCCAATCAAATACTAGGATAAGGGTAAACATAAGGAATCACCTTTGCCCAAGATCTGAAATCCAAATCCACTGGGATTTTAAGTACAAAGTTGTCAATTGTTTAGATTTTATAGTAAATTGTAACTATTCGCCAACAAATTCAACTTGTGTGAGGAAAATATTTTAACCAATGTTGTAAATGGTATGAGTGATCCCGTGCGACCCAAGGGGCATATGCACCATGGCACATACTTTTGTATGCAACCGCATAAGCCCCAACGGTACAATAACTGCATATGCCACCATGGCATATGCAGTTCATTTGCCTAAAATGACATATGCGATGGCATAATCATTTATGCGATCGCATGTGACAACACTGATTTTAACATGATTATACTCACAAATGGTAACAAATATTTCATGTACTCCTATCCAGAGAATTTGGACTTTTGAGGCTCCGCCAAGCACAATCCTTGCCGTTCTCCCCAATCAGGGTTAGTTTGGGTATTTGATGGATCCCATCACGGTTTTAAAAAATGAAACAACATTAAGCTTGCTCATGCTACTAATGGGTCTGAAGTCTCAATTGATTCACCCTTAGCTACTAAGATGTTTCAGTTCTCGTAAGTTCGAAAGTACAAAGAGCAGAGAGATTAGCCATGGAGCGTTAGATAAAATTTCCTAATCTATAATCCATGGGTCACAGATGGTATCTCCCCATGGCCTTTCGCCTGCCCAGGCACCCCTCCAATGCAGGATTCCATTTTTGCTTCACTTTATGCCACTTATCAGGAATGGCCTGATCTCCTAAAGTGACCATATCTGCATCCATGATGGGGCCTGCCATATGAATGGTTCAGATATCATACATGTGTAGGATAACATATACGCATATCAGGAAAAGGATGTGATAAGAGTAGCTCTCAAATGTCAGGCACATTTACTTCAAGTCCAACTAGAAGGTAATATAATTGTAATTTGGAGTCTTAGTCCTTCAACCACAGCCTTAAGTGGCTATTGTAATAGCTTCTAAGTGATGGTAATGCCAAAAATAAATTGCCCAAGAGTAGATTGTAGACAAATTTCATTTCCCCTCCATACTCTTTCAAATCATTATGGTGGTATTTTGGCCAATGAGTTGGATTAAAATCATCGAATCAACCATTACAAATGAGAATTAGTTTGAATCACATTTCAGCATCCTCTTTCTATCAATAAAGAAAACCTCCCGTTCTCCTTCATATCTTCTTCAAAATCTCTTCCTTGTTGTTGCGTGCTCTTACGGATACAATGCCTTCAAAGCCATTCTATCTTTCTATTTTCCTTTTGCTCTTCTTCTTTTCAAGAATCCAATCTTCCATGGCATCATCATACTCCTCTTTTCAAACCAATCTCTCATCGGAAATAAGACCATAATCTCTTGTAGTGAATTTGGGAATTTGAGAATCTTCAAACCAGGTAATTTCCAAAATTACTACATAAGGAATCTAGTACAAAAAAGTCCCAAATCCGACAGTAAGAAATACCCCTCCCAGATGCTTACCTGTTCCTGAAAATCACAGAAAATGGCAATCTAATCCTAAATGGATCAAACACCAAACCGGCAATCCAATTCTACCTCAGATGCCTCAAATTCAGCTGTAGGAGTCTAGTAGACATTGGAAACCTCTTTTTTGGCACATGGGTCTGATCCATCTCCTGTCATCTGCCAAGCTTTGACCTCCAAACTGATACATGGCTGCCAGGTGGATGGTTGGGACTGAATAATTAGATCACAGGTAGAAAACTCACATGTTTCATGGAAGATGGAGAATAAATTGAATGCAACTCACTAGTATTGGACTAGTGTGCCTTGGAATGGGCAGATTTTCAGCTTAGTACCGAAAATGACATTGAATTAAATACAGTTTCAGATGAGAAAGGGAATAATTCCACTGATTATGTTTGTGAGAGCAGTATTACTTCAAGATTTGTAATGGATGTATCAGGACAGACCAAGCAGTTCACATAGGTGGAGAATTGCCAACAGTAGAGTTTGTTTTGGTCGTAGCCACGAGATCAGTGTGATGTATATTCGCTCTGTGGGTCATTGAGAATCTGTGATCACAAAGGGCTGCTATCCTTTCGGTGTTCAAGTGGTTCGATTCACGGTATTTGAAAGAAGGGAGAATGAACAATTGGCAGGGGATGTGTGAGAACTGCGACACAATGTGGTGGTGACAGGTTTGTTAATGGTGAAGAAGATGGGTTTTCAAGGACATCCAACATGGGTCAACTGTTAATTCTCCGCCATTAGAAGCAGAGACCCCAAATGAATGCCAGTTAGCTTGTTTAAGCAACTGTTCTTGTAGTGCTTCTGCATATGATAGCAGGCACTTGGTGTGGAATGGAGATCTCTCTGATGGTGAAAGCCAGGGAAGAGTTCTTTATCTGTCTTGCAGGTTCCGAGCTGACCATTATGGTGAGGAAGAAGGGAAAGGAGTCCAGGGTTATTGTAGATGTGCATGGGGTATTGGTTTAATGCTAATTTGGAGGTCGCAGCAGAGCTCCGTAAAAGAGATGTATGCAGGCCAGATTCTTTGGTCCCATCTAGCTATAGAGAGTTGCAGCAGGACACCAAGAATTCCTCGTAGAAATTGGGAGCCAGTGGGTTCAGGTTTTGTTTTAAGGACTCAGCATGATTCAACAGCGTTAGCATTGAAGAAACTCGGAGGTCTTCAGCAAGGAGAGAAGCAGTTTCTGATGGAAGTGAGCACAATCGGTATCATCCGGAATGTTAATCTCATTCACCTTACTGGGTTTTGCTAGGAAGGTAGTGAAAGGGTGTGGATCCTTAGATTCTCATATGTTTCAGAAGGATTCCGAGATTTGGGGCTGGAACACAAGATACCACATTGCGGCTGGGACTGCAGGAGGATTAGCTTATCTTCATGAGAAGTACTGAGATTGCATCAAACATTGCAATGTCAAGCTGGAAAACCTACTTTTAGATGCCAGCTCTTTTTTGTAGGTGGTAGATTTCGGATTGCAGAGATCATTGGGAGGGACTTTAGGTAAGTTTTGACTACTTTGATAGGAGCCCATGGCTATCTTGCTCTGAAATGGACAACAGGCCTAGCTATTACACCAAAAAACTATACGTATAGATTTGAAATGGTGCCTTTTGAAATTATATTGGGCAGGAGGAGAAATTTGAAGACAAGAAGGTTGGTTTGTTTCTTACTTGAGCTGCAAAGAATAATCGAAGGAGATGTTTTAACACATTGGATTACTGGTTAAAGGGTGATGCTCACATTGAAGAACTCAATAGAGTTTGTGGAGTTGCTTGTTGGTGTATACAAGCTAATGAGGATTTTAGGCTGACAATGGGACAGGTTCAATTGTTGGAGGGAGTTTTGATGGTGAACATGGCTACAATTCTTAGATCTCTCAGATACATGTAGGAAATCAAGAGAACAATGTGCCATTGGTTGGAGTTGTCACCCAATTTCATGTGCAGGTGACATCTCAATTAGTTCTAGTTCGCAGGAGAAAAGAACATCCACGATTAGTTCAAGGGAAGATCAAGCAGAGTTTTCAACCGCTTGGATTCAATTGAAGTAAGAAAATTATGCTTCACACATAAGAAAATTGGTAGTATTTTTTCAATTTTTGTTGTATCTATGAATTTGCACTTCTAGGGGAGGTAACTGTAGTTAACAAAGAGTGTATTTGGATGCTCAATTATAATGAATTGCAATTCATTCAATTGATATTGGGTTGCATTTAATTAGTAATGATAACTAAACCCCAATTTTGCATTTTAATTAGTAATGATAAATAAACCCCAATTCTGTGTTTCAAGTTCGAGTTCAAGTTCAAGTTGAAATGACAGTAACTTAAACTTCCTCAATTGCTTTTTAATGAATTAAATTATTGCAGTTAGTGTGATTCTGCGCAGCTTAGGTTAATCTTATGTATGGCAATTCAATCTGATTGAGCATCCAAACGCAGCAGCCCAAACGCATGTATTGTTATATTGAATTCCAATAAGATAACTGTTGGAGAAGCTTAAATTTCCATACCACAGTTTCTAGTATTTATGATGGTTTAACTTGGCAATTTTCTCAAAATTTTTGTTCTTATAGTTCATTTGTGTTAAAGCTCAGTTGGAAGTTCTTACAGTACAAAATCTTTGCAAAGGTTGCACTCCTTCAATCCCCCATTCCTTCGTTGAATATTATTTTCTCCAGCGGGCACAAGATCAAAGGATTAAGTGGTCCCCTCTTAAGCCAGGTTGTACCAAACTCAACTATTAGAAACTAATCTGAATGGAACAACTATTACGAACACTCTTTTGGGAGAATCATGAATCGTTATTGGAAACAAATCTGAATAAAATCATTCTTTGGGAGCATCAGAAATAAGTGATTATCTGCATTTCATGGGCTCTTCAATGGCCAGCTTCTTGCATTGACAGATTTGACTCTAGGCATTTGTAAGGTGGAGATCAAAGCGTATTGTATCATGGTCACATGATTAAGGGAGCTTGAGAGCCAAATTCAGAAGGGGCAAATATGTTACCATTGTATGCCCCCCCTAAAGCTAATGTTTTATGTTAGACATCAAATATTCTATTATGGATGCCTATTATTTTAGCATAATTAATTGAATGTGTGGAACTATCAAAATATGTAGATATTTACGACCTAGGAGGAAAGAGTTGTGTTGCATGAATTTTATTACCCAAATGTTAAAGTCATCCTGTGAAATGTTAAGTCATCCTGTGTGAAGAAATGGGTGACAATAAAATGCCTCCAATATCAAATTCATTCTTTTTTTTGTTAGTACACACTATTAGTCACACCACAATGTTAGCCCACCCCTAGTTGGGAATCAATACCAAGACCTCAGTGTTGAAACAAGGTTATCTTCACCCAGTCTACCACTTGAGCCATGGATAGGATTGTATGTATGGAGATTCTTATGCTTAATTCAGTCTACCACTTGGGAATCAATACCAGTATGCAGGTTTTTATGCTTAAATCTGGAGGATTGTAGAGTCATTGGATTCTGGATTGGATTGACTTGATCATTGTATAAACCGACTAATCCTTGAATATAATTGGGATTGTATCGAGTCTTCAGTTCAAGAAATCCATCATGCCTAAATCATGACTAACTTAATCATTAAAAATCCCTAACTAATTCCTTAACTAAGATTGTGGCTGTATCGATCTTTATTTTGAGTGAAGTCTTTAGTTCAGGAAACCCATCACTAATCCTAAGCTAAGATTATGGTTGTATTGGTTCTTGGAGAAAATCTTTGGTTCTTTGAGTCTTTAGTTGGAGAAACCCATCATGCCTACTGACTTGATCATTACTTATGAGTGTTCTTAAAACTAAGATTATGGCTATAGCTTTTATATTTCTAGTTTTCTGGACTTTCAGGTCATTGGTGAGTAATGTGAGTGAGGCTGAGAATTCATTAAGGAGGATTCACTTTTTCTAGGAATGCATGTTGTGGACTGATCTTGGTATCGTTTTTGCTGATCTTTGATATTTGAATCATCCATCAAATGGGGTTTTAAGCTTACAAGTGTACTTTGAACCTTCAAGTGAACCTTCAAGATACTTAATCAATCAATTTTAACGGTTGATCCTTTGATTAACTAATAAATTGCTTTGATTGAGCTTCAAACAATGTTCAATCCCCTAAATGGGCATAGAATTAATACAAAACTCAAGTGGGCCACAAGGAGTAGGGGGACCCCACCATTTGATTTGCATGAGGGCAAACCATGTGCATATGGAATCCTGGCCGTTCAGACACTCCATCTGGGTTAGTAGTTTTACCACTCAAGTGGGTCTGAAAGGGTGTGGATTGCCTGTGGTCTTCCTGTGGTTGGTGTGGATTGCCTGTGGTCTTCCTGTGATTTTTAGAGTCAGGTCCTGCGCGGATTTGATTTCTAGCGAGTATCTGTGGCCCAACATTATTTCCGACTAATGGAAGGGATATCTGTGGACCCCAAGATGATGAACGTGTTTTATCATCCTGTCCATACATTTTCCCAGCTCATTTTAGGGCATGAGCCCAAAGATGAGGCAGATCTAAATCTAAGGTAGACCACACATCAGAAACAGTGGTGATATTTGTGTTTTCCCTTAATCCAGGTCGGCGTGACCTAATCAACGGGTTAGATGGAAACAGACGTTCAAATCACCATTGTTTCCTGTGGTGTGGTCCACCTGAAATTTAGATCTGCCCTCATCTTTGAGCTCACGCCCTACATCGTGGGGCCCACATCACCGAGATCTTGTTACTCGGAAGAGTGACACAATACCGAGTTTCAGGGCCCAAGGGGTTACTTGAGATCACGTCACGCATCCGATGGTCGGATTAGATGGGTGTTCGGCATCTCATGTTCCAGACATCTGCCCCGGTACGTTACGCTGGCAAGGATAACACTGTATTGCACCTCATCCGTACAATTAGATATGGATCGTCCTAAGATCAACGTCGATGGAGCAATCGTAGCCTTTCAATTTTCTACCCTAAGAGACGAAACCCTCAAAAAGCACTAACATACGCAGGGATGTATGTGGTGTTTCCAGGACCTATGGCACTGAAAGAAGCCACAGATCGGGATAGCCACATCTTATTAGCTTTAGCGTCCAAGCCATTATACCAAGAAGAACTGTGTTTATCTCCCAGAATTGGTAATAGGACGCATTTACCCCTCCCCCTCTCAAAAATTATATAAAAATAAATAAATAAATAAATAAATAAAACCTCTTTTTTTCCCATTTTGGTATAGAAAGAGTGCTCAGACAGCCAAGGGTTTGTCTTCAACTGCTAGATCAGAAACTCTAGTCCACATTAAGCTCTCATCACTGCACTTTTCTCCACACAAAAAAATAACTCACTAATTAAAACCAATAAATATATACATAAAAAGCAAAAAAAGAAATGGCAGATATGTAATAACAGAAAAATCAAAGCCCTAAAGAATATGATTGAAAGGGTAAGGAGCGGCGAAGGAAAATCCAATATGAGATGCAATTGCTAGGGATGGAAGGAGCTGGGCAGGCGCTCTTATAAATAGTATTAGAAACCTAGATTTTTGTTAGTTCACCACCATTTTATTAAAATGGTGGTGACTATTCAACAATCCACATGGCATGGGTGACTATTCAACCATCCACATGGCATGGTTATATGATAACCCAGACGGTCGAGATCTCTTAATCAATCGATGATGGTGCTCGATCCTGAAATGACACTGAGAATTAGACCACTCATTATCTTAATTTTAACCATCTATTTGATAGACTTAAAAATTATAATTTGAATTACTTGATCTTTTTTCATTTTTCTGCAAATGATCCATCCAAAATGTGTCCCACAATATGGATGGTCTGGATGGACGTAAATGAGGGACACATGTGAGTATGATTGGCAAATACCTCTTCCAAAACTGTGGTGAACTATCACATCATTTCACGACTTCTTCGTAGATTGGTGGAGTTAGGGTTTCGGCAAGTTGCCTAACCCAGGTCATCTCTTTGGAGTTAGGGTTAGAGTTAGAGGCTATGGTATTCGGGTATCGTGGAGGCTCCAAACTTTTGTGATTCCGCTCCTATACCGTACATTTGGCCCACTTATAACACGATCCGAGCCATTCATTCATTCGAGAACGATCATGGATGGTTTATAGACGAACCAGTCAGATAAAAAAAAATTAAGGGAAAGGATCTAATACAAGTAGGTGTATCATAACCATTCTGTCCAAGGTGGGACGCATCAAATAGATGTTTCAAGTTTATGATTAGGACTGTTTTCATCTGACTGATCTCTACCGTCCATGTTTTTCATCTCATTAATCAGATGGTTAGTGTGATCTGGTTATGGTGTTTCTTATGGTGTCACTTGCCAATGTTGGATGAAATGATCAATCGTCCAGTTTTATGAATGGGCCACCAGGTGTCCAAATAAAGCGGTTATACCATAGGTAGGGGTGTTAATGGGCTGGGCTCATGGCCTGAAAAACAAAATTTTGAGTAGGGCTGGCCCGATAGCCTGAAACAGTTCAAAATTCAGGCCTAAACCTACCCTTGGCTCAGACCTGGGATATTAATGGTCTGGGCCTGGGTTGGCTCAGCCCGGATTTTGAACTATTTAAAGCCAGGGTTGTCGGACCAGCCCTATTCAAAATTTTAAGTTTGCAGGCCCAAGCCTGGCCCATTCACACCCCCACCTCCATGGGATATGATACAATTATCATCGGAGCACCTTTGGATTATATTTCTTTCACGGTGGCTTGATAGACCGCACCGTGAAAGGGGTCCGTAGCTTAAATGGGCCCTACTGCATTCTTTATGTGAAATCCACCATGAACATCAGGTGTGTCACTCCCTTTTAAGCTCAGGCTCAAAACTCAACTCCATTTGTGATTCACGTGGTACCACGGATTAGAAATAGTGTGTGTGTGTGTGTTTTAGTCATACAACGCACCCACTCGTTAGTCACACGATGCACCCAACCACAAGTGGGGTTAGTGTGTCTCCTTAGCACTCGAACCTGAGACCTACTATTGAAACACCTAGGCGTCTTCCAGATGGGCTAATAGGCGAGACATGATTGAAAATAGTATACAAGGGTAACACTTATCCCTCTAAATTGTTTTCCTTGTGTGGCTCGGCTAAATCACAAATGGGCATGATTTTTTAGCCCCATGCTTAAATTTTTACATGTCATCAAATGGTGTGAGTAGATTTTATAGTTTATACCATAGGCCTTATAAAAAGTAAAGGGAAGTCTCTCTTGCATCTTTTCCTTTGGTGTAGCTCACCGGATTAACCAGTTAGCCTGGACCTAACGTGGGGTCACACGTCTAATGACCAAAGTAAAATGTTATGGGCATGTCCCTCTCCCAACGGTTAATAAAGCCCATACTTCCACCTATATGTACTTAAAAAGAAAAACAGAAATTTAAGTAAATTTGATAGTATGCCCATCCTTGAAATGTTTTTTTTTTTTTTTTTAAACGGAGCATCCCATGGTGTGTAAGCATTCATGATACAGCTGGGCCAAACCAAGTGAAAATGTTTCAAGGGTGAGGCGTTGTGCTGCGTATTATTTTCAATTGCGTGGTCCATCTACATCACTCATGGAGTTGAGTTCTAGGGCCAAGCCTAACAAGGGAAATGCACTTACACTTAGTAGGGCTGAAAGTTGGGCGGGTTCAACCCGACCGACCCACGTGACCGACCCGACATTGGCTTGGGCTTGGGCAAGAAATATCGAGCCCGATCTCGAGCTTGGGCTATGCAAACACCAACCCGATAAAGCTTGGGTTGGGCTTGGGTTGAGGTCTTGGGTCGACCGACCCGACCCGACCCAACCCAACCCAACCCAACCCAACCCAACCCAACCCAAACCCGATCTATATATAAGTTACTAATAATTTTATTATACTTAAGTAAATTTATTGGTTTATATTACTTTAGTAAGTAAACTTATAACATCTGAAATTTGATATACTTTTAGTATTAAATGAGTAGTTATCCTAGTTAATTTGTTTGGAAAAAAGTGAAATTCTTCATAATAAATAACTACATACATAATTAATAAAGTCATAGGTACGAAAAATAAGACGTGTATTGAAACATAATAGGCTAATGTAATAACGAAAATATTAGCATTTATCAACCCGACCAACCCGATCAACCCGACCGAGCCCGCTTGGGTTGGGCTTGGGTTGAGAATTCCCAACCTAATGTTGGGTTGGGTTGGGTTAGGGTTGAGGTATAGGAACCTTGGGTTGGATTAGGGTTGAGCACCAACCCGGCCCAACCCGCCCGACTTTCAGCCCGTAGCACTTAGTGGTTGGGGTGCATTTCACATAAAAAAAACAAGGTGAGCCCTGCCAAAGCCGTCACACCTTTGCTTGCAGACAATCGGTACTCTTATGGTAATTACTAAGATTAATCTTATTGAAAACTTTTTTCAAAAAAACTACAAGAATGTAAATTCCATATTAAGTTGTTAATTTGTTTGTTAAATTCCATACAACTAATTGTACTGGATCTCTTCCTTCAAAAATTTCAGAAAGATTCCATGTCTCATAGTCATTGATTTGTTACACCATTCTTTCACATGGTTATGGTTAGGGTTGTATGTCATGGATCTGGATGATGAAACAATGGTTCTATTACCTTCATCATCATCATCTAAACCTTTTCCCAACAACCAAAGGTTATGATCATGGTATAAAGAATAATGGGCTACAATGTTAAAAGTGGAGGGACAAAAGTTGAATGATCATGTAAGTGGGGTAATGGCCATTAACTTAACGGTTGTTATTATAAAACTGATTGAATATGCCATACAACAAGCCCCACTAGTTAGATGAGCGGGTAGAGATGTAGTATGTGTGAGTGATTTAGGGTTCAATTTTTTGTACTTTGACCTTCGAGAAAAGGAAAGTAGGTTGTTCCCCTTGTAGGAAGGATGTTTGCTCAAATACATCAAGCTTTAGCATTTGAATCTATGTCATTTAGCAATGATCGGAACTGCATATGTGATAAGTTACAGCTTGATTATATTGGAATTTTTTGTCAAATGCAGTGAAAACTTGGTATATTTTGAAAATTCAATTATTATATTTTAATCCATAAACTTGAGATAATCTCATATTTTTACAATAAAAAATCATTAATAAACGGTTGAGATCTTACATTGGGCAATTAGACCATGAAGAGGTTTTCCAATATTACTTTTTGCCTATGCAAATCTTTTCTATTAAGAGATCTCGCCCTAATCTACCATCATGGAGGAGGTGAAAGAGCAGTTGCATCCACTTTTGGTATGGGCTAAGGAAGATACACACCATTTACAAAGTGGCCCCCATACAATCTTATGTATAAAAGTGAATAAGAGAATAAGGAATGGAACATGAAAGATAGGGCACACCACACACTTTCTATTTTCTCTCTCTCCTAGAGACGCCCCAAGGGGAGACATATAGGGCTCTCCCTTGGAAGTATTCTCTTCCCTATGATAGGATTTATATGTAAAGAGTTAGGGTTATACAGTGTATATTATATGACACTTAAGAACTTCTTTATACCCTACTATGGAAAAGTTCATTAATCACACACACACACACACACACACACACATATATATATATATGATCCAATCCCTTCATTGTTCAGGCTATCTACTATAGATCTAACAAATTAACACCCATGCCTTTGGGACAATAGTAGACTGAGTGAAGATAATCTCGTTTCAACATTATGAACCTGGTATCGATTCCGACGTGGGGGTGGGTTTCAACACTATGATCCTGGTATTGATTCCAATGTGGGAGTGGCTAACATTGAAGTCTGACTAACACTGTGGGTGTATATACTAACAGTAAGATGTGTACTAACCCACAAAAAAGAAAGGTCTTATTCTAATTAAGTAGTGAACCAATGTATTATTATTAAGCGCAATGAAAACAATTTAACTATTAAAATAAGACTTCAGTAATTAAAAAATAAAGCTAATTAAAACCTTTAACTGTTGTGCTCTACGGTCAAATTATTATATTTTAAATGGAACACTGTAAAAATGTTCAATTCAACCTCAATATAAAATTCAAGATTTCACGGATGCCAAACATGATTTTGATTCTAAATCTTGGATTTCAATTACTAAATGTCAAAAATATGTGATGCCAAACAATTTATAAATGGAAAAGTACCAAAGGTCTGAAAATGGTCTAGTCAGTCTTTCTAGCACAAGTCACATCATATCAATGATTTTGATATTAAAATATGATCCTGGATCAAGAATCCTTTAAGCCACACATGTACATTGAATGAGAGACATTCACACGTCTTTAGAACGTCCAATCTCTTTGTACGACGGATGGCCCACTTTGATGATTGTATATATAGGCTTCAGCCTCGGGCTAGATTTTAAGGCTGGCCCGGCCCTCTCTCAAGCCCTAGCCCTAGCCCTATAGGGCTGTTCTGACTGGGTTGGTTGGGTTGGGTTGGGCTGGGCTGCTGGCACATGGACACTCTCATGCTTGACACGTGTATGATGATCTCAACAAGGCTTCAAAGGGCTCCACCAAATGATAGGCCCCCATAAAAAATCTGCTTTGATTGCAATATCTCACTATCCAATAAACGAGCCTTTTTCTCAATGAATTTTAGCCACTCTTCCGTCCATTTGCATTCCATAGATTAAATGGTTAGGATGTCGCAAAAACTATGATTTTTGGTTATGGCCCATTTATTATTTTGAACTATCAAACGAACGGTCTAGATCTGATTCATGTATGCCACAGGTGCGGCATTAATAACATTCAAGGGCAAAACATGAATGTACTCGAGAGAGGATACACTCTTGGTACACAACCCACACATGCAACAACATGGTACAACTGTGGATGATCTGAGCCGCTTATCAGGTCTATCCCATAATAAATACAAATGGACGTCCAATAGAAATTGACCAGGGTACAGCATCAATGTACACATGTGGTTCATCTAGCACCTTTTACCACGTGTGAGATGCACGTCCCGATAACATGCACGGCTTAATTTTGGGAGCGGATTAGGTGAGACCCCGGATGGGTGGGACACCTGACTGTGGGGCCACTGTGATGTTTGCGACTACATCCACGCCGTTCATCTGCATTGAAAGATCATTTTAGGGCATGAACCAAAAAAATGAAGCAGTTTCAAATTCCGGATGTGCCATAGTACAGGAAACAGTGGTGATTGACCATTGAAAACTTCCTGTGGACCACAAAACTTTGGATCAAGATGATATTTATGTGGTCTCTTCATCTAGGTTTTTGTGACATTATCAACAGGTTGGATGGAAAATAAACATTCCGGTGGAATCTATTAAAAATCCATGAAGTTTTCAATGGTAGAGATTCAATCATGACTGTTTCTGTGGTGTGGTGCACCTAAGATTTGAGTCAGATTCATTTTTGGTATCATAAACTAAAATGATCTTTCAAAATGGTTGGACGGTGTGGATTTAATACACATACATCACTGTGACGGGGTCTCAGCTAATCCGCTCCCCTCAATTTTGATAATATAAACGACCCACCTGTGGGACCCATTATGGTTGGGTCCACAGTTCTAATATTAACCGTCCAATCTACAGAACAATTTAAAAGGAAACACCGTAATAATGTTCATATTTCCTCATCTAAGTTATAAATCATTAATTCCATTAATCGGCAATGCGCCTCATGACTACAATTTTTGGGGTCGTTATGGGCCCTAGAATGTTTTTAGAGTCCATATCGTCTGCTTGACTTCAGCATCATTTTCCTGTTTGCCAATCACATGAGTGGTCCAAACGAATGCTGAGCTGAGCCAATAAGACGTTGGCAAAAAAAAAAAATCCTGTTGAAGACGAGCAGACGATCCGGATTCTTTTAACGGTGGGTGTTCAATCATCATTGTTTCCTGTGGTGTGGTCCACCTGAAATTTGGATCTGCTTCGTATTTGGGCTCATGTCCTAAAATGAGCTGGAAAAAGGGATGGACGGTATGGATATTAAAAGATATCCATCAAGGTGGGCCCACAGTCACGGAGACATATGCGGTTCCTAGTGGATGCGAAGGTCATGATCCGGTGCAAATTCTCTGACCTCATTCGGGTGGAAACTCCTTTGACGGGCCCACCTAAGATAACAATAGATCAATGGATGGGAGTGATCGACCCTGAATTACAGATAATCCTACAATCGCCTGATCGGATGATCAGATCCGTCGAATTAAGACCTGCAAAACAAACGGTACGACCACGTTTGTTGTCACCGTCCATTTCGTATACTCTAAATCAGATGCCGTTGATGAACCGATGAAAGTGATTTTCATGACGTGTTCCCCATCCATCCAACCGTCATGAATGATCAGGGATGGGCCCACAAAGGAATCAACTGCACACAATCCACCCCACACTAGCAGACCCAAAAGAACAGGAGAACAGCAGCGACCTGCTTTCCCAGTAGGCGTAAGATAGCAAAGATGCGCCGCCGACACCGAGTGGAGCTCTACGCCCTCCTTGTCTGACGTCGCTCCCCTGTCATTGACTTTCACATCCCCTTGGAGCTTCATCGTACGGTGGTCAGTCTTCCACGTCATCACCTTATACCTCACCCGCGTCTCCAATTCCACGCACAAATCCACCGTCTTCCCTTCCAAAACCGCCCGGAAAGCATCTTCCCAAAATGCCCTTCCATAGGCATTCAAAGTCTCGTTCTTACTAGCCGTCTTCTTATGCCCCTGGTAAAAGGAACCCAAAGTCACATTCCCGACGAAAGAATGGTTCCGTCCGTAATAAAGCGTAACATTGAGGGCATCGTAGTAAATTCCAGCGTCCTTGTTGCTGTTCTCGATCTTGATGCTGAAAAGTATGGAGGTATTCGGGGGTGGTTTTCCAGATGTAGCGCTGAATTCGGAGGCGGTTTTGTTGAGGGCAGGGACGTAAAAATCGACGATTTTGAGGGTAGGTTTGGAGGAGCGGAGACTGATCCACAGGAAGAAAGAGGTCAGGCCGAGAGTAATGAAGAGACCGATGCCAAACCGGCAGCAACACCGACCTAAAGACATTTTGGGAAGAAACCGGATTTTGTTTAAGGAGAGAAGGTTGGATGGAGGTCTTATATATAAGTAGGAATGGAGGGAGAATGGCAATTTCTTTGTAGTTTACAGGAGGAAGAAGAAAACGTGTACGGGTAAAATTACGATACTGCCCCCCTTTTTTTTTCTTTTTGTCTTTTTTCTTTTTTTTAATGTCACTGGGGAATGAGAATGTACGCGGATTGGACCCGGACTTAGCTAGAGACGGACGGTCCAGGGGCTCTGTGGGGCCCACAGTGATGGATGTGTTTTATGGACGCGGATTAGCTACTGACAAGTTTGGGTAGCTATCTCGCTACTGAAGTGACGTTACCAACTTTTATGGACCCACCGTAATGTATGTGTTGTATCCACACATTCCATTCATTTGGATAGATCATTTTAGGCCATGAATTAAAGAATAAGAGTATAAGGCTGATGCGAAGATCAAGTGGACCCAAAAAAAAAAAAAAAACACACAGTAGGGACAGTGATATAACTGTTGAAGCCTTCTTAGGGGCCACCATGATGCTTAATTGAGATCCTACTTGTTCATAAGTTCACACCATTATAGAAGAAGGGAAAACACAAATATCAGCTTGATCGGAAACTTCTGTGGCACTATGGTACGAGATTAATCCCTACTGCTTGCTTTGGTGGGTCCACTTGAGCTTTGGACTGTTTCATTATTTAGCTCATGCCCTGCGATGATCTCTTCAATTGGATGGACAATGTGGATACAACATATATATCATGGTGGGGCTTGGACAAGTTGGTGACGACGTGACGTGACTTCACTAGCAAGATAGCTTCTCAACCTGTCAGTAGCTAATCCGGGTCCGTGTTTTATCCATGTCATCCATCCATTTCGAGAAATCACTTTAGGTCATGAGCCTAAAAAAGAGGCTGATTGAATGTTCAAGTTTACCACACCACAAGGAAGCAATAGGGATTAAATGCTTACAACTGAAACTCTCTTGGGGCTACAGAGTTTTGGGAACATGTTGGATGGTAAAGGTTTCAATGGTGGGGATCATTATCACCAATGCTTCTTGTGGTGTGGTCCACTCGAACCTTCAATCTGGTTCCTTTTGGGTATCATGACAAGAAATGATCTTTCAAAATGGATGGACAGCTTGGATAAAACACATATATAATGGCGGACCCCACAGAGCCCACGACAAAACCGCCCATCTCCAGTTAGGTCGTGGTGGGGGTAGTATCCAATCGGGGCCCATGAGAATGTGGGCGCGGGGGAATGGTCCGGGGATCCAGACTGTTGGTCTGATGGGACCTAATGTGGATGGGCCGTGATTGGGAATCTTCCCCATTGGAGAAGTCTTTTAACTCTTATGATTGCCTTTTGATGCATGATTAAGAAAGCAATTCAGTGGGTGAGCCGATTAGGTGTTTGTGTTATCCTTACCGTGGGGTCCACCTTGATAATGTGTTGTATATCCACCCCGTCCATCTTATTTCTCAGCTCATTTTAGGACGTGGTACCCACAGTAATATTTATTTTCCATGCAGCTTCTTGATCAGGTCACACATACATGGATAAATGGAACATACAGATCAACTTGATCCACAACATTTGTAAACTACAAAAAAAAAAAAAAAAAAGTTTTTAATGATCATTCACCATTGTTTACACATGATATTTAGATCTACTTAATTTTTGGAATCACGTCTTAGAATTAACTGCAAAAACGGATGGACGGTGTGGATCTACAATATATTCATCAAAGTGGGCCCCACACAGTAAGGATAACACCGTTGAAGTGTGTTGCCCAGGTAACACCCAAAAATGAGGAAGATGGAATTCTCAAGTGGACCACACCACAACAAAACAGTGAGGATTGAATACCTACGGCTGCAAACCTCTTAAGGCCGAAAAAGGTTTTTGATCAAACCTGACATATATGTTTTCCCTTCGTCCATCTCTGTTTAACCATGTGAACAGGTTGGATGGCAAATAAACATCACGGCCGGCGCTAGGAAGGTTTCAATGGTGGGTGTCATTGTCACCACTGCTTTCTATGGTGTGGTCCGCTTAAGCTTTTGATCTGACTTTTATTTGGAATTATGTCCTAAAATGATCTTTAAAAATGGATGGATGGTTTGGATAAAACACATATATCACGATGGCCCCACAGAGCCCCGACACATATATCATATTTGGAATTTTCCTACCTTCAAAGTCGACCTTGTTCTATATCCTTTAGTTTTGACTGATTAGATATTGACTAGTAGTATACGAGTCTTGTTTCGCATCTCTTTCTTGTACTTTAGTTTTTTCTTGGAAATGTATGTAGATTTTCCTGAGGGTTAGTGAAATTAATTTTTTATTTAATAAATTCTATATGTTACTGTCCATCTTTCATAAGAATTAATAAAAATACATAGGTGATCCAACAACACTTAGATATAAATTGATTATTTTTTTCGTCGAAATTTCCCAATCTTTCTTTAAGCAGAATACGTCGCATCAATGAAAAAATATTTCTTTTTCCAAGTTAGTGGACCCATGGTTGGTGGCCCGGCCCATGATCAAAGCATGCATCAAATACATGTTCTATATATATATATATATTCAATGAAAGTGCAAACTACTAGAAGATTTTTGATACTTGGATGCAAAACTAATGACCTTATCAAGCACTATCTTATCTGGGGTACACACGATTATCCATCTAAAAGGTTGGAATGAATTAAAAACGTCACTTTTGTACTTAAAATAGGATGATGAACGGTTACAATATTTTAAAAAAATACACTTAATGTGAGATCCTAAATGTCTGGATGATGGACATGATGGACAATTATAATGAATTAAAAAGTCTGTATTTAAAAATATCATTTGTAGTGAAATTAGGATACATTATTATTAATTAAAATTTAACTTTTGTCATTCTTCCTCTGGTAGATTTAAGATCTTTTCCCTGTGGATTTGAGGAATTTCCGTTGAGGATTTTGGAGAGTTCCGTTGATTCGGAATAGTTATCTCTTGAGGAAGGTGGTGATCGAACTCATCACGTCCCTATCTGCAGTTATGTACCGTTGAAGAAGCCGGACATCCAAAGTGTGGCCCCCTCCCTAAATGTGGTTTGTGAGGTCCATCAAAAAGCAATGACATCCAATCTGTCCATCATCTGAGCCCATTCAAGTTATCCTTGTACCCCACAAATTAGGCTCTCGCAAAACTCAGGTGAGCCACACCATGCAAAACCGTGCCTAAAATCACATGGTGGGCCCACTTGAGTTTTAAAAGGCCCTGATTTTCATGTCGTCCATTCATACTAGTGGGTTAGCATCTTCTAAATGGATTGGGTGTGGTATGAAAAATATAATGGGCCCACACTCGGGCTGAGAGGTTTATTGGAGGGCATATCCATCCCAACTGTTCGCTGTCGTATGGTCAACTATAGTTTTGGATCACCTAAAATTTTAAAGCAGTGCCTAATAGCGATAGTTGCACCTGATGGAAGGAATGGATGGCACACACAACACGGTGGGCCCTTATCGAAAGGGTGCGGATTGTGTCTCTGTGGGCCCATTGTGATGTATGTGTTTTATCCATGCTGTCCATCCATAATTTGACCAATCATTTTAGGGCATGAGCCCAAAAAGGATGCAAATCCAAGGCTCAAGTGGACCACACCATAAGAAGAAGTGGTGAGAATGATGCCCATAGTTGAAACCTTCATGGGGCCCACCATGATATTTATTTCCCCTTTTATCTTTATCTGAGTGATCTTATGAACCGGCCGGGTCACAAATAAAACATATGGGTTTTTTTGGACGCATGACCTAAATGATTTGGAAAAAGGATGGATAAAACACATATATTATGGTGGGCTGGTGGGTAGGTGCACCGTGTGACTAACTGCGTGCGTTGCGCAACTAACTAGGTGAGTGTGTTGCATGACTAACAAAAAAAAAGAAAAAGAAAAAAATGCTTTCAACTGCATACTCTCAATTCCATTGTTTCTTGTGCGGCGGTCACTTGCCCTTTGGATATGCCCCACCAGGGCCACCAGGAAATCCGCATCACCCTCAGAAGGGGCCCCACTTCTTCTCTTTACTAATCCAAACCGCCAACCAAAAAGCGCTTTGGCACGAGTAGGGTTGTCAACGGGTTGGATACGAGCTGGATCAATGATGATCTCTATCTGACCTGCTTAAGGATATATCCGACCCGAATTTGATTCGAATCACAAGTATATGATCCGAATTCGACCCGAATATTAAACGGATCATCTTCGAGTATCCATATTCGACCCAATGATCCAATTATTGATCCGAATCTGATTAAATCGGAGCGAATCTGGATCGGATACGGATAACGATCCGTGCCATTGACAACCCTAGGCACGACACCTACAGCTAGATGGATAAAATGGTGGAATGTCATTTCATCATGCATGTGATGAATACCTTTACTTTTTGCCATGATTACCATGCTATATATATAGTATATATATACACACACACGCAATTACGTGGTGCTTTTTCATTGGTGTTGCACCAGTGCTAACATTCGCATCTTTGGGAAGCGCATTGCATCCAGCAAGGCGCGGGTGGGTCACACTCCATCCTACACCACTGAAAGAGCACCACCTGCATACATTGCATTGTGAGTCACACACATGTTGAATGTTCTGGAACTTTTTCATTGGCGTTGAGTGTTGCTGGATACCATTCAATTCACATCCTCTTTTTGGCACGGATCTATCAACCCAACATAAGTCGAGGCATCCAACTCAATAGAAGATGAAGAGAATAACAATATACTACGTATGTTGTCATGGTTTACGGTTTGTACAAGTGGGGCCCATGGTTCAGTTGGTACAAATGGACAAAAATGGACCCCAGAAATCTCCTCGCTGGAACAATCCTGACCTTTCAGTGGCCTTCAAATAGACAGCTGACAACAGAAATCCAACAACCGCCCAAATTCAACTGAAAAAGTCCCACTTTTAGTGAGTTAATGGCTGGGTGTAAATGTAATGCATTAATAATATCCAATCCGACCAAAAGATTAGCACCACGATGAAGCATAAAACTCAGGTCAATCAACTCATAAGGTGGGCCTCACCTGTACTTTGGATTAGATTGGTAATTGTCCAAAGTATGTGTGGCCCACCTGATGAGTGGAATGGCCTATTTCTGCAGGCAAGCTGTTTTTTTTTGTTTTTTTTTTTTTTTTTTATTTTTTATGTGGCTAACGTTTTGAACGGGTTGGACGTTTGTGTGCACATGACACATTGACTAGAATCTTCTAGTGTGGGAGACTTTGGGGCATGGTCAATCGTGTTATTTGTGGACATGTGGGGGCTCACTTTGAATGTTCATTTAACTTGTTTTTTTCGATCTAAGTCATAGATTGTGATCTGGAGACCATCATCACTGTAGGATCAGATGAGTGTCCAGACCCATTTGTTCCTGTAGCAGCTAGGCGGATCGCCGGACCGCACCAAACATCTTCGACTTTGTGAAGATTCTCATCGTGTAGACCGTTGGATCCAGGAAGCCTACACTTCCGTAACAACTTTCAAATCGAAGGTGGGGCACACCAGATGGTCTGGATCACTAAATTATAAGCTCTACTTATGTCCCCATCCAAAAGCTTCAATATTTTGATTATTCTCTGGAATCAATACCGTTAATCCGTGGCCCCAAATAGACACACGTGGATTCCATTGTTTCCAACAATGATATCACAAAGTGGACCACCTAGTTGTTGGATTGCCAAGATCAAATCTTAGGTTTCTCATGCTTCATGGCCAAACAAATAAACGGACCAGATATCTCTTCAGTAGAATGATATTATCACAAAAAAAGAAAAAGAAAAAAAGAGTACGGTATCCTTGGGATTGATCAGTGATCCAGACAATTAACCTGATTTTGCAATCAATGGACTATGCCCCCAAAATCTCCTGGATTGGACAATCATAGCCGATAAATCACTGACAGTTGAAAAGGGAATTAGATCAATGGTCCGCATTAAAATGATAACAAATCAATATGCGAATTTTCAGGACATAATCCATCCACATGGTTTATGATCAACCATGGTGCACTTGTGCTAACTGAAAGCCGTGCATACTTTCAAAGTCAAGGATAGGAGTGCAAGTTGGCCGAGTTGGGCTGGGATGAGGGAAGTGTCGAAGCTGACCCATTCAGTAACCGTGTCCAGGAAACCCAGACCAAATACATTAGCATGTGAGTCAGGTCTGGGCTAAGTCCAAGTACAAATTAGTTGGGTCAGGTTCAGACCAAGTCTCCATACCGGTCAGTCTATGTAGAGATAATTCAATTTAAAATTAATAAGGTCTCACCTACAACTACTTGTAAATGCAACTAATTGGAGTATGGGGACCACCTGTGGTGTATGTATGGCATCCAATGGTCTAACATAGTTGCCCCATAATAAAAATGGAATGCATAAACTATCAAGTGGGCCACCACATGAATCTTGAGTTTTTTGGGGTGGTTTTCAATTGTTTTTGTATCATGCAGGACACATGGAGGTTGGATTGGCATGATTTTGGGCCATCCTTTTTCATGATGGGGTAAGCTGTTGGATGGATTGGATGACATACATACACTGGGACCCACACCCAACTAGTCTTTTTTTTTTTTCATCCACAACTAGTTGGGTGTGGGACCTTTTCCATATTTACTATAAACTGAGGTCAAAGGCCCTAATACATGTTTTCTTCGAGGGGGACCATGAAATGTTAGTCAATTGTCTTGATTATTATAGTAAAGGGATTTTGAAGAATGGTTTAACTTTTGGCTTGTCCAAGTCTGACTACAGTAAAGAGATGGGTCCATGTGAGTTGGGTTAGGCACTGATGTTTTGGACCCAAATCTCACCCTACGTTTTCTCGCCAGCTAGGCTAGCCAGAAACTACTGGAGGAACCTTTGGCAGGCGAGAAAAGAATACTTGGGCAAGAAAAGCATTCTCCCCATTATGGACCACGTAGGCACGTACTCCTAGGGTGGAAACGGGCTGGGTTTTGGCTAGCAGCTAGGCCCAGGGTTCCAGCCTGACAATTAAAATCCAAGGTCCAAACCTGGCCAAGCCAGGCATGGGCCTAGCTTGGGTTATCTACCTAAGAATTGAATGGCATATTTGCAGGATCCAGTTTGGCTAAAATGACTTGAGCACATGCCTACCCAAAATATTGATTGGGCGAAGAATGAAAAGCTTAAGCCCGGCCCATGGGCTTAGTAAGTCCAAGCTCAATCCAAAGCCTAATCATGACCAACATTGCACGTTAACCTAACTATTATGAATTTTTCTTAAATGTGATATGAACAAATCAGGATCTCTTGATCCATTGTCATGGCATCAAATAAGGTGGGCCAGGCCTGGCCGGTTTGTCATACCAGCCATTCAGGTGAAGCACTCGTCGAGCCTCAAAACTCACTCGGCCGGCCACAAGCCTTTCCCAGGCCCATGCATAAAATGGGCTGGGTTAGTGTTCCACAAGGCTTGTCCAACCCTGGCCCATGAATAAGCCCAGCCCATAATTAGGCCCAACCCAACCGTTACTGGTGGGTCCCACCTCATCGGCCCAGCCCAACCCTAACTAGTGGGTCCCACCTCATCAGCTCAGCCCCATCCCAACCATTATCAGTAGGTCCCACCTCATCATTATCCTTACTAGCTAGTTATCTCCCAATATCCTCAAAAGTGAGAATATTACTATCGTTATCCTCTCACGTAACCTCTATAATACAATCTAGACAGCTCATCAGTTGGGCCCCACAGTTGATCAGACAGACATCGATCGATCACGAATAGAAGGTTCCAAACAAGGAATTTTGCCTGTTGAAAGTGGACATTTAGCCTATTATTCTTCTCAACCGTTCATCTATAAGCACCAACGGTTAGGATCTCTCCAGTGGGGTGCAATTTCCGAACCAGAAGGAATTATAAAAAAAAAAAAAAAAAAAAAAAAAAAAAAAACCCTCTAAAATCACCTATGCTCATTACGCACCAGGCGCATTTTAACACAAAAACCGCCAGAAAACCGAAAAAACCGAAACGCTACGTGAAATAGATAGAACATCTCTTCTTCTTGGAGATGGCCAGAACCTCTCCATCGGGCCCCACCGCCACGTCACAGCTCACGTGCATCCTGTGTCGCTTGCCGTCCCAAACCGTCAGCTTAAAACGAAATCTCGCATTCAGAGTCAAACGGAAAACGATCTTCCCCGCCTCTTTATCAACCATAAACTGCTCCCAACTGTCGCCACCAACCTTCAGCGACGCCCCACTAAAAACGCCGTTAATGAACGTCGTGTTCTTTGGGGGCTGGTAAAACGGAGCATTTAACGGCGTTATCCCAATCTTCTTCTCCCGATAATACACCGACGCGTGCATATTCATGTAGAAGATGCCGACATTCTCGTTAGGGTTTCGGTCCGTTACGTTGAAGGATATTTCGGCGTTCTGGAGGCCGTTTTCTCCGGCGATGCTTGGGATGGAGAAGTTGGTTATGTGGAACCTGGGGCGGTGGGGGCGGAGGCTGAGCCAGAGGACGAAGATTAGGACACCGATGGCGATTACGAGGCCGAGGAAACAGGAGCAGAGGATTTTCAGTACTCGGGTTGTGAAGCTTTCCTTAACACGGTGCGCATAATAGCGTGGGGGGTGGGGGAGGCGGAAGTGGTGGTGGGGTTCAGATGGTTGGGATGACATTTTTTTTGGGGGGTGAGATGTTTGGAGGAGAGACTGTGGGGGGGGGTTTTTATTCTGGAAAAGGAAGGAATGGGAAGGAAGGGATGTCAGGGGAATTTTGAGGTTTTTGAGTGGAGAAAGGAAAGAATAGTTTCTTTGGAGAGTGGGGATGGGCCCATTTGGCTTGATGAACGGATTATCTGAGTTGTTGGTGTATCATATGGGAAGCAAATGCTATTATCCTACATTGTTTGGGCTGGAAGTTTGTAATACTGTTAGTGAGGCCCACGACTATATAATACACTTAGGCCTGGCAACGGTCGTTTTGAACCGTATTTGTGCCGTGTTGCATTCACGTCATGTCAAAAATGCCCTCACCCAAACCCAACCGATAATTAACGGGTCAAAATTTAGAAACCCAAACACATTCGTTAATTTAACGGATCCGCAACCTGACCTATTTAATCCGTTAAATAAATGGGCCATGCTTGCATAGGCAAAAAGATGAGAAAGGGGCTTGATTGGACAGAGATTTTGGAGCATGGTCATGTGGGGCCGTGGCATAAAGATTGAAAAAACTCCCAAGTGTGTGATAGGGAGTTTTATTGGCTGTCTTAGCTTCTTAGGGATTTCTCACCATACTAAAAATAATTACCAAAATACCTTTATTAACGGGTTAAACAGGTTTTGTAACTTGTAGGTGAAACATTGACCCAGCCGGTTATCTTAACGGGTCTTGATGGGCCAACCTGTTAGTGACCCGACACGATAAGGCAAAACTCGAACACTAATTTTTTCGTGCGAGGTCATGTGGAATTTTACCAAGCCTAAATACACTACTTTGAAACCGCGGTGGGATTGGATACTACCTCGCCATGACAGACGGGGGCTCTATGGCGTCCACCATGATGTATGAGTATCATCCACGCCATCCATCCACTTTTACGGATCATTTTAGGGGATGATCCAAAAAAATGAGGTAGATTGAATGTTCAAAGTGGACCACACGACAAAAAATAGTGAGGATTGAATGACTACTGCTGAAAACCTCTTAACGACCACAGAAGTTTTGGATCAGGCTTCCCTCCACCCATGTCAACTTGACATTACCAAAAGGTTGGATGGAAAATAAATATCACGGTGGACCATAGGAAGGTCTCATCGGTGGGGTCATTGTCACCACTACTTCCTGTGGTGTGGTCCACAAGAGCCTTCAATCTGCCTACCTTTTTTTTTTTTTTTATATCATAAAATGATCTTTAAAAATGGATGGACGGCTTAAATAAAACACATATATCACGGTGGGCACCACAGAGCCCCTGACATGATCATCCGGTAGCATGCAGGTATCGCATGCGCATGAGGATCCTCACCATGCATCCTGCAGCTTCTTCCATTGATTGGCCGGCCTACCGAAAGTTGCTTTGATCGGACCGTGCTATCTCTTATTGGATATGAGTCATTTCTGAGTTATGTATTTAAGTGTGCATTTGTGTCAACAATTAAAAGGTTACGATTGTTCAAACACTGTGAGTTTTTAAAGTGGCCCATTTGCTATTTGACCTATCAAATGAATGGCTTTGATGGAGACCACGTGTCTCACATGTGTACAAATGACACAGAGTCGTGTTGCCTTCCTCGCTCTGGAGGCACTGCATACGATCTCTTCAAGTATTACGTGGCTGGTCAATTAACGGCATTGGCAGGGATTAGCAAGAACAAATAGCAGAGCTGAAAGAGAACCTCTGCTGCTCCTCTGTGAGCTGGACCAATCACAGAGGTGGAAAGCAAGATTTTCCTGCTCCGTAAAAGCTGACGACCCGGATTCGAGCTGAAAAGAGGATTGAGACGTCTTTAACTCTTTTATCTTTTTTCATTAGTGAGAGTTGTTATTAGATACTCTGGCAGAGTATGAAGCTTGATACATAGGAACCCAGATATTGCTGTTTCGATTGAAATAGAACCATTGGATATTTTCATTTTTTAACCATCCAATAAACGTTCACCAATAAGATGGTAGGATGATAAAACACTCGAATCCTTGCTTTAACAAGTGAAGATAACCTTGCTTTAACAAAGCAAGTGAAGATAACCTTGCTATGATACACAGCAAGTGAAGAAAACCTTGCTTCAACACTTAGAGATCTTGGTAACATTCCCAAGTGTGGTGAATCGTCATCACACTCTGTCAAAGTGTTTGATGGCCATGTGTCTGATGGCCATGATGTCTAACAGTCCAGATGGGAAATTGGCAGCTTGGAAAATGAGATCTGGACTGTTTATTTGTTGGGCCTTACTGTGGATGGATTGTACTGCAAGGCAGACAGCGGTCAGATGATCCTACCCTTCAATTGTAAGATGTTCACCTACTGATTGTCAACCAATGGTTGGATTTTTACATACGATCTTTTAATGATTCAAATTCCTCCAACTGGTTATCGTCCACTTGCTGTGTATTACACGATGTAGAATCCATCCAGTCGATGGACGATTAGGATCCTGTGTAAATCTGACAAATATACAGAGATAGAGTGCTCTACTGAATAGCATATACACTAAAAGATTGATTGCCGTGAAATTTGTGGGACCCACAATCTGCTATGAGATATGGACCCCACCAATAACGGGTCATCGACTCCATAGATTCATCAGTGTGACAATGTGATATGAAAAATGGTCAGTGCATCTGCACCATTTATCTAGTGACCATGATACAGGAGCAATAGGAGGGATACGTGCCTGATCAGGCCGTTTATTAGGAGGCTTCCATTGCAAGTGTTACCATGGCTCGATCATCAGGGCCAAAATTGGTGACTAGGATCTTCCATTCTTGTAGATTTTCAGGGCGTGGTCCATCATTGGGTGGGACAGAACAGACCAACATCAGATAGTATAATAATACCTCTTTCAGAAAATGGGGAAAGGTATATAGGTCATATTATTCACATTGATTTAAACATATTGTAGGGCTTAGATTCTTCAGATTTCGTAGTGTGTATGGAAAGGTATCTATGTGGGCCATGGCTGGCATGCATGAAAGGAGCTTTTTGTACTCCTTTGTTGGGACAATTGCAGTATATGTGAATATGATGAGTCATGGTGCAAGAAAAGGCGCGAATGTTTCAACTTTCAGTTTGCTCTTTTTATTGCTTTTTTTTTTTTTTTTTTTTTCCTCCTTTTACGTGGTAAGCTAGAATTCAAATATGCCTAGTCAAAACTAGATAAGAAGGGCCCGTTTGGATGGCCCACTCCAATGGGGTCGTATCGTATAGCCTCTAGCTATCCATTTGTTTTAAGCTGGATAAAAATGAAAAGGAATTTTAAAAAGGGAATATGGCCTATTTTCACTGTCTCAACTAGCGTCTACCATTTTTTTTTAATCAATTCAGATCCTTTTCGTAGAAGTTTTGTAAAAGTCAGGATTGATGGCATCCAAACAACTCCGTAAGATCAGTGTCTAGGGCTGTAAATGGGTCAATGGACCCGATGGGGTACCCGGACCCAACCCATTTAGACCCGACCCATTTGTTAAATGGTACGGGTCTAGGTCCAAGAACATACCCATTTGTTAAACGGGTCTGGGTCTGGTTTTCTTTATATTAGGCCTGACCCGACCCGACCCGACCCGAACCCATTTAGTAAGTGGGCGGGTTTGGTCTATGTTACAAGGGACCCGTCCAGCCTAGACCCATCCAGACCCGGTTTTAAGCCTTGTAAAATGCTTGCATACTTGATCTAGACCCGGACCCATTAGACCCGACCCATTTATAAATGGGTCTGGGTGGATCTTCCTCTACCAGACCCGGACCCATTTATAAATGGGTCTGATAGGTTGACTCGGACCCGACCCGAACCCGCCCATTTAGTAAAAGGGTCTGGGTCTAAAATTTGGACCCAGACCCATTTAGTAAATGGGCGGGTCTGGTTTTGGCTAAACCCTCCCCAAACCCGACCATTTACAGCCCTATCAGTGTCAAACAAAACTTTTTTTATTTTTTATTTTTATTCGAAAGCCTATAGTTTATCTATGGTCGTAAGCCAACTACAATATCTCCTGTTGCTTGCTTTGATAATTAATTAATTACCATATTTAGGAATTGATGATCCTTTGCTTGGACAGCCTCTAAGGTTCTGCGAACCATGTGATATCTTACATAAGGTTCGTCCTTAGCTTCTTTATCTAGAACTACAATTCCTTTTAGCTAAAATTGCCTCACATTTGGCAGTTCGAAATTCGTATTTCTTTGAGACTTTTTGCTTTCGGTGGTCCATTGTGAATATTTGTTCCAACAGACATAAATCATTTTAACTATAAAAAAATAATCTAGCTAGTGACATTTCCACACCTGATGTTGAGAAGAAATTGAATTAGGGATCAAGGTTAGCTATTGAGATGGTGAGGAATAAGCTTCATTAATGTCAGGTTTGAGTGCTAGGGAGACACACTAACCCCACCGGTGGGTGGGTGCCTCGTGTGACTAACTGTGTGGGTGCGTCGTGCAACTAACAGGGTGGGTGCGTTGCATGACTATAAAAAGAAAAAACCTTCATTGTCGAAAGAAAAATAGCCTAGATCACCGCTAAGGCTCTTAAATGACTGCTAAATGACAGAAGAGATAAATGTATAGAGACAATTGGAGAATGAAAGGATGAACTAACGTCATGACTAATAAATGGGTTAACATTAGTGGATGGATAAAATAAAAAGTTGAATGTCTTTCTATGAGATCGCTGGTCTGTTCATTTACTCCTATATGCAGTGTATAATTTCATGAAACATTAGGGTGATAATCTATCCAAAGTAGATCTGGGTTTTAATAGCTTAATTTAGGGAGAGTCCATATGTGTGTAGAACTTTTGCATGCATGAATATGAATCATTGGTAGAGAACTAAATAGTTCACTCCCTGAAAGTGGAGGAAAAAAGTGAAAAGACAAAAAAAAAAAAAAATGAAATAGACATATTTCTTATGTTTTTCTATTATCATGAAATGTAATGTAAATGAGTCATTATTATCATTTTTTGGTATTAATTTGTTATAATGTAAGGTAAATGAAATATAATGTAAGGTAAATGAGTCATTATTATCATTTTTCGGTATTAATTCCAATCAAGAGTCAAATACATATATAATTAAGTAAATTGCAATCATTATATTTCATGTATAAAATTACCATTTTTCAGTAATTTTGGGTGAATCAAATAATATAACAAATCTTCATTGTAGTCAAATGTAAGTAATGTTATCACACAATTAAAAGAGTAAATAATTATTACCTATTCACAACCATTTACCACAGTAATTGGAAAACCAAACAGGCCAGAAACAACCCACTAGTATGATTTTTTTTTTTTTAATCTCAAACTAATGTAGGATGCTTGTGACAATCCTCTGCTGCTCGCATCTGCAGCACTCGCAACGTTGAATGACTTTATGAAGAGGATACATGTCCTTATAGGCATGGGCACCGTCAGACGCATGAATGACTCAGTACAGGTCTACACTCAACACTTCAACAAACGTTGAAAAACTAACCAAGCCTATCTCAAAGCTAGTAAATACACCAATATATTCTAGTGCGAGCCCCACGTGTGAGAGTGTTAAAGTCCCTAAAATAAAAAAGAAACCAAGCGAAAAAGTTCGATTGGGTTTTAATGTGCAGTGTAACTTTTGAAGACCATAATTTTGTAAATGGCTATTCACTTTACCCATATAATATGTCATTGGAAAGATATGAACAATGTCTACAACTCAGCCAATGCCAATGATAATTATCCCCTAATATTTTTTTTAAATAAAGATGTTTTAAGATTAATTTTGAGTCCAAAGTTAAAATTTAGTGTTTTTAGTAAGTTACGAGATTTACTATTTTTAGTGTTTAAATGTTAAAAAAGTCAAAAGTCCTTATTTAAGTCATGTAAATGAGTTTGAGTCAGTTTAAACATTGTTTACTAATTTTTAGTAAGCTACTATTTTAGAAAAACTTAATATTTTGGAGAAGTTACAAATTTAAGGTTATATAAGTTATACCAATTGCCTTGTAAATAGGCTTTATTCATTATTTTCAATTATATAATTTGATCTTTTAATAAAAAAAAATTTACATATAAATTTAAGGTTTTCTTGTATTCATTATTAATCATAGAGGAAAAAGATGATGATCTCTTCCTCCCCTTTACACTATGCACACAATCAGAGTTGAGTAGAGCTATCTTCTCAGACTAAGGGCCGTTTGGATTACAAGTTACTTAAGATAAGCTACTTATTTGATAAGTAACTTATCTTGGTTTCTACTTAATTAGCAGATAAGCATGTTTGGCAAACAACATAGTTATCATCCAAAAAGTAGAAAATTAGGCATAGTTGGTTTCTAACATCATAAGTAATCATCCCTCAAGTCTATTTGGTCCCCCTCACATCCACTGTCCGTCATGTGGGGCCAACCTTTGATGTGAATCATTTATTATGTGGCCCCACTAATGTGGGCCATCCATTATGTGGGACCCACCTTGGATATTGGCAATTTACCATTAGGGTCCGATCTTTAATGTACACCATTCATTAGGTAGGGCCCACCTTTGATGTTGGCCATCCATCATGTGTGGCCCACCATCAATGTTATTGTCCATCATGTGGGGCCCATCTTCAATATCCATCATCCATCATGTGGTGTCCACCTTTGATGTGGACCATCCATCATTTGGGCCCACCTCCCATGTGAATTGTCCATCACGCGGAGCCCGCCTTGGATATGGGCCATTCTCATTAGCCCGACCTTTGATGTGGACCATCCATCCTGTGGGGCCCACCTTGATGTGGGTCATCCATCATGCGGAGCCCACCATTATTAATTGCCCACCATGTGAAGTCCACCTTTGATGTGGACTGTCCATCATGTGGGCCCCACCTTCAATGTGGAGCAAACCTTTGATGTGGACCATTCATTGTGAGGGCCGTCCATCATGCAGGGCCCACCTTGGATGTGGGCAATTTATTATTATGGCCTGAATTTTAATGTGCACCATTCATGTGGGGCCTGCCTTATGGTAAACAACGTGCTTATCTTTTTATCTCTTTCACCTCTCTTATTCATCTCTTCAACAACTTATGAAAAAAGTTAAAAAGTTAAAAATATTGGCTGAAGTGATTATATACTTTAAGGGCGTGTTTGGTGCGATTATGTACTTTAAGGGTGTGTTTGGTGCATCGGTTTGAATGGATTTCGTTGGGATGGGATGAACTTAACCCATCTCAGGACTCCAACCGAGTGTTTAGAAAACAGCCTGGTAGAGATGATAATACCATCTCGTAGATTGCGCCCAAACCTATGGGCTGGCGAATGGATTTCCCAAATCCTATCTTAACTCCAAGCACTCTCATCCCTATCCCAAGCTATACAGCTTCTATCCCACCCCGTACATTATCAAAGCCTATGGATTAAAGAGGGAGAAGGCTTGCCTGTGTAGCTATGCCCGTCATTCGCCATCCTGATGACTTTAATGCAACCCCCCATGAATCTCATCAGCGGGCCAAGATCGATCTTTCGGTCATTCCACTTGGATTGTGTTGAAGATGATCTTCACAGATGGAAGATTGTGTATCTAGATAGCAACCATACAAGGAGCGAGTGAAGAGGGTGTTGGCGTTATAAATCACCGTTTGCAGATTTGTGAAGATGGAACTGAAAAGGTCATCACTATTCATACATCAAGCTCGGTTCGTATGCTTTGAATTTTTATACAGTCTAATTTTTTTTTCATCTCAAGATCTGATAATGTCTCTCTATTTAGGGAAATCATTAATGGTTGGCTTCCATACAAAGAGAGGGAGGGACATATAAGCTGATAATTCGAGGTGTTTACAGGTGTATTGATTCTTTTTTATTATTTTTTTAAACTTCGTGTAGATTTCAGCTATGATTGTTAGACAGATGGAAAATATGGGTGATTTACCATTGTGGTTCAGATCTGGACCGTCGTTGATTCTATGAGGATGGTCTCAGTGTGTGTTTTTTGTTATTAAAGGGGTAAGAGTGAAGCCCTTTTCCCATGTACTATAAGCTCCAAAATGCAGATTGAAATTTCCTTGTGGTGGATGGAACCATATTCATTTCATTGTATGGGGTTCATGGTTTTCTTTCGCAGACCATACAATGAATTGGTTATGTGCTTTTTTATCCTTGGCTTTTGTAATTATTTTAGATCTGAAGTAATATCACTACCTGAAAATTTTCCTCCAGTGAGAGAGACAGCGATAGTGGTACTATGTGTATGAGATGTTCAAGGTATTAATATGCCACTCTCTATTGTGTTGTTATTTGTAAGAGAGTTCAAGGTAGTCATTTTTCATTGGATATGTCATATGCGATTTGATTTACATCATGAACAGATCACTTAGCAAATAATCCACAGTCATGCTGCTTTCGTCATTCATGTTGGGCCATATGCTAAGGTCTGGTATCAATATCAATCTGTATCTACATATACCAAGGGCCCTTATTTAATTCTGTCGAACTACTGAAATGGCTCATCTGTAGAATTGGTTAAGAAATCATCTGCTGGAAAGCCTACCTCTAAACTCTACCCATCTGCATTTATCAGCTAAGTGACTTCTGTTATTATTCATTTGTGTTTGTGATACTTCTGCTATTGTTCAGAAATGTTTATTACAATGCATGAGCATCACTAAAAATCTTCCCAAATGCCGATCTTGCATAATTTTTTGTTGGTCCTTACCATCCAACACATTTATCCCAAAATGTACTATTTATTTAGCCTTTCTACTCATGAAGCATATGTTTAGTAGACCATGCTCCCTATAAAGAAGATCATCCATGGTTAGGGGTATTGTTGGTGGTTGCCAGCCAACAAAATACAGGGAGTATACCATACTCCTAATTGCAAGTATCATCAGTATTATGTACCCTTCTTAGTTGTTACCCATATATGTTTTATTTTTTTTTCTTACTTGATCTCCTTTTACACTCTACATTCTACTCATATATGTAAATAAACACACACACACACACACACACACACACACACACACACACACACACAAATGCACAATTGATATCCATTATTATTATCAGTTGGAGCGCTTGGCCTAAGCACAACAATTAATGATAGATCGGTCATGATTCCATGAGCCCACGTGTTTAGGATTAAGCCTGGCCTATGATGGCGAAGCTAGAAGACATCATGGGTTGCCTGATCTTTAGATCATGCTTTGCATGCGCATCTGTATTTGTGAATCCAGTACGCACATGCTATCCATTCATGCTTTCCATTCATGCTTTTATTTGTAGATCTAGCAGGCACCCAATCTTAAAAGCCCATAGATACCAATATGATTTATTCAAAAAAATCCCTTCATATTAGCTGCATTGAGCCATGATGCTAGCATCCACCTGAAGTAAGCAAAATTGGTCCAATTACTTAATTGCAACTGATTTTATGATCAGGTTGCTGCAATCAGTCCGTTAATGAAAGGATTTTTTTTAATGCCATGTGACCTTGAGCTCAAAATTTAGATTTCATTGTGAATATGTTCCCTCATAGTATCACCCCTAGTTTGGGTCACTAAATTTGCCAAGGAAAAATTTGTCAAAACCAAATTCATAAATATTCAAGTCATAATCATCATCCCGTAGTAGATAAGTCTACTAATGGAATCGAATACATGATTATAATGGAGAACTCAATGTTGTAGGGTATTAAAATTGAATACATGAATCGTTTTTAGGCAAAGTGTAGGAAATATATAAGAAATGAAAAATTTGAATGACGAAGAAATGTCCGATTGCATCGTTTTTCTTGCTAGGGTAGCTTGTGTAGCTGCAATTGGGGAATACTGTAGGATGTACATGCTCCGACAACCACCACGTCCCGGGGATGATGAGCGGGCGAGGTTCATCAACTCTATCATCCGTAGCAATGAAAGGGATTGTGTAACTCAATTAAGGATGACTCAACATGCATTTTTCATTTATGTGATGCGGTTAGATAAAAGATCAATCTGCGTGATAGTTGTAATGTTAGTTTGAAAGAGTACGTAGAAATTTTCCTCCACACAGTGGGACACAACGTGCGCAATCGGGTGATAGGACACCGTTTCATACGTTTAGGTGAGACTGTTAGCCGTCACTTTCACCGAGTGTTAGATGCAATTGTCTCGCTCTACCCTAAGTATGTTAAACAGGCCCGTCCAAAAACTTCAGCTGAGATTGAAAGAAATCCGTTTTGAGCCTCATACTTTCAAGTATAAATTATTTTGGTAGGGCCCTCTCTATATATGACTACCATTTTAGTTGTAGTGCTTACACTTATAAATGAAATTCGACATTCTCCTTATACGATTGCGTCGGGCTATTGACGGCACACATGTTTTAGCCCAAGTACAGTCTACTAACCATGCTACATTTCAAAACAGAAAGGGGTGGTTATCTGAGAATGTCCTCACTGCCTGTTCATTTGATATGAACTTTTCATATGTTTTAGCTGGTTGGGAAGGTTCAGCTTCTGATGCAAGGGTCCTGCATAATGCTTTAACACGGGAAGATGATCCTCTTAAAGTCCTACACGGTAAACATTGGGACTTGCTTTTAGTTGTATACCTCTACATATACGTAAATGTTAATACAAACCACTTAAGGAAGAATACTATAATATATATAGAAAAATACTATGTTGTTGACATTGGATATGACCATTCACCCGGTTTCATGGCTCCATACTCTGGTGTTCGATATCACTTGCAAGAGTATCGAACTGGGAGAGCTCTAGCCGACATGAAAGAACTCTTCAATTATCGACATTCGTAATTGAGCGCACGTTCAGAATATTGAAAGGGCGATTTCGATATTAAGGGTAGCGATGCAATATCCATTCAAAAACACAAGTAAAGATTGTTATCGCTTGCTGTGTGCTGCATAATTTCATCAAAATGGAACACAATTTGGACAAAGATTTATGCGATATTGGTATATCGGTGATAGATACAGAGAACAACCCAACATCATATGAGGTATCCTCCCATGACAAGAGGCACTGCTTAATTCCAATCACTTGAAGTGAAAAACATGCATGTATGAGCGTGTGCGATGAGATTGCGGTGCGCATGTAGTCAGACGCCTAAAACAATAATAGGAACAAATATGTGTCTTTTACTTCATTTACTTATTGGATGAACCTGTCTAACAATGTATGTTTTGATATTATGGTAGAAATAAGTGTATGTTTTGATATTATGTCAACTTCATGTGGTTGTGCGCGTATTAACACACTGAATGCAAAATTTAATTTTAGTTTGAATAGCACATGTATATGCTCTCTTATATACATGGTTGACAGTGCCCTTATATCATAACTTTCTGTTGTATTCATAGGTAGTTTGTCAGAAATGTGGTCCAGTTCAGCAATAATACTAAGACAATCGTCCGGTGATAGGACACCAATACTCCCCACCCATTCCCCACCTCATGAGATACCTCCTGCTGGAGCACTTGCGGAACCTCTCCGAGCTGTGCGCCTAAAATGAAATGGACACGAGACATGGATCAAGTAATGCTTGACTCGCTGCTTGAACAAGTTGCATTAGGGCATAAAGTTGATAATGGCTTTAAGAGGGAAGCATACCAAGTTGTTGCCGATGAGGTGAAGAATATAACGCACATGGATGTGAATTGGACTAACGTCTAAAATTGTTTTAAATACTAGAAGAAAGAGCATAACGATGTGAAGAACATGTTAGCTGCAAGTGGATTCGGATGGGACAGCGAGCGAATGGTTGTGACAGCTCCTGATGATGTATGGGCACAATATTTGAGGGTAAAATCATCTACCGCCTCCGTAATATGTATTGTTATGTTGTAGTATACAATTGTTTCAAAATTTACTACTTCGTATTTACTATCAACACTTGTTTGATGTAGTCGCATCCACGGTGTGCACAACTACGAGGAAAGTGAATCGAAAGGATGGATGATTTAGCGGTGATGGTAGGTGATGACCATGCCAAGGGACGATATGTGCAAGAGAGTCAGAACATGGCATCGTCCTCATCCCGTATTTGATGGTATTTGAACGAAGAATGGACAGAACCAGAAGAAGATTTTGAAGATACCATTAACTTGTCGGATGAAAATCTTGGGGACTCTATGGGGACCCATCATTTTTCCACTGATAGTCAGCCACCCGGCAATCGATATTCCTGCAATACTCACTTTCATACAATGAATTCTTATAATAGTCATGCTAGGAGTAGTGAGTAAAAAAGAATGCGACTTGCTCGACCAGGTGATGTATTTGCACAGTCTTTGAAAAATATAGCAGATGCAATGCGTGAATTTGGATTAAGGAAGGAGGTCAACAGGACAAGTAAGGTGTTAGATATTCTTGAGGAGGTTCAAGGGTTGACAAACAATGAGTTCATCAATGTTGGTCAGCTCCTCAGCCGAGATGAGAAGCTCGTATTCTTTTTATCAGTCTTAGATCAGAACATCGTGTTGCGTGGTTGAAACAGACAGTCATCGAATACGAGGATCCTAGCACAGGTGGATTTAGCTGATAGGTGTTTTTTTTTATGAATGGGGGTGATAAAAACTTCTTTTAGTACATTTTACTGAGAAGGTTAACATTCTTTATTTCTTATTATCTCTTGTGGATGACATGTGGGTATTTTAGACATGTAATTAAGTATTTACTGTTTGGTGTGCGATACTATGTTGACAGCTGACTACTTATTAGATAATATTTACCGCTACTTTTCAATTGAGTTATATGAATGTTATGATAGAGATGTTATGATTGAAAAATTGATGATTGATATTGATCATTATAGGTATTTTGGATATAAATCCGGTTCATAGACAAGTACAAGTATGGACTGTAATGCGATTAAGAAAATAAATTGCATGTGCAATAAAGGGATGTGTTTGATCTCAAAATCGAACACATCAAGAAACTCGGGAAGATGGTTCTATAGATGTTAATGTCAGTTTTTGTAACGAGATCCTCCGGCTCTTCTCCTTTGCTCCAGCAGGGATTTCCACCACCAGACCTGAAGCAAGACAGCGAATAAGGGTGGCTGGGGACCAGCCGTTAGCCCTCCGACGCTTAAGTTAGGCCACAGAAGAGAAGCCAAGCAAAACGAGACCAAGATTGAATGATGCGTACCTCTCTGCTCTCAATGGAGCCACCCCTATATATAGATCTGAAGCAATCCAATCTGTTACGTGAGATGTCGAAATCCCGTTGATGTCGCATACGATACTGAGAATTCGCTGATTTCTTGGGATAAGATCCTATCTTTTTAGTCAGATCCAACCCAATGACTTATTCCAACAATCACGCCCCTAGATGGTAATCCCTTGAAATCTGACTGGATCCGGCTGGAAACCATAGTTGGAGTCATGGCCTCCGAAAAGGAAGGAGACGCCTGTAGTTGGAGTCATAGCCTCCGAACTGGTTGCAACCCGTAGGAAAGCTTCTCGCAGGTTAAAATGTGGTCGTGAGTCCAAGTACATATTTTGGATGTAACGTCTTTCAACGACTTGTGAGAAGGTCTGCTCGCGGATCGAGCTTTGCCGTATTTGACTATCGGTTATGAAGACTCGAGACTTGCGAATAGCTGCTCCATATTTTTCAATCTATGACTCCTGATCAGGTGAGCTCGAGAGTCGAATGGACGTCCCGCACTTATCCAATATTCGACTCTCGATCATATAATCTCGAGAGTCGAATGGACGTCCCGCACTTATCCAACATTCGACTCTCGATCAGATAATCTCGAGAGCGAGAGCGAAATGGGCATTTCCGCGTGAAATCTTATCTCCATCATTTTGCCTATAACAGATGCCCCCCAAGTCCTTGCCGCCAAGAATTCTTAAGGAAAGGACTTAGCTCACTATCACACGAAACCGCTCGCTACCTCCATCGAGAACGGCACCCCTCATGATGGGCTGAAATTAATGAGCGCCAGCTTTCCGCAGCCTTTTCGCTGATGGAAAATGAAGGGGCGCTCGCCACGTGTTTGAGGAGTTAATGGGCGTGCCTGCTCGAGCGCTGTGTCCAACGAGGGACTGCCACGTGCCATCAGATACGGCGGAATGATTGCCTATAAATATACGGAGTCCGCCATTTCTTTGATTTTCTACAGAAGTTTATTCGAAAGAATCCTGCAACCCTTTCTTTCCATTCTTCCTCCTCTTCCGGTGCTCATTCTTTCTTTTCCCCGGTATACTTCCTTTTTCTTCTTCCTTTATTTTCATCTCCCCATGGCTGGGAACTCTGACGAGACTACTGTCCCCCTTGGTGATGCCACTCCGGAGTCCTCTGCCTCCAGCAGTGCAAGGGTTTCGGCGGGGAGATACACAGCAGCCGGATATCCCTCCGTTTTATCGGAGGACCGGCTGGCTGAGCTACGGGAGAGATACCAAATCCCTGATTCCGTAACTCTCCGCTTGCCCGGAGGTGGAGAAACACCCGACTCCCCCCCCCCCCCCCCCCCCCCCCCCCCAGGATGCGTAGCATTTTACGAGTACCAGCTCATCCTGGGGGTACGCCTTCCCCTCCATCCCTTTGTTCGCGATGTATTACGGTGTTACAAGATTGCCCCTGGGCAACTCATTGTGAACGGGTGGAGGGTGGTTTTGGGCTCCTTTGCCCTTTGGGCTCAGGCTGGCAACGGGGAACTCACGGCGGAGGAGTTCCTCCGTATGTTCCGTCTGAAGAAAGCTCCATCCAGCGAAGGCTGGTATTATTTATGTTACTGGCACCGGGATAACTTCGTGTTGGGTAAGCCCTCCTCGAACTATCCCGGCTGGAGGAAGCGATGGTTCTATGCTTCCGGGAGCTGGGAGTCTGCCTCCTCCAGGGGTCTAGGAGTGACCCGGTTTTTCTGTGAAGGTAGACACAATCTCGTATTGTGCAGTTTCCTTAGAATAATTTTTAGGGTTTTGCTTCGTTTGATCATTATTTGTGCTCGCAGGTATCCCGGCATTGCGGAAACCGAATTTGAAGGGTGGGATCAACGAGAAGATCGTCAGGGTGTATAAGGTGCCTGTCGGAGATAGGCATATCGAGGCTTGCTTATCTCCTTCGCGACTTGCAGCAGCAGGCCTCATATCCAGAAGAGAAGTCGAAATGACGAAGGTTGGAGAGAAGAGAGGCCTACTGCCCCGTCTGAAGGGCACAGGTTCCAAAAGGCAGAAGAGAACCCCTGCCGAACCGTCTCAATCTTCCATCCGCGCGGGCAACGATCAGCCTGCCCTTCCCGCGAGCATGGCGGGGGCCCCAGCTGGGCCCACTATCCCTTCACTGGTGGTCGCACCTGGGCCACCAGTGATCAACATTGCAGATAATTCCCCAGATGGGGTGGGGTCCAGCTGCCCCCCAGCTGAAGAGGCTCGAGAGCAGGTAGAGCCTCAAGAGCCAACTCCTACTCGGGAACTGGTCCCAGCTGCCGAGCAGGGACCTGCTCGGGAGTCCATGCCTCCACCTCGCGAGCAGGCCGGTTTGGTCGTTGCCCAACCGTCTGGGAGCGGGACGTACTCGATTCCACGCCACCTCCACCCTGTGTGTAAGTTCTTGTTCGAGAACGTCCCGCCTCACGCCTTCGGCTCTCTCCCCGAGCCAAGCCCTGAGAACCTTATCCTTGAAGCGGGGATGAGGATGGTTCAGGTAAGACTTCGTCAAGATCTGTTTCGACCTGTTACGTTCCAGAAATCTTATATTTTTCATCTCTTTGCAGGGTTTAGATCTTATTCTGCGAACGAGGCGTGATATCGTTGCCGCCCGTCGCACGATAGAGGAGGCTGAGGGAAAGAGGACTGCCTTGGAGAAGGCAGTTCAAGGAAGAGATCAACTGCTCAAGGCTCGTGAGGCAGTGATCTCGAAGAGAGATGAGGAAAAAAAGATCCTCATCGAGAAGATCCAAGTCCTGACCGACAGATATCAGGCCTTGGACTCAGACTACGTGAAGCTCACGGGTCTGAAGGAGAAGGCAGAGAGAGAGAGGGAGATCTTCCGACAGGACAAGATCTCGCTAGAGGAGCAATTCGCGGGAGCCAGGTCGCAGCTCAAGGAGGCCTACGACAACCTGACTAGGGAGTGTACCGCTCTTGCGCAGCTTAAGGACGACTCGATCCACTGGGACGAGGAGAGAGTCGACCTTGTAAAAATGCTCTCGGAGGAAGGTACTCGGGCAGTTTCCGAGTTCCGGACTTCGCAGCTGTATGACGATGAACGATATGAGTCATACGATGCTGGTCGAGACTTTGCACTAAGAGTAGTGCAACGAATGATCCCATCCTTCGATATGGGGGAATTCGGTCGCGTCGCGACCATCATAGCTGCAGAAGAGCAAGCTGCTGCCGAGAACGAGGTGACCGAAGCCACGCAGGCTGGAGGGGCTCTTGAAATGGGCCCTGAAGTCGAGAGCGTGGCTCCTCCAAGCGATTGATTTCCTTTTATTTTCCTCCCCTGTATCTGCGCTCATGTATATGTAATCATCTGATTATTAATGAAAAGATGTTTTTGGAAGTGTCGCTGTTTCGTTGCTGTTCTCCCTTCATCTTTCATTTTTTTTTTTTTTTTGCTTGTTAATCTTGAATGGATTCGTCAGAGATGTGACCCTTTAATTCAAGCATGAGCTAAGGTGCTCGCGATCAGGATGTGACCCTTTAATTCGAGCATGAGCTAAGGTGCTCGCGATCAGGATGTGACCCCGTTCGCTGCCCTAATTTGAGCACGAGCTGTGGTGCTCGCATTTTGGAGTGCGATTCCTCCTCTCATCAATCGCGAGTAACTAACTCATGAAAAAATGAATTAGACTCAATCCGGGGGTCGTGAGACCATGTCCGCGTTGAGATAGACTGATCTATCGATTGAGATTTTGATTCTACCAAGGGCAAAAGGTTGGTCAAGAGATGGTATTCATTCTCTTCGGGGCTGTTCAGGTCCATGAGAATGGAGAAGCGACCAACTAGTAATGATTTCAATCCTACCAAAGGTAGGCAATTGGCCAAGAGGACGTGTAAGCACTCTTCAGGGCTATTCTGGTCCATATAAATGGAGTAGCGGCCAAAAGATATGTCACTTTATTCATAAAATGTTATGATAAACTACATCGAATCTAGGGGTAGTATCTTAGCAAATGCTCCACGTGCCAAGGGCGACGTACAGGCTTCCCTTGCATGTCTTCAAGATAATAAGTACCGGGTCGCACCACCCTAATAACCCGATACGGGCCTTCCCAATTCGGATCCAATGAACGAACAGGAATTCCAAGATTTCGCCTTAGAACCAAATCTCCGAACTGGAAGGATCTAGGTCGAACCTTTGCATTCCGATAACGAGCAATACGTTGTTGATATGCCGCCACTCGTACTTGGGAAGCATTTCTTCGCTCTTCCAAGAGATCGAGATGAAGTCGGATATTTTCCTGATTGCTCGCGGGATCGTACTGTTCGATCCGATATGAGGGCACTTGAATTTCCACTGGTACCACTGCGTCAACACCAAATGCTAAGGAGAAAGGAGTTTCACCTGTCGATGTACAAGCCGTGGTTCTATAGGCCCATAACACTTCTAGCAGAAGTTCTGGCCACACCCCTTTACATTCACTTAGCTTGGTCTTTAGATGATGCTTTATAATTTTATTCACTGCCTCGACCTGCCCATTCGCCTGTGGATGATATGGAGAAGTGCGGAGATTACGTATCTTTCATTTGTCGCAAAATTCATCAAAGGCTGCGTTGTCGAACTGCGTTCCGTTATCGGTAATTATGGTATGAGGAAGTCCGAAGCGACATATAATATTTCTCCACATAAACTTAGTAGTTTGTTTTTCAGTAATTTTGGCTAATGGTTCTGCCTCGGCCCATTTGGTGAAATAATCAACCGCCACGATCGCGAACCTATTCTGTCCCTTTCCCATAGGTAAGGGACCGATAATATCGATCCCCCACTGAGCAAAAGGCCAAGGGCTGTCGACGGGGGTCATCCGCTCAGACGGTACACGAGGTATAGGTTGATATCGTTGACACTTGTCGCATTTTTTAGAAAATTCTATGGCGTCTGCTTTCATAGTAGGCCAATAATATCCTTGCCTCATCGCTTTATATGCTAGAGATCGCCCCCTGGGATGATTACCACATGCCCCCTGGTGTACTTCATCTAGAACACGATGTGCTTCTTCTGGGTGAAGACACCTCAAATAAGGCAAGGAGAAGCTTTTTCGCAACAAGATTCCATCTTGTAAGGTGTACCTGGCAGCTCGAAGCTGAATTTGTCTTGCAGCTTTCTTGTTTTCTGGTAGGTATCCATCTCTGAGATAAAGGATGATAGGATCCATCCAGCATGGAGACGATTGTACCGATATAACTTGCTCGGGAGTCACTTGGTCGATACTCAAGTGTTGACGGTGCTCGATGGGGATCGAATGTGATAGTTCTGATTCTGGTGCAGAAGCGAGTTTTGCCAAGGAATCGGCCAGTTGGTTCTGCTCGCGAGGGATATGGAATATTTTGTAAATCTTCAGTTTAGCGAGCAGGATGAGGACACGAGACTTGTATAAGGCCATTCTTTCTTCTTTGGTTTCGAATTCGCCAAGAACTTGGTTGACAATGAGCTGGGAGTCGCTATGAATTATCAAATTCTGGACTGCGAGGACAACGGCTAGCTCGAGGCCAACAATAAGGGCCTCATATTCTGCTTCATTATTGGAGACGCGTGATTCGAAACGCAGAGCGTATTGAAAATGCGACCCGTCTGGAGCCACTAAAATCAGGCCCGCTCCACTGCCACTGGCCCGTGACGACCCGTCCACAAAGAGCGACCAAGAAGGCTGGTCGCTGGTCCTGGCGCTATCTTCAGAAGAATATGTAAATTCGGCGATGAAGTCAGCCACGGCCTGGCCCTTGACTGCGGTCCTAGGACAGAATGAAATATCATGCTCGCTGATCTCGACCGCCCATTTAGTTAAGCGCCCGGAAGCCTCAGGCTTTTGAAGGACTTGACGTAGTGGATGATTTGTTGGTACTAAAATAGCATGGGCTTGAAAGTATGGTCGTAGTTTTCGAGCTGCCGTGATTAAGGCTAGGGCCAATTTCTCCAAATCAGAATACCTAGTTTCTGCATCAACCATTGCTCGACTGATATAATAAACGGGCCTTTGTACCCCGGAATCTTCTCTTATTAAGGCGGCACTAACGGCCGTGGAAGACACAGATAAATAAAGAATGAGTTGCTCATGTGCCACAGGCTTAGATAAAATGGGGGGAGCGCTCATATATTGCTTCAGTTGTTGAAAAGCTTCTTCACATTGAGGTGTCCACTTCCAATCAGACTTGACCGTTGCACGAAGGAGTTTGAAGAAGGGCAGGCACTTGTCAGATGCTCGCGAGATGAACCTGTTCAATGATGCGACGCGACCAGCTAGACGCTGAACGTCCTTCAGAGTCACTGGGGATTTCATCTCTATCAATGCTTTAATCTTTTCGGGATTCGCCTCAATTCCACGTTGGCCAACCATGAACCCAAGAAATTTCCCTGCAGATACTCCAAACGCACATTTTTCTGGATTTAATTTCATCTGATACTTCCTCATCAGATCAAAGGCTTCTCGAAGATCAGGAATGTGATCATTTTCATCGATGCTTTTTACAAGCATATCGTCAACATAAACTTCCATGTTCCTACCGATTTGAGCAGCGAATATTTTGTTGACAAGACGCTGATAAGTGGCCCCTGCATTTTTGAGACCAAACGACATTACCTGGTAGCAATATAGTCCTCGATCTGTGATGAAGGCAGTATGTTGGCCATCAGGTGGATGCATCATAATCTGGTTGTAACCAGAGTAAGCATCCATAAAACTGAGGAGGGCGTGTCCAGCTGTCGAGTCGACCAACTGGTCGATTCGTGGTGTCGGGAAGCTATCTTTGGGACATGCTTTGTTTAAGTCTGAATAATCGACGCACATCCTCCATTTGCCATTAGCTTTCCGGACGAGAACTACGTTGGCGACCCACTGTGGGTAGTCAATTTCTTTTATGAAATTTGCCGCGAGCAGCTTCTCAACCTCAGTTTTGATCGCCATTTGTCTTTCTGCAGTGAAGGCACGTCGACGCTGATGTACGGGTTTATGCTTTGGGTCAATGTTGAGACGATGTACGATGACACTAGGATCGATGCCCGGCATATCTTTATGAGACCAAGCAAACACGTCCTGGTATTCAGTGAGGAAACGGATCAAATCTTCGCGGTGGATACTATTTAAGGAGGAACCGATGTACACGATCTTAGACTGGTCGTCTTCGGTCAAGCGGATCGCCACTGTTTCCTCCCCTGGAGTTCCTGATTTCAGAGCATTTTCCCTTGGATCCAACGCGGTGGCGAGAGCGTCGGATGAACCTTGGACTATTTCCATGACAGGCGTCGCTTGAGCCTTCTTTCGATCTTGGAGGGCTATCTGGTAACAGGATCGTGCCTCCTGCTGACTTCCTCGCACGACCCCTATGCCATTTGGGGTCGGAAATTTAACGCATAAATATGATGGGTGCAAGGCCGCTCCAACCTTAGTTAGTGACGGTCTCCCCAAGATGGCGTTATATGCTGATTTTCGATCTACGACGAGGAAGTTTACGAAGACGGTGGTCTTCGCTGGACTCTCCCCAAAGGTGACTGGGAGATCGATGCTTCCTTCAGGTGTCACCACTTCTCCTCCAAAGCCGACAAGAGGGGTCGATACTGGCTTGAGGAGGTTTCTGGCAAGTGCCATCTTGTCGAAAGCCTCCAAATACAGAATATCGGCCGAGCTACCTGTATCCACCATAATTCGATGAGTCAGATAATTTGATACCTTCAGTGTGACTACGATGGAATCTTCATGAGGGAAATGAATTCCCGATGCATCTTCGAGGGTGAAAGAAATTGGGGGATGGTTAGCTTTCGAAGAGTTGGACGTTTGTTCCAGCCAATAGATCTGCTGGGGTTCTTTGGACGCCTTTCGGGCGTATGCCTTTCTTGAAGATTGAGAGTCACCCCCGCAAGCTGGACCCCCGACGATAGTGCGAATTTCTCCTGTAGGCTCAGCATCCTCTTGGTCGGTTTGATGATGAGACGGTTCCTTTTGGCGAGATGAGGTTTTCGCCCTTTCTGGTGACCTATTTTTAGGAGCAACATAATCCTGGAGATGGCCTTTTCGAATGAGGGCTTCGATATGGTCTCGTAGAGAGATACAGTCCTGGGTCCTATGCCCGTGATCTTTGTGGAAGTAACAGAACTTACTCTTATCTCTCTTCTCGGGATCGGATTTAATCTTTGCAGGCCACTTCACATATGGCTTGTGTTTTATCTCCATTAGAACCTTTTCAGGAGACCGATTAAGAGGAGTGTAATTATGATATTTACCAGAGTAAGGCTTCCTGGGAGAACGATCGCGCTGATCGCGATGGTATTTTTTATCTGTAGAGGTTCCTTCTGGCTTGCGTTTCTTACTTTGTACTCCATGGCGTGTCAATGCGACTTCTTCTGCATTGATGTATTTCTGAGCTTTAGCTTGGAATTCCGCCATAGTTTTCGGTGGGCTCTTATCTAAAGCAAACCTAAATTTCTCGCTCGTTATTCCAGCAATGAGGGCTGTGAGACCCTTTTCTTCAGTGTAACCCTCAGTTTGAACGGCTTCAGCAGTGAACCATACTGTGAACTCTTTTATTGTCTCCCCATGTTGCTGTTTCAGATTCATCAGATGGGAGGCTGGCTTTTTAATGCGAATACTTCCCATGAATTGAGAAAGAAATATCTCCGATAATTGGGAAAAAGAACTGATGGAAAGTGGCTTTAACCCCCGAAACCACGTACGAGCCGCTTCCTTCAATGTAAGGGGAAAAGCCCTACACATGATTTCTGAACCATGTCCTTCCAACTCCATGAGGGACCTATATGTTTCCAGATGTTCCAGAGGATCGCCAATGCCTGTATACGGAGCGATAACAGGCGTTCGATACTTTCTGGGCAATGGGGCTTCCATGACCTCGCTTGTGAAGGGAGATTCAGATTGATGTATTGCCGCCATGACAGCAGATGGCCGATTTGCCTGGTATTTCTGCTCCATGATATCAAAACGGTCTTGGATTCTTTTGAGATCTCCTTCCCATGGCAAGGTATAGCTAGACGTTTCGGCGGTGGAGCCTTGCGGTTGAGGTTGTCGAGACGAACTGGAATGTATAGAATGTGGAGACGGCACAGGGGGATGGCCGCCAAGTGGTGGGACCTGTGGTTCATCCATAGAATGTCTGGAGGCAACTGGTATGGGTGGCGGTGGTAACCCTTCGGAGGGTTGTCTTTGCGGTTCAGGGAAGTCCTGATCAAGTCGATTTGACAGTGCCTGAACTCCGGCGTTTAGAGTTAGGAGAGTGTTCCCGAGAAATCGTAGGACATCATCCTGATTTCCAGAGGCCTCCAATAATGGATTTGTTGATGGCATATTTGGGGCTCCTTGAGGGATATCCGTCGGAACAGGTGGGAGGGTAGGTGCGGATTCCGTCTCACCGGGCGGAGGTGGTGCCTGCCTCGAGGTTGAAGGATGAACTGTCTTTTTAGGAGGCATCACCGAAGGATTTTGATCGGTAGTTAACACGATTGATTTTGATGATCAAGTCGTTCCCACAGACGGCGCCAAACTGTTAATGTCAGTTTTTGTAACGAGATCCTCCGGCTCTTCTCCTTTGCTCCAGCAGGGATTTCCACCACCAGACCTGAAGCAAGACAGCGAATAAGGGTGGCTGGGGACCAGCCGTTAGCCCTCCGACGCTTAAGTTAGGCCACAGAAGAGAAGCCAAGCAAAACGAGACCAAGATTGAATGATGCGTACCTCTCTGCTCTCAATGGAGCCACCCCTATATATAGATCTGAAGCAATCCAATCTGTTACGTGAGATGTCGAAATCCCGTTGATGTCGCATACGATACTGAGAATTCGCTGATTTCTTGGGATAAGATCCTATCTTTTTAGTCAGATCCAACCCAATGACTTATTCCAACAATCACGCCCCTAGATGGTAATCCCTTGAAATCCGACTGGATCCGGCTGGAAACCATAGTTGGAGTCATGGCCTCCGAAAAGGAAGGAGACGCCTGTAGTTGGAGTCATAGCCTCCGAACTGGTTGCAACCCGTAGGAAAGCTTCTCGCAGGTTAAAATGTGGTCGCGAGTCCAAGTACATATTTTGGATGTAACGTCTTTCAACGACTTGTGAGAAGGTCTGCTCGCGGATCGAGCTTTGCCGTATTTGACTATCGGTTATGAAGACTCGAGACTTGCGAATAGCTGCTCCATATTTTTCAATCTATGACTCCTGATCAGGTGAGCTCGAGAGTCGAATGGACGTCCCGCACTTATCCAATATTCGACCCTCGATCATATAATCTCGAGAGTCGAATGGACGTCCCGCACTTATCCAACATTCGACTCTCGATCAGATAATCTCGAGAGCGAGAGCGAAATGGGCATTTCCGCGTGAAATCTTATCTCCATCATTTTGCCTATAACAATAGATATCCCAAAAAGGTGATGATTTAAATTTGTAGTTCCGAATTAATATAGTTTTGACTTGTGAATTCATTTATTCAACTTTCTATTTGCACTATGATTGTATTATTTCAATGATTTACAGGGTATAAAAGATTGTGAATATTTTTGTTGGTGTGATGAGTTTTAATGAAGAACAAACAACAATACACCGATGAATGCAAATATTATCCTTGAAGAGAGAGAGAGAGAGAGAGAGGGAGAGAGAGTTGGAGGCAAAAGAACGTGAACTATTGATGAGAGAGCTGAAGATTGTGAAGAAGGAACTATAAATGACAAAAAAGGAACTTGAGCAGGCTCGTAAGTTGGCAGATTAACATGCTCATCTAAGTAGTTTACAGATAAAAACTGACAATGTTGATGTCAATGTAGTCCTAAAGAAGAGTTGAAACAATGCATGAGTTTGGAGCCTTACATGTTGGGATAAGGTTCAGACATTATACCATAACATATGTTTAATTTGAGGAGTTTTATAATGTGAAACTTTAACACTCTGCTAGCAACAAACTTACATGCACATTTTCCATCATTATTTGTAGTAAAGATATACTCTGCTATTATATTAACATTCCAGGAATATTAAAAGGTAACCTTTACGTAAGTAAGCGTAAATGAGGAATTGAATATTCTGGGCATTCAGAGTAGACGAAACAATTCTCATTTTGACATGATTTACGAATTATATTACCATGATTTTTCTGACAATAGTATGCAAGCACTAAACCTTTCTGTTGGTAAGTTGACTATTGATTTGTATGATAGGTTAACAATAATCCCAATTGTGAATATTTGTATGTTGGATGAAAATGCAGGAATGTGAATTTGGAGCTCATACGTTCATGTAGGACTGCATGACGGAAATGTATAATAACTCCAAACATTCATAGAAGTTACTTTAATTTTCTAAGTATGTTTTGTTTAATTTACAAGACCAATTTAATTAAATCATTTGTCATTCTTCCACTGGATTGCAGGAAGAATTGGAGAAAACAACATTCAAACGGCAGATTTTATCAAAATTCGTCCAAGTAATTAATCAGGTCGTTCAGGAGGCTACGAATTTAGCATAACCGACTCAAGCTATGGATTGTGTGTTTGATCATGGGCAGATTTTATGGATTCCGTTTATGTAATTTTACTTAGCTGTCGAAATATTCTACACACCCATTTAAGAGGATGCACATCCAGAAGCAAAGTGGACCATAAAATGCACACACACACACACACACACACACACACACACATATTTATTGTAGAACACTACATGGAGAATGTAGAATGTATTTAGAAAACAGTGAGATGACTTTTTTTAAGTCGATTGTTCGGCAAAACAATAACATTTTGAACAAATTGGATGAACTATTCAACATCACAGTGCATACTAGTGCGTTTGAATGGAATTGAACATCATGATCTGTTTTCGACCTGGTGGTGTGGCCCACTTGAACCTTAAATCTGCCACATATGTATAGATTGGAGAAAACCCATACACTATAGCTAGGTCATCCGGCCACTACAATGTCCCGAGCTTGAGTTAGTCAGGGGAGTACGTATTTAGGGCCCTTTCAAACCAGCTGGGGACTTACATGTAGTAGTTAGCGTCAGTAACCCAAATACAATTGACGCTTCCAAACGTGCAGAAGAGTGGAGCAGAGGAATTATCACAGTGGATTCCACCCTTCTAAACACGATCAGTAGGATTGAGGTACAAATCCTATAATAAAAAAAAGATGCTTACCAAACACCATGCAGGTGGCCTCTCTATCCCACTGAATTCCAAGACAACATCTAATGAGAGTAATAATTACTTTTCATTCCATCCAATCCCACGTAATCTCATTCAAATCGACGCACCAAACACCCCCTAAGTAAAAAGGTTGCTTATTAATTATCATAAACCAATCTTACTTATATCTAAAATAAGTTACTTATCTTATGCTGTAAGTAGAAAAAGTAACTTATTTGGTGGCATCCAAACGAGCCTAAATGTACCAAGATAATGATATGACTGGTGGACACAAAACAACGGCTAAAAGCAAAAGTAGTTAACAGTCAAGTGTTCAGTCACTCTCGAATAAAAGTGATGGATAGGATTGTTTAATAGGTTTGATTTTTCAAAGATGAGCCATCCATGATAGGGCGCATTAAATGTGTGACCTGATAATGTGCCCTAGCTTGACCCATGGAATCTCAGTGGTCATGTCAATGGACCTGACTGATTAAATAAATGGGTCAACTTATTTTTTGTTGGACCCAACCCATATCTTAACAGATTGGGTTTGGAGCCAAAATACAAACCCGAACTCCCTTCCACTGGACCTGACCGACCTGACCCCATTTGCACCCCTAGCTGTTGCTGCAATAAGGAAATATCCTGTCTGCTTTCATGTAAACATTTCTACCTTGCAGTACCATGGGGATTGAGTAACAAGTAGAAGGGAGATGATGCACCTAGTAAGGTGATGTACCAATCGGGTCCATCCACATACTGGGTCATAGCATGGATGGCTCGTGTCTCTAAAGGGGCATTTGGATCATATGTGACTTTGGATACCATAAGTAGCTTATCTTGGTTTCTACTTATTAAGCTGGTAAGCATGTTTGATAACTAACATACTCATCAACCAAAAAGTAGGAAAGCATATTTGGTTTCCAGCATAATAACCAAGTGTCTCTCAAGTCGGTTTGGTCCCATTCACAACAACCATCCATCACATGAAGTCAACCTTTGATGCGGACCATTCATCGTGTGGGCCCACCTTGGATGTGGGTCATTCATCACTATGGCTTGACCTCTAATGTGCACCATTCATTATGTAAGGCTCACCTTTAATGTTGGTCATCCATCAAGTGGGGCCCACCATCAATGTTATTGTCCATCATGTGTGCCCACCTTCAATATCCATTGCCCATCATGTGAAGCCTACCTTTAATCTGGACAGTTCATCATATGGGTCCCACCTCTGATGTGGGTCGTCCATCATGCAGGGCATGCCTTGGATATGGGCCACTCATAATTAGGGCCAACCTTTGATTTAGACTTGTCCATCATGTGAGGCCCACCTTGATATGAATCACTATGTGGGGCCCACCAGTTATTAATTGCCCATCATGTGGAGCTCACCTTGAAGTGGGTTGTCCATCATACTAGCCCACTTTGAATGTGGGCTTTTTATTATTATGGGCCGACCTTTGATGTGGACCATCAAAATGTAGTCCCACATCAATATGTAGACCGTCTTGTGTGAGCCCCACTTTAAATGTGGACAATCAAGGCCTCCTTTGATATGGACAGTGAGGCAAAGCCTCCTTTAACATCTACCCTGAAAGAGAAGTAGAAAAGGCATAAGTTAAAAAGCTAAATACCATTACTTAATTAGATAATAACTTTTTGCAGGTTAGTTTTACAATGATACTTACCAAACCAACTTAAGTAAAATAAAAAAAAAAGTAACTCAATTGTTTAACCTAAGTTAAAAAAGTAACTTATTTGATGGCATTCAATCAGCCCGAGCATTTGGATTATAAGTTATGCCTTAAGTAAAGTGTATTGTTTTCTACCTGTTAAACTAACAAGTAACTTGAAATAAAAAAAGCTAGCTATAATTTACAATAAGCCAAATTAACTTATCTCAAATAAGTTATTTATCCACTGAATGTAACTATCCAAACGGTCCCTAAAGGCCCGTTTGAAGTGTAAGTTGCTTAAGATAAGTTACTTATGCCACGAGTAACTTATCTTAGTTTCTACTTATTAAGAAAATAAGTATGTTTGGTAAATAACATACTTATTAGTTTTTCTTCTCTTTCATCTCTATGGAAAAGTTAAAAAAATTTAGCTCAAGTGATTATGCACTTTTAAGTAAAAAAGTTACTCATTAATAATCATAAATAAAACTTACTCACCTGAAATAAGTAACTTACTGCCGTAAGTAGAAAAAGTAACTTATTTGGTGGTATCCAAACGGATCCTAAACTTCCTCCGGTTAGACGATTCTATCCATCAAAATCAGTTGCCATCAAATCAACGGTAAAAAAATGAAAATAGTTGATAGTCAGATATTGAAGAGAAGCGCATGAATATGATTGTTATAGAGACCACTAGATGGATGAACCCAATTGATGCACGAGCAACACATGCATGTGGAGTGTAGACCATTGGTTGTCATCTTCTTTGCCATCCATTTATTGGTACCTCTGAAGCCTACCCAATAAATAGATCCGTTTATCGGATAAATTATCGGGCTAAGAAGGTCAAACCCTTAGGGACCACCCGATGAACGTCCCAGATCATGCCCACACGTACCACATAGGGACGCCGATTGTGTAGTGAGGAGCTCACCACGCTATACTGTGGATACTATCTGGGGCCCACCGTGATGTAATTTTTTAATCCACGCCGTCCATCTATTTTTCCAGCTCATTTTAGGTTCAAGTACCCAAAATTGAAGCATACCAAGGCTCAAGAAGACCACACTACAGGAAAAGGTGTGAATTGAGGGCCTACCGTTGACAACTTCTTAGAGGGCCACAGAAGTTTGGGATCAGGCTGATATTTGTGTTTGCCCTTCATCCATGTCTGTGTGATCTTATGAACAGGTTGGATGACAAACAAATATCACTGTGGGCCCTAGGTAGGTTTCAATGGTGGACATCATTATCCCCACATTTTTCTATGGTGTGATCCACTTTAGCTTTGGATATGCTTCTCTTTTGGGCCCATACCCTAAAATGATCTGAAAAAACAAATAGACGGAGTGGATAATTCACATACGCCATGGTGGGCCCCACAGAGTTTCCAAACAACGCTATAGGGTGGTGAGCCTCCTCACTGCACAATCCACGTCCAGCCCATAACCTGAAAAAACGGATGGACGGCGAGGATAGAACACATGCACCTGTTGCAGATAATATCCAGCAAATCTTAGCTAAGTATGCCGGTCAAAGTCCAAAGTCCAATAACTTTCATGAGAATAAGGGCCGGATTTGAGGGACCAAGTAACCTTTCTTTGTTTCCGCCAGCTATTAGTGGGGCCAATGGTCTGTAATCAAGACCGTTGATGTGATGAACCTCGCAATTAGATTGCATGATGCCATAAAATCCTCCTAGATTTTAAGGTTCTAAACCTTTTGATCACCGATCTGTAATAGATGGTTAAGAAAACACAAGGGAACGGTAGCGGGGAAATGTTTGAGATTGGATGGTTGAGATCTTCCGGCCGTCTGGAAGAGTTTTGGAGTTTTTGCCATCTACAGGTGTGTTCCCATCAAATCAATGGCTTGGATTGGTGAACCAGAGCACTGCTTGTATAGATTGAAAATCACGTCAGTTCATGCTGTGGCCCACCGTGTAGATTCATGGTTTTAGGACTCAACTTGTCCGAGTCGACTCAGACTCGGTCCGACCTGATCCGCTTCGACGCCTCGAGTCGTCATGCCTGACTCGACGAGTCAGTATGATTCACTGAGTCTTTTTAGTGGTCCAAATGCTCAGATTGTAGAAAAAATGATCAATGGTCTGTATTCAATGTACATTTGCGATTGCCCTGATGGTGGGACTAGCTTGATTTTTCAGCCAGCCCCTGTTCATTGATGGCCCATTTGATGATTGGCTTAGATTTCGCACAAATGACACATGTTCTGCGATTCACCTCTTCAATCTCTACCCAAGCAAATCGCCCACGTATTTTGGGTTCTTATAAAGACGAGCTGAATCACATGGTCCCGGGTCTGATTATTTGCAGTGCCCTCTGGGCTTGACCCTGTACAAGTTGGACCCACTGTTTGGTGATCCGGACCATCCATCTGATTCTCAACGGTGGTGTTCCATGCCTCAGAAACCTCCCATTTCTTAAGATCCTAACCATCCAATACTGTATCCCTTTTTCACCAAAGTGGATCATCATTGTACTTCTTTTTTACCAGGGAATGATCCCATACATTCGACGTTTGACATGTGTGGGGCCCACCCGTGATGTTTACTTGGAATCCAAACCATGGATCTGGTGTGACTCCTCCTCATGTTCGATGACCTAACCAAGAACCGTCCTGATCCATAACTCGGGTGAGATAATCACAGAGATCAATGCACAATCAGGCATGAGATCTGTATATATTCACGTGGAGTGGCCCATCTGAGTTTTGGAATGGCGTGGATTTTGGTATTTCACTTCATCCTGGCGGAGATACCTGATGAACGGGTTGGATGGAACATACACAAGACGGTGGACTCCGTTTCCCATCTGAAAGCTTCTACTGGCTGGGATCACCTTCCCCATCACGGTGGACCCCTATAAGAACTGGATCGCATGGTATATGGACTACCTGTGTGATATCCCATCACAATGGTGAATATGAAATCTAATCCGACCATTAGATGTGGCAGCCCATGTTAGCCACAATGCCCAAAAATCAGCCACATCCATGATTCTTGTGGACCACACGAGTGGAAAAAGTGTGCGGGAAAAGCTCACTCTCCAGACTGTTTTCCTTGGTTTGGCCCACATAGGTCATAGATAGGCCTGAATCATGGTGGCCCCAAGCATAAATTTTAATGAGACAGATGTCGATTGGATTTCATGTAATCATCATGGTGGGACATTAAAAATCGAAGTTGGACATTCCTCACACAACCATTAAAAATCTGGACCGTAGGCAAGTTTACTCTCTCTTTCTGAAACCATCAATTGTTATCTTAAAGTGGGCCAGGCTGATTTTTGTCCCAGAACATCTGGACCATGGGCTGCACTCTATGAATGGCTGAGATATCCCCACACACATACCAGATTGGCACGTGTAAAGGCTATGATGGAGAGGGTGCGTGTGGTCCACCAAAACTCAACAGCCAACACAAAATTACATGCAACCCATGTGCAGTAATAGATTACAGGATCCAAAACCTGAAATTCCGAGAAACATAGAAGTATAAATGAAGCAATTACAATCCTTACTCTCTAAACAATCTAAAAAGACTCCATGAGATCTGAATAAAAAGCTTCCTATCTTTCAAAGGACTCTCCTTCTATGGAAGAAGTCTTTTCCAATGGCAGCTTTTCTTACATCTCTTCTTTCATTGGCATTAGTAGTATATACAGCTCTCTCTCTAGAACTCAATTTCTACAGAAATTCATGCCCACGAGCTGAAGCTGTGGTGAGAAGAGTTGTAGAAGAGCATTTCCAAAGAGACCCATCAATCCCATCCGGCTTACTTCGCTTGCATTTCCATGATTGTTTCATCAGAGTAAGCTCCTTCATTTCATTTTTTTTCCATTCATTTTTTTTTCAAATCTTCATGTGTGCTACGCAGCATACATGTGTGGGATCATGGATGTTTGTAAGGTGGTCCTCAAGGTGAATGTTTAGGTGGGCCACAGGTGCGAATGGATATGGTCTAACTGAAGTTATGGCCCTTGATAGAGTTAAATGACAGAACATGATTCATGTAGCCAACCCCAGTGATATGCTTAGATGATGAGGATGATGATGGCCACATGTACGAACCAATGGATGTACACATTAGAAAAACCAGTGATCCAATGTGCATGTGTTGCTAAACTGATAAGTGGGTCAGCTTGATTTTTCAATTGGATTCATACGCTGATCAGACCATCCGATGAACGTCTTGGATCATACACAGATGTGCATCTGTATTTAGCATTCCTCCCCTTCTTATAATGTAATCTAGTGTTTGGATCATGGTCCATTGATTTGTAACTTAAACGGCCCAAAATGTTCTGTTGGCCACAAAACTTAGAGGTGGTAAGGATTTGGGTCAGGGCACACATGGGTCAGCCTAAACCCGGCCCATTTATCTCTACGGCCTGAAATTACGATAATGGGTGGATGAATATGGCTATTGGGCTGAAGACTTTTACCAGCATTAGAGCCGTTACGTCGTCATTTTCAATTCTAGGCCTGACGGTGGCATATTTATTTGGTGGGCCACATGGGCTCTCTAAAAACTTAGACCCAAATCCAGCCCATTGAGATCTAGGCCCAGAATCTCAATCATTGAGCTGAACTCATTGCCACCCTTAGACACTACAGCAGTGTTGATAATGGTGTTTTGCTTCAATGATGGCTGTTATAGAATGCGAAAGAATCGGTATTTGATTTTCCTGAGAGACTTTAATTTATTGAAGCTGATTTTTCTGTTACAGGGTTGTGATGGTTCTGTTCTTTTGGACAGCCATGGAGATATCATAGCTGAGAAGGAGGCGCCTCCTAATCTAAGTCTCCGAGGATTCGAAGTCATTGATGAAATAAAAGCCGAGCTAGAGATAGAATGCCGAGGGACTGTTTCATGCTCGGATATATTGGCGTTGGCCACACGGGATGGTGTGGCTTTATCAGGAGGAGCGGCTTACGATCTGCCTACTGGGAGAAGAGATGGGACTATTTCTACCATCACTGATGTCCATCTTCCTGATCCTGCATCGTCTGTTGCTGATGCTGTGGCTGCTTTCAAAACCATCAATCTTACTTTGGCTGATCTCACTACATTACTGGGTAAGCAGGTTTATGTTTTGATTTCATTGCCCTGAGGAAAACAGGATTCAGACTTTCGGTTGATCGTTTTTTGCCAGTGTGGTCTACCTTTCAGTGACTTGAAATAAATCCCTGAAAGATGGACCCCACCTCTATAGAATGTGTCTGAAACAAAAACTAGTCCAAGCCCAACATTAGATATCTCCTCATACAAAACAGGAGTGGGCCCCATATTCTCATCATGGTCATCTTCGTCGTAGTCACCATCATCAAGTTGTGTTCTTTCGATACAGTGGCAATTCAATGTTATGATCTGATATGTTCACATTCAGGTGCACACAGTGTTGGATTCTGTCACTGCCTCTTCTTCATCGACCGGCTCTACGACTTCAAGGGCACCGGATTCCCTGATCCCAACATGGACCCCACCACTCTCGATGTCCTCAGGAAGAAATGTCCAAGACCCACTACACAAATTTTCAACATAAGCTCCGATCCGAAAGTTTTCATCAATCAGATGTCCAGTACCCCTTTCACTCTAGATAACTCATTTTACCACGGCGTACTCAACGGAAGAGCAGTTCTTCAGTTAGATCAAGAGCTGGGTTTCACTGATCTCACCAGCAATGTGCTCGCGAAGTATTCAAGAAGGCCAGGGGCGTTCCAACGGATGTTTGCGAAATCCATGATCAAATTGGGCAATGTGGGTGTTTTAACTGGACAAGCGGGTGAGATTCGACTGAATTGTAGAAAAGTAAATCAAAGGCAATGATCGAGCGAAATGTAAATTCAAATTGTTTTCATTTCAATGATTTTATGTTCCTCAATCAGTATATGAAGAGTAGTCCATAAGCTAAAGAAATTGAAATTTGGAAGGAAAATACTTCTCCATTGAAATGTGGATTAGAGTCTCCAAACCATGAGAGGACGTTTCTGTTTGGGGAAGTGAAGATCTAACCGTTAGGATGGTGGATCAGAGTCTATGAAATACCACAAGAAATCAATAGAACAATCCTAGAAATCAGTGCGGTCTGGAAGAGCATACCACCAAAGCGATTCCCAGTCCTACAACACCAATTTTCTCGTCTTTGGATGTTGATTGACGATCCTGAACTCTGTTTATTTCAAATACATGCTGATGGGCCACAAGCATTCAATATTTGGGACACCCATCAGGTGGCCCCGGCCTTTAATGGCCCCAAAAAAAAGCCAGCCTGAATGTGGTAGGACACGGATGTGCATCAAATGTGGATTGCTAGGTAAATCCTTCCTTAACCTCGTCTTTTTCACTCATTGTGGCCCACCTGAAGACTTTAACTGACCTGATTTTCAGGCATTTAAAGTCTTAATCAGCGGGAAGAAATTGACAAATGTAAAGATTAAGATCTTTATTTGCATACTTGTAGTTTCTATTAATTCATTCATCTGTATGTTACAAAATCGTAGCTTACCATGAAAACCAAGATCATATATCCTCAAAAGAAAACGAGAGAGAGAGGAGAGAGAGAGAGAGAGAGAGAGAGAGAGAGAGATGAACTGATTTATTTTCATAATCCAAAGCTTCCAAGGACCAAAACTAGAAAAATTCTACAAATGACACACATTCAAATCTTACAGTGGTACAACCAATCAATCCAAACCAGAATCCTAACTGTTTACTAGTGCGCAGTTTTTCCTGATCTCACCCGCCGATCCTGTCTTTACTCCAATGCGGCCCAACTTCTCCATGGACAGTCCAAACTCCTCAAAGAACTTTGAAAGTGGGCCATTGAGGAGTTCGATGATGTAAGATCTTGAGGTGCTGTCTGTGGTAAGAGCTGCATCAGACTCGAACAGACCTCGTCTCTTCAGTAGAAGTTGGTAGTAGCTGAGATCGAACGTCCTGAAACTGCCTGGGTCCATTTCCACCAATGTGGTGTTATCAGTCTGTGTCCTGCACTTGTTCCTACGAAGAACTGCAGCATACTCGCTGTCTAGAGATGGGTCTTCATCGCCTATTCCTGTGAAATTGTAGAGCCGGTTGCTGAACGATGTACAGTGTGCAATCCCGATTGTGTGGCCCCCTGAAATTATCAAAGACAGTTACTAATCTGTCAAGAAACTGCAAGGAAAAATAAAGAAAAAACGACCACTCATATAGATTCCGATGCGCATTCTACACCGTTTATATCAACTGTATGTGTGCCCTTTATGCTTGTAAATCCGAACCATCCAATTCGTGTACCCCATTATGGATCGATCATATTTGTCGGTGGTCGACAAGGCAATTTGAAAGGAAACAGTTACAGCAATATAAATTCAATTTTTTTTATACTAATTGGTTAAAGATCATTGCAGTTTTCTACTGTGGTCCATCAACAATGGGACCCACAATTTCTGCGGTTGATAATCGATGTACATGTTTGACATGTTTGACATGTTTATGGTGGATGAATCACCAACATTTAGGGGACTGCGGCAACTGAACATAGTAATCTAGCACTAATTCCTTATAGCTTACCAGATAACAGAACCAAATCTTTCACATTAAGTCCTTTGCTAGCGAAACTAGATTGCAGAGTAGTGAAATTGAAAAATGGAGCTGGGATTTGGTTTGAGGCCTCCGTAGCATTCGATACGGTGCCATCTCTTCGACCGGTTGGGACCCGCCAAGTGGGTCCTCCCTGTATTTGCAGAGGAAGAAAAACAGAACATCTTACTTAAAACATGAAGATCATTTACTTTGGTAGAAGAGAGATTCCATAAGGAGTTTTGCATGAAGATGGACATTCATTAGGTGGAACCCACAATGCAGATGGACAGTCCCGAAAATAAAAATGGTTGAACATGGATTGTTGGTCATTCTTGTCGTATCATTCTTATTTTCTCAAACATATGTGGTCCAACTGATGAGTGATGCCAGCCTAATTTGGGCCAGGGGATGATCATGATGGGTCCCTCCTGATGAATGGCATTGGTCCTGCACTTGTGTGACACATCGTCAGATGGGTCAGGAAGGAAAAACTCAAATCTCTTGATAGATAGAACTGAAAAAGTGGGGTGATTGAATCCTCACAGTTACTACAATTGAATCTCTGGTGGCCAATGTAATGATATCAGCGCATGAAACGACGCCGGGGCACTCGGCTTCTACCAAGCTCTTTACGCGGTCGATGAAGTCGAAGCCTCGGAGGGTCTGATTTGGAATTGCATTCTTCTCTGCTTGGTTCGAAGTTGAATTCAACAGGACAGATGCATCACAGCCCTGAAAAAAAAAAAAAAATCAAAACAATAACAAAATCATCTCTTACACAAACCAGAAAAACCCCACATTTTCCCATCATTTCTCAAGTGGTAGTGATTCATTCAGTGTACATGTGACATATGACATACATGCATAGATCATCCAAATAATGGGCCCCATTACTGGAGTGAGATCCCAAAACTCACACCCATCTAATGATCCCAAGAAAATGATCTGCGGACCAAATTCATCAATCAAAATCAGATGGTAAGATTGTCTGATCAGTGTGATTATTGGGATATGCTACATCCACAAAGGGGCCAACAATTTGGATGGTCTGGATCAAGGTACATTTTGCACATAAAAGAAAGTAGGCCACCTTGAAAGGAAAAACAAAAGAGATCATGATCCATTGAAAATCAAAACCAAACAGAAGATACTGACCCTCACAAAGCAGTCATGGAAGTGCATTCTAATAAGCTGCGCCGCCAACGTCGGAACTCGTGAGATATGCTGCTTCACATAGTCTAATACGATCTTCTCCGCTTTCGGGCAGCTCTGATCATAAAATCCCATTTTCAGAGAAGCTTGAGCATGGCCCAAGAGTGCCAAAAATGCAAGGATGAGAATCCCAGCGCAGCTCAACTTCCCCATTGTTCTTACAATGTAGGAAACCTCTCCCACTTGTATTTTCAAACTGTTTCTACACTGAATAAACACACCACAACACACAGCTTTATAGAAGCTCCTTCAATTATTTGAATTGGTATAAAATTCAAAGGGTAGAAGCAAGAACAATGCAATCTATTAAATGTCGATGGACGTGATGATGTGGAATTTGTCGGCTAGATCCAGCTCATTTTCTGGAGGGTCCAACCGTTTGTGGGCCATGATTGAAAAATAGGCCTCAAAATCATCAGATATGCTGGACAGTTAATAGAAACTGACTGATGGTCAACATCCAAGGAACACGTGGCCCATCTGATAATTGGGCCAACTGGATTTCTGGACACAGAACATACTAAGTGGGGTCCACCTGTTGAATGGAACAGACGTTGGAACACATGCGAGTATGCGACATTGGCACATGTGGGGAGAGTAGCCATGTAGGCCATCCATACATGGTTGAAAGACTCGGTGACTCGACCAGACTCGACATCCGAGTCGGAGGCGACTCTTGGCACTAGGCTTGACTGAGTCTGAGTCGACTCAGATGGGTCCCATTAGACTCGTCTGAGTCTTAAAAGCATGATCCACTGGGCCCAGTTATAATAGCACTGCCCAAAGGAGCAAAGAGCCATGTGCTTCAATGCAACCTTTGGAGTATTTTAAGAAGAATTAGTTAGCTGAAACGTAAAAGGACAAACAAAGGGCGATTTGAATACTCGAGCTTTTTGTTTTTGTGGGCAGAGCCATCTGCCAAGACCTGTTTTGCATGGATTTGTCTCTCCATATTTCATCGCTGGCAAAAGAGAATGTGGTCACTCGGTTTTGTTGGATGAGAACACATCACCTACAGCCAAGGTACCACAAGTCATGGTACCAGACCATCATTCCCGCCAATGTGCTATTTGGGTAGGAAATCAGCACCATAAAAACGATAGGCCCCACCTTGAAGATCAACGGTGAAAAAAATTAGGGCGTTCTGCTAATCGGTGAAGCACACTGTTAGAATCAATGAAAACCAATGATCTGACTCAACATACGTCTTTGGCCCAGCTAAGTTCTCAATCTTCATTGTGGGGCATACCTTTTTCATGGTATGGATATATTACACAAGTTGCATGTTGTTGGAAAAGACAGTGCTGTATCACTAGTTGTGGTACGAGTGCCTGTATGTGATCAGTTCTCTTGCTGGATATCATGGCTTTTGCAAAATGATACAATATTCTCTAACCACTCCTTTGTTTATCTTACCAAATAATAGTTTTTTGGGGGCTGCTGAAATGTGAATCCCTCATGAATGTGTAATCCACTTGCTTTCGGCACCCGACTTACATGTGCCAACATGGCTTATGGGTGCGAGATCAGATCCGTTACCATGCAATACCTCAAGTGGGCCACAGGTGTACAGAAAAAATGAACGGTGCTCTCTCTCTCTCTCTCTCTCTCTCTCTCTCTCTCTCTCGGGCCACTTTGGACCCGGTTAAAGAAAGATTTGGGTCGGATCCACCATCTTGGACCCGTACTACACACGTTTACTACAAGTCAGCTGATGTACACGCCACCACATGCCAGTGTGGCAAGTAAGTGAAATATCCCAGCCATCCATGATGTGGACCTCACCTTGTAGATGCTGCTACTGAAAGATAAAGGTGGTCCACTCAGTTGGTGTGTCATGATATTGGAAATAAGTAAATGGGTTAAAATTTAGCTGGTTTTTCAATAATGAAAAATTATTCAGTTTATTGTGGCCCATCTGATTAGTGGACCGAACTTATTCTTGAGATACACAATCTACTTAGTGGTACTCATCTGACGGATGGCTTGGATATTGCACTTGCATAAGATACTTGCATATGTACTGTAGTGGAGTGCAGAATGCGTACTAAGTAACTCAGGTCCATCCATTTTTTCAGCTCATTTTATTGCATCAGCCCAAAATTGAAGCATATGCAAAGTTCAAGTGGACCACACCAAACAGTGTGGATTGGATGCCAACCGTTGAAAACTTCTTGGGGCCACAGAATTTTTATACCAAAGCCGGATGACAAATAAACATCACTGTAGGCCCTAGTAAGTTTTCAACGGTGGACATTATTATCTCCACTGTTTTCTGTGGTGTAGTCCACTTAAGTTTTGCATATGCTTCAATTTTGGGCTCAGTTACCTAAAATGAGTGGAAAAATGGATAGATGACATGGATAGTGACACAAACATCATGGTGGGCCTCAAATAGTGTCCTTATGAGTGTACATTAGCTGACTTTTTACACACGCATGGTTTAGCAAAATTCTATATAGTCTCTGTCACAACGCTTATCTTGGAAAGGTGGAATTTACAGCGTCCAATTTATTAAACTGACCGTTAAACGAAAGGCTATATGGGGCCAACATAATGTTCACGTGACATCTGTTCGAACGCGGATTGCGTCCCCCCACCCCACCGCCTTTCCCGAGCTAGGAACGTACAGGGGCTCTGAGTGGCCACTGTTGGGTTTTATCCATGACGTCTGTCCATTTCTCCATGCCATTTTAAGATATAGGCTCAAAGCCGAGACAGATCCAATGCTCAAGTGGACCACACCACAAGAAGTTGCGGTGATAATGACCGTGATGTTTATTTTCCATCCAACCTATTCATAAAGCCACTGGATGAAGGGAAATGACAAATATCATCTAGATTCAAAACTTCAGTGGCCCCAAGAAGTTTTCAACGGTAAGACTTTAATCCCCACTATGTGGTTCACTTGTATCTTTGGATCTGACTTAGTTTTGAGCCTATACCCTAAAATGATACGGATAAATGAATGGACAGTGTGGATAAAACTCAAACATCACACGGTGGCTACTCAGAGTCCCTGCCCGTTCCTAGCACCGGACCGGCAGGGGTAGGACGCAATCCGCGTTCAATCTGCTCCGTCCACAGATGCAGCAGCCCATTTCAGCACGCTAGCCTAAAGTGTGGCTCTAAACCTAGGACGCGGATTGCCTGCGAAAGCCTTTCGCAGGCAACTCCTGCCCTCGGAATCTAGGTAGGGCCCACCCTGATGTTTGTGAGAAATCTATGCCGTCCAACCGTTTGTGATCTCATTTTAGGCCGTGCGACCAAAAACAGTAATCTGATGTTCGCCAATTAATGACATTTTCACCCTTTTTGACGCAGGGAGGACGTGGTAGGTCGATCACCGTCTCCCTAACCGATAGTTCTCGAATCCACGAGAAGAAATAAAAGATAAAAGAGGAAATAAATTCCAAATAATTGATTTATTGATAATTGAATGAATAATTAAAAAACATAATTACTTTGCTTTAAATAATAAACTAAATCCTAAATTTGTACTTAACTCTAACTTGCAAAGGAAAAAAAGAATTCTAATACAATTAGGGAATAAATAGAAAAATCTGTGCAAATTATATAACGCCCATCGGGCGCTGTCTTCCTTCTACTGATACGAGCAATCCACATGTCCGATTGCCACAAAACTTTGTGCTTTTACTAACATCGACGTACTCTTCAAGATGGTCGGCTCAGATTCTCCATACCAGTAGTAATGGGCCACCTGGACCATCTCCAGTTTCAGTGGGCGGAATTCGGTTGAAAGACCTGTCAAGCATGGTAAAACCTGCGGTGCTAGTTAGGCATTGAGCCTAGCTGCACTTTGAACAACCCAAAAGAGCCGTAGCTCATCGAGATGTTTTACCTACCTTACCTAGTAGTATTTACTAGTTCTACCCGGGGTGTTCAACCAAGCTTCAGGTTTTTGCCCTTATTGTTAAAGGACAAACTCAACTTTGAGGTTTTATACTTTAAGGAATCAAAAGAGAACAAAAAAAAGGGCAGGTAGAGGGCGTCCTTCTACGCACTAGGTGCGGGAGCTAGTACCCGAAGAAGGGGATGTAGTGAAAAAGAAGTCTCTGCAGTCGAAAGAAAAATTTTTCTTGAATCCCGTAAAGAACTCTCTGCAGTGGAAAGAAAAATTTTTCTTGCATCCCGTAAAGATGTCGCTGCAATCGAAAGAAAAAATTTTTCTTGCATCCCGTAAAGTTTATATCATTCCCCCCAGAACTCTTTAAGCTTTTTCACCGAGGGTTGACTAGTACGGATCCCAACCCAGAAAAAACAACACCAATTAGGATTAAAGGTGGGCAAGGATCCGATCTGAGTTGAATATGGACTAAGCAGTCGGGTGTGTTAGAACAATGTTCAAACAAACATTTGATCAGGGTGGCTTTGTTTAAACTTGGTTTGGTCTAGCCCAATCATGTTCAAACATATTCGAGTATATGAATTTCAGACAATTTTTACGAGTTTGGATAAATTCGAACAATTTAGCTTTTTTTCAGCTTAAAAATATTTTTTTCTCTTAAAAATATTTTTTTCTACTAGTAAATAGTAAAATATCGATTTATTCACAAATCACATATCAAAGATAACAAATCACAAGGTTTAAAGTTTTTAACTAACTAAATAAAAAATCATAACATAAATAGTTAATGTTCATACTTTTGCTCACCCTGAAGAGCGAAGAGTAAAGACTGAAGTGAACCAAACCTTGACTGTTTAAAGCTCTGTGAGTCCCACCATGATGTATTTGTTTTATCCACTCCGTCCATTCATTTGTACATCTCATTTTGAGACATTAAACAAAAAATGAGGCAGATACAAAGCTCAAGTAGGACCACACCACAAGAAACAATGAGGAGAATGATGTCCACCATTGAAACCTTCCTAAGGCCCACCGTCATGTTTATTTGTAATCCAACTGTGTGTGTGTGTGTGTGTGTGTGTGTGTGTGTGTGTGTGTAATCGAGTCAAATGAACAAGTCGAGTCAAGTCAGGTCAATATTCGAGCCGAGTCGAATAGAGTCGTGATTGAAACCGACTTGAAGTTTTTTTCCGAACAGACTTCGTGTGTTTGAACAAAGTTCGAACATGAAGACTTTCTGTTCGAACAGAGCTTTATCGAGTCGATCCAAGTTAATCCAAACGAGTCGAGTTAAGTTGTGTCCAGCTCTAATTAAGATGATAGAGTAGTAGGTGGATCCCTAACTGTGGGGCTCCTTGTGATGTATATTCCTTACATCCACACCGTCCATCCATTTTGACAACTCATTTTAGGGTATAAACCCAAAAATGAAGCATATCCAAATCTTAGGAGACCATACCACAAGAAACAATCTTGATTGAATCCTCACCATTAAAAATTCCACAGAGGCCACCGGAATGTTTATTTTCCATCCAACCTGTTGATAAGGTCACAAAGACCTGGATGAAGAGACCACACAACATATAAAGTTGATCCAAGTTTTTTTGTCTCTTGAGAAGTTCGTAATCATCGATTACTACTGTTTCCTATATTATGGTCCACCTGATATTTGGATCTACTTCATTTTTGGTATACTGCCCTAAAATGAGTTTTCAAAACAGATGAATGGTCTGGATGAAAAGATAAAAAATCAAGGTGGACCCTACGTTCAGGGATCCACCACCTCAGGGCTATTGCAGTAAAACTCCCCTCTTCCTTCCCCTGCGAACGTGCTTTTCCAGTCCATCTAATTGTACTATATGACTTCTAGTCCACTCCCCGAATAGATCCAGTATTTTATGTGCGGGCGATATCTAGCCGGTTCAATAGGTTGGTCCAATAGTAGGAATTACTTTATGCAAAAATCAGCCACATCCATTCACCTAGTGGACCGCACTTGTATTTTGTTAATAATCTATGGCTAATCTTTTTCTTTTATTTTGTGTGGCCTGAATAATGAGCAGATGGGGCGGATGTTTGCGCAAGGGCATCCTCATAGTGGGGCTAATACATTGGAAGATATTTGGTGGGTGGACTATAAATTATGGTCCAACTAGTTGGACTTGAAACCTTCTATTAATTAATTTAGTAACCGAAAGGATGCTGGCTGAGCCACATGCATGCAACAGAAGCTCGTGTAAATATCATTCATGTATCAAAGGGGCACACGTGCATGCAATCTCGCCCATCCAATTGAATGGTCTTACCTTGACATGACTTGTAAGGTCCAAAGAAAATATGGATACCCGGACTCGATCAGATCGGTCAGGATCTTAAAAAAGAGATCCAGTTAGAACACGGAAGCAGGAAGACCCGATCCGATGAGCTCGGGTACGGGTATTCTAGACCCGTTGACGATCTTATGCATGCATGCGCAAGCTCGTTTGTCTTTTCATACGGATGCAAGCGAAAGCAGCTGACGTACTGCGCACCGACTAACACGTGGGAACTCTGTATTATGATGCACTGATCACTATCCACTTAAGAAGTGATCCGTGATTTGCGCGAGAGAAGAGGTTTTGAGGCACACGTGCCAATTTGGCAACATGGCCATTCATCGAGAAGGGGCCACAATGGACGTGACGTGGCCCTAAATCCAGCCCCGACAACTCATTATATGTGCGAGAAAAATGGACCGCTAGAAAAGAAGCTGGACAAAGGCCAATGACAAGTTCTTTTGGCGCAGGAAGGACGTGGTTAGGTGAACACCATCTTCTTCACCGGAAAGATCTAGAATACATGATAAGAATAAAATAAGATTAAAAAGAAATATAATTCCAAAAAAATTATAAAATAATTTATTGCATACATAAAATCATTTCTACCTTGTTATTATGCACCATTCCTACTAGAACTCATAGTTTGTGGACAAAAATAAAAAGTTTTCAAACTAGTCTAACCATGTGTTTTTACACACTTTTCTAAGTCATTTTTCGGTTGGGCACAACTTCTAAAATCCTAAGAATCAAAAGATATGATCAAAATAAAACCTACCATTTGTAATAAAATCAAACTAAAATTAGGCTAATCGCCGACAATTGGGTCAAATTTTGCAAATCCGGCGTGGAAAACCCAACATGGCGAGGATGGTTGGCTATACTAGCTCTAGATACCCAAAATCATATATTATACATCTAGACATTCATCTTGGATTGTAAGATATGACTATTTTACGGTCTTTAACTGTCCAAATCACTTCTAACCCTAACCCATCTTCTTCTTAGTCCATCCTAAGCCATGAAATAGTCAACTCGCCCTGCATCATCTTTTTTCGGACATGGTATGTTAGGGCAGCTCCCACATTCTGAGTGTTCGAGGTCATTTACACGTGTGCAATGTGGGCACGTGTTCCTAGTCACCTCTCTAATCTCGACTCAGCATGAGTAGCCTATCCTTTCTTGCTATTCCAGCCCACGATTAAAGGATCACATGCTTTGGGACTTATGCTAATTACCATACGTCCAAGCTATGCGAGTCCTACCTTGATGTGTGAGTGCCATCCAACCTTTTAATTAGATGTGATCCATGCTAGGCCCAGATCCGAAAATTTATCCTGATCGGTAACTGAGGTGGGCCACACCAAAGGGAGCCACGAGAAACATTGGGCGGGTGACACCCACCACAGAAGTTTCCAGATGGAATGTGGGGTCCACCGTGTTTTATATACGCCATCCAAACCATTCAATCAGATGCATCCCACCAAAATTAAGGAAAACACCAAAACTCCACTCCGAAATTCAGGTGCACAACACTACTTGAATAGATAGGTTTTAGGTGTGATTGTGCATTGATCACTGTGAACTGTGGTGTGTCCCATTTGAGATTTGGATTAGGATGATTCTTTAAATGAACGGTGAACATGAGAATGTCCACCAGATTCACGGTTTGGATTTCTAGATACGCATGGCAAGTGTCGGATACATTACTCAAAGATATCTTAATTACCATCCGTTCGTACACGTTGTCATTCCCACTTCAACGATTCAAACAAGCGGAGGATGACATAATCGGGACTGTCATATCATGACAGTGACCTGATCCGCATATATAGTACACGCCACGGTGCGTGCCGCACACCACACAAGAAATCGGATTGCGTGTCGTGCGGAGTAAACTCAGTTGGCCCACCTAGAATGTATGTGCTTCATCTATTCCGTCCATATGTTTTTACAGATCATTTTAGGCGTTGAGCCCAAAATTTAAGAATATCCAAATCTCAAGTGGAAATAATGATTTTCACCATTGAAACCTTTCCAGGCCCCACAGTGATGTTTATTTGTCATCCAACCTGTTCATAAGATCACATGGACATGGATGAAGGGAAAAAATAAATATCAGCTTAATCCAAAACTTCTGTGTCCCTCCAAGAATTTTTCAATGGTAGACATTCATTTCACACTTTTGCTGTGGTGTGGCTCCACTTTAGAACTTTGATATGCTTCAATTTTTGGTACCATACCTAAAATTATCTGGTACGATGGATGGACGGAGTGGATAAAATAAATGAATCACGGTGGGCCCCATAAAGTGGACCATAATGAAGAATGCAGTGGGAGATTGAACGTCTACTATTGAAACCTTCTTGGGGTCACAGAAGTTTTGGATCAGTCGGATATTTATTTTCACCCTTCATCCAGGTCAGTATGACCTTGTGGACAGTTTGGATGAAAAATAAACACGATGGTAGGCCCTAGGAATGTTTTAACGGTGCGAATCATTGTCCCCACTGCCTTTTGTGGTGTGGTCCACTTGAGATTTGGATATAACTAGTTTTTTGCATCATGCCTTAAATTGATCTTATAAAATGGATGGACGGTGTAGATATTTTAAATACACCACTGAGGGGCCCACATTACCTTGATTGTCTTTGAACGGTTCATAGTTTACGGTGCTTGAGCACTGACACATTGCAGAGGCGACACGTACCAACACCAGTAAAATAGCTGATGTAGGGTATACCAGCCAATCCGCTTCCTCCGTGTCCCCTCTCCATGGTTCTATGTGGCGTGGCCCACCTCAGTTGTGGAGTGGATGGATTTTGTCGATAAACCTAAAACCGCAGGGTGGAACTGATGCATGGAGTGGATGTCACACACAACACAATGGACTGACGGAGCTTGATCGGTGATGTAGAGGATTCCGGTACAGTCGTCCCATGTAAACGTGACCAGGGAATCTTTATACATCAATCCAATCCAGGCCATCCAAATTGTGTGCGGTGTTTTGGAACGAGTTATATCTGAAAATTGCACTGGTTGGACCATCTCAACCATCCGCTTTGACCCACTGAAATTAGACAGCTGCGATTTGCATTTTTATCGCTCAATTTCAATGGTCACCAATTGGATGGTTAGATTGTCTGATTAATGTTGAGGTCATGCTCTGACCACAGTGGAATTGGTTGCACCTCTTTTTTAACCGGTGCGTTTGGTGGCAAATTCCAAGATTCCCCTGAAAACTTAAATTGGCTGAAATCGGGATTAGTGAAAACGATGGTGGGACCTTTTTACAAAAGGAAAAGAGGCGGAAGTGAGCATTGCTAAGGTGGTGCCCACCTCGATGTATGCATTTTGTATCCACAGGTCCATTTATTTTGAGAGCTCGATTAAGGTTATTAGACCAAAAATGTAGTAGATCTAAATCATAAGTGGACATACCACAGGAAAACAGTGTTGATTTAAAGTCCACCATTAAAAACTTCTTAGGACCCACTATAATGTTTATTTGCCATCCAACCCGGTCATCTGTCTTGCAGGACTATTATAGGCCAGAGGTCAAGTTCTTAGGTGGAATCGGAGCCTAAACGGGCCATGCCGCAAGCAACAGTCAGATTACACAGTTTTCAACCAAATAGATTCTGAATTACATAGTTTTCAACCAAACAACAAATTTCAGATGCAATGTGAGTTTCCAATTTTGGATTCCAACATTGGAATTTAAATTTTCTCTAGAATCTTAATTCTGCAACCAAACAGGCCCTAATATCAACAATTTAATTGTCTTGTCATGTCATTTTAGACTTAGAAGATAGAAGAAAGATTCAAATTGCAGGTGGACATTACCATAAGAAACCTTGGTGATTGTCTATCATGATAGGAAGATGCCTATGCGTTTCAATAGCAGGTCTTAGGTTCAAGTGCTAAGGAGACACACTAACCCATTGGTGGGTGGGTGCATCTTGTGAATAACTGTGTGGGTGTGTTGCCCAGCTAACAAGGTAAGTGCATTGTGTCAAAAAAAAAAAAAAAAAAAAAAAAACAACAACAACAACAACAACAACATGGTGCTTGACCATTAATGGACCACATAACTTTTTTTTTGTTTTTTTTGGATTAGTGCACACACCCCACTGTTGGTAAACACTACTGTGGGCCTTAGTAAGTTTTTAATGGTAAGGCCTCCAATCACCACTGTTTCCTATAATCTGTTGCAACTTAGATTTGAATTTTCTTAATTTTTGGGCTCATACACTAAAACAATCTGGCAAAATCGATGGATGGCATGAAAATAGAATACATACATTAAGGTTGTTCCACGGCAAGGCCTGTATCTAATCCGACCCCTTTGTATATATGTGTACAGCTATACATGCTATCCTCTACTGTTTTAGAGCTTGCTATTGGATGACAATCTTAAAGTGATTTTAAAGGATAGTTTTGAAAATTAATTTCAGAAAATTGGTTTTGTCTGAAAATATTATTTAGGGCCGGTTTGATTTTCCATGTTCCATGTTAATCCTTGGGAAATAAATAATTATTACTTTTTTCACATCATTTGAAAATGGGTAGGTATATAGTTCCACCTCAAAACCAGTCCAAAGTTATTGACCTAAACTTGTGCACTCGACTGTGATGTAAATGATATATCCACACTGGCCATCTGTTTTATCAGATCATTCTCGGGCATGAGCCGAAAATTGAGCCATATCTAACACTCAAGTGACCCACATGAAATGAAAAAGTGGCCTTAATTTGTCCACAGTTTGAAAGTTATTTCCTTCTCTGAGCCCACATTGAGGTTTATTTGTCATCTAACCAGTTCATAAGGTCACTGACATGTATAAGGGGAGAACACAAATATCAGCTTGATCCAAAACTTCCAGGGCCTCAAGAAGTTTTTAACGGCAGGCCTTCGATTCCCACTATTTCCTGTGGTGTACGTGGTCCACTTGAAATTTGGACCTGCCTCGTATCTGGGTTCCTGCCCTATATTCATCTGTCATAATGAATGGACGGTGTGGATAAGCAACATACATCGCGATGGAACCACATTTATTTCATAAATTTCTCAGTTTTAGCGTTAAAAAGTAGGCTGACACTGCCTTGGGAAAGATGCAGTAATCACCCATTTACAAGATAATTATTACATTTGGCATGAACAAAAAGAAAAAAAAAAAAATCATTTTTATGAAAGGAATGCAGTAAGATATAGTTACAAATTCCATTGCACAGATCTAAGTCTCAGTTTCAAACAATACAGCTAGATATAAATTAAACTTTCTTAAACCAGTAGCATCTTCCCCAAGAAAGGTTACGAAAATCGATCACATGGGGCAGATTACAAGCGGCTGGACCATCCAATAGGATAGTTTCCTGCCGTTTAAAAATGGGAATAAGTCTTCAACCATTCCCATGCACGTGATATAGTTGTGTAACCCCATGCTGTCTCAAGTCCTTCCAAACGTATGTTTCCAGGCCAGTTTGGCCCACCAGATACTAATTTTTATGTCATTACATGATGCTCATCCATGGTGGTGGGCCCCATGCATGGTGGATATAACCAAAGGTCTACAATTTTGGTTTGTCTTGTGGCTCATCTGATTCTCGAATCCGTCTGGTTTTTTGGCTGGGGAAGTAACATGTGCTAACATCCATGCATCACGTTGGGTTTTTTATTCATGCTCCGTACTGGTTGGTGCTTGAAAAGCTCTATAGGTCCTACTACGTGTCTTATCCACATTGTACATTCATTTTGCCCCCTCATATTTACGGCATGAGCCTAAAAAATGAGGATAGATCCAAATCTTAGGTGGACCACACCCTAGGGTCGACTGTAATGTTTATTTGTCATAGAACCTGTTGATTAGGTCACACGGATCTGGATGGAGGGAAAAGACAAATATCAGCTCTTGATCTAAAACCTTTGTGGCCCCAAGAAACTTTTAATGGTGGACCTTCAATCACCACTGTTTCCTATAGTGTGTGTGCCTCATTTTTTGACTCATGTTGGACTGGTGGGGTCCACAGAGCTTTTTCTAGCACCGATCGAGCTGGGTACTGTAGGGGTCACTACGGAATCCGAGTCACCGGTGCACCTGTGCCATTGGAACAAGGCCCTTTTAATTTCTAATGGGACATCCATTGTATATCTTACAGCATGAACGGTTCTGATTATGGAGATCGGACCCATGTAGTGGGGACCGGTGGATGGGCTGCGTGATTGGACCATCAATCACTTTCCTACTAATTAGGGTCATCAAATTCAAAGAACGTCTAATCAACCTTAGCTGTCACATATTAGGTTGACACTTATGTTAAAATAACGGCGAATCATTTGATACTCAGGCTGCTGACCCTTCCTACGCAGGCACTAGAAGGCATGCATTAACCTGCCCGAACCGTTGAAGTCAATTTCACTGAGTCACGGTCCGAAAATCAAATGGGTCAGATTATCCAGACCTCTAATTGGCAAACATTTGCTCGTTGAAACATGGCTGTTGGATATTTTCATTTAAACCGTCCAATAAATGTCCACAAATTAGATGGTCAGCTAACAAAATAAGTGCAACTTTTTATTTGTGATACATCTGAAGTGAGATCCATGGATAATATAGTTTGACTTGGGTTGTACCCAGATGCAATTTCTATATAATTCATAAATGGCTGTGTATCATCCATCATAGGATGCTAGAGTATCAAAGTTCTTCTCTAAAATAATCAACGGTTGTTAGAGTGAGGGTGGCAAGGGACCAGGTAGCCCGCCTGATACGACGAGTCCGACCCAGTTTTTGGCAGGCTTGGAGTGACTTGCTTGCAATGTGGGCCACGGATTCCATACATGGCCTGACCAATTTTCACCGTGGCTTGGGCTCTAAGTCATTTTTGCCCAACCCAACCTGGCTTTTCTATGCATGTGTTATATCATATAAATATGTAATTTTAATCCAGAGTTAGGTAACTCATTTTTCTCAAATGTATGTAGGACCTCTATTTGATGGACTCCACATGATCATCAGGCTAGATGATATAATTGGATTATTGTGAAGAGTATACTGGTGGGCCTCACTCTACGCGTCATCGTTGAAAATAGGTTTGGGATGGTTACACTCATGCTGTGTTATTATTATTCATAGTAATTTGGATAGTCATGAAACTCTCAACCATGTCAGACTTTCGAGGAAATGCTCCCATCCATATGTTTATGGTCTTTATCCCCCCACTCACTCATGAAATTTGAATCCTAGCCAATATTTTTTCTTTTTTCTTTGTAAACATTAATGACTTTCCAAGATAAGGTCATTTGATTCATAGTTATAATTTGATTAATCTCCATCATTTATGCATAGAAGGTCTATTAATCTGCAAATTAAGTTTAATAATGTAGACCATTGATTTCATACTTTGAAATGCTATTTCTTTGTGCATATGTGACCCTACTTAATCAACAGTTATGTTAGAAAATTTTAAATAGTGAATAAGGTTTTTCTTAAATTCCTCATGCCGGGTGGATTGAGTAAAGTCCGGCCTAACTAATTGTTCGGAGCTCAAGCTTAGGCCAGGCTCGGTCCACAGGTCTTAAGTACCGGGCTGAGCTTGGGCTTAACCTGGTCCATTGTCACCCATTAGGTCAGAGATGCTACAGCCAACACCTTAGTCTATTTTGACTTTCTGTCTTCCGTATCACTTGAGAAAAAGACGTGATCAGGGGGTGACAGCACATGCACCCATCTCTCTCTTCTCACAAATGATTCGGCGGATAGGGCCATCTTTTCACCGCATGCGTGACAGCGTGACACGCTAGTCAGGTCCACGCATGTGCATGGGTCCTAATTCGGATGATCTACCTAAACAATAACTCCTATTAGAATCCTACCCATATGATTTGTGGCCATTAAAGCTAAAGATAATAGTCAAACACGCAGTGCGATAAACTGTAGATAAAGTAGATTATGATTGTCTATGGGTTGTACTTTCGAAATGTAAGCCACCTGTCCTGGTGCCAGTGTATGAGGCGACCGAAACGATGCATAACCCTGCTACGTATCTGGTGGACAGAGATATTTTCCTAGCTAATTAGGTTATTGTAGAGGCCTACTTCACTACTCCATATGTGGCAAGTAGCCTGGGCAATTTTTTCCACACTTGACTTTGGATTTTGAAAAAGGAGGCCCACTTTGGATAGCAATAAAATACCTGAAGACTCTGGCCATTGGATTTAGACCCAAGCCGTTCATTTGATGGGACTTTCCTTCAATGAACAATGCTTGAAGAAATTTAATCCTTTAATTGTACTGGACGGTGCTCAGTAGGCCCCACCATGATTTATTTGTTCCATTTTGCCAAATTATTTTAGGCATGAGCCCAAAAATAAAGTTGATCAAAGTTTTAGGTGGACCATACCACAAGAGCCAGTAGTGATTGAACGCCTACCATTAAAAACTTCTTAGGGGCTTGTGGACACTAGGATCGCGCTCACGGGTGTGATTTTCGTTATGTAAGTGGGGATTATATTTGATTGGAGTTACCACTAGCCAATTACTCTATTCCTACAGTCGGATAGACTTTATAAAAATGCTAGGAGAGAGGATCCGAAGATCCTCAGTCTTAAGATTACTTCTTAATATGTGGCCGAAGATTCAGGGCAAAGGACCATCGTTACAGAAAGGGAAGGTGTTAGGCACCCACTTTGCTTGTACAAATGTTCAGTCTCTACTTCATAGGATCTAACTAGCTATTGAGGATTAAGATTAATTCTTACGTACTAATGATACTAAGTGTATGTAATGACGTGTTCTATGCAGTGCCCATGACAAGATGTAGTTTCGGATGGATAAATTCACCTTATCGAATAACTTGCCGAAGCAATTAGCTAGTCATACCAATTTTTTTATGGGCAGGATCGGACTATGTCGGCAAGTCGTAGAGCATATGTTTGAATTAACCTAATGAATGCTATGTATGTGTTATGTGCGTATGTTGTGGGTGTGATGCAGTGTTGAATGCAATGCCTATGACAAGCTATAGCCTCAGCTAGACAAATCTGCCTTAACTCTCTCACTTATCGAAGTGTAAACTAATTGGCCAATGTTTTTTATGAGCATGATCATATTCTATTAGTAAGCCGCAAAGCATACGCCTGAGTCGATTAGGTGCACGATGTTATGTAATGTAACATGAATATGTGGGATAAGCTGGAGGGTTGAAAAGAAAATGGATGTTGCACGATGCTAATGTAAAATTATATAAAGCTGATGAAGAGTTGGATGGAAAGTTGGTCGGGGGTTTTATAAGGATTGGATTGAGCAATTTGGATTAGAGCCTCAATGGCTCAAGGGGCTAGAGGTTTGGTTGGACTAGGCTGACCTGGGTTGGACTCCTCTCCTCTTACTCTCACTTCTCCTTGGTTGAAGGATGTGATGGATTACTTCTGGATCTACTGCACTTCTTGGATATTCAAGATGCTACATGAATTTTCTTATGCTTGAAATGTGAAGGGGAGGGGGCTATTTAAATAGCCCCCAAACTCCATTTTTTTGTAATTCCTAGTAAGTCCAAGGTTTAAAATGGCTTGTAAGGCTCAGATTTATGATTGCCATGTGGCACAATTTGAATGGTTGGATAGGATGGTAAAATAGTGATTTTAGGCTAAAGAGAGGGATACCGAGGTCATTGTGCAGTGCCACATACTTGCACCTTGCACCAGGGAGAGCTCCACGTGTGTTGGGGCTCCCTTACCAGGCAGGGGACCTGCCACATAGCTGACAGTGCCCTGGACGTCACCAGAGCCACAGGCGGCTCTCCTTGCTTTATAGGTGGGCTACCTCAAGTGTATGGGAACTTTTCGTCCTTGGGTGCTCCATTGCTACCTCTCCAGATTTTTTAATGAACCTTTGTGTTTAGGCTTGGTCTTGTTCTGACCTTAGGCTTGGCTGGATGAGTTAACCAGAGAGCTGATCTAATGAGTTGACTAAATGGGTCAACTCGGTGAATCGAGTTTTAGGATTTCTAGGGTTTAAGCTTCTAGGTTAGAATTTAAGGCTTAATTTAGGTTTGGCTTTTGATTGGACATATGGGGTGGATTCCATCTAACTTGATCAGCTTGTTAGCCTGTGTGGGGTGTCTACAGATGCCCCTCTTTAGCAGAAGGTTGTGTGCAACTGAATGCTAAAGCGAGTGTGATGCCCCTTTTTAGCAGAGGTTGTGTGCAATCGAATGCCAAAGCGAGTGGACACCCCAACCTCTTTAGTCAATCATGGATGTGGTCTGGATTTGTTGTCAGCCTTTGTGTTTGTGTCAGTTGATTGCTTGGAAATAAATAACTCACACATATCACGAGTGTTCAGAGAA